>CAWUFW010004284.1:0-600000 GCA_963921515.1 Calotriton arnoldi | reverse complement strand
CCACAAAGCCATCTATGACCAGGCCCCAGTTTACATCAAGGAGCTCCTAGGGAACTATGTGCCGGGACGTACACTTCGGTCGTCCGAGGCAGTCCTTTTGGCCTACTCACTGGTCAAAACCGCATCCAAAGGCTGCAGAGCTTTCTCTGTCTTAATTCCCCAACTTTGGAATCAACTGCCTGAGAACCTTCGTAAGGAATCCACACTCCTCCCTTTTAGGAAACAGCTCAAGACTCTTCTGTTTAAGGAGGCTCTGGACACAGTCTAAAACATCCGCCAAGCGTTGTATTTGCGACTGTTGGTGGACTTTGGCCTCTCTTTCAAAGCGCTAAGAGACCTGCTGGTGATTATGCGCTGTACAAACTTCAGTTAACATAACATAACATGTATGTATGTATATGGTATTTCTATAGTGGAAACCTAGCCCGAAGGCATCGGAGCGCTGTACAGGGTCAAACACAAGAATAAAGTCAAGAACTAATAGGAGAGGACGCTGGACTGTGGATGGTTAATGAATTGTGATGTAGCGTTCTTAAAGAGGACAGTCCAACTCTTTCGTAAATTAGAGCAGCGTTGGGACGGTCCTGAAGGATACGATGATGCTGTTCCAGATCCTGAGTGCATAGATGAAAAAGGCCTGCTGTCTTCTTTTTGTGCACTTCTTAGTTTGCAGCCGGATGGTGTCCTGGCATGCAGGTTGCCGAGAGCCAGCAGAGATAGTGAGCTTGTATGTGAGATAAGCAGGGGTGCTGGTTGTGATGCTTTCTAAAGGATGCAGCTGGTTTTGAAGATGGAGTGGGCCGGCATCGGGAGCGAATGGAGTTCCTTCAGAATGGGGGTGATGTGATCATATTTCTTCAGGCCCTGGATGAGAGGTGCTTCAGACTGTAGGATGCTCGTAAGGGGTGCCAGTGTGGAGTCTGGAAGGGCATAGAGTACTGCATTACCACCTTCCAGATGCAAAAGTACGAGGGCCTGAACAGCTCCTCTGAAGTCATTTTCTGGAAGAAATGGTTTGACATCTTTAGAAGAGAGAGCTGGTACTAAACCGTCTTTGTTTTTTTTTGGCAATGAGTTCCTCGAGGGTAAGGTTGGTGTCCAGGGTAAATACAAGTGACTTGGCATTCGGTGAAAGCTGGGGTTCAAAGCTGTCAAGGTTGCTGTGATTGAGCCAGGTTCATACTGCATTTTGTTTAATGTTCTTGGCAAATAACAGGAATTCTGTGTTGGTTGGGTTGATGCTGATTGCTGGTTACCTGTGTGGTCATGTAGGCGTAGGACATCCATGTCTGGATGATGTGCAGTCAGTGTTTGAGGCGTTGGATGTCTGAAGCAGAGGAGACTTTCAAGTAGAGTTGTGTTTCATCGGCACACTGGTGAGACTTGATGCTGATGTCTGTGTGTAGAGCACCGAGCGGCTACACGTATAGGCTGAAGATGAAAGGAGACAGTATGGAACCC
Organism: Calotriton arnoldi; assembly: GCA_963921515.1. Taxonomy (NCBI): domain Eukaryota; kingdom Metazoa; phylum Chordata; class Amphibia; order Caudata; family Salamandridae; genus Calotriton; species Calotriton arnoldi. The sequence goes on along the minus strand of CAWUFW010004284.1, from coordinate 598,539 downwards.
TGGGGGACCCCACAAGTGATAGGGATCATTTGTGACCTGTAGGTGCCCGTGTGACCAAACTGGTGTTGTTTGGAAAGGTAGAAGGAGAACAGTAAAGGACACTGATGGTGAATCCCATTCGAAACCCCCGGGTGCATATGAAGGTGTGGCATAGTCAACTGTATAGAAGGCAGCTGAGAGGACCAGTAATACCAGGAGGCAGGGGTCGTCTACATCTGTAGTCAAGAGGGCTTCGTCTACGATGTGTAAGATGATGGTCTCCATATTACAGTGTGGCCTAAAGCCAGACTGGAAGTTGTGCAGGAGATGGTTAGCAATGATGTGGTCTTGGAGTTAAACACAGACTGCTTTTTTCAATGATTCTGCTGATAAATGGTAGGTGAGTGAGGGACTGCTAGTTGGAAAGGTCATTATTTTATGTTTCTTTAGGAGAGGGAGGATCTGGTCTCTCTTGAGAGCCTCTGGAAAGATGCCATGAGTGAGGAAGGCATTGCCAATGGTAATTAGGGGTAAGGAAGCATCCCCTGAAAGAGATCTGATGAAGGACGATGGTAAGGCACCATGGGCCAGATTTATCATGGTTTTATGATACCCTTGCGCCACGCAAGAGGGCGCAGGAGCGACGCAAAACCTAAATGAGATTTATCAACCCACGCATGGCCACCTTGCGTGGCCCAGTATGGCTTGATAAATCTAGAGTAACGCAAGGCAGTGCAAATCACTGCCTTGCGTTATTCTGCCCCAGGGAGCCGTTCCATGGGTGGAGCGTGGGTGTTCCTACGCATCCGCCCATGTATTGTGGTGCACTCCCAGATTTACCATTAGTCGTAGACCTGGGAATGTGTCAAAATACTATACCTCCCAAGGTGAAGTGTAATGAGGAGAAATATCTTTATTTCTTGTCATTTTTTCCTCTTTCTTTGTGTGCTGCTCTCTGTAGCACACGTACAAAGAGGAAAGTGCCTCTCAGGATTGTTTTTGTGCAGGAAGGTGTTCATTCCTCCACAAAAACAATCTTACATGCAACACAGGCACCCTTGCACCATGACGCAAGGGTGCCTGCGTTGGTGCTAGGCAGCCAAAGTGCGCCAGTGCTAGAAAAGGATAGGAATGTGCCGAATAATAGTAAATACAGTATATTCCTGCCCTTTCCCTTTCATGCAGCGCAGCAAGGTGGCTTACTGCGTTGCGCTGCATGAAAAAATGATAAATATGGTCCCATCTTTATAAGAAGTGGCTTTGAGGGAGTTGTGTATGTCATCCAGATCTGGGAGAGGTAGGGCTTTAAAGGCCGACCATTGCAGGATCGTACAGGAAGGGGTGAATGTAAGAAGTGGAGCAGGCTTGGTGTTGCTGATGTGCGGTTGGATCTTCTGTAATATTTCACTGAAGAAGAGGTTGTGGTTTTGCAGTTTTCTGTTGAGTGAGGAATAGGTGAGGATGGCAGGGGAGTTGTGCAGTGCTTGATTGTTTTAAACAGCGTTCTGCTTCTGTTGGTGGCTTTGTTGATGGTGTTGGTATAGCACTTTGCTTTGGCTGATGTGATGAGCTGTCTGCGTATTGAGCGGAGGGACTTTAGTATCAATAGGTCTTCAGGAGTTCTGTTTTTCTTCCATTTTCTTTCCTGCCTACGATATTTTTGTATGTTGTAGAATTTGAAACTATTGCCTTAGCAGAACTGTAGAAGTGCAGTCATGTTCTTGCTCAATGCCAAACCAATGCTACCAACTTGTGCCCATCACTTACATGTCTGGCATCAGAGGTGAGAATTATTGAAAAGCTTGCTCAGCTGTGAATGTTTACATTTTTGTCTCTGTTTGAAGGCAAGTGTGTCCTATCCCACAATTTAGTTTCTACACCTGCATTGTCTCCTGTTGTGGTTTCGTCAGGTGGTCTCCATTGAAGCCCTGTTTATGAAAACATATATATTTGTGTTCTGTGCATGTGTGTTTTAGTTGTTACGCTCACTGGGTGCCTAGGTATCCTCTTGATGCTCAGTTCTGTGACTCACAGTCTATTTTTCATTTGTTAACCCCTTGACCGCGATCGGAATTCCGCTCGTATGCTGGACATTCCGATCGCGGGTGGGGTCGTGACGAGCTCAGCTCGTCATGCGCACAGCGCTACCGCGCAGCATGACGAGCTGAGCTCGTCATGAGCACGGAAAGGGTTAATAAACAGTTTCAGACTTCAAGTTCGGCATGGGCAGTGGGTTGAAACCCAAAAGTAATATTGCACCCATGATTTATTTTCAGTAATTCACAGGAATTACATAATCACTGTGACTTATAAATTTTATGCAGCAGAAATGTTCGACTGCTGCATGGCCTGACAAAAATGGCGCCTGGTGCTTTTCTGGGGAGCTTGTGGCAGCTGCATGAAATCCAGAAGTCCTGTTTTGTGGGATTGAGTGAAGTGGGTTCAGACAGTGCCTACAGCTCCCTGGAATGCCCAAGATATCACTCCGCTACAGTTTGCCCAGTGACAGAGGAGACAGAGGGGCCATTTGAGCCAAGTTGCAATGAGCGTTTTCCCTCAAGATGACAATGGTGCTGTAGTGAAGAGCTGCGACTGGAGAAGATTCGAGAAGGTGAGATTGCTGAGGGCCTGTGGTGGACGGAGTCCATCAGTGGAGGTGGCATCACATAAACATTTTGTCTTTAGACACCGCAGCGTCAAATGATCGATCGCTGTGGTGTGGCAGGAGTCCTGGCTGTGCTGGCCTCACCACTTGGCAAGATGTAATTAATGGGGTGGTGGTGGCATGGGATGAGAGAGGAAAACACAAGGCAGGGCAGAGTCAGGGAATCCTGTTGGCTTCACTGCGAGTACAGCAGCAGGGCAGTTGTGGACGGCCTGAGATAATTAGGAGGGGGTCATGGAAGCAGAATCTTGGAGGGGAAGCGAATAGCTTGGAGCGCACAACAGTGTTAATCTGATCCCACCAACCCCTGGAAGACCAGCATCGCTGTGCACCACACGGAACTGTGGCCCATGCGTCGGAATACATCACATGGTTGGGTAAGCCGCAGCACCACAAACACTCTAAACAGCAGTGCACCGGAAATTTGGTTTGACCTAGCCCTCTTCTGTACAAATACCTCTCACGTGGTCCAGACCCAAAGTACCGGTGAGACATCTGTCCTAGCTGTCACCCTTTCACAGGAACTCATAACAGAAAATAGATTCAGTGGTGGTTAATTCCGTCATCTCAGGGACGACCAGAGGAAACTAGCAGATTGTGTGAAAGACAATAAAAAGGCACTGAGTGGTCTGCAGCCCGCCACTTAAACGCTACAGAAACAGGGGCCTGATCTGACTGACTGTGTGAGTTTTCTTGAATATAGGGCAGAGGACTCAGAATGCAGAGCAGGAAGAACAAAATCTGTCTGGTGAGCTTACCTGAAAGGACCACATGGAGGACTGGCTTGTGCAGAACTTTGCACCCCAAGGCCAGAAAAGCATCTATGCAGGGGAAAGAGCCCACAGGGTCCCTATGAAACCACCACCACTGGTCGTCCCACCCCGGCCAGTTGTGCCCTGGATAGTGAACGTTAGAGACAGAAGCACGATCCTGAGAAAGGCCAGGAAAACAAACACTATACAGTGGAGAATGATAAAGTATGATTTTTCCAGATTATGCTGCAGCAGTGAAACATGAGAGGGCATAATTCCTTGAGGTCAAACACAAAGCTAAGGGACATAGGCATGAGGCACATTGAATGTATTCGGTAAAACTCAGTCATGGCGAACAACAAAGCACACTTCTTCACTGACCCAAAAGAAGTTTGGGATTGGACGGAAATGCTTAACTGTGATCAGAAACCCCGCTGGCTGAGGGCCCAACTGCTTAAACAGAGAAGACACCGAAAATGCTGACCCCACCTGCTGGACAAAAATCTCAAATGCAGGTAGTCAGGAAGAAGGATGCCGCAACAACTGCCCTCAGTGCAATCCAAGACAGAAGGCCTCTGAATGTCCCCATTTGGCTAGATTGGATTTGATTTTGATTTGATTTGTGCATTTATATAGCGCACGAATGCCCAGGGGCGTCTAGGCTCTGATACCAGAGAATCCAGTAAGGTTACCGATGAAACTGTAGATGAACATGTCAGTTGGCAAAGAGCCAGGTTTTTAGTGATTTCCTAAAAGATAGCAGCGTTTGGGCTGTTCTTTATGCAGGCTGGGAGCAAGTTCCATGTTTTGACCGTCCCTAAGAAAAAGCTTCTTCCCCCCCATCAAGCTTTCTTGAACCTGGGAGTTTGTAGGAGTTTGCTATGTGCAGATCTTAGATTTCTGGAAGGCACATACCAGTTCAGATGTTTCTTCAGGAATTGAGGACCGGCTTCGTGCAATGCCTTAAAAGCTAGGCATTGGCATTTAAATTTGATCCTCTTGTCCACTGGGAGCCAGTGCAGGGTTCTCAGACAGTGGGACCTCGGGATATCCAGCAGTAGTCTAGCTGCCGCATTTTGGAGACACTGTAGCCTCTGTAGAAACTGTGATTGGATACCCATGTACAAAGCATTACCTTAGTCCAATCTGGACAGGGCTAATGCTGTTACTAGTGCTTTTAGGGAGTCGGGCAGGATGAAAGGGCAAACTTTCCGGATTATTTTTACAATGAAAAAAATAGTCGAGGTGAGGGTACTGATCTGATTTTTGAATGTCAGTTTGTAATCAAAAATGAACCCTAAGTTTTTCACCTTCTGCACTGGGACTGGAAAGTCTCCCAAACTGGGAGGCCACCATCTGGGTGACCAAAAGAAGGTGTCAGTACCTAACAAAAGGACCTCCGTCTTTCCGCCGTTCAATTTTCGGCAGTTGGACCTCATCCACAGGTTTACCTGCGTCATGCAGCGATTAAATCGATCTGCTGTCTCTTCAACATTGCTTGAAACTTACACCACTAACTAGGTGTCATCAGCGTATGAGACCACTGAGAAGCCAAACTGTCTGATGATTGTAGCCAGTGGAGTAACAGATAGATTGAAGAGCGTGGGGCTCAGGGACGAGCCCTATGGCACCCCACAAGGGAGTTTATATTGCTCGGACGAGAAGGCTCCGGACTCTACTGATTGAACCCTTTTGGAGAGAAATGATGTCAGCAGCTTAAGGGCGGTGCCTCTGATTCCCAGCTCAGATAACCCGTTGGCTAGTATTTCAAGGTTCACTGTGTCAAAGGCCGCTGACAGACCTAACAAAATCAGTGCGGCCTTACCACCAGCGTCCAGCATTGCTCTTAATTCTTCTGCCGCCATTACCAGAGCTGTCTCAGTGCTGTGCCCCTCCCGGAACCCGTATTGTGAGGGATCTAGAAGGTCCATGGAGGAGATGAATGCTGTGAGCTGTGCGTTTAGTATTTTCTCCAGCACCTTAGTCAGAAAGGGTACTCTGGAGATAGGTCGGTAGCTGCTAGGATTGGCTGGATCGAGACTGTTTTTTTTTTTTTTTTTAGGAGTGGTAGAATCGATGTTATTTTCCAATCATCAAGGAAAGTGCCTGAACAGAATATTTCCTTGAATACGCCTAGTTGTTCACTGATAATATCAGGAACCAGGTGTAGTATTTAAGGAGGACAAGGGTCAGATGGAGCCCCCGATTTGGACGTTTTTACCACCTGAGTAATCTGTTCTGTTGGAGGACGGGAGAAGGAAGTAAACAGATTGGGTGGGATGGAGATGTGACTTCTAGAGGGTTCCCAAATATGGTTTTATCACAGTCCCTAAAGGATTTGTACACTGTCTCCACTTTGTCCCTAAAAGACTGTGTCAATAAATTACAAAATTCAGCACTACTTTCCATCCTTGGTGGCTCTGGTACTTTGGCTAGGCTTTTAACTGTAGAGAAAAGCTTCTTACTAGAGTTTTTTGCCTGCAAGATTTTTGTTGAGAAGTATTTACTTTTTTCTTCCATTAATCAGTTTCTTATAGTCTGCCAGTGATTGTGCATATTGTGTTTTTTTTGTAAGGAAACGGATACCACCGATGGAGACTTGAGTTCAGAACAATCGTCTGGAGAAGATCGAGACATGCCCGATGTAATACGCAGAACTACTGATGATTTACTTTGATACTCAATGCCACTGTAGGATGTCTTGCGAAGCAGTAGTAACTGTAGGCTGCCCTACGTAGCAATGAGAACAGCCCACAATGTATGTGAAATATGCTTTGAATGTCTAGTAGGGCGGCCAACAGGCAAAACATTCACAAGGTCTGCTAACACTCCTTTATTCGTTTGGACTCACACATCATTGGATGGAGCCCATTAATTATTTCAAAGTTTACTATTTGTTGGATGCGAGACTGTTGTCCCACTAACCTGGAGAGGGTTACTCCAGAAAGTTCTAAAGTGGGTATATGCCAGTTTTGGTATTGTAACTCCATCTTGTTGCGCGCCCCATGGGTGAATTAGATGTAGGTGGTATAATCCTGTTCCCTTTCCCATATATAGTGATGCCCCACCTTATAAGAATATAAGTTCCTAATGTGGAACATCTAAAGTATGAACAAAGGCAGTAAAATATTTACTCAAACTTGGGTTCGAGTGACTTTTTTGTAAGAGACAAATATCACACAGGAGAACGGTAATACATTTAAAAAAAGGTGGAGAGGGCAATTAAACACCCAAGACTCCTAGAGTATGCTTGAGCCTCCCTCATTTGGGTGAAATCAGAGATACCTTTTGTAGACAAAGATGGCAGATCCACAGTTGTCGAGAGCAGGTTGGATGGAGTGGAGGTCATATTGGCTAGTGTATAAACACCTAATACCGAGCAAACCCACTTTCATGACACACTAACAGGAGTTATGGCACTATCATTGCACCTGCTCAAGCTGACGGTGGGCAACTATACTGAAGTGTGCGTCACGATCATGGATAGTTGTCCTTCTCAGCTCTCATCCTTACCAACGAATCATGCAAACCTCCCAGGCAGTAAGAGACTGTGGGGTTGTTTGGACTCGAGGAGGGCGCACAACCCAACAAGTAAAGAACTTCATGTCAGACTGGACAAAATATTCTGTACTACAAGCTAACACACCTTGGTCACGCGGGTTCGATCCCTTTCTAGAACCTCATCCGACCATAATGCCCTCTTTTTAGGAATGGGCTGGAGAGGCCAAAGTTAGCAGTTTTTAATTAGAGACTCCAACCAGATACACTGGAGGACTCTGAATTTATGGTCGCCCAAAAGTGAAAAGACTTGCCTCCATTTCAGGCAGAAAAACGGGACAGCACTTAACACAATGAAAACCTGGGATGCTTTCAAGGTGGTTATCAGGGAACAATGCATACAAGATGGCATAAGGAGTCAGGAGAGAATGAGAAAGGAAACTGACCACACTAAAGCACCTTCTCATAGAGCTGCAACAGGTGCCAGGACGAGACTGCTGATGTTCGAGTAGAGCTATTGAGTCAAAGGCAGAATCACATCATCCTTATGGAAAGATAGCTGCATGTATATTATAAAGAATATATGATTAAATATAATGAAAAGGTGTAGTAAGGGGGATAAATCCAGGAGGCTGCCGGCATGGTTGACCAAATCAGAGGTCAGTGGGAACCTGATCCCTAGTACATGGAATATCGAAGGGGAGGTTGTATATACGTCACAGGGTGTTAGTTGAGTGCTCGTCCATTATTATTAAAGGAATGTACTCAGTTATGTGACTCAGCATTGACAAGAGTCAGAACATGTGCAGAACTGGGGTCCCTTAGATCCCAACTTAACAGAAACACCAGAGGAGCAATTGACCATTCAAAAGGTTAGAGGAGTGATGACTGAGTTAAACAAGGGTAAATCCCCAGGAGCTGATGGACTGCCAACTGACACATATATGCATCTTGATGATATATATACATATATATTCAAGGTACTTAGATGTGGATTTAAGAATAGTAAGTCTATACTTACCTACATGCACTTACTTCTCGATATTTTGTTCACAATATTCTGGCACCTCAATGTTTCTGTTGTTGATATTTCAACATGCAATCAGCTGGAGACAAAGTAGAGCTGAAGTAGCAGGGTACACACCATCATTTGACCTCTGTGTGCTCATAACACATTGGAAACCATCTCTTCCTTCGCCAATAGATGTGATACCCCCCAACAACACACACTATGATATCCGCTCATAGATCATGGGCTCGCATGCTCAGAAGTATTAAAATACGCAACAGAGATTTCTTATCCGAAAGATCCACAAAATATTTGTTTTTGTATTTTGTTAGCTGTGAACTTAAATTGAATACGTGCACATCTATTTTTACAGCCTACTTCACCGCTAGCTTGATCGGAAACTTTGCTAATTATTCGTACAGTATGGACAAAAACATAACTGATTGGCAGTGCTTAATTTGTAAAAGAATAATTGCCAGAGCCCAAAGTTTTTCTCATATGCCCGTGGCCAGTGCTATCGAAGGCCAGGTTGCCAAATAGCCAGCCGCGGCTGGTGCACATGGGGTGCTAGAGTGGCGCCCCACAAGCACCTACAGAAATCGAAACTGCTCACTGCAACTTCATGCAGCAGAATTGTAAGCAGGCGAACTGACAGCTTTCTCAGTTTGTCTGTTTACGTTTTGAGGCTTGTGCTACAGACAGTAGAAAGTGTGCATGTTCATGCACAGGAGAGGAGAGAGGCGGAATCCAGTCCAGGTGGACTGTGCATGAGAGGGGTACAGTGCTTTTTGCTTTTTTTTTCTGCAATTTTATATAGCGCAAACTCAACCAGAAGGTATTGGAGCGCTTCACATGAGCACCAGTTACGTTACACAAGTATACATTTATTTTTTTGGTAGGCACATGGAGATTAAGTGATTTACCCAGAACCACAGGATGTTGAGCCGACGCTGAGACTCGAACCTGGTTCCCCAGTTCCAAAGTCGGCAGCTTTGACAGTTACACCATGCCACATTCAGCTCCCGTCTCACATTCACTATCCATTAGAAATGATGGCATTGCCCAGTGCAGTGCAGCATGTCTAAAGATAGCAACCTGCTCAGGTGGTGACGTGTTTTTAGCACAGTAGCCCCATGCCCTCTCTGAAGCCAGGATCAAGTAAGAGTGAAGAAGGGTCAGCCCCATATGTATCCTGGCTTCTGATTTGGCAGTCAGCTCATGATGCAGAGATGCATGGCCTCGTGGGGCCTCGTGGGGCAGAGAGGGGGATCCATGAAGAAGCTCGCCTGCCAAGAAGTTAGCTTAAAAGGTGACATTCAGGATTAGTAGTCATGTTTCATTTCATTTCTATTAATTCCATGAGTTTTCCGCATTAATGACTGGGAGCATAAAAAGTACAGCGAGCCATGGTCAAACCAGGGGCGGCTCCTCCATTATGGCGGGGGAGCATCGCCCCACTGCTGGAACCAGCAGACGCATGTAAAATAAAATGATAATAAAGCATTTAATAAAACTGCTTTGTTATCATTTTATTTTACATCAGAGCCGCAGCCGAGTCTTGAGGGCGGGGCCATCCTCTGAGGGACAGCAGCAGGAGCAGTGGTGGGCACTGGTAGTGCGCATGTCGGTTTGGCCAGCTGTCTTAGGATGGCCAAACGACATGCACACTTGGATATCTCCAGGCTGTTGCTTGGAGAAATCAGCAGGGCTCAGGAGCTCAGGGTCCCAGTCCCTGCTGGAGCGTGAAACCAGCCCACTCCGACAAACCCCGCCATTTCTCTCATGCTGGGTAATACCAACATGAGAGCAGCATCTGGATTGGTGCAGGGGAGTCTGGGAGCCTGTGTGTGCATCGTCAGGAGATGGCGACGAGGCGGTGGGTGGCAGGCTGCAGGTAAGCTTCATTTTTATTTTTTTTGTCCCCTGCGCTGCCCACCACTTTTCCCTGCTAGCGGCCACCACTGGTTCAAACTTCTTTTTCTTTTTCTTAAATGTAAGGTGTCATCCTTGTCCTTCCTGACTCAGATACTGCTCATTTTCATATAGGTGTTTTCAGATTATGTAGTGCATTTCTATGCTTCTGATAGTATGTCTTTTAAGTGAAGTTACACCAGGCACTGTGCACTTTTGTTAGCTTTTTACACTGCCATCTGTAACACACAACATTTCATCTATAAACTATGGTTGACATCTTATGTCTGCGGTGACCCCATTCGATCTTCATGAAGTGCTAAGCCCCAGCACTTACTTTGAGCCGGTGGTGTCCGGTGCTCGTCACCGGCACTTATCGTCAACACCAGCACTTATGACAGTCTGTCACATGGTGGCGCTGTTTGTCTCATATAGAGACAAGCACAACAACAGTTGGCTATAAAGTCAATATACCTTAAAATGGCTATTATCTGCTTTCCAAACCATTCCTACAGTTTTGGGGGCCTGGAATAGTCTGAATTGTCACACTTTTAGGGTTTCATGGTTAGTAGTTATGTTGGTTCTGTCATAGGTGGAGCTGACAGAAGCAATGGGCTAGTGTGAGCTGTAATGGCCTCCTGACAAGTGCTCCGGCACTTATTTTTTCACAAATTAAGCACTGCTAAGCCCATTTAACTTTTGTTCTCCAATTTTGATGCACCAAGTTACAGTTTTCACTTAGACAAACTCTCGGTTTAACTTCACTAATAATATTCAATATCTACACAGTGGGCATCGCTAAGAGGGAGGTCTCCTGGCTCATGCACAACAGGCATTGTTACATCTTCAGACAGCTGAAGTGCTGAGTCAGTCCTGCTAAGAATCGACCTAGTGAATGATAAAGAACACATCGGTAGTATTATGCATCTTGTGCTCTGAGCTGTCTCATGGGCACCAACCAAACATCACAAGTGAAAAATGCAGGTTTTCATTCAAAACCTATTATCTGCATCATTCATTCTAAAGTATATAGTGTCAGGGCCGTCTCCACCGATTTATTAGGAGTAATCAAAAATGGTGAGTTTAAACGTCAGCATGTTTATTATCGTTTTATTTGTCTCCTACCTTGGCATCTAGGGGGCGGGGCCATGGAGATGACAGGCATGAGGGGGAGTGGTAGGTGCACTGTTGTCAGTGCGCATGACGGTATGGCAAGCCGTCTCAGGACGGCCAAACCATCATGCGCACTGAAGCTCTCTCAAAACCGAACTGCGTTGCCGGGTTGGAGAGAGCAGTCTCCCTGGGAGCGCAAATCGAGGGTGCTTAGGCCAATCCAGCCGATGCTCTCATGCTGTGAGAGCAGCATCAGAATTGGCCACAGGGTGGTCTGGGAGCCTGTGCCTGCTGTGGAGCCAGAAGAGCAGCAATGTGGCGGGATTCAAGTAAGTTTATTTTATTTCTTTTGCCCCAAGGCAGCAAGGCAGTTTGCCTTGGGCTTGATGAAAAACCCTTAAGTGGCAAGTTCTCTGGGTGAAGTTGAATAATAACAACAAAGCAGATTTGTAGAGCGTATGCCACATCTGACATGCTATTAGCCACTAAAATAGCGAGTGTTATTATCACCCAAATCTATGTTGCAAATGTTATCAACTTCAGAATGATGAAAGGCGGTGTTAGCTCAGTGGAAACATATAGCCTGCAGACAGACATCTTGAATACTGTGCAATAGTGTCAGATAAGGGGTAAGTAGTACAAATACCTATAGAAAATACATGCAGAAGCTCTTAATAATCTTCAATTAAAATCTCTAAACAGACACATAAATTGATAGAGTTGCGACGATCTGTTTACCAGGTGCCACGCAGAGGTGCCTGTGCAGCTCAATGCGCTAGTGTTGCCGCCTAATGCACCAGCTGCTATCAAGTGTGAAATTGTTAATACTCCATGTTGTGTGGTGGAGTGGGTCAGTGGTGCACCTGCATATGCCAGGTGGTGCTCAGTGCACCAGCAGTCGTGCTATCTGTGCCTGATGCTGTTGTGTCATTTGCTGATCAGTGCACCAGTGGTGCTGCTCTGTGCCACAGATGCTGTGTAGATGCCAGGTGTAGCTCAATGCACCAGTCTTGCTGCTCTGTGTCACAGATGCAGTGTAAATGCCAGGTGTAGCTCAATGCACCAGTGCTGCTCTGTGCCACAGATGCAGTGTAGATGCCAGGTGTAGCTCAATGCACCAGTGGTGCTGCTCTGTGCCACAGATGCTGTGTCTATGCCAGGTGTAGCTCAATGCACCAGTGGTGCTGCTCTGTGCCACAGATGCTGTGTAAATGCCAGGTGTAGCTCAATGCACCAGTGCTGCTCTGTGCCACAGATGCAGTGTAGATGCCAGGTGTAGCTCAATGCACCAGTCTTGCTGCTCTGTGCCACAGATGCAGTGTAAATGCCAGGTGTAGCTCAATGCACCAGTGCTGCTCTGTGCCACAGATGCAGTGTAGATGCCAGGTGTAGCTCAATGCACCAGTCTTGCTGCTCTGTGCCACAGATGCTGTGCAGATGCCAGGTGTAGCTCAATGCACCCATGGTGATGCTCTGTGCCACAGATGCTGTGTAGATGCGAGGTGTAGCTCAATGCACCCATGATGCTGCTCTGTGCCACAGATGCAGTGTAGATGCCAGGTGTAGCTCAATGCACCAGTCTTGCTGCTCTGTGCCACAGATGCTGTGTAAATGCCAAGTGTAGCTCAATGCACCCATGGTGCTGTTCTGTGCCACAGATGCAGTGTAGATGCCAGGTGTAGCTCAATGCACCAGTGGTGCTGCTCTGTGCCACAGATGCAGTGTAAATGCCAGGTGTAGCTCAATGCACCAGTGGTGCTGCTCTGTGCCACAGACGCTGTGCAGATGCCAGGTGTAGCTCAATGTACCAATGGTGCAGCTCTGTGCAACAGATGCTGTATAGATGCCAGGTGTTGCTCAATGTACCAGTGGTGCTGCTCTATGTGACAGATGGTGTTGTATGTGTCAGTTGCTGCTCAGTGCACCAGAGGTGCTGCTCTGAGCCACACATGTTGTGTAGATGCCAGGTGTTGCTTAATGTACCAGTGGAGCTGCTCTAAGTGCTGGGTGCTGTTCCACATACTACGTGCTGCTCTACATGTCAGATGCTGGGGTTTGTACCAGCCCAGGGTTCAAGGAGTTCAGTCATCTTCTTCCTTTACGCCTTTGCTAGTGTGTTACATTTTGGCCTGATGCCCTAAGTGGGGGGTCCTTGGCTACAGTTCTTTGAGTGATAGAAGAAGGGGCTATGGAAGTTAGAGAGAGCCGCAGGGTGCTCCATGACAAGGGAAGAGAGCACCCCTCCTTCCAATGTGGCTGGTGCTCTTCCTTACGCTTTGTAAGCTCCTCCTTCTTTGTCTATACTTTCTTGAGTTCTGCGGTGGGCCCAGGTAGCCTCGCCTCTTATCCAGCCCTCAGGGTCCATGCAGTTATTGGGGTCAGCTTCTGGGCCCATTGCGGGACTGGCAGTGCAACGAAAGCGAATGGCTCTTAAATGCCCCATGCCTCTTATCTGCCAGTGATTGAGGGTTGCTGGTGCCTTTGGCCATGCACGGCGGTGGTTGGGGGCTTGCAGGGGGGTAGGTTTCAGGGCTAAAGGCTGTGGGCATTGGGGGGGTTGGCCACTTGCGGGTATTGGCTGCAGGGCCTGGCCTATGGTTGTTGGCCTGTGAGGGGTTGGGACAGGCCCTGTGTCCAGGCGCTGAGTTTAACTCCCTAATGCACACGGAACATCACTGAAAAAAACCTAAAGGCTAAAGTCGTGTTATAATTCGGTAAGGTAATAAGCTCTTACTTTGCGTTAAAAAAGGAACAAAAAAATTCACTGAAAAAAGCAAAGGTTAAGGTGACATTACAGTTAGATCTGGTAATAATATCTTATTTACCAAAACCTTAGAAATTCACTGAAAAAATTGACTGTGTAGTTAGGTCTTGTAATAATATAAAAATTTGAGTTTTAAAACAAAAAAACACTGAAATGCACCATTTAAAGATTACTGAGCTAATTATAACTTTCTCCCCCACCATGCACTGCTTATGACCTCACATATTACATAATTCATGAAATATTACATTCATTGATGACATCACTGACAACATCACGGATGACATCATTCAGCTACCAATGTTCAATTTGCTCTAAAAACCAGTACAGCTCTTCACAGAGAGGCCATTCTCTCAAGACACCCAAACCCCATTAGTACAGCCCGTTTGGGTTGGAGAGGTTTTTGTAGACGCAAGTCGGTACAGTACACAGAGGTAGCCAGATAGGCTTTCTTCAGTGAATATAATGGATAACTTTAAGACATTCGGTTTCACCGAAGATCAATTTAAGTCTTATCAACCAAAACCCACGGATGGGGAACAAATCAATGACTAATAGTAACAGTCATGAACAAATGATGAAAATCTTGAATCTCAAGAAAAAGATAATAAGGACAGAACTCCATGCTGATTTTTTAATCGAGTATTTAAAGGCTGGAGTAATTCCGATAGGATTACGGATCAGGAATGAGCCAGGGCTATTTTTTGAGAACAGGACATTTTTAGAAGTTTGGACCCACATAGCAAATCGATGTAGTAGGTATTGGTTGATTTTAATAATAGAAACCACACAAGAAGTAATGATTATTGAGAAGAAACAATTAGAAGAATTGGAAAATGCCTTAAAACAAAATACAGCTTTGGAAGATGCTAAGAAAAAGATTGAGGAACTAGAAAGGGAAACTGATGGATATCGTGAATATCTCATCAATAAGAAAACAATGAAGCTGAGGAAAGACATAGAGAAATTCAGTGCAGAAGTGGCATATCCATTCTTGGAAAAAGAATATTATAATACCAAGAAGGAACAAAGATGGGAAAAACCACAATATCAGATACAGGTGTATTCTAGAGGAGGCAACAAGAGAATAACCTTCTCTGAATCCTCGGGGTCAGGGAACGAAGAGGAACAAAGCATCGAGCAACAAGGCAGAGTGGCGCCTAATGATGAGCGGGAGTCTTTTTTAGGTGTGCGCCAAAATCGAGGACAGAGAAATTATCGGAATTATGCCAGGGAAGAACTGATGAGAAACCATCCACCTCAGAACCATCTAGCTCAGGATTATCTCAAGACCAGGAACCAGCGGTACTGGAGATAGAGGAATTTCCCATCATAAACTTATCACATAGAGTTCTAACGAGAGAAGAGCAAGAAGTGTTAAGGAAAGGATTTAGCTTTGCCCCTACTGCCCCCCAAACAAATTTGAATTAGAAAAGGATATGAGGAGCTTCTTTAGAAAAATAAGACTTAATAGGTTTTTTGTTAATAGAACGTACGAACCAGCCCACAATGTATCAGGGTTCAAACCTAAGTCAACGTTTACTCCCAGCTTAAGTCAGGTAGACAAAAAATGTGGAACTCTTTGAAAAGGTAGTTGAGATGGAAATTAAGAGCATCATGGACAAGAATCACAGTCAGAATAATAACCTGTCACTTCCATACAGGAAGGCTTTAAAAACACTCCAAGAATGTGATTCAATTACCATCAAACCCGCCGATAAGGGCGGCGGGGTTGTTGTCCTAGACACTCATGACTATGAAAGTAGAATGAGGGCATTACTAAATGTTAGAAACCACTATAAAAGAGTTCCCCTTCAAGCCATAGATGAGTTAAAAAGAGATGTAGCCCAACTTTTAAAAAATGGAAAAGAAGAGTCGTTTATATGTGATAATGAGTACGGGTTTTTATTAAATAACAACCCTATCATTCCGGTCATTTATGGATTGCCAAAAATCCATAAAGATACAACAAATCCGCCTATGAGACCAATCGTGAGTAGCCTGGGCTCACTTTTGGAGCCTCTCAGTAAATATGTGGACTTTTTCTTAAGACCGATTGTCCAGAAACAAAAATCATACTTAAAAGATACGGCCCATACCATCTCCATTTTTGAAGGCCAGGGCTTCAACAGGGTGACCCAGCTCTTGGTCACCCTGGACATTGAAGCCCTGTACACTAATATCCCCCAAGACGACACCATCATGGTGATGTCATCTATTCTAAATGATGAAGATCTAAATGGGGAACACAAGGAGTTTATTTTGGACTGTATTAGTATGGTCTTGAAAAATAACATCTTCCTGTTTAAGGATGAATTCTATAAACAGATCAAGGGGACCAGCATGGGGGCAACCTGTGCCCCCAGTCTGGCATGTCTCTATGTGAGTAGTTTTCAACGTAAACACATCTACAACGAGATGGCACCATACTATGAGAACATCACCTGCTGGCACCGTTTCATAGATGATATCATCTTCATCTGGAACGGTGCCAGCAGCGATTTGATGCAGTTTCTGGAATGGTTAAACTTGGGAGACAACAATTTGAAGTTCACGGCCCATTTTAGAGATACCAGTGTAGACTTTCTAGATATCCGAGTGAAGGACACACAGGGTGTTCTTGAGGTTGAGTTGTTTTCCAAACCTACGGACAAAAATACCCTTCTACAGTACGACAGCAACCACCCAAAATCGCAAAAGGACAATATTCCTTTCGGTGAATTTTTAAGATTGCGCCGGAACTGTACTAATCTCACTGATTTTTACTATCATGCCGGCATAATGGAAACAAAACTGAAGAATAGGGGATATCCAAAAAAAAGAATAAAACACTCCCTGAAATGTGCAAGGTTTTATGATAGGGACCATCTGTTAAATATGAACAAACAAAAAGAGAACAAAACCTTGGAAAGAATAGTGTTTGTGAGCCAATACTCAGGCATGAGTAATAAAATTAAAAATGTAATTAATCGCAAGTGGAAGATTTTAAATAATGGTCTCTTAGAGCCATTGACAAAACCCCTCTTCTCATTTAGGCGCAATAAAACTATACGAAATGCACTAGTTCAAACATACAAGAGAATTGATGGCGACAGTCAAACCACCCTGTATAACCAAAAAGCGGTAGGCAATTACAGGTGTGGTACATGTTCAATCTGCCCACAGTGTATTGAGACAAAAAACTTTAAGTTTAATGGAAAAACATTAACAGCAAAAACACTTAACAACTGTCGAAGTAAAAACGTAGTGTACTTGCTTGTTTGCCCATGTGGAATGGGCTATGTAGGGGAAACAGGCAGGGAACTGCGGATCTGATTGTTGGAACATAAATCTGTGTTGAAGAACAAAAAAGAAAATGCCCCATTGACTGAACACTATCTGAAAAGCAACCATGACTGTAATCAGTTTAGTTGGTTTATATTAGAAAAAGTTAGTATTAGCAGAAGAGGAGGCAACCTCGACACTCTAAGGAAAATGCGTGAACAATGGTATATGTGTTACCTGGATACCATTGACAAAGGCCTAAACTCTCGCGAGGACTGGATGAAATTAATTGCAAAGCAGTAAGTACCACCATAAGGGATATTGTGTGGTACGCGGCAGATTATTCGCTCGTAATTTTCATCCTGCTTAATGAGCGTAGATAGTACTGCCAAGTTTTATGACACACGATAAAGCACTTTCCGTATTGTGGTAGAGAGACATTGTGTAGTAGTTAAACATCAGGTTTGACGTGGTCCGGAGTTAGGGAACTTCCGGTAAAACAATGAGTGAGGTAGCCGGTCTAGTGTTGAATTGAATACATAGTACTTCCGGGGCAATATGAGCAAAGCTGACAAGCCACAAACGGGAGCAAGACAAACAGGCGGCTGCGAATAATTACAACTTTGAGGGTGGAACCAATGAAATGGTAGGAAACCTGCTATTTAAACAGGGTTCGGTGATGCGATTGGTGTTGGCGCATCGTAGAGGTGAGGAGTTTTCCCCGAGTTGCGTAGACGAGAGGAACTTCCATCAGTCCCGGAAGAAGTGACGCCGCAAGGTAAGGTATGAGTTAGGCTGAGGCAGGCCGTACCTTTCTCGAGTAGGATAACTGGTCCTTTTGCGTGCAATACAACATTTCCTGTCAGTGGCAGTAAGATGGTACCATTTTCTAATAGAAACCGGTTTGGTTTTATTTTTACAGTGTCCACAAAGAAAAGGGAGTTTTAAGCTCATTAGCGCTCAAGATTTTATATAAAAAAAGAACATACGGAATCCAGGCCGGCAATATAAAAGCAACATACAGGTACGATATAATATTAGCCGAGGAATTTGAGATAGTGTCGAGTTTAGAAAAATGCTGGGTATTGACATGAGATTTCCCCTTCCTTAGATTTTAACGGCAGAAATCGAAAAAGAACGATTTCAAAAAGGAAATATATTGAAAAAAGAAATTCCTGAGCGAGAGGAGAATTTCCCGATTTTAACAGGTGATAACGGGAGAATGTATCTATAGAAAAGGAATAAGGAGAAATGCCCCGTAATGAGGGAGTGAAGCCAGTTATATAATATTCTGGTATTTTTTCTTTTAAAATAGATGTGGGGGACTGAGGGCTGATACTATGCATTGCAGACCGATACAGAAGAAAAAATCCAAATGAAATAAGTTAAAGCAAAATAACCTGCATATAGTATGATTATGTTTAAATCTTGAGGTAGCAAGGCAGCATCAATGAGAACCCACCTCTATGCCCCAAGGAAACTAGTCAATTTCGAGGGAGGTGTTTATAAAATGATGAGCCCATATGATAGAGACTGAAGTATATGTCCCTTTAGGCAAGGTCAACAAAGAGACTCCACAAGCAGTACATTCTTAGCTTCTAAATGTGGTTTAAAGAGCTATAAGAAAAGTGTTGTAGGGTCAATGCTATACAATCATGTGGTTGGAATCTACTCGGGTAAAGAATGTAAAGAAATGTTTTTTGCAGTGAAGATTTAATGAAATTGCTCAAAGTATAAAAAGGATCACATATTAGTTTATCGAGTTTTCATTGTTTCTAATGTGTTATGAAATTTACTTCATGTCTAATATATACAAAATAGTGGGGTTTAAATTGAGTGTTGCTATAACTGTGTATTTCATTACGGCAAGAGTTTTAAATACAAATATATTATTTTGCCTCATACAGGATTTGTTTTTATGGTAACCATACAGTGCCAATAAGAGAGAGCTAAATGTTGTCTTGAAAAAGATGGAAAAATAATTAAGCCATCCAAACGCGTCGACGTTGTTATTGCATAATCTGTGGAACAAGCTTATCCTGCAGACAAAAGACAATACAGTGTATCCAGGAGAAGCGAGAGAAGTGTTCCTTTCAGATGTGCTTTTTTTTATGACAAAGTGTATTGTCTTTGTGTTTCTCTCTAGTATCCGTGTTGGTGTAATGAATGTTATATGTATATGAATTTTATATTTGTACCTTTGTGATATGTATGGGGTTTTTTATGATACAGTGATTTATGGGATGTTTTAAAATATAATAAAATATTTTTTATTCTTAAATACATTTATGTCATTTATGTAACCATTAGGCTCTACCATATGGGCTTTATTAGTTGTGGTGAGTTGGTGTAACGCAGGGGTGACATGATAAAAAATCCTGTTTTGTGTGCACGTAAGCATTGCACTAAGCGATCTCATTGAACTCTCTGCCAAGGGATAATCCTTTCTACCGTCAAGCCTCTATATATCCAGTGGTGGTCGCCACTGGGAAGTTATAGATAAGACCATAGGAAAAACATTTGATGGTTTGCTTATAACTTTGGTGCCGTTTAATGAATGTTCATGAAACTTTCCCAGAAAAAAGTCTCATCCACCTCAGCTCCTTCCTGGAACGATTCAGGGTGATCCGTCAAGTGGGGGCCGAGAAAAAGCTGGGGGTCCCAAAACGCATTTTCCCCATTCATTTTTCCATAGGAAAATTGAACAGCGATACAGCACAAACTGCTAAACGGAATTGCACCAAATTTGGCAGAAAGCAAGATTGTGGGCCACAAAGCGTGCTTTTTGTGATTTGGTGTAAATCCATTCAGTAGTTTTTGAAAATGTTAGGTTATAAAAACATAATGTATTTCACGACACGTAGGATCCGGGGAACCGGCAGATCTTGATAAGATCTGATTGGCTGCCACCACACCAACAAAGATGTGCGGCAGCCATTTTAGGACTTGCAGTCCGAGTCTCCTGTCCAGGACGCAAGTGTCAAAAATGACATAAGGGAGCAGGGTAGGGATACTCTGCCCCTGTAGGCCTGGTGGGGAGAAGGGCGTCCCAGAGGGCCCCCTGAGGCCCGAAGCTAATTTTTAGAAAAATCTTTACCACAATTTTACAGTGGATCCGCATATCTGCAGTAAAATAAGTAATAAGAAAAGTGCAGCCTCCTGCACTTTAAATCCCTGGTCTGGGCTTGGCGGGGAAGGGACGGCACATTGCTTTATTTTAGGGAGGGGGCATGGCTCCCTCTCCCTGATCCTCTATGAGGACCCCATCTCAGGCCATTTTGTTAATAAGGGGAGAGGGCAAGCAGCCTCCTTCCATGAGCATCTACCAGGTCCCGGGGACCCCATCCTCTAAGCTGTTAATATTATTAGGGGAGGTGGATGCACAGCCCTTCTTCCGGAGCCTCTAGGAGGCCCAAGAGTCCCAATCTCCCAGGACCGTTTATATTATTAGGGGAGGGGGCTTGCAGCCCCCATTCCCATGCTGTAGATCAGCCCCAGGAACCCCATACAAAGGGGGCCAGATCTAAGTAGTGTCCTGTGGACTCAATACCCAGGAAAGCTGCTGTTTTCTGCCCAGGAGAGTTTGGGGATACCCTGTCCATGCTTTCCCGGACTAAAAACACAACTTTGTCCCCTCCCGGGAGAAGCAGTGCCTGTGCGGGAGCAAAGAAGAATGGAGCTGGCTCCAGCGGGCGGGGTCCAAGGAACTTTCTCCATGGCCGCCATTGGATGCACACATTGTGGGTGCCCTAGGAGGGGGCATGCAGTCACCCTTCCCATGCCGTAG
Organism: Calotriton arnoldi; assembly: GCA_963921515.1. Classification (NCBI taxonomy): domain Eukaryota; kingdom Metazoa; phylum Chordata; class Amphibia; order Caudata; family Salamandridae; genus Calotriton; species Calotriton arnoldi. The sequence goes on along the minus strand of CAWUFW010004284.1, from coordinate 577,797 downwards.
GTCAGCCCCGGGAACCCCATCCACCGAGGACAAGATCTAAGCAGCTTCCCAGGGACTCCATCCCTGAGGACACTGCTGTTTCTGCCCGGGTCAGTTCGGCATACCCTGTCCATACTTTCACGGGCAGAAAACACAACTTTGCCTATTCACGGCAGGAGCAGTGTTAACAGATGCTCCTGCCTGACCGGGAGAGAAGAAAAATGAAGCCAGCTCCTGTGTACAGGGGCTTCCTCCGTGGCCCCCAACGATGCACACAGTGTGGGTGCCCTGGTGGTTACCAGGGCACCCACCAGTAATTCAAGTGGCCGGTTCTGGCAAGGGGGGCAGCAGGGGCCACAGGGGGGGGGTCGTGGGGCTTCACCCGCAGCCCCAAATAAATACCATGTTTTGGGTGCCCTAGGTGCCATGGTGACAACCACTGTTTAAAAAAAATATCACAGCTCTTGCCGATGGGTGCCAGCGGGAGAGCGCGCAAGAGCAGTGGGGGCTTTATATATATATGAAGGTCATTTACCTAACACGCAAATCGAATTGAATAGTTTATTAGCCCTTAATAGTAGGTGTTAAATACTATCTGACTTAATTGTGTACATTTGAATGCTACAAACAGTGCTTTATAGCAGGCACATTACATGAGATAGCTTGTTATGATTCCAACCAGTGACCTTTGCCCTGCCGATTCCATGCAGTCTTCTGCAGTGAACCTCTTCACTCACTGAACTATCTTACTGGCAAATGAACTTGGTCAGTAGAGACAGCTCAATGGGATAAAGCGCCTACTGCAGTCATTTATAGGTAACAAGCACTATATTGAAAACAATGTGTGAATGCAGTACAAATGTGTGCATGCACCCACCTAAGTGAGTAACTATTGAGTGTGTATGCTTTTTTCTATTTTTGAGGTATGGCTTGAGAGCACAACCTTCACCAGACCTTATGTCTTTAGTCTAAAATTTTAAAAAAGCATCCAGGAGTACAACAGAAAGGGACTTGGGCTCCACCCACATGGTGGTGGACAGGAGCAAATGTTTTCATTGGGTAGAAGTTGTGTGCTTCCACAGAAAAAGTGCTTCTCCTCCACACAGCTGTGAATTGGCTATCTAGCTGCCTGAGCCAACAGCAGTATGGCTGCCTAGAGAAGTCTCGCTAACAGGCATAAAGTATAAAGCTTACAATGGGATGCAGCTTGACCTTTCTGCTATTAAAGCGTCTTAGATGAGTAGATATTTTATGACGTTTGGTTTTCTCTAGCAGCAGCACAGATGGGAAGAGGGCAGTCAGGAGAAATGCTTTGTTGTTTTCCAGTCCCAGCATCCTCTCCTTCCCTTTCTATCATTAACTTTAGACTTCAGAGTGCAGTTGTGTGTTTCAGAACAGTATGGACAGTGCTTATTAAGTTGTAAAGAAATAGGTGCCAGGGCTCTCGCCAGGAGGCCACTGCAGCTTGCACCACACATTGCCCTGCCATGCTGCCAATGACAGCAACAACGCAACTACTAACCATCACACTCCATCAAGTGATGGAGTGGCAGAAAATAGTCATTTTGAATGTATATTGAATTAAATAATTACCTGGAGTTGTGGTCATCTCTAAATTAGCCAGACAGTGTCACCTTGTGGCGGAATGTCACAAGCGCTGGTGTTGACAATTAAATGCCGGTGCCGAGTACCAAAAACCACCGGCTCAAATTAAGCACTGAATGGGATTCCAAGGGCTTAACTAATCTACAGTAATACTAAGGGGGGGGGAGTGCGGGGGGAATTAGGCCCCACCCACTTGTGTATATTCCAGAGTAAAACATTAGTTGGCTATGGTGACCAGCTATATGTTGGATTGGTGCACTGGGAAATGTTATGTTTGATGTCATAGGTCTGCTCTGCTTATTATCAAACATTATGACCAAGGTAGTAGGCCTAGCTTAATTATTGAGGAAAACATTTGTTAAAGCCAGTAGGCTTTTAACAGTGTGTTGGTATCACATTGTGTTGCAGGATATAAACTCTTATTTTGTCGCATGTAATCGCACAGATTTCTATATTAGGCCAGAGTTTGTGTGTATTGCAAATAGATGCAATAGATCTCTAGAAGTGAACTGTTTCGCACTACGTTACTGGCTGTAGACAAGTATTTTGTTACATGTATTCTCACAGATTGTCGTAGTAGCAAGGGTTTTGGTGTTGGTCACCCACTCTGACGAACCTTAGGAGTAGAAGATTTTCACTGTGATGATTCTTGTTAGGGCCTAAGGAGAGGGGTCATATATTGTTTTGCCAACTCTAATTTTGTACATATTTCTAATCCTATAACTGTACACATTATGGCTGCCAGTTATCCACTCTTCAGTAAGCCCGTGTTTATTATAGTGGCAAGCCAGTGGTACACGCTTGAGGCCTTACCGGTTCACTGGGAAAAGTTATATCAGATTCCTTAAGCGTGATCTGTTTATAATGGAATGCTATGACAAAGCAAGTAGCCTGACTTACTAATTATGAAAATCATGTGCAAAAGGCAATAGGCTTTTAAGAGTAGATTATTTCACTGTGCTAAAGCCTGTAGGCAGGTATTTCATGACACAGAATCTTGTGGATTACTGTAGCAGGCAAGGGTGTTGTTGACCCACCTGAACAAACCCTGGGATAGACAATTTGCACTATGATATTCTCTATTAGGCTCTATTAAGAGGGATTTGATACAGTTTTGACAACTGTAAATTTGTACATATTTGTATTTGTATTACTGTGTACATGATGTTTGTCTTGTGGAAAAGCTTATGCCCAACAGAGTATGTCTGTAGTTGCTGTGGTGACAAACCAATGATAAAGGTTATAGGTGTAATGTGTTTCTGTTTGTGATCTGTGTAAATGAAAAGTTGTAATAATTGTAGTCCTGACATATTGATTGTGAAAAGCAAATGCTATCGTCAATAGGCATTTAATGATGGATTTGCTATTGCTTTGTATTATGTAATATATATAAAATATATATATATATATTATCTACTGGCGGTCGCCAGTAGATAGTTATAGTTAGGACCTAGTTTCCATAGGAAAAGCGTTTTTTCTTTTCCCAATAACTTTGGCGCCGGATGACGAATCTTCGCGAAATTTTCAAAACTAGTGGGGCGCTCCGGTCAGCTCCTGTCTTGAAAGTTTCGGGGTTATTCGCCAAGCGGGGGCCGAGAAAAAAGGGGGGTCCCAAAACGTGTTTTCTCCATGTTATTTTCCATAGGAAACTTTAGACACGGCTACAGCTTGAACTGCAGAACGGAATTACACCAAATTTGGCGAAAAGGTAGCCCTTGGTTCAGAAAGAGCCCTTTTTGTTAAATGGTGTAAATCCGTTCAGTAGTTCCTGAGAAATTAAAATAAAAGAGGTTGGAAAATCAATTTCCCATAGGAAACTTTAGACACGGCTACAGCTCGAACTGCTGAACGGAATTACACCAAATTTGGCGAAAAAGTAGCCCTTGGTTCAGAAAGAGCCCTTTTTTTTAAATGGTGTAAATTCGTTCAGTAGTTGCTGAGAAAATCAAAAAATAAAAGTTTCGATATCTAGAGGCGCGGTGGATCCGCGGACCCTCCCGATCTCGAGCTTTATTCCAATTGGCTGTCAAGACTCCAAACCAGGAAGTGTTGGCAGCCATCTTGTGACTCGGTAGAACCGAGTCACAAGAAAACAGTAGAAAAAACGTTAAAAAACAAGAAAAGGGGGCAGGGTAGAAACACCCTGACCCCCTAGGCCTGCTCAGGGGGTCCCACAAGGACCCCCAGGGCCCAAAAAAGCATTTTTTTTTTAAATCAGCAAAAATCGCGGAGGATCCGCGAATCCTGCCGTGAAAATAAAAAAAACAAAGCGCGGACTCCCGCGCTTCGTTAATATTTAGCCCCCGGGTGGGCCAAGTCCCGGGGGCATGCTATATTGTAATTGCGGGGGCCCAGGGGACCGCCACCCCCCGGGGCTTTTCTTGAATATTTGCAGGGGGGCACACAAGGCTTGTTTAAAAAAAAAAAAAAAAAAAAACCTGTGTGGGGAGTTTGAGCCCCCCACATGCCCCGGGGACCGCCACCTCCCCGGGGCACTAAGTATGTATATTTGGGTCCGTTACGGACCCCCCGAGCCCCAGGGACCACCATCTCCCCGGGGCGTGGAAACTGAAGGGAGGGGGGCCACGCGGCCCCCCTCCTGGAGCCCGTGATGGCCCTGGGGACCACCACCCCCCAGGGCCGGCTCCTGCAGTGTCCCGGGGTGCCCACCCCCGGGACACTGCTGTTTGCTATGGCAGGGAGGGAGCCTCACGGCTCCCGCCCTGCCATAGCAAACTTGCTTTGGATTTTGGAAGCGAGAGCAGGGAAACCTGCATGTCAGCAGCTCCCCATGTGGAAAAGCAATGCCGGCTCCTGCAGGACGCGGGGAGCCGGCGGGACCGTGGGGGTCCCCCCACGGTCCCCAACGGATAGGGCCTGTCCCGGGGCTAGAAGTGGCCCGGGAGGGGGGCCCCCCTCCCCTCCCAAAAAAATTAAATACATTTTTTTTAAAAGGCCGGCCCCGGGGGATGGGGTCCCCGGGGCCAATAGAGGCCTCAGGAGGGGGGCCACGCAGCCCCCCTCCTTAAAAAACATAAATATATGTGGCCATGCCCCGGGGGATGGGGTCCACGGGGCCGGAATTGGCCACGGGAGGCGGGCCCACGCGGCCCACTTCCCGTTCAGATTTTTTTTTTTTTTTTTTTAAAAAGGGGTCAGGCCCTGGGGGATGGGGTGGCCCCCCTTCTAAAAAAACCCCAAAAAGACCGCGATTGTGCCGGAAGCCCCGCCCCCTCCCAGCAATACTCTGCAAACGCGCCCTGTGGCGCGTTTTAAATTGGGGAATTAATTCCCTTTCAATACTGGGGGTCCCTGGGGGCCAACTAGTCCACCAGGTACCTCCAGTAAGCGCCACAGGGCTGCGTTGCAGAGAGGTGGTCCAGGCCACACCCCTTTTACACCTCTATGCAACGCAGCTCTGTGGCGCTTACTGGAGGTACCTCGTGGGCTAGTTGGACCCCAGGGACCCTCAGGATTCAAGGGACTTTATCCCCAAACTTAAAACGCGCCACGGGGCGCGTTTGCACAGTGGTGAAGGGAGGGGCGGGGCCTGAGTGACATGTGTGCAAACACGCCCTGTGGCGCGTTTTAAGTTGGGGAATTAATTCCCCTTCAATCCTGAGGGCCCCTGGGGGTCAACTAGCCCACCAGGTACCTCCAGTAAGCGCCACAGGCCTGCGTTGCAGAGAAGTGGTCCAGGCCACGCCCCTTTTTACACCTCTCTGCAACGCAGCTCTGTCGCGCTTACTGGAGGTACCTGGTGGGCTAGTTGGACCCCAGGGACCCTCAGGATTCAAGGGGACTTAATCCCCCAACTTACAACGCGCCAAGGGGCGTGTTTGCAGAGTGGTGGAGAAAGGGGGCATGGCCTTTGTCTACCTCTCACCAATCCCACTGCGTGGGGCTTACTGGACGTAAAAGGTAGGCTAGTTGGCCCCTAAAGGACCCCCAGCAGTGAAGGGGACTTCAATCCCCATCCAAGAGCGCGCCAGGGAGCGCGTTTGTAGAGTGGTGGGCAAAGTGGGCGTGGCCTGGTACGAGTACTTACCAGTGCTGCTGTGTGGGACTGACTGGAGGTAATAGTTTGGGAAGTTGGCCCCCAAGGATGTCCTTGGGGGCCAACTAACCCTCTTGTTACCTCCAGTAAGTCCCACACAGTGGGATTGCTAAGACGTCTTCGGAGGCCATGGCCCCCTTTCTCTACCACTCTGCAAACGTGCCTCGTGGCAAACTACGGGATGGGGGATGAAGTCCAATTTAGTCCTGAGGGAGTTTGGGGGCCAAGAATCCCTCCTGGTACCTCCTGTAAGTCCTACGCAGCAGAATTCCTGAGCGCTGGTTGGACGCCCAGCACCCTTTCTCCACCACTCTGCAAACGTGACTACTAGTTAAAGTAGCATATTTCTGCACCTCTGACTTGGAGGTAGTTTTAATCCCCCTGCCCTATTATGTACTAGGGCCTTACAGAGGAGGTCATGCTAATCACAGGGGTACCCCAACGCATAGTGTTCCCTAGTGTATGTAGGTGTTTTCACTGTATTCTAAGTGTCTTTTAGCATAGCACTGGCTCTAGGCCTGGTTAGTCAGAGTCAGTTACCACCAGTACCCGTCTGAAAAAGTTGTGGGCACAGGATGATTTTGCAACAAGGCCTCTTTCTGCTCCTCTGTTGGTTCTTTCTGCACGTCTTGCTTCTTCCTGCACTTTTGTTCGTCTTTGTGGACTTCTGTTGCTTCTTTCTGCATTTCTTTTGCTTCTTTCTGTGCGTTTTTTCTTCTTTCTTCACATGTCCTACCTCTGTAGGCATAGTTAGAAACGAGCATTTAAAAAACCTTTGAAATTCACTTAAAAAAACCATAGGTTTCAGGCACGTTATAGTTAGAAATTAGCATTTAAAAAACCTTTGAAATTAACTGAAAAAACCATAGGTTTCAGACACGTTATAGTTAGAAATTAGCATTTAAAAACCTTTGAAATTCACTGAAAAAACCATAGGTTTCAGGCACGTTATAGTTAGAAATTAGCATTTAAAAAAACCTTAGAAATTCACTGAAAAAACCATAGGTTTTAGGGAAAGTTATAGTTAGTTGGACATTTCACTCGTACAAAACCAGAGAAATTCCCCGTTATAGTTAGTTCAGCTGACTATAACTCGCGCCCCGCAATGCACTGCTGATGACGTCACATATTACTTCACTCATGACATGGTCAGTGACATCACTGATGACATCACTGTTGACATCTCAAATGACATCACTGATGACATCATCCATGTGATAATTTGATGCATCTTCTCACACCCTAATATAACCTTTGATACACCCACTCTAAATTACAGACTGCCATTCTCAAAACCATAGACACTCCAACACCAATAACTACATACCCACTCACTGATTCTTAGGTCTACACACACATCCACTCACTCACCCGTACAGTCACTCATACTTACGGTCACTCAGTACAGGACAATCATATGCACTCATACACCTATATAGACACTCACACACCGCCACTCATCCATAGAGGTACTCAAACACCTAGTCAGTCATGCAAATAATTAATCACACTGCCATTTACTCACCTATACAGTTATACACACACCAGCTCACTTACTCATACAAATACTAGCACATTCTTACGCTCTTATACAATCACTGATACAAGCACACACTCATCCATACAGCCACTCTCACAATCACACACTCTCACTTATAGCCATTTATATACTCCAACACACATATATACTGCCTTTCACATATGTAGTTACTCACACATGTACCACTGAGATATACATTCACTCACTAACACACCCATACACACACTCACCCACCCATACAGTCCATCACAGATGCACTCTTGAAACCATGCACCCAGTGAATCACCCACTCACACATCTATGCACGGAGTCACACACACCCCACCCACACAAACACTCAGGCACCCATACAGATACTCAGACAACCAATCAATAACCCATATAGACACTCATGTAGCTATTCACAAACCTATGCAGCCGCTTACACACCAACAGACAGACGGATACAGACATTCACACAGTTTAGTCACTAACCCATGCATTCAGTAAGATACGTTTAATCACTCACTTATAGAGTCAGTCACGCACCTACTAAATCATCCATTCAGACACTTATACACCCACTCATTCTTCAATACGCCTTTCCCTATATATATTAAACAGATTTAAACTTTACAGAAACACACAGTCACTGGATGATGTCATCAGTGATGTCATTTGAGATGTCCTCAGTGATGTCATCAGTGATGTCACTGACCATGTCATGAGTGATGTAATATGTGACATCATCAGCAGTGCACTGCGGGGGCGCGAGTTATAGTCAGCTGAACTAACTATAACGGGGGAATTTCTCTGGTTTTGTACGAGTAAAATGTCCAACTAACTATAACTTTCCCTAAAACCTATGGTTTTTTCAGTGAATTTCTAAGGTTTTTTAAATGCTAATTTCTAACTATAACGTGCCTGAAACCTATGGGTTTTTCAGTGAATATATATATATATATCTGTATATTAAAGCCTACATATAGGTAATTTGTTACATGGAATCTTGTAGATTACTGTAGTAGGCAAGCATTCTGGTGCTGGCTCCCCTTTGACAAACCATGAGTATTGAAGATTTGCCCTGTAAGAATCCTTGTTAGATCCTCTTAGGAGAGAACGTATTTTGCTTTTCCAACTAACATTTTGCATACATTTGTCATTGTATGACAGTATGCTGGTGGTCGCCTTGAGGGAAAGCTTAAGCTCAATACAGGAGGTCTGAGTCGGCTATCGTGGCAAACCAATGGTAACAGCTACAGGCCTGATTGGTTCACTAAGAAAAGGTATTTCAGGTGCAATAGGTCTGATCTATTTATTAAGAAAAGTTACAAAAAATGCAGTAGGCCTGATGTATTTATGTACCACATATGTTCTGGTCAGTAGGCCTTCAAGGTGGATTGTTTTCGTACTATGTTAAAGCCTGAAGTGAAGCCTTTTGTTACATGAAATCTCACAGAGTAGACGGTTTGCATTGTAGTAATTCCTGCTAGAAACTCATCAGAAGGCCTGACAAGCTTAGAAGCGAGGATCTTGTAAAAAAACATTAATTAAATACATACTTCCATATTTATAAATATATATCCATAGAAACATTGAGGGCCTTTTGGTCAGCCCTCTTGAGTCTTTGGTTTGTCTGCGTGCCATTTACACTCTGCTTTCACCATAAGAGTGTACTGCATGGGGTAATGGTTCCTTACCCAACAGTTGTTGGCTCTCTTGCCAAGAATGATGTCATTTTGTGATCCCGTGTGCACATTCACCTGAAAATGAGTGTGCCTCAGTGTCAAGTCTCGTTGGACAGTCCGTTTGTTTTCAGTTTCCTCATTTTATACTTCCCCTTTCATGTCCTAGCTTCTCCTCTTATGATTTTTATTTATCTCAAGAGGATACCTCAGCATTCTAAGCAGCGCTAATGGGCTGCTTGCATGCTGCTCATTTCATCCGCAGTGCGCCGTCTCACACGTGGCTCCTTCTATTAAACCATCATTTAATGCTGCTGTTGTCCAAAGTGCATCATTGTATTGGCAGTCCAAGATGGCCGACTCATTGGTTCTAAATGAGGCGACCATGCTGGAACTATAAAACAACCCTAGACTATATACAATACTACTGCAAGATGGACCCCTGCTGATATAATTAGTTTAGTTACTGCATGTATATTCCTGCTGCGTTTACACACAGTAACATTTTTGCTTACTTGTATTCTTTAAATTTATGTTGCATATAATTTTGTGTATTTTTTTTAGTGGCTGGGTCAGAAGGTGAATGCAAGAATGCATCAGTGGGATGGACGAGTGGATGCATAAGTGCAAAGATGAGTGGCAGAGATTATATATGATGACCTATTGAGTGCCTAATCCCATCAATGACACAGAAAGCATTTTCATTCATAAGCCAGACATATTAGCGTTGCCGATGTTTGTTTACACGGATGGGGCATAAAGTCAGGGTTTTGCTTTACACAAAAGTTTAACCATGTTCATAGAAAGGTTGAAGCTTTGCTCCAGGTCCTCAGGGCATCTTGTTTCCAGGTTTGGGTTTTTCTGTTACAAATCAATGTTTTCAGCTGTGTCAGTCCAGTGGGTTCAATGGAAGCCACCAAAGACTACAACTCCCAGAATGCATTAGGTTGTGAAATAAATACTAGAACTGGAACCAGAGCATCATGACAACATAAAGCTAGGTGGCACTCCCTGTGGGCAGCCTTCACCCAGCTGAGAGCTAGCCCTTCCTGCTTTTCCCAGGCTTCACTACTGTTTGAACTAAGCTGCACCCCTGTGGGACACAGCTTGGCACAGCCTGGAAGCCTCTGACTCCAAGCTCATGTACCTCACACCAGACCTGTCCCACGTCTTAATATCTGTACTGTGATGAAAAAATTATAATGGAACTTGTAGGCAAAAAAAAAAAAAAACAATTCCACATTCATTCACTTACACAGCCGGCCTAGAAAAAAAAACAGTTTCGCCTTGGGGATACATTTGAATTTAATTATTTTGACATGCGTTATCCCCAAGCTGTCAAAACATGGGCGCTCATCACAGAAAACACAAAGTTTAACAATGTAAAATGAACGTGATTCATTTCTTAAAATGGGCCAGAATTCTTCAGACATAGAGTTGAAATGAGGATAGGGGCCCAGATGGACACTGCTCAGCCTCAGGAGAGAGACAGCATCAAAACAGGGGGTTTGAAATGGAATCTCAAGATGGCGCCCTGTGGAACATGAAGCCAGCTGAGGACGTGTGGGCAGGCAACCTGTGAGCATGGGGTGGTCCCACTACCACTATCTGTGATCCGCGTCACTGTACATACAAACCACCTTGGTGTGTGTATGGCATGAATGTTCCTCTATTTATGGGGAGACCTCACTATACATATAAACCAGCTCCTATATGCATGGAGCGGCATTCGCATATTTATGGTATGGCCCTTTAGTATGTATGGAAGTACCTTGCAGTACATATTAAGTGCCTCGGTCTATCTATAGGACACGTCGGTACCCATGGGATGGCATCCCTTTATTAATGCGATGGCTTCACTCTACATATAAACTCTGCCTTCCTATATCTAAGGGCCGGTGTCCCTTTATCTATAGGACAGCGTTACTGTACATAGGATCCTACAGCTAGTAAGTAAGTAACCAAGTAAGTATTTTATAAAGTACGCGAATACCAGTGTATCTTGGCGCTGGCAGAGCTAGCATGTATGGATCGGCCTCCTTCACAATACATACTAACCACTTCCTGTATGTATAGAGCAGTGTCCCTCTGTTCATGAGAGCCATCACTGTATTGACGAAATACCTCCAAGTATGTATGGAGCTGCGTCCCTCTGGGTATGGGACAGCGTCACTGTATATATTAACAACATCCCATATGTATGGACCTGCATCTCTGGTTATGGAACAGACTCTCTGTATACATTAACCACATCCCAGTATGTATGTCGCTGCATCCCTCTGTTTATGGGATGACCCTGGCTGTATACATTAACTGACTACCTGCAAGCGTGAATCCGTGTCCCGGTGTTATCAGCCTAGCCTACTGTATATACAAACCTCATCCCTGGAACAGCACCCTGAGCTTATGGTACAGCCTCATTTCATAAATAAACCAACTCACCCATTATGAAATACATTACTTTTTATCCAAATATCCCTTCTTAGGAACTAAAGACACAGGAACCTCTCTGTATGGGACTCTCAAGGGAAATTCAAAGGCCAAAGTAGGTGGGACTCCTACAACATCTCAATGGGTACTTTGTGTTTCAGCCCACCAGAGGGTAACGGTGAGGATCTGCTTCTGGTTATGAAGAGATGAGAGTTCGGGTTACTATGAGTTGGGCAGCATGCTATGAGGCAGGAACTTCCAGTTATGATGTGATGGGACATTTTTGGTTGATAGAACCAAGCGTTCCAGGTATCACAATGTGAGATATTCAATTTGGATGAGGAAAGACCTCTGGTTGCCGAGAGGGCACCTTCAATGCAACAGGCAGGGAAGTCGTCTCTCCTCAGAAGAAGAAGCGACACTTCCTTTGTGACAAGGCTATAATTTTGGTTAAGATGAGGCTGAACCGCCGGTTATGACAAAGTAAGACTTCTGGTTTTAACGAAGCAAGACTTTTATTTGAGTTGAGGCTGGATGTCCAGTTATGATGCGCCAAGACTTCTGGTTGCCGAGAGGGCACCTTCAATGCAACAGGCAGGGACGTCTTCTCTCCTCCTCAGATCCTCAGGAGAAGCGAGACTTTCTTTGTGGCAAGGCTATAATTTTGGTTAAGGTGAGGCTGGCCCGGTTATGGACTGGTTATGTCAAAGTAAGACTTCTGGGTTTAACGAAGCAAGACTTCCATTGATGATGAGCCCGGATGTCCAGTTATGCTGAGCCAAGACTTCTGGTTAGGGTGCGGTGAGGCTTCTATATATGAGGCCGAGATACTTCCCGTTATGACAAGGCTGGACTTCCAGGTACGATAACGTATGAGAGGGTTGGACCAGTGGTTGTGATGAGGCAAGACTTCTGATTATAAAGAGGCAGGACATCTCGTTGTGATGAGGCTGGACTTACGGTTGTGAAACTACTCCTCTGGTAAGGACGATTCACGGTTTCCAGTTATGTTAAGAAAAGACGTTGGCTTATGACAAAGCTGGACTTTCATTTATGGTGAGATTAGGATTCTTGCTATGGGAGGGCACAACTTCCATTTACGATGAGGCAACCTCCAGTTAATATGTGGCTGGACATCTGGTTACGAGGAAGTAAAACCTCTGGTTATGAAGACTTGATGCTTCCATCCATGAGACTAGACTTCCAGTGACAGCGTGGCTGTATGTCCAGTTAAAACGGGGAGAGTCGTCAGCAGGAGGAGAAGTCTAATCCTTTGAAAACATGATTTGAGAAGGAACTCTAATCTTTGAAAACATGATTTGAGAAGGAACTCTAATCTTTGAAAACATGATTTGTTTTCTTCTACCCAAGAAAAAAATCCTATGAATATTCAAAAGTGGATCGTCCAAGCCTTGCTGTTAGGGATTATCCAGAGAATTTCCACTTCTGCCAAATGCTTGAGGTGCGATCTGAACTTCTGACTTAACTTTCAAAAGCATGCAAAGTCTTCAGGCACAAATCTTAAAATTAAGCCATTCATCCATCGAGAAGACACAAGCCCTGCGGTCCGATCACTGGTCATCGGATTGATGATGGCAATCTTGGCTGGCCTTCCGAAATAGGACTCACTTCATTTAGCAGAATGAATCATAGTGTCATTCTCAATAGACTGATAACATCCCCCCTCTGGTTGTCTCTCCTCCTTGGATCCAGGCACCTCCTTGAACATGTCTTAGATCACTTGTTGAGCTTCCTCCTTTTCACATTCTGTCTACCCTAAGGGGAAGCTGGAGACTGCAGACGCCCACAGAGGGAGCAGGACAGGTCTCTGCCCAGGTGTGCTTCATCCAAGAGCCGCAGACAGGCAGCTGCCCGCATCCTCACAGGTGGAACCCTGTAATGTCAGACATGACTCTCCTCAGCTCTGCTCTCCTCCTGGCATCACCTCTTCAAGCCCCTCCTCACCTCGGAACCAGCTGATGTCAGTCTTTAAACCCGTCATGGGACACAAGAACCATCAACTTGTCAAACTTGTAAAGCGCGCCTTGTTCCTGGGCTGTGTCCCAGGCACTAAACGCTGGTCCGTAAAATAAATGTGTGTAACACGCACGATCGCTCAAGGCAACACGAAGAGTTGGTGATACATGCACTCTGTCCTTCTCTCTCATCCTGATCACTTTCCTTCTCCTTCACTCTTTATCTCTCACTTTATCGCTTTCTACGTCTACCTCTCATTCTCACCCTAGCCTAGATAAACTTCTCTCTCAGTTTATGTCTTTGATTCTCCCTTTACCCATCACCGATGTGATCACTTTGTCATCATTCTCCCTCTGTCTCTCTCCCTCTTCTTCTCTATTGCTTGGTTGCTCACTTTTTCACTCTCACTTTCTTTCTTGCTCTCTCATTTAATCATGTTATATCTCCATCTCTCATTCTATCTCGCTCTTGCTCACTTTATCATTTTCTTCCCTTTTTCTCTCTTTACCACTCTCATTGTATCAGTTCGTATCTCTCTCTTTCTTTATCGCTCCCTATCTCTTTACCACTATCTCCTCTTCTCCCACTGGATCATTTTATCATTATCTTCGTTTCCTTCTATTTACCTCTCTTAAGCTTAATCATGTCTTCAATCTCTTTCTCTTTACCACTCTCTCTTGCTCTCTCTCATTTATCATTGTATCACTTTCTCTTGCTCTTTCACTTGCTCACTTTATCACTTGCTTTCTCTTTCTGTATTTCGCTCTTTTTAATGCTGTCTTATTTTATCACTTTCTCCCTATCACTTTATCACTCTTCCTTTTTCTCTCTATTTACCTCTCTCGTTTCATAGCTCCATAACCCCTTCTCTAACTTTACCACTCTTTCCTTCTCATTTTATCACTTTACCACTTTCTCTTTCACTTTACCACTGTCTCTCATTCACTTTATTACTCTCTCTTTATGACACACTCTCTCTCTTTACCAGTCACTTTATCTCTCCTTTTTTCTTTCTCTTCCACTTTACAACTCTCTCACTCGTATTATCACTTTCGTTCTCTCACATTATAAATTCATCTCTCTCTCACGCTATAACTTTCGTTTTTTCACATTATCAATTCCTCTTTCTCTCTCACCTGATGACTTTCATTCTCTCACATTATCATTATCTTTCACTTCTTTACTTTCATTCTCTCACATTATCACTTTCTCAAACTCCCTCACTTGATCACTTTCATTCTCTCACATTATCATTTTCTCTTTCCCTTTCACGCTATAACTTTCGTTTTTTCACATTATCACTTTCTCTCTCACTTTACCACCCCTTTCTCGTTCTCTCTCACTTTATCACTTTCTCTCTTACCTGATCACTTTCATTCTCTCACATTATCATTCTCTATCTCTTTCACTATTTGCTTTCATTCTCTCACTTTATCACTTTCTCTTTCTCTCTCTCACTTGATCACTTTCATTCTCTCACACGATCACTTTCTCTTTCATTTTACCACCCCTTTCTCTTTCTCTCTCACTTAATCCCATTCTCTTTCTCTCTCACTTTCATTCTTTCACTTTATCACTTTCTCTTGATCACTTTCATTCTCTCACAATATCACTTTTTCTTTCTCCCTCACTTGATCACCATCAATCTCTCACATTATCATTTTCTCTCTCACTTCACCACCCCTCTTTCTTTCTCTCATTTTTTCACTTTCTCTTTCTCCTTCACTTGATCACTTTTTCTCTCTCACTTGATCACTGTCTTTCTCTCTCACTTGATCACTTTGTCTTCCTCTCTCACTTGATCACTTTCATTCTCTCGCATTATCATTTTCTCTCTGTTTCCCTCTCACTTTCTCTTTATCTCACTTGATCACTTTCATTCTCTCGCATTACCATTTTCTCTTTCTCTCTCACTTTCTCTTTCTCTCACTTGATCACTTTCATTCTCTCACATGATCACTTTCTCTTTCTCACTTGATCACTTTCATTCTCTCGCATTACCATTTTCTCTTTCTCTCTCACATTATCATTGTCTTTCACTATTTGCTTTCGTTCTCTCACTTTATCACTTTCTCTTTCTCTCTCACTTTATCACTTTCATTCTCTCACATTATCACTTTCTTTCTCCCTCACTTGATCACCTTCAATCTTTCACATTATCATTTTCTCTCTCACTTCACCCTTCTTTCTTTCTCTCATTTTATCACTTTCTCTTTCCCTCTCACTTGATCACTTTCTCTTTCCCTCTCACTTGATCACTTTCTCTTTCTCCTTCACTTGATCACTTTTTCCCTCTCACTTGATCACTTTGTCTTTCTCTCTCACTTGATCACTTTGTCTTTCTCTCTCACTTGATCACTTTCATTCTCTCGCATTATCATTTTCTCTCTCACTTTCTCTTTCTCTCACGTTCTTTCTCTCACTTGATCACTTTCATTCTCTTACATTATCACGTTCTCTTGCTCTCTCACTTTATCTTTGTCTCCCACTTACTTGATCACTTTCATTCACTCACATTATCACTTTCTCTCGCTTGATCACTTTTATTCTCTCACATTACAATTTTTCTCTTTCTCTCTTGATCGGTTTCATTCTCTCACATCACTCCTTTCTCTTTCTCTCTCACTTTATCACTTTCTCTTTCTCTCTCTCTCACCGTATCTCTTTCATTCTTTCACTTTATCACTTTCTTGATCACTTTCATTCTCTCACATTATAATTTTCTTTTTCTCTCTCACTTGAACGCTTTCATTTTCTCATATTATCATTTTCTCTTTCTCACCTGATCACTTTGTCTCTTACATTATCACTTTCTCTTTCTCTCGCTCACTTTATTTTTCTCTCCCACTTGATCACTTTCATTATCTCACATTATCACTTTCTCCTTCTCTCTCACTTGATCACTTTCATTCTCTCACATTATCACTTTCTCTTTCACTTTACCACCCCTTGCTCTTTCTCTCTCACTTCATCACTTTCTCTTTCTCTCTCTCACCTTCATTCTTTCACATTATCACTTTCTCTTGATCGCTTTCATTCTCTCACATTATCATTTTCTCTTGCTCTCTCACTTTATCTTTGTCTTCCACTCACTTGATCACTTTCTCTCATATTATCATTTTCTTTCTCTCTCACTTGATAAGTTTAATTCTCTTACATTATCACTTTCTTTCTCTCTCACTAGATCACTTTGTCTTTCTCTCTCACTTTACCACCCCTTTCTCGTTCTCTCACTTTATCACTTTCTCTCTTACCTGATCACTTTCATTCTCTCACATTATCATTCTCTATCTCTTTCACTATTTGCTTTCGTTCTCTCACTTTATCTTTCTCTCTCACTTGATCACTTTGATTCTCTCACACGATCACTTTCTCTTTCATTTTACCACCCCTTTCTCTTCCTCTCTCACTTCATCACATTCTTTTTCTCTCTCACTTTATCACTTTCATTCTTTCTCTTGATCACTTTCATTCTCTCACATTATCACTTTCTCTTTCTCCCTCACTTGATCAACTTCAATCTCTCACATTATCATTTTCTCTCTCACTTCCCCACCCCTCTTTCTTTCTCTCATTTTTTCACTTTCTCTTTCCCTCTCACTTGATCACTTTCTCTTTCTCCTTCACTTGATCACTTTTTCTCTCTCACTTGATCACTGTCTTTCTCTCTCACTTGATCACTTTGTCTTCCTCTCTCACTTGATCACTTTCATTCTCTCGCTTTATCATTTTCTCTCGCTTTCTCTCTCACTTTCTCTTTATCTCACTTGATCACTTTCATTCTCTCGCATTACCATTTTCTCTTTCCTCTCACTTTCTCTTTCTCTCACTTGATCACTTTCATTTTCTCACATGATCACTTTCTCTTTCTCTCTCACATTATCATTGTTTTTCACTATTTGCTTTCGTTCTCTCACTTTATCACTTTCTCTCTCACTTTATCACTTTCATTCTTTCACATTATCACTTCTCCTGATCACTTTCATTCTCTCACATTATCACTTTCTCTTTCTCCCTCACTTGATCACCTTCAATCTTTCACATTATCATTTTCTCTCTCACTTCACCCCTCTTTCTTTCTCTCATTTTATCACTTTCTCTTTCCCTCTCACTTGATCATTTTCTCTTTCTCCTTCACTTGATCATTTTTTCTCTCTCACTTTATCACTTTGTCTTTCTCTCTCACTTGATCACTTTGTCTTTCTCTCTCACTTGATCACTTTCATTCTCTCGCATTATCATTTTCTCTTTCTCACTTTCTCTTTCTCTCTCACGTTCTTTCTCTCACTTGATCACTTTCATTCTCTTACATTATCACGTTCTCTTGCTCTCTCACTTTATCTTGGTCTCCCACTTACTTGATCACTTTCATTCACTCACTTTATCACTTTCTCTTTCTTACCGTATCATTTTCATTCTTTCACATTATCACTTTCTCTTGATCACTTTCATTCTCTCACATTATAATTTTCTTTTTCTCTCTCACTTGAACGCTTTCATTTTCTCATATTATCATTTTCTCTTTCTCTCTCACCTGATCACTTTTCTTTCTCACTTTCTCTCTCACTCACTTTATCACTTTCGGTCTCTTACATTATCACTTTCTCTTTCTCTCTCTCACTTTATTTTTGTTTCCCACTTGATCACTTTCATTATCTCACATTATCACTTTCTCCTTCTCTCTCACTTGATCACTTTCATTCTCTCACATTATCACTTTCTCTTTCCCTTTACCACTCCTTGCTCTCTCTCTCACTTTATCTTTCTCACCTTATCACTTTCATTCTTTCACATTATCACTTTCTCTTGATCGCTTTCATTCTCTCACATTATCATTTTCTCTTTCCCTTTACCACTCCTTGCTCTCTCTCTCACTTTATCTTTCTCACCTTATCACTTTCATTCTTTCACATTATCACTTTCTCTTGATCGCTTTCATTCTCTCACATTATCATTTTCTCTTGCTCTCTCCCTTTATCTTTGTCTTCCACTCACTTGATCACTTTCTCTCATATTATCATTTTCTTTCTCTCTCACTTGATAATTTTCATTCTCTTACATTATCACTTTCTTTCTCTCTCACTTGATCACTTTGTCTTTCTCTCTCGCTTGATCACTTTCATTCTTTAACATTATCACTTTCTTTTTCTCTCTGACTAACACTCCTGTTTCTCTCATGTTATAACTCTGTTCCTTTTTCTTTTTTTTACCTGCTACTTTAACACGTTTTCTCTCACCCACACTACAACACCCTGTATCTCCCTTTCCCTCTCCATATCCCACAACTCTCTCTCAAATGCCTCTCTGCCACACTATTGCTTTCTCTCTGTCTCTCTTCTTCGCCCTTCTTCCTCTGTGCCTCTCTCTTTCTGTGTTTCTCTCTGTGTTGTATCCTGCCTATGTACTAATGTTTCCTCTATGTTACCTAGTTCCTAGCTGGTACATCACAACACTCTGTCTCGTTCTCTCACTCTCTCCCTCCTTTTAATCTATCTGCCCCGTCTCTGAAGTGTTACAAACACACCACTTTCTATCCGTACACAGTAGCAGCTGAATGAAGACACACACCCCTCTGCCTCTGAAGTGCAGACACACAGCTCTGTATCCGTACACAGCAGCAGCTGAATGAAGACCCAGCTTGTTACAGTAACTGCTACAGAGTGCCAAGTTCCAAGGGGCGCGCAGCGGCTGTCTGCCTCCGTCTCGTGTCTCAGAGATAAATGTGTCTGCCTGGGCGTTCACTGGACTTGTGAACAGTGCAAAGCCATTGAGCCATGGGAGGCGGGTCATCTGCCCCACAAGGAGCAAACATGTCAAAGGACTGAGGGGTGGGGAACATGGGCCAGACACCACAGCGTGACGATCTGTGACACTGAAAGCCATGGTGTCCCTGGTTAAACACCACTGGACACTGTTCGCCCATTTGTGCACAATCAGAATCTTACACTTCACAGACCAGTCACCCGAAGACAGCGTGTCCATAGCTTGAGAGCCTTTCAGGGCAAGGGGTCCTGATGTTACCTGTAGTACCCTCACTCTGTGCATTGGAGGTTACATTTGTGATTTCCAGTCACATCGGGTGCAATGCGACCCCTGTCCTCAAACTGTAGTGTCATGACCCTGCAACCGCATACCTTTATGTCATGAATAATAAATACTTGCAAAGCGCTAACATATCACCCCTTAAGGTTTCAAGGCGCTGGGGGCCGTTGGGGAGATTAAGTGAGCTATTGCCCAGAGTCACATGATGCTCAGCTGCCGCCGGCACCAGGATCGAACCGTGAGCCCCGCACTCCGGAGTTGGACACTCTGGCCGCTGTGCCACACCTCTCCCTAACCCAATACCAGTCTGGTGACATGTTTCTTCATGCCATGTATCCAGTGCTTAATTTGGGGGGGACAAAATAAGTGCCAGGGCCCTCGTCAGGAGACCCCTGCAGCTTACACCTGCCGGCGTTGCCAATAACAGTGTTAACACAACTGAAAGCTGTAGGAAACTGGGTTTCTGTTGCAGTACCCCCCACTTTTTGCCTGGCTTTTGATGCAACTTTGACTGTAGAGTTCTGGGTCAATGCTAAACAGGTTCCCAGTACCAGTTTTCTTTCCCTAAAACTATTCCACAATTGGCACCCCTTTAGCTCACATATACGTCCCTAGTAAAAGGTACCCCTGGTACCAAGGGCCTTAAAGCTAAAGAGGGTCCCTAATGGCTGCAGCATGAATTTTGCCACCCTAAGGGACCCCTCACCAAGGCCACGTCATTGCCACTGCAGCTTTCAAGCCTTGGTGCAGTGTAAAATGACAAAGTCGACATGGCACACTGCCTGTGTGCCATGTCCAGCAGCACTGCCTAAGGTATAGGGAAGTCACCCCTCTAGCAGGCCTTACCAGCCCTAAGGCAGGGTGCACTATATCTCAGGTGTGGGCATATCTGCATAAGCAGATATGCCCCTACAATATCCAAGTCTATTCTTCACATTGTAAGTGCCAGGAAAGCCATAGAGAGTACATGGGCTGGAAACTCAACAACTCAAGTTCCCGAGCACCACAATGGCTTCACTGAACCCAGGAGTGTTTGGTACCAAACAACTCCTCTTAATAAACCCACACTGATGCCAGTGTAGGATTTATTGAAATATTTACCTAGAGGGCATCTCAGAGATGCTCCCTGAAAACCTACCAACCCTGGTGTGGTCTCTGACTGGCTTTAGGTAGCCTGCCACCACCAGACATGTTTCTGGACCCCTGGGTAGAAAGACCCTCCTCTCTGATGCCAGAAACATAGCCCATCCTGGATGGAGGTGTCACACCTCCTCCCCCAGGATGAGCACCGTACTCGAGACGGAAGCTTCAAAGGACTGCCGCCTTTGTAATGCGACCCCTACCTCTGCTGCTAGCAGCAGATTGAAGCCCCGGGTTCAAACCCCCACTTTTGGCTGGAGAACAAGCAGGAAAAATTAGTGAGAAAAGGAGGTGTGTCCCCCTTCGCCAACTCCACCCCTCAGCTGCTGGAGGCAAAGTGAAGGACATTTTTCAGTGCCCACCATCTTAAAGATAGTGGGACTTATCCAATCAGGGCTAGGGATATGCCCCCTTTTCAAAGGAGGGTGGCATAATAGTGGGTGTAGACACACCAGGTAAGGAGCCCATTGGTCCCTACCTGTTACTTCCCTGTAACACCCCTAAATCTAGTATTTAGGTGGCACCCCAGACACTGAAGGCAGATTCCGATGACCTACGAAGAAGAGGATGAAGAAGAGTCAGGCAGCAGCCAAGACTGAAAACATCAACTGACTTGGCACCAGTCCTACCAGCCTGTCTGCAGCCCTCAAAGACCCTGCTGAAGATCAACTCGTCCCGCAGACCAGCAACCTCCAAAGCTCTGGGAGGACTGCCTGCCTTCAATAAAGATCATGATCTCCCATGGACAGCGGACCTGTCTGGAAGAAACCAACTGCACAGAAAAAGAACTCTGCCCCGAGGAACCGCAAACTCGCCTCCGGATCCACCTCTGCACCCGATGCCCACGGCCCGAGTCCAATTGGCCAACCGGTCCTGTGAAGGATCCCCAGCGCTTCTGAGCCTGAGTCTACAGTGGGCTGATCCCTGCCGGGCTCTACCTCAGCACCTACAGCGACGCGGTGTTGGCACTCTGCAACCAGCCGCCCCTGTGCCGCTGAGGGTGTAAGTTTGGTGCTGCCTTGTGGCACCCCGTACTTACCTTAACTCCAAGATATCAACAACTGGCACCGCTTTACTCACCTGTGAGCAGCGCAACTTTGAGTACCCCCAGTCTCCATGATTAACATTCGGCGCTCGACCTCGAGTCGACCTCTGCACCCGGCCGCCCCTGTGGCGCTAGTGGTGCACTCTTAGTACTGCTTTGAACCCTGCTTGGTTTTGACCAAAGACCTCGAAAACTGAAATTGTAAGTCGAGCAATTACCTGCAAAAACTGCATTTATGTTTTCCTCCTATAGGTTCACATTGCAAAGCCTGAAAATTGCACTATGTCTACTTTTTAAAGTGTAAAGTATTTTTCCTGAAAAACGTACTTACCTTTTTGCGAACATCTTGGTCATAAAAGAAATCTTGAAAGAAGCTTATTTTTCTAAAATTGATGTGGACCACCTTTTTGAGTCGTGTGTCAGTTACTGGTCAATGTGTGTGCAATAAATGTCTTACACTCCTCTGTGTTAGGCCTAAGGCTGCTCGCCCACACTACCACAAATAGAGCACTTTGGGTTTACATTGAGCCCTGTACACTTCTGGGGAAATATCTGGACTCTGTGCATGATATACCCACTTAGTGGTATATCACATAAGGAGCTAACTTCCTACAAAAACCATCAAGCTCCTACAGAAGTGACTGTTCAGACCATCCCAGGTTCTCAGAGCTATTCGGAATGGCTTGGGCAGCAGGAGTTGGTTATTTTTAATATGAATTGAATTGATAAACTATTGTTGTTGTGCTCATCTCTGATTTGGACAAATAGCGCCACCATGTGCCAGACTGTCAGAAGTGCCAGTGCCACAGAAATGACCGGCTCAAATTAAGCAATGCATCTATCCACGATCCCTAATCCAATATCATGCCATCTATCCCAGGTCATGCTTCTCCCCACCCCAAAAATCCCTAGCATCACCCCTTTCCCTTCCCAACTTCTTGCAATAATACTTGTCGCCCAAATGCCTTCCCAAGTGCCGTCTCTCGCTCAGTCCATAAATAAACTGTGCTGAACAATGTTTGCTGTTGAATATTTCACTCAACCAGTTATGAATGGTTTCTATTGGATCCAGTTGTAGCATATACATTTTTGGATACTGGACTATGTAGGAACCGACTCAGAAAGCTATGTGCACATGCAAGTTCCAACTTATTTTTCCATGAGTGCAAATTCTATTTTGTAGTCACAAAAGTGAATTTATACTCGTGAATCCACATTTATGGTATACATTATGGGAGAACGCCCCAAAACTGGTAAAGCACAGGGGAAGAGGTTGCAAAAATTATCATCTGCAAATTCACTTTTGCTATTCACTTACAAGTTTATCTGTGCATTTACATTTATACATGGGTAATTGTTTACGCTTGTGAGTACTCTTGGAAAACTGTAACTGTTGCAGCTTTCCAGGAGTAATTCTAGAATTCCTGATGGAGATTCACACATTGTATTTAAGAATCAGGCCTTATATACCCAGAGGAAATACTAGCATTTAATTTTACTTGTGAAATAATATTTACCACTTTTACCAATAGACAGAATTAGATACCAGAAAATAGGTCAAGATGCAACTGAAATCATCAGGAATTGTCCCGATGGACTATCAGTAGAGGTCCAAAAAAGATACTCAAAGAACAGCATCCAACCAGTGGAGAAGCTTTATGTCCCATGAGGGCGCGTGAGAACGAGGCAAGGATGCTGACTGCTGTGTCAGTGCAGGTCAGCTGGAGAAGGCCCGCCTTCCCTGCACCAACCAGTGGCGTAACATAGGCCCCCGCAGCCCCCGCGGTGCGGGGTGTGGGGCGAGCTCCATGGGGCCCCCTCAACAAAAGTGCTAGGTGGTAGGCCGGGGAGGGGGGCTCCTCTGTGTACTTTGCGGGGGGGGCTCAAGTTTTGTTACGCCACTGGTGACAACTCATTGTCAGCCGGTGAGAGAAACTAATGCTGCCTCTGAGTGTGGCATGTTTTGGGTTCTGAGTGTGACCTCCGTGCTGCGAGGGGCAATAGTCATATGTGTGTGCATTCGATGGCACCTGTGAAAATCGTAAGCACTGTTGGATCGTGGCCTTCATTCACAAAGCTGGTACTGAAAAGATGCCCATGGAAAAATGCTTTTCCTGGCCTCCTCTACCTGTGACTAATAGAGTGGGTGATGCTGGCAAAGGTCTTCTGGAGAGTCCTGTGGTACCAAATAATCCATGCAGTGGTGGCTTGGGTGACTGGGAGGTTAAAAGTCTCTTACACATAGTATGGGCTGAATAGAAGATGTACAAAGTGGCACAGAGTGGGCACCTGCTCCACACCCACCTCATCACCCTCACTCCCTGACCATGGGTCTATGAAGGCCTCCTCTACTGTCGCCTCTACTCCACAGTCTCCTCTCTCTTGGTCTGCTCTTCTCTGGTGGTCTTGCTCAGTAGCTGGTTGATGGACACATCTGGTTGACCTAATGTGCTAAAAGCGCCATCATAATACCAGCGATCAGGGAGGCTGTTTCCTCTTCTTGTATCAGGTGCTATGAGCTTTGTGTCACTTTTTTTTTTTTTTAAATAAATCTTTATTAACATTTTCATATGTATAAACAAAAACAGATTAGACAGATATAAAAAAATTACATTTTTTAACCAGCACCCTCCCTCCCATCCCCTTCCCTCCCCCCATCCCCTTCCCTCCCCCCCTCCCATGGCTGACCAGTACTAGTAAAAACAGATTTCATCGTCAAATATTGTAAAGGATAGAAAGCAGGATAAACAATATGCCTTATCTTGATCCAATTATCATTATATCCTAAAATTAACCATATTCAAAATTCATTATTCATAATTCATATGGGGCCAATTCATTAAGGGAGCCCAAATAGCTGATCCTTTAGCTTTCGCCTTACGGCCTTTTCTAGAATATACGGCCTTCTCTAATCTATATATTGCTAGAAATCTTTCAAGCCACTGTTGACCAGATGGAGGAGCAGGATCAAGCCAATGAGTGGCTAAACAGAGTCTAAAGACTGTCATGGCAATAAATAACAAGCATTGGCATAGCCAATAGGTCTCGCCTTTGGTACCTTATAAGTGTTTAGCCAGAGCTATTGGCTTTGCCAATGTTTTTAAACTATGTTGTAGAGCAGTGTGGCTGCTATGAAGCATGTTGAAAAGTTATAATGCCACATGGCAACCATCCGGCAAACAGTCAAAACGAAAAAATGTCTACAAAATTACAGTTGGCAAAGAAAAATACTAGCTCTCCTAAGTGAGCCTAACAAGGGTTATACCACAGTACATCTGTACCCCTGACGGACAAAGGCCAGTGGGTGCAAGAATCATCCCACGAGTAAAATAAAAGTAAGCTGTGGCCATATACGGCATTCAGAGATTTAAAACTCTTAGAACTACAGCTGTGGACGTCTTAAACACATAAAAATGTATTTCTAAACAGGAATCAACTTTCAGTATGGGAAACTAGAATTTCACACAAACGTTGTTTCACCATGATATAAATAAGAATGCTTTCAAAAACATTTGTAATGAAAGTCTGCAATAAACAGAAACCAATAAATGCACATCACGGGACGAAAATGAAATCTTAGACAACACTAAATGACCTTGGAGAGTGCAACTTTGAATGGAACGTTTCAGTCACTAACCCAGACACATTTAGTAGGACAATTATAAGCAGGAAGGTGTCAATGCAATCTTAATTATCGTCCAAGGTACTAGAGAAATGTTTCAAGTTCACTCAGTGAGGGTACAGAGTACTGTGGTGTACCTATGATTTTGGGGTACTCCAAGCTGGGGATCCTGAAATATATGTAGCCCAAGAGTAGGTGGTATTAGGTAGTTAGAGCTCTTTCTATGAAGACTACTTGGTAAAATAACATTTAAATAAATAAAATATCAAAACAAAGAAACCAAAACAAGCTAATTTGACAAACAGTGCGCTGCACTTCACTAAAACAGTCAGTTGAAAGAGCCCTCCTAGTGCAAACTGATTGCGCCCCAGCATAAAAAGACTAATCTCTAGGCGCTGGTGCATTTCTCTTCTGATCCGTTTCCAATTGCAGATGCTTCCATTCCCACTGTGTCCAAACACACCTTTTCCCTCTTCTGTGACGATGGGCCTTACCCCACCTCTAGCTCTGATTGCACTGGACTGGCTGTGAGAGCAGGATCCTCCCAACTCCCTGTGCAGACTGACAAGAACCAGTGCAAATTATTAACTCCAGTGTGGACATACCGCCCACCTGACACTGGTCTGCTTGACTGGATGTAAACCATGTTTTTTCCTGTATACTTTTTATTCAGTTTTTGCATTTGTTAATTTATTCATAGCTGCCAAGTTTTCAGATTGCTTGTGTGTGACATTTCCATTGTTTCAATGTACTTGTGAGTGACATTAAACTGCCAAATGTGTGACACTTAGTGACACTTTCTCGCAAGTAAAACTGAGTGATGAAGTCCATGGAAAAAGATAAATGTAAAATAAAGACATCCTTTTGAGCAATGAGAAGCTCTAAAAAAATCTTGAAACTGCTGGAAACCCCTGATAGGAAATGTCACTAACAGACTGCCCCTGTTTTAAAATAATGACTTGCATAGTCACAGTGCTTTTGGTTGCAGGCTGGTACCTCGTACCACTATAAATGCACAGTCGCATCCCTCGCTGCCAGGATTAAATTCTGTTTCTCTGTGATTACACACACAGACATTAACATATGCACACCTCTGCAGTGATTGCATTAACTAATTGAGGTTTCATAACTTGAAAGAGTGCATTTTCTACTGATGTTATTTTATATGCAATTTCCTTTGTGCATTATATATATATATATATATATATATATATATATATATATATATATATATATATATATATATATATCTGCAAAGAAATCGCTTTAATATTGACCACTAAACTCCTTTGCACATTTTGCGGCAGCCTATCTTATACTGTGTGTAATACAGTTTTGAAATAATGATTTGCATATTCACAGCGCTTTTAGTCTGTCTGGGACCTTGTAACATTACAAGTACAGAAGCCCGTGTTTGCTACTGCACCAACCAGGATTGCATTTGGTTTCTCTCTGGATATTGATACACGCACATCTGCAGTGATTGTATTAACCATTGGACTAAGAGGAAGTCTGCAGCAGTATCCTTGCGCTCGCACTGAGGCAATAGGGCAGTACTTTTGCATATAAAACTTACTCGGCAGCAAAACAAACGTAGCTTAACTTGCTCAATTAAGCCTTATTGCAAACCAAGATGATGGTGAGCTGATAAATTTTAAAAGTCTACGTGAAAATTTGATCAACGGGGGTGGGCGGACCCTGCCCAGGCACCAGCGATAATTGGCCAGTGGGGGCTTGTGGTGCTCAGCAGGCTGAGGCTGCAGGGCTACGATGAAAACATCATTTGCCATCTGCAGACTGACGTGCCACAGCGTGACCCCCCAAATCTCCTCATGCGGGCAGTTACGCATACATGCAGGGGGAGAAAAGGCACAAATGCCTCTTATCAGGCGCAGCAAGGAAAACAAGCGCGCCCCTCGCGCTGAAGGTAAAAAAAAAAGAAGCAAAAGCGCGCCTCGCGCCGCAGGAGGGGGGCCTGCCGATTGCCTTGCGGGAGCCAGCGGCGATAATCGATACCATATGGCGCTGCCGCTCGCTCCCGCAAGGCAATCGCCACACGTGCACGCGTTGCCATTGAAGGCAATGGAACGCGTGCACGTTTTTGGGGAAAAAAGGGAACCGATGGCTAAAGGTCTCCTCCTAAGCAGCGCATGCGCGCTGCGTAGGCGAGACCTAAAAAGGACTGGCTCTGGCTTGACGAAAGAGGGCATCCCACACCCAGTACAATCAATTGTGGTGATAAGACAATTCCTCTGCCCAGCATGGTTGACAAAATATTACTAACATTATGTTTTAAAGTATCTAAAGCTGAGCATGTGGCAAACATATGGACACTATCTGCTGCTTGATACTGACACCGGGGGCATGTAGAGCCTCGTCCCCTACCCCATTTAGCAATCTTGGCTGGTGTAATATACAAATTAAACCATGTTTTAAAACATTGTAATTGCAAATTAGCGCAATGAACGATGTCTGGGCCAAATATAGTGAGTCTTCGATCTCTCCCGATTCAATCTGTAGCAGACTTTACCATCGATCTAAATGTTTGGTCAAGTCATCTGGCGTTAAATCATTCAGAGTTTTATACATCCCGCCTAATGTACTTGAACCTTTAAATAGTTCTTCCATCAATCTCACCCTAGAAAAACCACAAGCACCCCCCCCCGTCTTCTCGCCTAAAAAAATCTCTTATCTGGAGATATTTAAAAAACTGTTGATTATCCAACTAAAACCTATCTCTAATAACATCGAACAATAATACCTCAGACTCATTCGTAACATCTCCAACTATCCTGACTCCTTTATCATGCCAATACCTCATATGTCCATCGTTAAAGATATTTGGAAGAGAATTGTTCTTAAATATTGGTGTATAGGCATTAATGCGCCCAAGGCCGAGTTTCTTCCGCACCGAAGTCCAGACCTTAAATGCACAGATTAAAATTTTAAACTTCACCCTTTTATAGTAATTAAATTCTATGTGCCGCATGAGACACCCTCTTGCCTCAGTCCCTAGAATCAACTCAAAAATAGAAGCAGAGGAACCTAGCATCGTTGTATCATCCGTTTCATTAAGCAATATCCCCATTTTCTGTAGCACTGAAGCCCAGTAATATAATTGCAGATTAGGCACTGCCCAGCCCCCTCTGTCTCTAGACAAAGTTAAAAATGTAAGTGCTCTCCGAGGGCGACAGTTAGCCCAGATAAACCTGGAGAATAGTTGATTCATAGTAATAAACCATGAGTTGCAGATAGTCAAGGGAATAGCCCTAAAGAAATATAAAATCTTCGGTAAAAAAATCATTTTGATGGCATTACACCTCCCCACCATCGTAAGCTTAAGGTTTTCTAAACGACTAAATTCGGTTTTGAATTTAAAAATTAAGGGGTTCAAGTTATTTTCAGTAATTTTAGATACATCTGCCATGATTTCTACTCCCAAATATACTGCTTTCTGGACCACTCGTGAATCATTTATCTGAAGGCCATTACCGACCAGAACCTGAGTTTTATTTTGATTCGGACGATAGCCTGATAGCTTCCCAAAAATATCAGCTTCATTTTCAATCTCGCTTAAAGCATTCATGGGACTTGAGTTAGTAATCGCGAGACCATCGGCATAAGCCAATATTTTCGTGCTCCCCCCATTGCTCTGCACTCCTGCAATCAGGTTGTTAGCTTCAATCCTTCTAACGAGCGGGTCTATATATAGTGCAAACAATAGGGGGGAGCATGGGCACCCCTGACGGGTCCCTCTGCTAATCAGTATCGAGTCCGACATCTCTCCCATGATTGATATTCTTGCCACCGGACTCCTATACATTGTTTTAATAGCCGTAATGAGTCTTTCTCCTAGCCCTCTGTTCTTTAAGGTTGCCCATAAAAAAGACCAGGAGACCCTATCAAAGGCTTTCTCCGCATCAAGCAGGATAAGCCCGATAGGGTCCCCGGTAATACCTGCCGCATCAAAAAGAGCAATAACCCTCTGAATATGATCTATTGTACTGCGTCCAGGTACAAACCCATGCTGGGTTGAGGAGACTAATTTCTTGATAATAGCCGCAAGACGCGCAGCGAGAATTTTAGCAAATATTTTGACATCGCTATTTATTAAGGTAATAGGGCGATAAGACCCCATTTCATTAGCTGGCTTACCTTTCTTGGGAAATACAACGATATTAGCTGTTCCCCAAGACCCCGGGGCACCTTGCCCATTCTGGGCTTCCAAAAACACATCCTTCATTATTCCTTGTATGGAAGAGGCAAAAATTTTATAAAACTCTCCAGGAATAGTGTCTGTTCCTACCGCCTTTCCATTTACCAATGAGCTAATAGCACCGTGAACTTCCTCTGTTGTTATTGGTGTCTCTAAAGCCTACCTCTCTTCTACAGATAATTTCTCACCTGAGACCCCTGCTAGATAGTTCTGCATTGCTTCCTCATCATTGCTGGTATCCTCACTATACAATTTCTGTTAAAAACGTTGAAAAGCAGCTCGAATTTCCCGAGGTTCAGTAACCAACCCTACCCCCGGATCCTCTATTGCAAGTATATCCCCTTGAGTTATCCGCTGTCTTGCTCGGATCGCCAACAAGCGACCCACTCTTTCCCCACACTCATACAGTTTGGACCGCCAAGCACAATATTTCCCTGCTGCCTTATTTCATGACAGTTCTATAATTGAGGATTTAACTATAGCCACCTTGGCTTGTGCCTGTTCTATTTCTCCGTTATTAGTGAGAGCCTGTACCAACTGGGTTTCAGCTTCACTCAATTTCCGATATTGTTCTTGGAGATAGCTTTTCTCTTTTGCTTGCGCTGCTCACCCGTATCTCATTGTTTGCCCTCGAATCCCAGCTTTGAATGCATCCCAAATTGTCTCTACCGGCGCGCTTCCCTTATTTTCTTCTAAAGATCTCGGGATCCACTCCCTCATGTGTTGAACATAGTCATTATCGTAAAGAAGCGCTCTATTAAAGGTCCAGCGAGAAATGGGGGGCTTTAATGCATATAATGAGATCTCTAATACCAACGGATTGTGGTCGGACATTACCCGAGGGAATTTTATTATGTTGGATCTTGTCAATATCTCCTGAGACACCAAAAAATAATCGAGCCTAGCATGAGTCTGATGGGGAGCCGAGAAAAAAGTATATCCCGCATACTGAGGTTTTAGTACAGACCATGCATCAGAGAGACCATGGGTATTACATAGATTAGAAAGCGCTTTGAAGTCTTTGGGCTTGCGACCATAATAGGATTTTCCACCTATCTTCACACTTCCATTATTTAAATTTAAATTAACATCTCCACATAAAATCAGGGGTAGAGGCCAACCAACTAGCTCCACATTTAGCCACTCAAATAAAGTTGGGTCGTCAAATACCGAACACAAAGTAAAAGAATAATCCTCGGTACAGCATTGAGTAATAACCCATCTGCCATATTAGTCTGAATTAGAGCACAGGAACCTAAGACCTGTTCCTTTCCGAACCATAACCGCAACCCCTCTTGTACGTGTTCCCTGTGTTGTAGCAGAGACCAGATGGTACCCTTCTAATTCCGCAAACCCAAGTCTGCTGGCCTCGATAGGAGTCTCTTGGAGACAAACTATGTCTGCCTTTAAATATTGTATATCAACATTAATGCTGCGTTTTTTCAGGGGATTATTCAAGCCACATATATTAATTGAGGCAATCCTCACTTTACCTAGCACCATTTCTAGTACAGAGCAGGCCAGCTCTGATCCCCTTCCTGCTTCTTACTAATGCTAACATATCTAATTCAACCGACTGGATCAGCACTCCCCCTTGACCACCCCTGCCCCCATCCCACCCTGGTTCCCCCCATCAACCCCCCTCTTCCCTCTATCCCTAGGCAAAAAAGGTCCGTAGACCCTCGTGATGCCTACTGCATGAAGCTGCCCCCCCCGCCCCTCATCCAGCTCCATCCAACAAGAAACCCACACCAAAAAACAAAAAGAAAACCCCCGTTAGTGAGAACAATTAGACAGGCTGACCCCTTTTTACCATCCCAATTCCGCACATAATCGTACCAGTTACTTCTGGTTGCTCAATATCTATCCCTCAGGCCCCTTAGAGATCCTAGTCTCCGAAATTTCACGTAAAAAGTCCTGAGCCTGTATCTCCGAAGAAAATACTCTGGTGGTGCCCTTGTATATAATTTTAAGCCTCGCTGGGCTGAGTAGGTAGGCCTCTCCCCCTATCTTTTGAAAGGGCAAAATTAGTTGGCGAAGCCTCCATCTTCTCTCCACCGTAATATGGCAGAAGTCTGGCCTAACAAAGAAGGTGAAGCCCTCAGCTGACCGCCGTGCCTCAGGTCGAGCCTTGTCAAACACTGCTTGTCGCAGGAGAAAGTTACCAAAAAAAATTAATATAGCTCTAGGCTTTTCATTAGCATTCTTAAGTCCCTGCTTCTTTTTAAGCATGAGAGGGAAGTGATGTACACATTGTATCTCCTTTTCCCAATCCCAATGCACAAGCTCAGGAAAGCCCCCCTTCAACAGGTGCAACAAAAAACCTCTGATATCCTCTCCCTCCGCGTTTTCAGGAATACCAAGAAGTCTTAGATTATTGCGCCGTTGGTGATTTTCAAAGTCCTCAAGTTTCCACATAATGTCCGTCATACGAGATTAATTTGCGGTGGCTTGTCGAGCTGAGTTCTCTGTACCAGTTTCTAATGCTACTACCTGTTCCTCAAGGGCAGTCGTTCTCTCCGTAATCTCAGCACAGGGCTTGTTCACTTTTCGTATTGCACCTTGAAGCTTCCTTGTTGCAAGATGGGCACGTTTATGTTCATGTCTAGCTTCCCCCTGCATCTGTTTAAGGGTTGCATATATCAGACTCATCAAGGGGGGGGATTCTGCTGCATTCACAAGCTTGTCGGACTGTTTTGCTAATCTGCCTCCAGTGTCTCCTTCATCGTGCCCGCCATCTTCACTCAAAAATTGAGTGGTTGAATAGTCCCATTTAAGCTGGCTACGATCGGATCCTGATTGACCAATCTCTTGTAGTTCTCCACTACCTTTAGTACTCTTCCTTCTTTTTACTAGGGAGGGTAGTCGCTTTTGTGTACTAGGGTTAGAGAGAGAGCTGTCTGAATCCGTGCCAGAGTTGTCCAGATCTGTAAAGTCACTGGGATTAGATAATTCTGAATCCTCATTAAGAGAAAAAAAATTATGATGGGCGCATCTGGTTGACCTAATGTGCTAAAAGCGCCATCGTGATACCAGCGATCAGGGAGGCTGTTTCCTCTTCTTGTATCAGGTGCTGTGAGCTTTGTGTCACTTTCACTGATCATTATTCATTCATTCATTGTCTTCTTAAGTGTGAACATCGCATGGAGGCACCAGACGCTGTCCAACAATCGGTATCAACATTATTTGGACATCAATAAAACAGTGCAGCAGCAGTGGGACCAATTCTGCCAACTGTTGATTAACAATTTCGCTTTTTACACCTGTTACATGCTAAGTATCAAACATTGAAACAAACCAGTGTTTTACAGCATAAAGGGCCTGATTCAGAGATGGGTGGTAATGGACAGTTTGCCAGATTCTGGAGGAAGTGCTACATTTAGAGAGAACCCACTGGCGGAATCTCCTCCGGGATCAGGGATAAACAGACCCAGTGAGACAAGCGAGAAGAGCAGTCTTCGGTCTTTTCCTAATTTTAGGAAGGGCGGAGCTGGTTTCGAAGACCATGTGGAAGAGTGTTCCACTGCACCGGTGCCAGGAGGAGAGTACTCTGCTCTGTTTACTTTATATTTAAAACATCCAGAAGTAAATTGTCTTTGTTGATAGAGCTCAGACCTCCACAAGCTTTCTGTTTCCTCTAAGTTACCTGTAGTTTGCAAGCGCACAACCAGAGGAGCTCTCTTGGGGTCCGGTGTGGCGCGACCACACTTCTTCGTACCTGCACCAGTCTGGCTGCAGCCTGTCATGCATCCCTCAGAGGTGCACAAGACGGTAATAACCGGGGTGTCCAATGTAAACCCATGCGGCGGTTCCATGCTGGGGTTTCAGGATTACCACGGATTATGTAAATGAGTTCTTTTACATCCGCTTTATGTACATTTAGCTTATGTGGCTATCCTGAAAATCTGGCGTGGATGCGGCTTATGTGGCTATACTCAAGATCTGGTTGAATGCGGCTTACGTGGCTATACTGAAGATCGGGTTGGATGCGGCATATGTGGCTATCCTGAAGATCTAGCGTGGATGGGGCTTTTGTGGCTATCCTGAAGATCTGGTGTGGATGCGGCATATGTGGCTATCCTGAAGATCTAGCTTGGATGCAGCTTATGTGGCTATACTGAAGATCTGGATGAATGCGGCTTATGTGGCTATCCTGAAGATCTAGCTTGGATGCAGCTTATGTGGCTATCCTGAAGATCTGGCGTGGATGAGGCTTAGGTGTCTATCCTGAAGATCTGGCGTGGATGCAGCTTATGTGGCTATCCTGAAGATTGGGTTGGATGCGGTATATGTGGCTATCTTGAAGATCGGGTTGGATGCGGCATATGTGGCTATCCTGAAGATCGGGTTGGATGCGGCATATGTGGCTATCCTGAAGATCTCGCATGGATGCAGCTTATGTGGATATCCTAAAGATCTAGCGTGGATGGGGCTTATGTGGCTATACTGAAGATCTAGCTTGGATGGGGCTTATGTGGCTATACTGAAGATCTAGCTTGGATGGGGCTTATGTGGCTATACTGAAGATCGGGTTGGATGCGGCCTATGTGGATATCCGGAAGATCTGGTGGATGCGGCTACACCTGCTGATTTAGGTAGTCTGGACAGGACCAATGCCTGCATTACAGCTTAAAGTCACTTCTGAGGCCCAACAGATCTGCTTTCCCTCAGCAGATGCACAAACTGATGGTCACAGAGGTAGAGGTGTGTTTTGTAGAGTTTTGTGTGAAATGCATGGATTTTTCAAAGGGAGAAAATGTCAAAAGGTCAGTGGGAATGCCCGTAGTCCTCATGGCAGGAACATCCATCTCATCTGAGAGGTTCAGCAGAAGAAAATGCACTGCTGCTCAAGGTCCTTATCCCCCCCCCCACACCTCACACCAGGCGCTGCATGCATGACCTCAAGCGGCCTGATCTTCCATGTGGTAGAGATTCTCAGTTATAAATGGGTGTGATCTACCTGATGGTGCAGGGGGGTGACTGATGGACTCCCTCAGTAGCTCTATGTAAATGTTATAAAAAAAAAAAAAATGAAGGGGGGTATGCTTAAATTAATCTTAGCCACTAGTAATTTCTGGCACTGCATTCCATTCCATTGTTTTTTGCCCACTATGCCAGAAACAGCCCAGTCTGAACTGCCATGGCAGGTGTTCTCTAAGTGTGAACAGAAGCTCACCCTCGCCACTGCCAGCCCGTTGGGCCTCATTAGGTGCAGCTGGAGCCCAGTAACGCAGTAAGGACAGCCCCCGTGCCTGGCCATACCCGTCCCATGAAGGGCATCTCACGCATACGGTAATGCGTGCAATATTTGAATCAATCTCAGCCACTGGTAATCACTCCCGCCTCATTCCAGACCATATTTGTTTGCCCACTGTAGCGTTCCAAACAGATACCATATAAAGGTTATACAACAGAGGGTCTACAATGGGACCCTAGAGAACCCCAAATAATATATGGTGCTAGTTGTGACTCAGTCTCCTCAACCTCTTACAAATGAACAGTTACAAAGAACACAGTCCACTGCGTCTCAGTAACTCTTGTTTTCAAAGGTTGCAATCTCAGATTATCAGCAGCAGGTTTAAGTCCATTTTCCTGTGTCTGACAAGTTTTTTCACTATTTGTCATGACTCTGTTGCTGTTTATAGTAATAATAAAACATGATTTTATGCAGCTATAACTATGACAGGTGTTGCCTCTTCTGAGCCCTCTCAATAACAGGTGTTACTATAAAAAATAAATGTAATAATACTTGTAAGAAAAAAGGCTGACATGGCATGGCTAGGAATCAAACACCTCGACCTGCAAGTCACTCTAAACACCAAGAGTAATGCTTAACTCACTGACTTCGCTTGCCAACAATGGGCCTAATTCACAAAGGTAACTTACACTTGTGAGTAAGTTTAGTACTTTTCAGTATTCACAGCCTGCACTTTTGTAGTAATGTACACCTTTGTAATCATTTTGCAGTCAGCCCAGCACTACATATACCATTGGTACTCCAACACTCTCCCATAGAAGATTGTCGCAATGGATATCAGCAGATGTAGATGTAATTGGAGGTAGGGCGGCCTTAGTACAAAAGTGCAAATTGTGAACAGCGCTTTGCAGTGGGTTCTGTAGAGCTACTCTATACATATGAGACATCGGCCTGACGTCTCCATCAGTGGGCACATTTTATACACAAAGGGGCAGATTTACAAGAAAGTGATGCATCTGTTTAGATGCGTCACTTTCCCTGCGCCACCCTTAGAAACCCTTGCGCCACCATAGATGCGCCGTATTTACAATACGGCGCACTATGGTGCAAGGATTGACAGATGCGTCAGAAATTCTGACGCATCTGTTGGCGAAGAAGTCACGCATTGCTGGAGTCGTGTTGCAAGCACGACGCAACTCCAGCAATGCGTGTTGAGACCTATTCCCACTACACTTCGTCACTACTTACGCCTGCTTCAAGCAGGCATAAGGTTTTGACGCAGTGGCGTCCTAAAAGTGGCGCAGTGAAATCTTGTAGATTTCACTGCGTCACTTTTAGGAGGCCTTCCTGCGTGGGACCGCCCACCCTGCATACATTATACCTGATGCAGGTATAATGTGACGCAGGGCTTTACAACGTGACGCATCTCCCTAGATACGTCACGTTGTAAATAGGCCGCATATTTTGCGCCGCCATTGCAACAAAAAAAGTGACGTAATGGCGGCGCAAGAAGGCGCAAGGGGCTTGTAAATCTGCCCCGCAGACTATTACGCTGCGATGAGCAGCAGCACGCGGGCATTGCGCGCCACAATGACCACAGCCTCTCAACAGAGCCATCAGTAGGGACGGGGCGCAGCATTTCATCCGTCTCCGAACGTGTCGCACGAGTGAACGCGGACGCACAAATCACACGGAGCCACGGGTCTGGACAGGGCACATATGCCCCGCTCGACACCTCCAGCATAAATAAACTGTTTAATTCCAGCCGGACTCCCAGACAATCACGCATGTCACCGGCAATCGTGCGCACGCACAAAGTGGGCGGGTCCTCGGCGACCTGCTGCCCTTTACTCTTCTCCAATAGCACTAAAAAGATAGGATGCATATGATGGAACTGTGGGAAACGATGCGTGCATGGACATTCCACACGGAACTGGTTAAGACCAGGAAGTTTGATTAAAATGTATATGGACCTGAGTTTTTGACCAATGAGAATGAAGCGCGCCATGTAAGAAGAAACATTTTATGCTGTAAGCTAGAATTAGGGTATAAGAAGACCTACTCTTGGTGGGAGGGGTTAGAATGCTGGAGAATAGAATGCTGTTCGAATGCTGCGGGAGATGCTGCAGAAGTTAGATGCTGCGTGAGTTAGATACTGTAGATGGGAGAAGTTGCGGTTGCTGATGCTGACGAGCTGATGCTGCTGCTGTTATTTTCCTTTTCCAGTTGAGTATAAAGATGCTGCTTTAGGAGAACTTTTTATTGATAGATTTTTATTAGAATTATTAGGCTTTCCCCAGAGAGATAGATAGATTGATCTATAGAGTTCTTATTATTTTAACCTCATTTTTCCGTCTAATAAAAGTGCCTTGCAATTTCAAACTATTCTTATATTGATGATAAATGCAATGATCTGAATAATAAGCTTAATCTCAATTTCCTGCATTCAAAACTTTATATAAACTTTATTATTCTTTAAACAAATGACTCAGTGATTTTCTTTAGCTTAATGATTAATAATGAAATGCTAATAGAGTTCATTGTGATTGAGCTGGTCTTAATCACCATCAACTGATTCCTACTAGTTGGTCCATCGACCAATGAGCGGAATACCTTAAAAGCAGATGAGAAATATTATGTCATTATAAAGAGGTATCCCGTCTCCTTCTAGCGAATCGTTTTTCTCCTAGGTTCATGACGGAGGAAATCCAGGGAACAAATGAGTAAGTGAATGTATATGCGGTGTTATGGGCCCCACCGTCATATGGATATAGTGTGTGTGTTAGAGAAATAATTGCACCTGGATGACCAAAGCATAATAGGAGAATTATTTTTATTGTTAGCGCTGGATCAGATTTCTGATTTCTTGGTAGCAGAGTTATGGTTACTATAGATTAGTTTGGTGATTATTGATTTTTGATTATAGATTATTGATAAGTTTATGTCTAACACTTTTTGTTGAGTCGCGTTATGTTATATGCAAGTTTTCACGCTTCCGGGAAGTAGGAAGTGGAACACGTGTGGCAAGAGAAGTCACGTGGAATTTTACACTGAGTTCATTTTTGGTAATAACACAGGTTGTGTTATATTAGGGACATTTTGCGTATAAAAGGTGTGTAAGTGAAATAGTGATCGGTTTTCTTGTGAAACTCTGGCCTTAATTCTCAGGAGCAGTATAGTCTCCACATGTGTTTTATCCCCAGAGAAACGGGTTTACTGATTGCTTGAAAGAAGGGTAAGGTAGAGGGAAGTGCTACTTTATCGGCGAAACTGAAAATTCTGTGGTAGGGTAGAGGTAAGCGCTGCCTACTGGAAAATACAGAATTCTTGTGTAAATGGTCAAAGCTATCTTTTCGGTTTAGCGAATCAGACAATGGAAATGTGGATAAAATGTTGCAACTAACAAGAATTGTTGAAAAAGAAATTGCCGATAATTTTTGTAAAGGAGGGGTCAAGAGCAAAAGTGACGTAGACAAGAGCCGCGCTGGGATTGGACAGTGCGCCAGTCACATGAGAACAGGAGCAGGACTGACATAGACAAAAGCCGCGCTGGGATTGGACAGTGCGCCGTAGACAGAAATCGCTGTGATTGGAGTGTTGGTGTGAGTCGCGCTAGTATTGGTTGGAAATAACGCATAGGGAACAGTGTTGAATTGCGGATTTTTTAAGGAGAAAAAGGTTGTGAATCATGTCGTACTATGAGTATAGAAAAGAGAAAACGTCTTGGATGTCGAAAGTTAAGAACTTTTTTAAGAAGGACAAAAAGGTAGTGACTAGAGAGGGACAAATAATTCCTCCGCCGAAATCACCAGCTTCACATATGATGCTGAAATATGGATATCATACATGCATATGGTTAGAAAATTGGACAAAATATACCAAGAACGATGGAGCATTGGCTTTTCCTGAGAATGGTTCATTTAATGTAGCTGTATTATGGAATTTGAGAGAAAAGATGGTAATGTTAGAACCCAGACCTAGACCGACACAGTTTGAAGCTTTAACGGAATGGGAAGATGAGATGTATGAGCGAGAGAGATCCAGAGGATTAAAGAATCATGAGTTTTTGCCTGGAAGGTTGTGGGGAATAAATCATGAGGACAGAGTAAAGCGTTGGAGATACGCTAACATGGCAGGAGGTTTGTTTCCGGCTTTTGCGGTTGAGGAAGAATCAAAGAGAAAGCGTACCGAGAAAAAGAAACATGTAGTGGTAGAAAAGTATGTGTATGGTGGTAGTGAAACAGATGACGAATTGCTGGAGGATATTTTAAACAGAAACCCACCTCCATACCAACAGACTTCTGCGGTGGTGACACCTAATGCACCGCCAATGGAAACTGGGAGGAATAAAAAACCCGAACGAAGAAATGAAATAAATAGGTCACAAGAAACATTTAAAACTTCACAAAATGAAGAGACAGAAAGTGACAATGCAACTGAATTAGCAAAAACGACAAAAGAATTGATTGAGAAAATAAGAGAATTGACAAAGAATATGGAAGCTGTAACTGTACCAGTAACAATAGGTCCAGTAATGCCAATTTTTGATAATCAGAAAATTAATGAACATTCCTTAGTGATTCCCATGAATTCACATTTGCAAAGAAAAAGAGAAGGGATGGAACTGAATAATGAAGGTGCACACAATTTGGCTAGTACGTGTAGACCAAGCCCACCTACAAATTTGACGATAAATGAGAATGAGATTAGGAGAATGCCTATGGTGACGGAGTCCGCATCAGGAACACCAGAAAGAAGCAGTGATTGGATAGAATTAAATAGTACGCCTGTAGGTCCGACTCCAGAAGAGTTAAACGAATGGATGAAAGCGTTAAAAGCAAAAGAACCAGAAGAAAAGCCATTAGATGTAATTAGGTTGAAAATAGACATGGAAGAGTTGATTTTGGGAACAATTGGAACAGAAAAATTAAAAATTATCAGGATGATAAGATCATGTTTTTGTGCAAAAGTCTTACTTGGAGAGCTAGAAATTTACATGACAAATTGGAAGAGATTGCAAGTGAACTAGGAGTAGAATTTGTGAAAGTGAGGACGTTGCAGAAACCGTACAGAGTAGATTTTTGTGAGAAAGACATAGAGAATTTGAACACATCAGGAAGACTGACCCAAATAAAAGAGCTGATTGTTTTATTGAGAAAATGGGGTGATGTGGATAGATGGAGAAATAGATGGTCAAAAGGAATGAGAAAACAACAGATAAAGCATCTTTAGCTTTTGCGGTGACAGATAGGGAACCAGTTGCTAGGGAATACCCGATGAGAGAAACACCAGGTGGTAGTTATGTGCATGTTCCATGGACCAGACAGGATATACTGTCATTTACAAATGACTTCTCAAAATTGAGAGAGAAACCAGTAGAATGGTATAGACAAGTGGAAAGATTTGTTAAGGTGTCAAAAGTGCTGTGGATAGATCTGGATGGATTGTTTGATATAGTAGTGCCTGCTGATTTGTGGACAGAATGTAAGATTACCATTGATTGGCCAACTGTAGAATATCCAAGGGATGCTAAAACAGGAGCGCCAGGTCCAGAAGTGATGAGGAAGTATGATCAAGTAGTTACCTTTTTGAAGAATAAAATTCCACCAAAAGAAACAGATTGGGTAAAAATAGACAGAACAACGCAGGAAAGCAAAGAATCAGTGCACGCCTACTATGAGAGATTGTTGTTGGTTTTCAAACAGTATAGTGGTTATGAGACACTAAATGAGAAGGACATGAGTCATTTTGTATATAGGTTTGTGTATGGATTAACACCAGAGATAAGTGAAAGGATTAAGCAGCACTTGATAGGATGGCAGAATAGCACAGTGGACGAAGTTTTGAGATATGCTAAGTATTGCAGTGATGAAATTGAGAGTAAACAGCGTAAATTGAAAGAAAAAGCCATGTGGGCACAGGTGAAAGTTGCAGAGAAGCAAGAAGCTCAATTGAGTAATACTAGCAGTGAAACAGGACAGTTTAAATCCCGACCTAATATAGGTAAAGGAAAAGGACAAATGAGCATAGATGAGGCAAAGAAAAAGTGGCCATGCCACAACTGCGGAAAGCTAGGATATTGGAGAAACGAGTGTAAATTTCCTCCAAAACCTAATGTGGAAAATCAATCATTAAATTCACAGGTGCAGAGTGAGGTAGTTACTCAACAAGGTCAGGTGCCACAACCACCACTTCCCAAGAGTGTTAACCAACAGAAATACAGTGCAGAAACAGGATTCTACGAAGGAGAACAGGTAAAACAGTTGTCGCGTGCAGCTGAAATTTCTCAATATTTGTTACGACAGGATGAGGATGACACGGATGAAAGTTCATGGCGGTTGCCTAAGAGAGGGAAGAGTGTGTGCTTGGCGCAACTCTAGAGGTAGATCAGTCTGGTCCATTTGTGGATGGAGAAGTGAATGGTGCAAATGTAACATTCCTTGTTGACACTGGAGCTACCCGTTCTACTGTTAGGTCAGTGGAAATTCCAAACCTTCCTCTCTCAGGTGAACATATCCAAGTGGTTGGAGTTTCCAATCAGCAAATTAAAACGCCTCTTACTAGATTAGTAAAGGTAAGAATTGGTCCATTTAGTGAAATGCACCGATTTGTGGTGTGTGATTGTAGTCCCGTGAACCTTTTAGGATGCGATTTATTGTGCAAAATGAACTGCACAATTTATTGTACCCCAGACGGAATTGCATTTCAGACTCCAGATGAGGATGTGCTGTATAAAATGACAATGGTGAATTTAGAACCAGAAGTAAATGGTTTGTTTCCTGTATTTGATGCAGAGAAAATCCTAATTGAATTGAAAAGGACAGTGAAAGAAGAAGTGTGGGACTTTACAGGAGAAGATGTAGGATTAATGAAAGGAGTAGATCCCGTTAAAATAATAGTGAAGGAAGGAACGAGTTACCCAAATACGCCCCAGTATAAATTGACTCCAGAAATAATTGAAGGAATAACGCCAGTAATAAATAAAATGATTGAACAAGGGATTCTAAAAGAAATAATGAGCAGTCCATGTAATTCGCCAATAATGGGACTGAAAAAGCCAAACGGAACATATAGAATTGTACAGGATTTGAGAAAGGTAAACAAAATTGTTGTGCCTTGTTGCCCAATAGTACCGAACCCTGCTGTGATTCTATACCAGATTCCACGTGAAGCAGAATGGTACACAGTAATTGATTTATGTCATGCATTTTCTCTATTCCATTGCATCCAGATAGCCAGCCATTATTTGCGTTTAGGTTTGGAGAGCGTATTTTGGCATGGTGCCGAATTCCTCAAGGGTATACAGAAAGTCCCTCAATCTTTAATCAGATCCTAAAGAAATCATTGGAAGACCTAAGAATGCCAGAAAAGTCAGTAATGGTTCAGTATATTGATGACCTACTGGTGGCATCAAAAACAGAAAGAAGCATGTGTCAATGATACAATTGCTTTGCTGAATCATTTAGCAAAAAGAGGACATAAAGTGTCCCCTTCAAAATTGCAGTTTTGTCAACAAGAAGTCCAGTATTTAGGGCATAAAATTGAGAAAGGAGTGCGAAAGGTAACAACAGAAAGAATAAAAATGATTCAAGGAATGAGAGCTCCAATGACACAAAGAGAGGTAAGAATGTTTTTGGGAATGGTTGGATATTGTCGACAATGGATAAGCGGTTTTTCACTGATTGCTAAACCATTGCAGAAACTGACAAAGAAGGATGTTAAAGATCCTTTTGAAATGAATGATGAAGAAATGAAAGCATTCAAAGAGCTGAAAAAGAAATTGTGTGAGGCTCCAGCATTGGGAATGCCTGACTATGAGAAAGATTTTGAGCTGTATTGCAGTGAAAGAGATGGATGTGCATTTTCAGTTTTGGTGCAGAGACATGGAACTATGAAAAGACCTATTGCATATTTTTCAGCTGTTTTAGACCCGGTA
The DNA here is from genome assembly GCA_963921515.1 of Calotriton arnoldi. Lineage (NCBI taxonomy): Eukaryota > Metazoa > Chordata > Amphibia > Caudata > Salamandridae > Calotriton > Calotriton arnoldi. Next base: position 535,347 of record CAWUFW010004284.1, on the reverse strand, counting down.
GCGAAAGCGTTGCCTGGATGTTTGAAAGCAGTTGCTGCTACTTGTGTGAGTCTGGAACAGAGTGAAGGCATAGTGATGGGGTATCCATTGAGAGTGTATGTTCCCCATTCTGTGGAAATTCTTTTGACAAGAACGAAAACCCAATACATGACACATAGTCGGCTGACTAGGTATGAAAAGGTAATTTTGAGTGCAGATAATGTGACCATTGACAGATGTATGAATGTGAATCCTTCAACATCATTGCCAGATGAAGAGAATGTGATAGAAATGGATGAAGTAGATCACGATTGTCTGAATGTGCTCGAATACTGTACAAAACCAAGAGCTGATATACGAGATGAGCCTTTGAAAGAATCAGATTATATTCTGTTTGTGGATGGCTCATGTTTGAGAACGAGTGATGGAGTTCTAAGTGCAGCATATGCAGTTTGCACAGTAGCAACTGTTTTGGAAGCATCTTGTCTGAAAGGTATACGGTCTGCCCAAGTTGCAGAATTAGTAGCTCTGATTCAAGCATGTAAGTTGGGAAGAAATGTACGGGTTACGATTGTGACAGATAGCCAGTACGGCTTTTGGGTCGTGCATGATTTTGGTCAGATTTGGTCACAAAGGGGTTTCTTGACGTCGGCAGGGATGCCCATCAGAAATGGAGATTTTGTGAAAAAGTTGCTTGAGGCGATACAGCTGCCTAAACAGATCGCTGTTGTGAAGTGCAATGCACATAAAAATGGGGAAGACTACATTACTGTTGGTAATAAATATGCTGACGAAATGGCACAGTACTGTGCAAAGAATGTGGTTTCTTTGAATAAATGTCGCGAAAGAGAGCATATTTCTTGTCCTTTGCTTTTTACTAACTCTATTGAAACATGGGATGAGGTGAGACAGTTACAAGAAGCTGCAGAGGATGAAGAAAAAGATACCTGGATAAAAGCAGGATGTAGAAAACATGAAGAAACTGATGTTTGGGTTTACAGGGATGAGAGACCAGTTATGCCTGATAGCATGATTTCTGACATGGCACGGATGTACCACGGGCAAGCCCATATTGGGAGAGATTCAATGATCAGACTTTTTAGACAAACATGGTACAATCCAAAATTCAGAGCCATAGCTGAGAGTCTTTGTCAAAGATGTCTTATTTGTCAACAGTTAAATCCAGGAAGGAAGACAGTAGTGAGTCTAGGAAGAATAGGACGAGAAGGGGGTCCTTTCACTAGAATGCAAATGGATTTTATTGAAATGCCACCTTGCAGCAGATTGAGGTATGTCCTAGTGATCGTCTGTTTGTTTTCCCGTTGGGTGGAAGCATATCCAACAAGAAGGAATGATAGTATCACGGTAGCAAAACTTTTGCTGCGAGAATTCATTCCGAGGTATGGTTTTCCAGTCACGATTGAAACGGATAGAGGAACACATTTCCAAAATGAATTAGTTAAACTGATTTGTGAAGCACTTAGTATTAAACAGAAACTGCATTGTGCATACAGACCAGAGGCTTCTGGAATAGTAGAGCAAGTGAATGGAACAATCAAGAACAGGTTAGGAAAAATGTGTCAAGCTACAGGACTCAAATGGCCAGATGCTTTGCCATTAGTTCTGATGACAATCAGAAGTATTCCGGAAAAGAAAACTGGACTCTGTCCACATGAAATAATCATGGGACGAGCAATGAGACAAGCACAAGTACCTGTCAACAAGCTACTGACTATAACTGATGATCTAGTACTGGATTATTGCAAAGGATTGGCTGATGTGGTGCGTTCTGTGTTTCATCAGGTTGGACCGGATGCGACCACTCTTGAAAGAAAACCAGCTCACAACTTGAATCCAGGAGATTGGGTTCGAATAAAAGTCCATCGGAGAAGAAACTGTTTGGTTCCTCGCTGGGACGAACCACGACAAGTGATCCTGGTAACGACCACTGCAGTCAAGTGTGCAGGAGTGAAACATTGGGTACATGCTAGCCACACCATCAGAGTTCCAGAACCTAAAGATCGACATGTGTGTCGGCATCTGGAAATATCAGATAACAGTTCAGCATCAGAAAGAGAAGAGGAAACAAACAGGGTGCCAGAACCTGAAGATCGACCTGTAAGTCGACATCTGGAAGACCCAACTACAAGTGCAACGATAGAAGAAGAAGAGGAAATAGAAGAAATAGCTGAAGTTCCAGAATTTGAAGATCGACCTGTAAGTCGACATCTGGAAATATCTGACACCAGTTCAGAATCTGATACAGAACATTCGGATTGTGATGAAATTCTGAAAGTGGAATTTTGAAAGCATAAGAGAAGAAACTGAGCCAGAAGATAATGACAGTGAGCAACCAAGTACAAGTTGTGGTAAAATTCCTTCGCAGATAATATTAATAGATGAAGAAGGGAGAGTTTCAAACCAAAAGTTAGAAAAATCGGAAAAACCCAGAGGAGCAGTAGGGACAGATAGTCAAACACAAGAACAGGGAATTTTAGAAGCAGATAGAGAGACTGACACAAATTCGGAAGAACCTCGAGGAGGGACAGAAATAGGTGAACGAAGGAAGATAAGAAAAGAACCACAAGTAGAAGAAAATGAAATTATAAGTTTCAAAATAAGAGGAAATAACGAAAGAATTGAAACAGAGTCTGAAGAAAGTGGAGAAGAAAGAAATGAAAAACTAGAGACAAGAAAAAGAAATTGGAAAACAGAAAGAGAGGAAAAAGGAAGTGAAGCAAAAAGGCCAAGAAAAGGAGACAATTGGCCCAACGAAGTAAGAAAATTAAGATACAGAATCATAAGGTTGGATGGGAAAAGTGCTGAACAAGTGAATGAAATAACAAGTGAAAAAGAGCAAGAAAAACAAGGTGGAAAACACTTGCAGAAAACGAAAAGAATAAAGAAAGTAAAACAAAAGTATAGATCGCCTGAATGGTTGTATCGTGCTTTGACTAGTCACAAAGAAGAAAAGAACACTCACGAAAACCCAGAACAAAGAAACCTGATGGGAGAAAGTGAAGTGCAACAAACCTAAAGCAACAAACCTGAAGAAGTTTAGACAGTTTTACCGGATTTGACAAAACACTGAACTGACGAATTTACCGGATATGACAAAGAAAGAATTCTGAGAAAGAATTAAAAGAAAGTACCAAGCAAAGACAAAATATTGGAAGTACAGAGTGGCAACCAAGTCATTTCTGAGGTGTAGTGACACAATTTTCTAGAAAACAAATAAATAAGGTTATAAGACAAAATGGAGAATACTAGAGATAGAAAATGTAGATGTGAGTTTTTAAGTAGATGGTGCAAGATGTGCTGTTTTTGTACAGGATTATTAATAACAGTATGGGTGGTTTTAGCAATCACTATTCCAATTAGTTTAGCTGTAGTTCAAAAGTCTAATAACACAGAGAGAAAAAGGAGCTAACACTCAAGAGCCAGTTATTTTAAAGAGTAGTGCAGAATTACATAAGGACAAATCAATAACAGATTTTTCAAAGAATGTTTTTACTAAATTATTGTATGAGTATGTAGAAACAATGGATGTAAGAGATGTTCGGGGTTCAAAGGTCAGGAATGGATGCTCTGGCGAGGCGCTGCCTGGAGAGGCCTCAGCTGGTGCGGTCCGTGGTGAACGGCTGCGTGTTTATTATGGTGCAGCCACCTTAAAGAAGGGTTAGGGGTGTGACGCGCGTGCTGCGGTGACGTCTCCACCAGCATGAACTATATCCCCAACGTCGAACGGATTATGTAACTCATGTAATAATTTTTTTAATATATTACATGAATATTTTGCTACAGTTGTCATATAAAAAGATGTTCTCTTTTCAAACAGGATGATATTTACTGGAAACAGAGCTGAATGCTGGTCTATGCTGATTGCTTGTCCAGGTTTAAACAAGCATTGGCAATGATCACCTATTTATTGCAAACGCCTGCTGTTCACAATGATTTGAGAACAAGAGTAGGATTCTTGCATCACAGCAAGAAGAGTTCCTGATATGTGATGCGCTGACACCAGCTGAACGAGACCTTGACATGAAAATCACATACAACACACAACAAAGAGGATGTGGCTTGTGAAGCAATGAAACAAGTTTCTAGCACAATAAAATCAAGTGTATTGTGATAAAGAGTTATTTGTGCTGGAAACCTGTGCAGTGAAATGTGCTGAATTTGTACCGGTGTGGCGTCCCAGGGAGAGATGTCTTTGCTGAAGATTACTACTTCCGTCTTGTCTTTGTTAGGCTTGAGGCAGTAGCTTTTCATCCATCTGGTGACTTCGGTCATTCAGGCGGAGAAACTGGTCCGGGTGTTTGGCGGAGAGGGCGAGTATGAGCGGGTATCATCAGCATAGGGTATGATGTTGATTCTGTGTGCACGGATGATGCTAGTGAGTGGATTCATGTAGGAGTTGAACAGAGTGGGTCACATGTATCAAGTACTGTGGTTCCTGCATTAAATTTAAAAAAACTTGGGGAACTCGATCATTTTATAGAGAAACACTTCAGGCGTTGATACATTTTGTTGCACAGAATGGGAAAAAAATGCAGCCATGCATCAGATGTCAGAGACCATTTTTTTCAGATTGCAGTGGAGCAATTACAAGGATACAAAGCTGCCTTTCACATTATTCCCGACACATGTGAAATAAAGATTTACTTGACTGTATATTGGACTTGAAAATCAAAAGCAAACCCGGAATGCTGAGCCATGCTTGTTCTTTGGCCTGGAAATTGATTAAGAAAAATCCACAGATTTCCGACTGGAATGCATTGGAAAGAAGTGAAGGATATTATCATGTGGCTTAGTTCAGCCTGGGGAGAATCGCTGCCATTTTAAACATGTACACGTTTCCTAAGTTGCCTTCTCTTTCATACGATGACTTTTAACACACATTTGTGTGCGTGACAGTGCAGGATTAGTTTCTCTGAAACTACATTGCTTACAAATTCCACTTCGTAGGAACACTATCAAGACACCTTGAACATCCCGTACAAGGTCTGAACATACATTGTGCAAATACAGTCGTTTGTTATTCGTCCATGAGGCGATGCAGCTATCAATAGATCATAAACAATGGCGGCCTAATGAAGGTCTCGGCTCAGAGAAAGGATGCTTTTTGTTATAAATAAACAAACATTTCCGGGTTGGGGCAGAGGGGCACTTGCTGTCATTGCGAGGTCACTACACACTGAAACCTCAGCCCAGCTGTTTGCTGATCCCTCTGCGAGGAGGGATGTCCAACCTGTGACCAAGACGGGGACCGTCATTCTTTCCCTTCAGGCATTGAGGATTGGATCATCCAATCGGGGATTCTTGGCAGAACACGCGCACATACACCCTAGGCATCTAGGTTAGGGAACTCATAGTAGGGGTACGGTCTGTTTGACCGAGCCTGGTTGTGGGTCTGCTGTCTGTAGCACCACCGGGGACCCTTGGAACTTCCACTTTCACCGGAGAAGCCCCCGAGCCTCACTGTGTCCACTGTTGTTGTTGTTGGTGCAGGCGCCCTGACAGCTACACTCTGGTGGGACTCGGTGTCCCAGAGTGCAACGCCGGTAACTACCCGCAGCTGCTGAGGGCGGAGGCGTTCCCATCGTGCTACAAAGCGCTGCCTCACGCCCCGCAGTGCGGGGTCTGTTTGACCGAGCCTGGTTGTGGGTCTGCTGTCTGTAGCACCACCGGGGACCCTTGGAACTTCCACTTTCACCGGAGAAGCCCCCGAGCCTCACTGTGTCCTCCGTTGTAGTTGTTGGTGCAGGCGCCCTGACAGCTACACTCTGGTGGGACTCGGTGTCCCAGAGTGCAATGCCGGTAACTACCCGCAGCTGCTGAGGGCAGAGGCGTTCCCATCGCGCTACAAAGCACTGCCTCGCGCCCCGCAGTGCGGGTTCTGTTTGACCGAGCCTGGTTGTGGGTCTGCTGTCTGTAGCACCACCGGGGACCCTTGGAACTTCCACTTTCACCGGAGAAGCCCCCGAGCCTCACTGTGTCCTCCGTTGTTGTTGTTGGTGCAGGCGCCCTGACAGCTACACTCTGGTGGGACTCGGTGTCCCAGAGTGCAACGCCGGTAACTACCCGCAGCTGCTGAGGGCGGAGGCTTTCCCATCACACTACAAAGCGCTGCCTCGCGCCCCGCAGTGCAGGGTCTGTTTGACCGAGCCTGGTTGTGGGTCTGCTGTCTGTAGCACCACCGGGGACCCTTGGAACTTCCACTTTCACCGGAGAAGCCCCCGAGCCTCACTGTGTCCTCCGTTGTTGTTGTTGGTGCAGGCGCCCTGACAGCTACACTCTGGTGGGACTCGGTGTCCCAGAGTGCAACGCCGGTAACTACCCGCAGCTGCTGAGGGCGGAGGCGTTCCCATCGCGCTACAAAGCGCTGCCTCGTGCCCCACCGCGCAGGACGCGCCGGGTGAAGCCCGGGCCAAGGGCGGGCCCGTCTGTGCCTGTCCGAGACCGACTGAGGCCGGGCTGGGCCATCTCCCTTGGTTCTTCTTTCGATTTGTCCACTTGCTCATATTCTGACAATTGTCAATGAGAAAGTGAGTTGGAGAGTCCCAATCAGTAAATCGCAAGGCTGGTGGAGCCTTAAGTGTTTAGTATTTGCCGCACTTTGGAAGTTAACAACACTCCAAACCATTGGCGAGGACATGAGAGGTTTGGATCTAAAACAGCCATGGGCAAACGTTCTTCCCCGGCGACAAGCCCTACCACCAGGCAGAAAGCCCTTTTGCCAACTCCCGCTGCCCAACCGACCGCAATTGACAAAATGCTTCAGCGGGCCATAGGAGCAGTATCTAGCGAAATTGAGCGCACCGAGAGACGTCTCTCTTTAACACCGATCCTTGCCCTCAGCCCAACATCTACGGAACCAGAGACTTCGCATTTACTCTCAACACTAAATCCGATTCCAAACCCAGAAAACCCAAGTGTACAAGAAAATATAGCCTCTGGTTATATCACTCCGATCCCTGCAGGAGGCGGTGCGAAAAAGAAAGGGGGGAAACGAAAACAAGCCACACATAAGGGAGGAAGGCAGGCAAAACAAATCCCCGGTATGCTACCCAACCAGCCTCCAGGGGGACAAGGCATTGATGAGTGCTGGCAGAAAACACTGGAGTTCCTGTTGTGGGCATCTAATGTGATAATGGAACTTAAAGCACATGTTGTTTTGGCTATAAAATCCGAACTTGATTATGCAATGAGACGCATTGACAATCTATCAACACTAATGGACTCTTGGGTCAGCAAAGTAGATGTTATTTTCAATACAATTGAGTCCATTAAATCCTCATCCCCAAAGCTGGCTTTGCATCAAAATCAGGTAGACCCACCTGTCCCAAGTGAACCACCCCCATCTGTAGGGCCTAATCCAATCGTGCAAAAGAACGCACCTCCCACGTTTATACCACCTGCTCCACAGAACCAGGACCCGGTCAATCCTCAACAGAGGTCTCTATATTGCCCCGAGACTGCACATGACAGCAGGCATATAGCAACAACATCAGGCCCACCTAATAAGCACCAAACACAAGGCAATCATGATGTTCACACCGGGACCATTTCACACTCTAAACCAAGGGATATAAAATCCCCACTTCCTTGTATAGATCTGCCCCCAGCATCCATTCCCTATGTTGTCATTTTAGCTGGTGTACCAGAGTTGGATATAGGCCAAGTGGAGACACACTCAGAACTCAAAAACAAAACCACTTTTTGGTTGAATAAATTTAGGCCTCTCCCCTACCAAGAACAAAGCGAAATCTTATTCACACGTAGGGTTAGCTGGCTGGGACGGAGACGAAAGGACATACCCGGGGATTGTGTGGTGATCAATTTCAGAGATATCCGGACGGTCCAACATATTTCGGATTGGGGCCACTCAAGGGAATTAGGGGGCATTCTCTCTCTGCCTTTGGGATATTTTTACCCCTTTAGGCCTATACTTGATAAAGAGGGAACTTTGCATAAGAACTGGGGTACAAGTGAGCAGAATGGTGCCACGTCAAACATGGGCTGCGAACGCCAAAAAACAATGGCGTATAATATCCCTGTCAATAACAGATTCAGTTCTCTGGATCTGGTAGATTGACTAAACTCCACCAATAAAAGGCCCATTGAGAATAACGAGGATAAACGGGGAAATATACAGCACGTCAATTCCCCAAGGAATGAAGAGACGAAGGAGGGAAAAAATGCCTTCGAGAAAACCTGTGAGGTGGTTGCCACAAGCCATACTCCTACCCCCCTGAGTAATATAAACTGGGCTTATGAACGTAGTCTATGGGGAGGGCTAGGGAAGAATAAAAAGGAGATACAGAAAGTCCCACTACAGGAAAGTTGCACCCCTCAGACCTTGTTAGTTAATATAGATGAACCACAAAACACCCGTGTTAGACCTGTCAGCCCTAGGGTAGTCTTGCCCTGTTTTTTTCCCTTTTGCGCCTCATTTTTGCCACCGTATTTTTACTGGACCTAGGTCTCCGGGCGCCTTACCACTGCTAACCAGTGCTGAGGTGCAGGTGCTCTCTCACTCAAGATGGCTGCCACTGGCCCCTGCTACTGCAGAGGGGCCTTGCACACATACACACTAGTAGCCAGGGTCAGGCTGGGACATAGGGATACAGTATCCATTCCGTCCCCGCCTCTGGGCCACATAGCCAGACATGGTGGAAGGTTCCAGAACCTTCCAGGCTGTGGGAGGAGTTATGTTTTGCCGCCTTTAGGAGGGTCACCTGACCTAGGGGTATAAGAGGCTTGGAGGAAATCTTTTAGTCAGTTGGGGCACCACTGATCCTGGGAGAACCTCTGCCGGAGTATAGGCTTTAGGGCCTAGGGGAGACCTACACTACTGCTGCGGACAAGGCTTAGGCACTGCTGTAGTAAGTTAGCTGAGGAACGCCCACCACCCACTGACCTTGCCCAGCGTGAGGGGACCCAGGGAACCACCTTCAGCGTGCTGGGAAGTAACATCAAGCACTCCCAGAACCACCAACTCATTCCCCCCCTCATAAGAAGAAACTTCTGACAAGAAACTCATAACAAGAAACTCATAACAAGAAACTTCTGACAAGAAACTCCTGACAAGAAACTCCTAAGAAGCAACCAATCTAGAACAGCCGCAAGAAACCTTAATTTAGGGAGGCCCGACCGACCAGCAAGGCCTGAAACCCAAACTGCCAGACTGGGGATCACCAGGTAAAGCGCTGTGCCCTGAAGCGCTAGACCTTCACCCCCTATCTATTCCTGCCTGCTGCTGGGCTGCCCCCAAGAACCTTTCCAGTCAGCCCTGCCCACAGGCTGCTGGTGCGCCCGCGCTATGTCTCCACGAGGGAGAAACTGCCCCCCCAAGTCACTGACCTCGTGACTGAATCGCCGCCGCGGCCGCCGCCGCGTGAAGAGAAGCGCTGTGGTGAGGGAGGCCCCCCTCGAGGGTGTGTGGTGAGGTGCGCCGTCCGCGCCCTCACTGAAGGAAGTGCTGTGGTGAGGGAGGCCCCCTCGAGTGAGTGTGGTGAGGTGCGCCGTCCGCGCCCTCACCGAAGCCTCCAAATTGCCCCCAGAGATCACCGCCGGGCCCGGGGCCACACCGCCGAAGTCGCGGCCAAAGGAATCGCCGTCGCGCCGTGAAGACGCCGCGGCCTAGCGGGACCAGCGAGGCCTCCAGGCCCCGCCGACGCCGTTGCTGGGCGACCGGGGACGCCGGCCGCGCCCCCGGGAAGGCCGCGCAGCGATTGGGCGCCGGCTCCCGCCACGCCCCCAGCGCCGATGGAGGCCGAGGAAGAGCTCCGGACCCGCAGAGGGAGACGGGGAGCCGGCCGGAGAGGACTGCCGGCTCCCGCTCCCCTTCCCGCAAGCCCGCAATCCCGCAATCCACTTCCTTGATCCCGGGGGCCGGAGGAGGGTGATACCGGCCCCCGCAACGACCCGCAATTCCGGCCAGAAGGCCGAGGCACCCCGACCGGGCCCCGCCCTTCAGAACACGGGCCGGCTCGGGAGATCGACAGTCGCTGTCAAGCGAGACCAACGACCAACACATCAGGTGAGCCCAGGAGGCCCCCAGGGCCCGCAGAGACGCCACTGGGGGCGGGGGACCACCATTAACCCTTGAAATTATCCCTATGAGGCAAGGCCCCGGAGAGGAGTGGGCCTGGCCTGAATTAACCCCTGAGGGACACAGAAGCCCCAGAATACGGGACATGTTGAGGGGTTCCCCACATTGTTCATTAATTAAATGATGACGCCTACTGTAATTACTGCCTAGGCCTATGCTTATAACTGCCAAGTCTTTACCTAGTGTGAAGGTGATTAATTGAATTGAGCTGAAGTGTACACCGCCAAGAGTTGAAGTGTTTTATGTTACAGGTGTACTGGAGTTGCGACGCCCACTGTACTGAATGTGGGTGCGCCTAGATTAATGCAGGCCCTGTTTGAAATGTAACGTGAAATGCCCTCTTTTAAGTAATTGAATATTCCTGAAGTGAACTGCATGTTTAGGCCCATGTTTTATTAATGCACCTTGTGATCATTATTGGTGCTACGTTTAGGAGATGATTCCTGCGCCCTTTTAGTGGCCTACAATGTTGATGAGCTATGATGCTTTAATAAGAATGTGCACCAGTTGAGTAATGCAATGATTTTAAATGTAGATCTGAAGTAATCTGCCTCATCTGATGCTACCTTGATTTATATAAAAGATCTTGATTTTAAATACACAAGCCTGGTGTGGTGTCTTGTTATTGCGTCCGCATTCCTGAGTCAAAGTAAGAGTGTGCTGCACAACTGCCTTACACATTGCCTTTGCGTGCTTTCCCGCCTCGCGCCATGCTACCGTGACGGACTCGGTAACCCCGTTTCCAACATCTTATCTTGGAATATAGCAGGCCTTAGCTCGAAATTGGACCTCCCAGACTGGGGAGATTTTGTAGATAAACATGAGCTATGCCTGTTCCAGGAGACATGGTCTAGGACAGATTTATACAGAGTGGGTTACGTTTCATATTGTATTCCAGCCGTTCAGGGGGCTAGGGGGAGACCCTCGGGGGGTCTATGCACTTGGGTTGGCGTTCATTTGGGATGTATTGTTAAAAAGCTAGAGACCCTATCCCCTGACATTCTGTGCACTCTTCTCTCCTTTAACAACTCTCTGAAGATTGCAATAATCAATGTTTATTCTCGACCAGTGAGTCAGGGACACACCTCTCAGTCGCTCGACTGCCTTACTACATTTCTCTACACTATACCAGAGAACTGTTACGTAATCATAGGCGGAGATTTTAACTGTCAATTCGAGCCCCTGAATGGCCTCACTACAACTATTACAAGTGAGGAAGACTCGGTTTGGTCAATCCCAGAAACCAACATCCAGCCAATACGGGCATGGACTCCCTTAGTTTTACAGATGAACACAGTTACGTTTAGCCACTCACTAAGGGCCTGCAATGGCCGATTCCCCTCCGATAGCCCTGGGAATTTTACTTTTAACAAGCCGGGACAGGCATCTATAATAGATTATATCTTGGTAGATGTCCAATTATGGTATAAGACTATGGATTTCACGGTTAGCTCCCGCCATGAAAGCGATCATAACCCGCTGGCCCTAGAAATAGACCTTCCTGTGCCTGAGGACCCCCAAAGCACACCCTCACTCTCCACCTCAAACCTAGTATCGCCTGAAGGAGGGAGGAGGGTACGCTGGGGTGTTTTCGCACAATCAATGGATAAAGTGGCTACTTTGTACCAACAAATCGCTCCCTTTTTAGAAGTAGTCCATCGATTGTCTATAACTAGCTATGGCTCTGCATCGCAATTGGCGATGGGAAAAACCACCAGGATTTGCTCTCCACATTGGCACAATTTTTTTATAATAGTGATAGGATCAGGTTGAACCCCAAACCCAAGCATCCATGGTACAACAAATTATGCAGGGAAGCCAAGCAGGCTTTACTAATTTCCATCAAAACGAATGACAAACCACGAATAAAGGAAGCTAGGGCCCAATATAAAAAAATTACAGCTCGAGCAAAAACTAATTGGGAAATAGATAAATGGGAAGCAACAAAAATAGCTTTAGACAACCGTGATATGCGAGGCTTTTGGAATCTAGTTAAGACAGGGAAATCCGAAGGTCAATCAGCTATTGGTCCAAATGTGGGGGAAGAAGTCTGGAGATCTCACTTTAAAACCTTATATTCGAGGTCTGTAGAAGAAGCTGAAGCTGTTAGGGATGTATTAGCTATCCCAGAAGTAAATCCCCCAAATTTGAAAGCTCCCCCTTGCACAATGAAGGAGATCACAGTGGCTCTGGGTAACATACTCCCAGCAAAAGCACCTGTGCTAGATAGGATTCCTGGAGATTTATTTCGATCTGAACAAGTAGTTTTGGCTCCCTATTTATGGTCATTATTTAACGCCATTCTACAAGGCATGGCGCTGCCCCCGACCTGGGCAGGGGCAGAAATCATTCCCATTTATAAAAAAAGGTACACTGCTCAACCCAGCTAACTATCGCCCAATAAGCCTTATAGATGTTACCCAAAAATGTTTGGTCAAGTGCTTTTGGGCCGCCTGCAATCCTGGATAGAAGAGAACAACGTATTAACACCCTTACAAGCTGGATTTAGGGCCAGGACCTCGACTATCGACCAGATCTTTAGACTGCAACTGATCCACTGGAAAATTGTGGTTTTAGAGGGTGGCAGCCTCTATCTCACATTTGTGGATCTTAAATCCGCATTTGATATGATTCAGCGAGATCAGCTATGGGGCATACTGCTCGACATGGGAGTACCTGATTATCTTTGCCACCAGCTGAAACGTCTGCACCAAGACAATTACGCGAGAATAAGATATGGTAAAAAAGGTGAATTGACCGCTCCCTTCCCTTTAGAGAAAGGGGTGAGACAGGGATGTGTCTTGGCCCCGACATTGTTCTCCCTCTTCTTAAATGGTCTAATTGAAACCTTACTAGCAGGGAAAGATATAGATGCCCCGAGGTTGGCGAACCGCAAAATCCCAGCACTTATGTTTGCAGACGACACGCTGCTACTCTCTAAATCATCTATGGGTATGCAGCGGGTACTTGAGGAATTCAGCACCTTTTGCAGGAAAAGGGGTTTGGAGATTAATCTCCAAAAAACAAAATACATGGTCTTCCATGCTAATACCACCAATTGCCCACACCCTCAACTGGATGGTAGGGCCCTTGAGAGGGTGTCCATTTTTTATTATTTGGGGATTACACTAAATGATAAGATGGACTGGGGGTCGCAAGTAAAGAAAGCCAATTTAAAATTGACCCAGTCTACTGGGGGCATTCTAAAAATACACAAAAACTGCTCACAGAAACTGATAGGTCCACCAGCAGAAATTTACAAAATACATGCTAGGGGAGCCTCACTATATGGGGCAGAGCTATGGGGTCACTGCCCACCAACTTTGCTATCCATGACAGAGAATTTATTTCTCAGGCAATTGTTGGGCCTCCCCAAGAGCACCCCGTTAACACCACTTAGGATGGACTTGGGGATTGGTCCCATAGCCGATGTAGTTGCCTCTAGACCACTTCTATATTGGCGCCGCCTATGGAGCACACCAGAGTTGGTTAACTACAGGGAGGAATTGAAGGATGTCATGACCATCTTGGGTGCAGGGAACCTACCATGGTTAGTCCATATTAGGAATTCTTGCCAGGCACTGGGGAGGGCAAATATGTGGTCAACACCCAAAGAGATCTGCCCCACAATTCCCAAAAAAGCTTTACTCGTCTCCTACAGGGAATATAAATTGGCCCAATTATGCCAGAGGTCCAATACAAGTAGCTTGACCTCCAGGTTTCTTGATCTCAAACAACAACACAAGTTGGAGTTGATACTCGACAGTATCCAACCACTTTTGGCAAAGAAACTGTTCCTCCAATTTAGACATGGGGTGCTCCCGCTCCGAGCATTTACCAATAAATGGCAGGGGGCTCTCAAACTAGATTGCCCAGGGTGTGATACAGTTGAGGAAACAGAACCACATGTTCTCTTCTTCTGCCCCGCCTATAGTAGGCCAAGGGCCAAGAGGGTGTTCCAGCTCTGCAGAAATCTGGGGATTAGACACTACATTGAGGTTTTCAGGCTCCTCAAATATGAAACGGACCCACTATATGCGTTTGTTATTTCCAGGTTTCTCTATGCGATGTGGTGCATTCGTAGGGGCATTTTAAAGAAAAAGAATTTGGAAAATCCCTAACTCACCTTACACATTAAATATGTAGTTAGGCTATGCCTGCATACTTTTACAGCTCGAATATTGTCCCGTAAATTCTTCTCCCTTGGGTTGCTTTTTTTTTCCCCTAAAATGTTTTATATTTTAATCATTTTTAACATGTTTTTTTATATATGCCTTTGGGCCATTAGTTAAAGTCAGAAATGTTATCATGTATCAATTGATTTGAGTTTTATGTATATGCAATGGCAATCATTAATAACACGGGATATTGCAGGCCCTCTTGTCAAGATGTAGCACACATATCCATTGTTGAATATTGCCTGCACTGCTTTTAGTACCAGAACTGCCAAAAGGGAGCACCGTCAATGCTGAACCGGAAAACCATGTACAAATTGGACCTGCACTCTTAGCTTTATGACGACATTTTATTTTAACATTAGTTATTTATTATTGTATAAAATGTATTTGCATTATTTTATGTGCTTTTATGGCCACACGGCCGAAATAAAGCTTTCTTTGACTTGACTTGATATATATATATATATACTGTTAATCACTTTTATCTGCTTCTGTGTACTGATCATCGCAGCACATATATTCTATACAAGAATCACGATGGTTCAATAAATAGTGAAAACGCCCCTCTGTGTACTTCTTGTATATTTCTCCAAGAGAGCATGAGCGAAAGGGTTCTAGATCTGTTACCACGATTCCTGGGTGGGGGGAGTCAGGGTTGTCATGTTCAATGGTTGCCAAAGCCATTTATCACCTGTCTAGATTTAGGGGGTGCTTATGGTGGCACTGTGAGCTTGCTGGTCTCTAGGACGACATATCCTGCGGGGTGCTTGGAATCAGTCCGGCACCAACCTCTTCGTTTATGTTGCCCAACAAACGTGCAGTTCCTGCTGGAAAGTGAAAACTGCACGACAATATTCCGACTCCCGCTGACGATTAGTGGAGAGAAACAGGATCAGAAATATACTTGGTAAAACAAGACTCACCATTGACAAGCAATGGAGCATCTTCAAATTCCGACTGAGCTGCATCACGTGCAATAAGGTAACCTATTGGCTCCTCCTCAAACTCAAGTGCTTTGTTTAACTGTTGGGGGAGAAGATCAAATGTGCCCAAGATCACACTGAGAGTCCAGAGTTTTGGACACCAAGCGCTGTCACTGCTTTTGTTCACACACTCGCTTGAAGTTGTTCCCGAAATGTCAGTGCGATAGTCATTTATGAACATACCTAAATTGTAATTCATCACCTAATAAAATATCCCTCATTCCGGGAAACTAAAACTGTGTTAATTTTAAACTCCTAAAACTAACAAGTTACACTCCTTTGCCCCACAAAACACACGTCTTTGCTATTTTTAACTTGGCACCAAAAGTTATTGTTTGGAAAATTTGAGCTGGACAGTAAAATGGTGGATCGGGGCACAGAAGGCTTCCTGTAAACCAAAGCGCTAGCTTCTCGCATCACTATATAAATATTTAACAGAACCCCTGGGGGCTGTCATACACAGCATAAGTCTCTTTGGCAGCAATAGAAACAAGTTATAAATCATAGTCGAGTGATGGCCAAGGATGCATGCGCGTCTCAATCTTGGAAAATATAGGGATCTTTGCAGTTGGGGTGCTTTACAAGGAGACCCTTGAGATGGAGTAAAATGGGGTGTGGCCAGGGACTGGAGGTCTGTGTATAACTTTTTGGTCTGGAGCAATGATCTTTCCTGTTAGTGGAGGATTCCCAGAGGTCATAAAAGGTCACCACATACAAGATGGACTCCTCATCAGAGGTGGGACAGCCTACAGGAAAACGTCCAGGCAGGCCACTGCTGTTGACTGTGTGGCAGGGCTGGAGCGGAGCCAGTCACATGTAAGGCGGAGCTTGAAATGAGGCCCCAGCTTTTGGAGAAATCCTCCAATTTCCAATGTAAAACTCAGACTAGATATAAAGTGTTAAATACCCGAGGGCATCCGACAGGCTGATACATTGAAGCGCTAACAGAGCAGGTTGGCCCAGTGACTTAAAGAAAAGTAGTGTTTCCATTGTATGCCAGCAGTCCAGGCCTGATCAGAGTAGGCAGTAAATGGAATCCATCATCCACACATCGTGGGTAGCCACTAGAGGAGGCCAGGCCTCAAAATTCATTGGGAGTGCCACGCCGTAGCTGCCCAGAGGTAGGACCTTCTGGAAAGAGCCCAGCCATTCAAAATCGGTTTGAATTGTAACAGATGACAGGCAAATATATGGTAAGAATTTTAAAAAGTAAAAAAAAAAATCTTGACGTGTGTTTCAATGTAGTACAGTAAATTAGATTAGGGCATCGAGAAACGTATTAAAATTTGTACGTTTTGAAAATTAACTTAGTTATCAAGTGATCTTTGCAGTAAGCCAAGAGACAGTTACATATTTGGTGCACAGTGTAGATAGAGTCAAAAATGTGCGTGAAGCATAACTGTCTAACTCATGTTTTAATGAGTTGTGTTTTTATAACTTACTCCATGAAGTGAATGATCTTTGAGTGCCCGCAAACATTTCAAGAAATAAAATGATGACAGTGCCAATAAGTGAGTTTCCCAGGAGAAGTCAGTCTGGCCAAGTTGGAAAGTGGGATTTGAGCCCTGGTTTCCGGTCAGGTGACCTGCACTTCGGTCACGTGGCCTCGTCTCCTCGCCTCTGTAGTTTCCTAGGCAGGGACAATGCTATAGGCAAGATTGTGTTTCATGAATTTGCAGAGTCTACAAGTTTCATCATGAACTACCTGCACTAAATAAGAAACCTAGAAACAGTGGGACTCGAGCACAAAACGAACAAGAGCTAAAAACAGAATAATTCTTTGAAAAATCAGGCTACACAGTCCATCTCAGCGGCGTAGCGTGGGTTGCCAGCGACCGGGGTAAGGCAAGTATCCTTCGACTTTTCTTTTAAAATTTTGCGCCCCTATTAAAATTTTGCGCCCCTACGAATTTTGCACCCGGGGCAACCACCACTGTGCCCCCCCCCCCCCCCCCACGCTATGCCACTGGTCCAGCCTACTACATGCGTGTTGTTCTCCATCGTACAAAAACAAATGTAAGCAAAGAGGAACCGTTGTTCATGTG
Source organism: Calotriton arnoldi (assembly GCA_963921515.1). Taxonomy (NCBI): domain Eukaryota; kingdom Metazoa; phylum Chordata; class Amphibia; order Caudata; family Salamandridae; genus Calotriton; species Calotriton arnoldi. Next base: position 518,045 of record CAWUFW010004284.1, on the reverse strand, counting down.
TTGATGTCACCAGCGTTCCCCGACCTAACGAACAAAGCTATTTCCAAAGGAGAACTGCCCTTCATCAGCGGCACAAATAAATCACAACCTGCTCTCGCGATACTTGCTCTCACTAGCTCGGGTCTGTTAAGGTCAACTTGGCAGCAGACATTTTCACTTCTCTGTTTATGTTTGTTTTTTTAAACTGCAATCTTAGTGGAAGCAGAAACAAGCACATTTCATATTTGATTTACGCATATAATGCATTAGAAGTTTGGCCTGTAAGTACCAGGATGCCGGTGGCCTCTTCTCAAAAATACATTAAGGAAGAGAAAGAGAGGGTAACATGAACTCGGTCAGAGCTCATCATACAAATGAGACCCAAGGTTGGACTGGGACCGAAAACAGGCCCGGGCACCAAAATAAAAGTGGCCACCATTATTGAATTAGATACCTAAAAAGGTGGCCCATGTTTGCAAGTTGGGGAAGTTTTGAACACTCTTTATAAGTGTTTTGCAAGGTATTTGCTGCAGGCAATGTTTGTTTTAATATCAGGGAAATCAACAGTAAAAACCAGCCCATCTGGCCATAAAACAGGCCCACAAACTGCCCAAAAACGGCCCACACAATGGTCTGTCAGACCAACTCATAGTGCACTGCCTGATTGCCCCACCGGCCAGTCCAATCTAATGACCAGCCTGATGGGACCCTGAGCCGTGCCAATGTTAGACCGCTGCCCCCTTGGGGTTGACTTTACTAGCCCATCTCCAATGGTCAGCGTGCTTGTTCAGGTACAAAGATCAGGCGTTTCCTTTCAAAACAGCATTTCACAAAGTCCAATAGGTCTGGTTTGCATGTTCAGTTACAAGCCACCTATTGGTTTTGCCCGAGCCTCATTTTTAGGTCTCACCTAGGCAGTGCTTGCGCTGACTCTTTGAGACATGTTGTATTCAGAATATGGGCTTTAAGCTCTGCCCAGCACTTCTGGTTGGTTGGTTGGCCTGACTTTTGGAAATTCCTTTACTGTGGTTGGTCAATAGTGTCCATCTGTACAGCCTTTGGGTGCTTGGTTCCTTCCCACGGGCTATCACCGATTGTTTCTTTTGGTTGGGCATTTCTGGCCATCTGTTGCCTCCTCGCTCGCAGAAGCATCCCCTCCCTCCCATTATTGCTGCCATCCTTCCTGGTTTTCGCTGCACGTTTTTTCCGATTTATTGAATTTTGTGGCAATGGCAGCACGTCGCTAAAGCGTGGCGTGCGCCTTTGGTACAAATGTCAATAAATAAAAAAACAAAGGCGGGGCGGACGCTGCACTTCTTTTCCGTGTATTTACTTTTATAGCAATCACAGCACGCCGCGCTTTACTTTTCAACATATTAACCCGTTCGATGCGTCGGACGGCCCCCGGCCGTCCGACATCACGGTGGGCATGTGCAGAGGACGGCCGGGGGCCGACCGAGACACGCCCACTCATTATTTAACACGCACCACGGCGGAATTCGCGCCGCGGTCAAGGTGTTAAGGTAAAGTGCGGTGTGCCGCAATTGCTAGCAATTGCTAGAAAAAAATACAGCAGCCGCACAACTTTTTTTTTCCAATTATTGACTTTTGTGGCAATGGCGGCACACCGTGCTTTAGCTTTAAACATCTAAAGGTAAAGCGCGGCGTGCCGCCATTACTACAAAAGTAAAAACAATTTTAAAAAACAAAGGCAGGCGGGCAGACGCTGCATTTCTTTTCCATTTATTTACTTATATAGCAATTGTGGTACGCCGCGCTTTACTTTAAAACATATAAAGCTAAAGCACGGCGTGCCATGATTGCTACAATAGTAAATACGCAACTTTACCTGAAAGTCAACTCTTCGGAAGACCTCATCTCACTCAACTCCTCCCTGAGGATTACCCAAAACTGGCTAACTGAGAACCATCTCTTGCTCAACACTGCCAAAACTGAATTCCTTCTCATATCCCCACCTAAACACACCCCCAAGATTGACCTCTGGATGAAGCACCTCACTACCTTCAACTGCTCCCCTATTATCATCGATTCAGCGAAATCTCTCGGAATCACCCTAGACTCACACCTGAACATGAAGAAAAACATTAGTATGATGTGTAAGGTAGGCCTGGGCGGTAAATTCCGTTCCGCTCACGGAATTTGCGGAGTTGGGTAATTTCGCGTTCCGCGGAGAACGTGGAATTACCAAAAATTCCGCGATCCGCGGACTTTTTTGCTTGTTCCCGCTTTCAAAATGTGTGTTCGCAAGATATTTCTCCCTGAGCACACAAACAGCGTTCGCGAACAGGAAAAAAGCATCGCGAATGGGCGGAACAAGCAATTCCGCGTGTTGGCGGAACTTTTGCGTGCTCGCGGAGATTTTTTACCGTTTTGCTGAGCTTTGCGTAGCGCGACTACGCAAATTCTGCCCACCCCTAGTGTAAGGGCGCCAACTACCAAATGAGGCTTCTTGGAAATCTAAAACCATTCCTCCCTCAAGAGGACCTCAAGCTGGTGGTTCAAGCGCTTGTCCTTCCAAGACTAGACTATGGTAGCGCGACGTTATGTGGCCTCCCCAAACATACCTTGGCCCCGCTCAGGGCTTCATTGAATGCAGCTGCTAGACTGATCACTGACACACAAAGAACTGATCACATCTCCCCAGCTCTAAGATCTCTAAAGTGGTTACCCTACGAAGCGAGAATTCAACTAAAGATTGCCTGTCTAACGCACAAAGCCCTACACTTCAAAACCCCTGGCTCAAAAACTAGAACTATCAGGGTGGGGGGGGGACCATCAAGACCATAAAAAAGTGCAAATGCGCTATTAATGAAACCCCAATCCTTTCGCAAAAAGAGAACAAGACTTCGAGCCTTCTCAGGTTCGGCACCGAAGATCTGGAACTCGCTCCCTCCGGAAATTCCGCAGAATTCCTTACACAGCTGCTTTCAAACATGAAGTAAAAACACTCCTAATGGACAGGTTCCTGCCGTAAATAACCATTGGTCGTCTATTTTCTTCAAGCACTGTATTATCCAGGATTGTCTACCTTATTGTATCAAGTAATTATCGTTTGCATCCTTGTACATTTTTATTACCTTATTATGTTATCCTCTATTACCGCCTTACAATGTTCCCTTATACCGTGTTCTCCTCTCCCATTACTGTGAAGCGCTCTGATACCTCTCGGGGTCTTGTTCGCGCTATACAAAACTTTTTAAATAAATAAATAAATAGAAAAAAAAGTCGGATGCACAACTTTTTTTTTGTATTTATTAACTTTTGTAGCAAAGGCGGCACGCTGCGCTTTAGCTTTAAACATCTGAATCTAAAGCGCAGCGTGCCGCCATTGCTACAATTGTCAATAAATAACAAAACAAAGGGAGGCGGCACCGCATTTCTTTTTTATTTGCAAAGCCAATAGCTCCACATTTAACTAATGCGAGACCTATTGCATTGCAAATGCTTGTTTCTATTTTTTTCACTGCAACTCACATTGGTTCACTTTATAGCAAATCGAATGAATTACCAGTCCCCTAACTGTTTCAATTAGACTCTCTGGTGTCCCTAGCGCCCTCCTTCTGCCATTAAGAAGATTCAGCTTTCCTGGCACCACCCTGCTCCTGGCGCTGACCACTGCTGATGTACAACTTCAGCGTGCCTGGAGGCTCAGGCTAAACCAATAGGTGGCTTGTAACTGAACATGCAAACCAGACCTTATGGGCTTTGTGAAATGTGAGGAAGTGTTCAAACAAAGGGGCCTTGCCAGGGTGGGTGGTGTCTGTCTAACATCTAAAGAGAGACAGTGCTACTGGTGGGGGTGGGCTAGGTGACATGCAAGGTACAGGGAGCCCTTACCGGAGACAGTAGCTAAGTGGAAGCTGCTCACTTGCTGCCCTTGTGGGTCACCCACTCATGGACACTCAAAGCAACCACTTACCTTTACTGAGTAGGACCATTAGAAATACCCGCCTGTTTTTTAAACTTCACAAACTTTGCACTTTGTTTGTAAAAATTATGAGAAAATTACGTTTTCTGGTTCTTATGTTATTTTATGTTGGGTGCAGGGAGTGCAGCAGCCCCCCAAAACTTTTGGTATTTAATGTCAGCAAAAGTTTCTGGGTCATTGAATTTATGACCTCCCAGGAGTGGTTGCCCATTATTTTAAAGCCTTTTGGAGCTGGAGATTTGTGCTCTCAGGATCTGGAGTGTTGGGACCCTTTGTGGCGGGTACTATGGCTGCATTATGTGGCCTGTCGATTGTGAAGAAAGATTTAAACACACATACTGTTTTGAAATCAAATGCTTTAATAATTAACATGGATATTCAACAATAAACTTTTACAAGGAAAGCTTATGACTGGTAGTACTGTTTCACTTAATTTAAATGGTGGTGTCATATTGAAACATGATATGCGTCTGATTTTATTAGTATGGTGGCACCCTGATAAAGTCAATGGGGCTGCCTTATACATACTATTCTATTTGACAGACTTATAAAGTGAATGGCTACCCTACCATGGCTTCCCAGAGTTGTCTGGACTAGCAAGAGTATGAGTACCTAAGGAGACTGAAGAAAAAGATGGGTTTGTAACTTCTTTCTAAAGCTCAGGAAGTTCTCTTCCACTCTTGGGTTGATGGGCAAAGCATTCCAGAGTTTGGAAACATGAAAGGAGAAGGAACGACCTCCACTCCTAGCTCTTCTAACCCTAGGGACAGTAAGAAGGTCCCAATTATTAGATCGGAGAGCTCGGTTGGTCGAGTGGGGGCTGATCAGCTGCTGCAGAATCTGTGGTTCCTCTTTAGATTTTGCCCGATGTGTGCCTTGAATTGTACTCTACGGTTAATGGGCAACCAATGAAGAGACCTGAGAGCTGCTCTAACTTGTTGCATTTTAGGAATCCCTAACGGTATTCTAGCAGCCACATTCTGAATGACCAGGAGTTCTTTTGTAACTAATGTTGGACTGCCCAAGTAGAGAGTTCCCATAGTCAAGGCGGGAAAGGATCATCCCTTGAATAACAATTCTTCGATGCTCCATCGGGAGCCATTTCAAGGTCTTTTTCAAAGCTCCCCATATAATATTTTACATTGACAAAGTATAACATGTGGTTATTTATATTAATGTGGTGACCCCATGAAAAAAGCTAGTAGGCTGCCTTATTTAAAATAACACACCTTCATATTATCATGTTGCATCTGGTATAGGTAGCGGGTATTGTGATTATGGGGTTCAGGACCAATATGGGTGTAATGTGATATGACAAATTATAGTGAGTGTTGTTGTTGTGTGCCAGCGAATTGGGATTGCTAGCCCACACTACCTCCCCTATGCCGGCCTTGGACGCTGTGCTTTGCTATCCTGAGAGAGTCAAGTGCTACAATGGGGTACTTGATTCCCAGTAACAAGACAACTGTGGACCTCTTACATGTGGAGGATGCACATCCTGCGCAAGTAACAACCCAATTTCTGGCAGTGATATTCAGAAACAATTCTTTGAAACTCTTCCATTTCACATTTGATATCTCACTATCCTTTCATTTAACCAGGTGCTCTGGATTTTTCTTTTCACCTGTAAAAATAACTTATGTTTTCCTAAGTTCCCTCATGTACAATAAAAACTCTTTGCACTCTGGGGCTGTGGCTGTTGCTTACCTGGGTAGGCTTGTTATGCCATTGCATAGCTGATGAATCTGTGATCAACTCTTCACCCATCACCTACGAGCTAGAAGTGAGTTATCAATTGTGGGTCGCAATTCCCTTCTTGCTGACGGAAGCGTGTTAAAGGTGACCCTCTCTATGCGCCACACTACCATCCTTCAGGATTCCTGGATGGACAGAGGAGAGATGGTGAATAAGGTACTAAAGAAAAAACAGGAAACCTTGTAGAAAATATAATCTAGGTGAACAAAGCAAGGAGACACACTTAAGAGTGGAGAAAGCAAGAATGGATAAAGAACCTCTCACAAAACAAATAAAAGACAAATTAACATCATGAAAGTGGCTAATTGGATAAGAACTACCAATAATACCAAAAACATGCAAGAAAAAAAATAAATCACAAAATGAATTCCTGAACAGAACAGAAATTTAGGACTGTGGGAGAAAAGGGCATGTAACACAACAAACCCTCCACAAAACAAGGAGAGACACCCTTCTCTGCCAAAAGGGACAGGGTAAGTATAATACTAAAAACACAATTTTTTCCCTTTTGTGCTGTGACTTTACTGGAGCATAAGACTGCTAATAATCAAAGATAAGAAGAAGCACTAATCAATTATATAAAAAATGAAAAAGGCCTAAATCCGAACAGGTCAGGTCAAATATTCTTTATTCGGTTCTTTTTGCAACCATAAAAGAGAACATCGAAAGTTAAGACAAGAAACAAACCATATATAATAAAATTCATAAAAATAAAATTCATAATAGGCAGAGTAAACTAGAAAATAAGATGGTATTTCATCACATAGCAGCAAATCACTAATTTCAAAGTGTGGACATAAGTTAAAATTTTGCAACAATGATCATAAGTCAGCATACAGACAATACAAATATAAATGCTAAAAACAGCGCCGTGTACTCATAAAACCATGATATTCAGAAACAGTTCATTAAGGAAACCATAAGACAAGTGACTGGAGCATGGTGTAATGGTAGCAGTGAATTCAATAAAAGCACCATTTATGAATAAATAAAATAATTTCCCAACTAAATTCCGTAAATGGACTGCTGTAGAAATATATCTATACACCATTAGACATGTATATTCATCGTTCAAAAGCTGGAGATGATACAAGGCCGGCCTGTACTTCCTCATATTTAGAAATCTTAATAGGCGGATAATAAAATCCCTCCTCGGTTTAGTGTAAAGTCGACAGAAGAACAAAAAGTGCAACATGTTCTGGATTTATTTAGAGTCACACGGACATGGTTCGAGTTCGGCATCACAATAAACTTTACGAGGGTAAGAGACCAAGAAATGGGCGATGCTGAACCTAAATCTAATAAGATAAAACATTTTCGAGTGACAAAAGAAAAAGGAGAGATAGGGCTCTACACATGGGGAGCAGACTAAAGGCAAATATTCCAAAACTCTCTTCTTCCCAATCTCCAGATGCTCACTGGGCGTCTTTAAGAAAGATAAAAGATCCCCTTTCAACTGGGTTTTTGAAATCTTGGCAATTCGTTCAGGGTTATAAAAACAGTCCACCATCCCCACTGTCTCCAGCAGCCTTTTTATGTAGCTAAGCCATGGTATCTTCTGCATATGATCAAGGCTAAAGCAATCCAGTATTATTGCACGGTTGAGGGCCGGCTCATCTTTTGCCCATACTGAGTGCCATAGCAAGGTTGGAGCAATTTGTATACGGTGGCTTAGAGGAGTCAGACCAAGTTCCTTGTGACAAAGAATAATTGGGAGACTGCTTGGGACTGTTAGTAATCGTCTGAGGAAAATATTCTCGACTGCCTAAAGGTGAGACGGATTGCAAAAACCCCAGACTCCAGCCCCATGCAAGGTTACAGAGCACGAGCGAGCCTTATAGATGTTAATAATTGAACCAATAGGTCTGGATCCTAATTTCTTTGTAAACCTGAACAGTGCCTAGAAATTTTGGTTGAAACTACTAACCCTAGTTTCAACTAAATGATGCCAGGAACCTTTTTGGTCAAAGGGGACACCTAATATGAAAACGTTGGAACATAAGACATCCTCTCATCATTGATAAAACATGATTTAAAAAAGGGGGGGGGGGGGGGTTACCTACCACCATGGTATAAGACTTGCCTGTATTGGTCTTTAGACCCAAATCAGACATGAAATCATTAAATCTGGTAACAAGTGTTTGCAGGCCCACACTGGTTCTAGACATCAACACACAATCATCGGCATAGAGTAACGCCGGAAGATTTCTATTACCTATCTTGGGGACGTCAACATGCCCTTGGTTAATATAACTTTCCAAATCATTAATATAAAGACAAAATACAAAAGGGGCAAGCACGCACCCTTGGCGTACCCCACGGTTCATTTTGATGGGAGAGGTAAGTTCCCCATCTGCCCCATACCTGAACCTCTCAGTCACATCCTGATGCATCTGTGCTAGGAAATGGACTAAAGATGTGTCAATGCCCAAATCCAGCATTTTTTCCATAGTTTCCCCCTCTCCACCCAGTGAAATGCCAAATTAAGGTCCATAAAACCCAGATAGAGGGAACCGTTCTTAACTGTTGTGTACTTGCTTATGAGCAGGTGGAGGTTGAGACACTGCTCGACAGTTCCCAGGCCCCTCCTAAAGCCATACTGTATATCGTAGAACTTCTTTATTGAGACTAGCTTCATGCAGTTGCTCCCATGCCTCTTTTCTTATGGCCATTATATGTTTCAGGATTGCCTGTTTATAATCATCTCGGAGGTGTCTCACGACTAAGTTATCCCTAGGTTTTTCTTTTAGCACCTTGATGAAGTTGCTGTGAGATCGTGAGCAATCACTGTTAAACCATTTGTGGGGCCTATGAAGTCTCAATTTCCTATCCCCTCATAATACAACATTAATTGTCTCTGTTATTTCAGCAAAAGCCATTAACATGGACGGTGGATTTATTCTGCTTTCTAGACACTCCAAAATTTGTGCCTTATTGGCAATCAAAATCTGCTGAAGGACGGAGTCCGGGTCCACCAAGGCCCACTTGCGCAGGAGACCCTTATTTTTATTGTTAGTTATGGGATGTAGTTTTGATTTCCCAAGGGAATGACCAATCTGGGTCTCGAGACGAATGGCTAAGGGGAAGTGGTCGCTGAAACAGACCTTTAGGATGGAAAAAAAACCACTGAATGAGGTTTATAATATTCAGAGAGGGCAATAAAGTCAATGAGGCTACCTTGGCCTCTGCCCATATAGGAAACATGGTCTGATCCCACTTCTTTAATGAGATCTATTGTTAAAAAAGAGAGAATTTGGAAAGTAAAGAGTTAAAAATGTTCCCACAAGGGTTATGCTCAAAGTGACGGCCACCATCATTATTCCCACCTTCCAGGCTGCATTCGGACTGCTTAGATAAAGGGCATCGTCTACAGTTAAAATCCCTCCCAAAGTAGGATAAAATCTGTGTTGAGTTCCTGTAAGTGTCTGCTGAGTGATTTTTCTAACTCCTCAGCAATATCAGTATTTTTAAGAACAAAATTATTATGATAAAAATTAACAATAACCAATGTTACACTCTGTTCATGTACAATATTAATGATTTGAAAATGCGGTGATTCAAGCTGCATCTTGCCAATCTTGGCTGCTAAAGTTGTTGCCAACAAAGTGAGTAGGCCCCCCTTGAGGTGACCACCCACTGCTGCACCTGCCGGGGAATGAATGGAGACATAACCATCAATATGGACTATTTCCCTGGCCCAGGTTTCTTGAAGGCATATGATACCATAATCTTTCACAAAGTGGAGCAAGCTCTCGTTCCCCACCTTATTTAATAAACCTGCAATGTTTCAAAACAAGCCTACAGTAAAATTATTGCTGGCAGGTGCGCCCCAGCTACTTGCATGGCCACCTACCCAGCGATCATCGTGGAGCTTCTGAACTGTGTTTGGGGATATCATATTCTGGCACATTTCTAATACTGAGGTATTCGGGGTTTCCACAGACATTACCATTACCCTTGGCCACAGGCATATCAGCACTACCTTCAGCGTCTATCATGACTAAACCACAATTAGTATCCATTGTGGTTCTTAGCCCCCATTGATGTAGTCAATACACCTGTTCCAAGGGAGAAAATCGATTAAAGGTTGGAATGACGAAGGGCTGATGCATAATGTAATTGACATAATGTAACTTCGAGTGTGCCTGTGAACGAGGTTTATAGAAATAGCCGAGGGGTACCGGCATGATGGTGCCCCTTAAGTTTGTAGACCTAGAGAGCCTTTCCATAAGAGACTGTACCAGAAACATATCTTTAAAATTAATGACAACACAGTCACCAACATCAGCTTTAAATTTGGGAGCGCACCCATGATACTCACTCGACATTATTTATGTTCCTAAATAGTTCCTCATAGTTCAACGAGTTTGTGGTTCGTGCTAACCAGTGCACAGTTTTATTCTTTAGTTGTAGCATGTCTTCCTTGTCGGGTAGTAAGGGTGGAACGATTTTGAGGACTATGACCAATGGAGTTGCTTCCAGTGGAAGGCGAAGAACTCTGACAGGGTTTCTCCTCATTTCCAGGTGACATTTAGGGACTGGTTCAATGTTTCCAACGACGTTTGACCCACTTGCAATTGTTGATAATCCCTACCATCTTCTGGAGTTTGGACGGCATTTGCTCCAGTTTGAGATAAGCAAGACAAATTTTATTAGCCATGATGTTAGACTGATGGCCGGGTATGAGCTGCTGATCTGACATGACCGGCCTCTGAGGAGGCAAAGAGGTGTGCGCATGGGCAAGGGCTCAGTGTCCCATACCTTGTTAAACCCACTGGTTAAACTGGACAAATTTGAGCCAATCAGAATTTTCAAAGCGGTATCAATACTGTTGGGAATGCTCAAAAAGGGGTCGAAAAGTGTTTTCACAGTTATTTCCAGAGAGCTAACAAACTGAGCATAAGATAGGGTCTCACCTGACCATGGGATCCTGAATCTGCTCCCAAATTAGTCTCCCTTACGTTCTTCCTTGGAGTGGTTGCAGAGTTTTTTTTCCGTACTGCAGGTGGCATTGAGTCACTTTTAACTTTATTACAGGCTTTTGCCTTCTTCGGGGGAGGCAAGCATAGAGTATCAAATTATGGACCATGCGGGATGTTGATGGCAGACTCTGGGTCACAAGAATTTGGGTCTGCTATAGAGGGTTTGGGGCCAATCGAGGGCTGGATTTGTGGTAAACTAAGTGAATCTGCCAGGGGGCTCTTATGTAATGCCCTCTTTGTAGCCCCCAGCCTCTCCTCAACACACTCAATCTAGATATTAATAGCCCCCATGGCCGCGGTGAGAAAGCTGGTGATAGTAGCAGTTAATGGACGATCCTTGGTGGGAGGCATAACGGACTTTCGCTTCCCCATCCTCTTACCTTATCTGCAGGCCGAATTTTGCAGGAGAACCAGGGCCGCAATGCAAAGCCAAGAGAAAGGGCCCAGCCCAGCCTTGTACGGCCGCGGACGGGCGCAGACAGGCCCACCCTTGGCCCAAGCATGCCCACGCGCATCCAACGCTGCTAAAGAGCGCCTCTGGGTGCGAAGTGGCGTGGTCCCATGCGGCGGCGGCCGCGGGCATTGCTGGGGCTTGTAGGCACCTGCCCCCTCGCCAAACACCAAAAGAACCGGGCTCCCCACGCTGCGGGAGACCCGCTCTGCTAAAGAGCGCCTCTGGGCACGAAGTGACATGGTCCCGTGCGGCCACGGGCGTTGCTGGGGCTTGCAGGGTCTTGCCCCCTCGCCAAACACCAAAAGTACCGGGCTCCCCGCGCTGCGGGAGACCCGCGCTGCTAAAGAGCTCCTCCGGGCGCGAAGTGACGTGGTCCCGTGCGGCGGCAGCCACTGGCATTGCTGGGGCTTGTAGACTCCTGCCCCCTCGCCAAACACCAAACAACAAAAGTACCGGACTCCCTAAATCAGAACAATTATTCACAGTTCCAAAGAATTACAACATGTTTCACTGCATGTATAAAATACATTCAATTTTTATTTATTACTATCAATTAAAACATATCCTTTTTTTATGTAAAAAATATTTATTTATTTTTAAAGTTTTGTATAGCGCGAACATGACCCAAGCGAGTATCAGAGCGTTTTACATACGGGTTGCGGAAGACATAGGTAGATAGCTCTGAGAGAAAGGTAGAGCAATATACATCAGGTATAAAATGACATAATAGCTGGCGACACTGAGGCCGTATCAAATGTCAGGTAGCAGATTAGTCGTCTAACAAGGAAGGGGACAAAAGGCGAAAAGCATCTAGTTCAGCGCAGTATTCATCAATAGAGCTTTCACTTCCTTCTTGAAGGCAAATGTTGAGGGGATCAGTCTTGTTTCCACAGGTAGGGAGTTCCAGATTCTCGGGGCAATACCAGAGAATGTACAATTGTAGGTTTTCATCTTTTTAAATTTCTTCGGCTTGAGCAGCAATGTGCTGGTGCTCCTAGAGGGCTGGGAGCCACCCGATAGTTCGAGCTTATTTGTCAGGTAAAGAGGAGTGTTGAAGTGTAGTGCCCTATGGGTCATACAAGAAATTTTTAGCTGGATCCTTGATTCAAATGGAAGCCAGTTAAGCGATTTGAGGTCAGGAGAGATGTGGTTGGTTTTCCTGGAGCCCGTAATGAGCCTAGTTGCGGCTTTCAGAGATGCTCTGAGGGGGGCTAAGCTCAATTTCGGGAGTCCGCATAGCGTAGCACTGCCGTATTCGAGGGGGGCTAAGCTCAATTTCGGGAATCCGCATAGCGTAGCACTGCCGTATTCTAGTCTTGTGATGACTAGTGCTTGCACCGCAGATTTGAAGTCGTCTTGGGGAAGGTAGGGGTTGAGTTTTCTTAGTATGCTAAGTTGGAAGTTCGCTCCTTTGGTAGATGCTCTGATGTGATCTTGCATGTTTAGGTTCTTATCTAGCACAATTCCCAGTGATTTTGTGGAATCAATGATGTGTGGAGTGCATTTGAGAGCAGTGAGGTTTCTTAGATATTTCTCAACAGTGGGGGTTTGCCTAGTGGGAGAGATGAGGAGGAATTCCGTTTTAAGGGCGTTTAGTTTGAGGTGGTTGGAGGTGAGCCAATTAAGGGTTTTGTGCAAGGTATCGTTGAGTGTCTTGATATCTACAGGGGAAGCGATTTTCATGTACCGTTGGGTGTCATCCACATACATGTGGTATTGGATGTTGGATGCTTTGAGGATTACTGTAAGTGGTTCAATGAAAAGGTTGAAGAGCGTGGGGGAGAGCGAGGACCCTTGGGGGACACCCAGAGTGCAGGGACTGGAGTTGGATAGAGTTTGATTGGATTTGACTCTCTGCATTCTGTTGTTGAGGAAAGAGGCAAACCATTTTAATACGGTGCCAGATAGCCCCATCCTACATTCCAAAAGATTAAGAAGATTGTCATGTTTGACAGTGTCAAATGCAGATGAGAGATCGAGTAGTATTAATAAGCAGGATTCATTTTGGTCAAGCAAAGTGAGAGAGTCGTCCACTATATGAGTGATGGCGGTTTCTGTGCTGTGGCCGGGACGGAAGCCCGATTGGAATTGGTCGAGAAGTTGGAATTGCTCAATGTGTTTGCGCAGTTGTTCATGTACACATTTCTCAAGGAGTTTTGCCAGCGTGGGGATGTTTGTGATTGGTCGATAGTTATTCAGATCTTCAGGGTCCGCCGTGGGTTTTTTGAGGATAGGGAGAACTAGGCCCGCCTTCAGGCAGTCAGGGATCTCACCTTGATGAAGAGAAGCATTGATGATCTTGGACCAGAGCGGGACTAATGATCCTATCATTTCTTTAAAGAATTTGGGGGGGAGGGGATCATTGAAGTGATTTGAGGGTTTCAGGGTCGAGAGTATGCTGAAGATGGAAGTGTCATTGATGGGTGTGAATTGACTCCACGAGGCATTGTTTTTAGGGGAGAGACAGGGAGGGGTGATAGGGGTCGCGGGTAAGGAGGAATTTGGGGAGGGTGAGAGCTCGATCAGGGCAGTTTTTAGATCTTATTTGATCTTATTTGCCTTTTCAAGGAAGAAATCAGCAACGGCATCGCAGTTTGGCTGAGGGCAGGAGATGAAAGGAGATTGGAGCGGAGTGTTATTGGATTGTGACTTAATTAACTCGAACAGCTTTTTAGGGCGATTTTTGGCATTGTCAAGTTGGGATTTGAAGAAAGTTGCTTTCGCAGCTCTGATGAGTTTGTTGTATCTACTTCTTTTTAGCCTTAGGGTTTTTAGTAGACCAGTGGATGGAGCGGATCTCCAAGCGCGTTCTGCTAATCTCAGGCTGCGTCTGTCAGTGTTTAGACTGTCATTGAACCATGGTTTGGAGTCTTTGATGGATTGACTTTTTAGTTGGAGGGGGGCAGTTGCATTCAGGGCAGACAGCATGGAGTTGTTGTAGTGCTCAGTGAGGTCGTGGATGTCGGCCATGTTTTCAGGCGGGGGTAGGGCGATACTGCAGTGAGATATGAGCTCGTTAGCGTTTGTGTTTTGGAGCGTTCTTTTCCAATGTTTTTGTTTTAGTGGTTGTGATCTTTTGGAGCTCCAGCTTTCTAGGATACAAAAGGTGATATAGTGATGGTCTGACCAGTCACAGGGGAGAATAGATTCGAGCTGAATGGAGTTGGGATTGGAGATGATTAGATCGAGGGTTGAGCCTAGGTTGTGCGTGGGACTGTCGCAGAATTGAGTTAGTCCGAGGTCAGTTAGGATGTTTTTGAGACTGTGAACAGCCTGGTCATGCGGGTCATTCCAATGGAGATTGAAGTCACCAAGGAAGATTTGGGGGCAGTGTCGGCCCTGGTTGGAAGAGATGGTTTCCATAGTTTGTTCGATTAGGGGATCGATTTATGTATATAGTAACACAAATTCACATTTAATACACAATCCACATCACATCATTAAAAGATCTTATTGTAACCAAATTTTTACAACACACTATTAATATTCATTTCTCATAAACACATATTAAAAACACTTATAAAAAAATGTATTTTCTGTCGACGTGGCGGTTTGGTGGTACATAGAATGGTTCACCCCACCTTCTTCAGGACATATTATTACATATTGTACAATATCTAAAAGACCAAAAAGCCAGATTCACTATTTTTGGCCCCATATTTCACATCCTTATAAATCCAACTTTATATATACATTTTCATTTAGTGCACATTCTTCCCCCTATCAGCTCATGCTCCTGATCATATTATAAACATTATGTGTGTTTAAAGATATACCTAATTCATGATTCCAAGTTTGCAATTATTTGAAACCCGGGACCCTTTATTTATAATTACTCAGGTATACATTTTATATTTATTCTTATTAAAGACCTCCATTTCCAGATCTCTATATTAGGGGTTTAAGAAACCTAATTTGTCATAGGACTATGTTGAGGCTTTTTGTTGTCCTATCCCCACAGGTTTCAGATCCTAAATTCGGTAACCAAATTGGATACTATATTAATTGTTTTTGTAGCATCTCACCCTCTCTCCTCTTACTTTGAGATACTCAAAGTGAGACTTTCTATTGTAACAACTTGAAGTATCATGCGCAAGTTTATGCCACTAGATCTCCATATAATTGGGGAATTATTCTGGAAACAAAGGGTGTAGACACTTAGTTCAGAGATCACCATCAAGGAATCATATTTTATTTATATAAATATCCACTTACCATGTGTGCTCTATGCAATCTCTTTATATAGAGTCACCGCAAACCCTGGATGTTGCCACTCAATAGTTTTGGTGAAATTAAAAAAGGTATTCCTGAACTTTGCAGTACAGGTTTCAATTAAAACTGCAAGAGAGCCACAAAACAACGGGCTGTGAGGTTCACATTTCGAATGCCCGTATTTTATAAAAACATCTACTCCCACATTTTTATTCATCCTCTTACATCCATCTACTCTCCACTTCCTATATTGTCAGGCACTTGGATTAAGTCAATATTCATTTGTTATGCTCTATGTATATGCCATAACAATAGGATTTAAAAAAAATTATATCCTGGTACCTCATTATATACGGCTCAAGTATTACTTTTTATATTTAGAGCAAATTGGATATATATACTTTTTTATGTCATCTTATTACCCATGTGAGCCCATCTTTTTGTTTTTATTTATATTCCATTTGGCGTGACGTAAATCTCCTATTTTCCTCATCAACTACTGGTGCCTCATTTGAAGTTACATCAATGCGGGCGTTCACCATTCTTCCGTTGTCAAGCTGGATATTTATATTCCGCTTGACGCCAAACTATTTTAACTCCCCGGGTCGGCTCGATCATTGCGGGCTGTCCCTGTCTTCACTTAACATTTCCACCCGTCATTCGCTTTAACATGCAGCGTTTCCACACTCTCCTCACCTGAAATCTGCATATTCCATCAGTCAGATCGGAGCCGGACAGGCTCCATCTACATTGCTCCACCTATATATGCGTGTCAATTGCTACGCACCTGTCTACCCATTTGTCGTCAGCGGAGGCGATATTATCATCAGGCAAACAGTGGTGTTCTATTAAACACTGCTTTCAAACCCCGAGTATTCAGGTGTTTATTTACGAAGATCATTTTCCACACTAGTATTCATATTATTGATACCTTCTGCTGGGTCATATTTCCAGCAATTTAGTATATACACCTCGTGCTACAAACACTGGCCTTTATTATCCCCATATTCCTCATTACTACTACCTAATCTTGATGCATCCCATTATCCAACCCACTAGATATTTGCTGTTTAGTGTTTACCCAGACAGACAATCCACGCAGGGCCGGTTCTAGGATTTGCGGGGCCCTGGGCCAAAAGGGAATGTGCGAGGCCCCTCTAATTTACATAAGTGACCCCATTCAGAGACACTGGGGGAGGCCCATTGTCCAGCATTTTAGCGCCCCCACAGTTTTAACTTTCAGCCCACAAGCAATTCTCACACCTTCAGCCCGATAGGTGTGAGAATTGCTTGTGGTCTAAAAGTTAAACTGTGGGGGCGCTAAAATGCTGGACAATGGGCCTCCCGAAGTCTCTGAATGGTCTCCTTGCAATTGGGACAAGAGGAAGCGTCTCCCTCCCCTAGGCCTCCAGACACCATCCCTGAGAGGCCCGGGGAGGGGACCCCTCCCATGGACCCTAATTGCAAGGAGACACCTTTCTTTTAGTTGGATCGGCAGGGAAACAACAGGACACACGATCGGTGCCAGGCCCCATGCTGGTAGGCTGAGTGCAAGGCCCTGGTCAGCTGCCCACACGGCCCATGCCTAGCACCGGCCCTGAATCCACGGGCAACTTATATCTCCCATTCTATACCGATTTAGAGATATTAATACCAAATCTGTCCTATTTGGGCGCCATTTTGAGGTCAGGCTATCCGCATGGTTTTCATGTTATCATTTCATCCATCCTATATATCATAGTGGCCTGCGGAGGGAATTGGTCCTATTGAGCATCATTCTTTCCTTCTGTATATTTGCTTTTCTATCCCTCGCATGATCTATTCTCCGAGCGTCCATAGATCATTGTCACTAATTCAAGACCCCCTTACCTCGATGGTCCTTTCCTCTATACTAGACTACCTTATCAAAAGATTCCCATTCTTCTTTATTGTTCAACACATATTTATAGGTATTGAATTTACACATATAGTATTGTTCTCTCCTTTTTCTTCTGTTGTCGACATCACCACCCCTTACTGTGCTATTAATCCTTTCCACAATACACCATTGTAGTTCACTCTCCTCATGTTTTTGCTCAGGGGTGCACCTTCCTTCATAGTTCTAATTGACGATCTAGGTTCATTCAATCTACATCTTATTTCTCTGCTTGATTCTCCTATGTAGCCTTTTTTACATGGGCAGACAATTAGATATATTATATTTTTTGTTCAACATGAAATAATAAGTGATATGGATTGTGTATTAAATGTGAATTTGTGTTACTATATACATGAATAATTTTTACATGAAAAAAGGATATATTTTAATTGATAGTAATAAATAAAAATTGAATGGATTTTATACGTGCAGTAAAACCTGTTGTAATTCTTTAGAACTGTGAATAATTGTCCGGATTTAGGCCTCTTTTATGTTTTATATAATTGATTAGTGCATCTTCTGATCCTTGATTATTAGCAGTCTTATGCTCCAGTAAAGTCACAGCACAAAAGGGAAACATTTTTGTTTTTAGTGGAACACAACAAAGACAAGATCACAAGCATTACAATGCAGACACTTGAGTTTCACCACTTTCTATACTGCCCAATGTTGATGAAGTCCATGAAAACCGGGAAAGACTTCCCCCACCATCTTGAATTGGGATTCGCTCCTAGAAAATACTACTACTTCCTGTTATGGCTTTTAACGTGTGATATGGTCCTCCCTCCACTTGTTGTTGCACAAGAGCAAAGTTGTCTTCTCCTGTTTGCCAATCTCCACAGCCCAAGCACATGAGAAGACCAAGAAAGAGAGACTCTTGCTCCTAATCTTCTATTCGTAGCGTGTCCAAAGTCCATGCAACATGAGGCAGAAAATAGCTGGAAACCTTAACGTACATACGCCATCCTCTTTCCTCTCACAGCCGGAAATGGAACCTCAGAAAATCGCAGGTTTGCGCCTGCGCCGTTGGAGGTGGGGCCATAACAGATCTCTCGGATCCTTCAGCTAAATAATCACTGCTCTTATCTGGTCAATACAGTTGAAAGCAGAACTTATGTCTCATTCATGATCAGTTGACTGGGGGTGAGTGCTTGCAATGTTGCAATGTTCAACACTCCGTCCATAATCCCCTTTGGTTTTGCTATGTTCGCCCTAAGTTGGCAGGGTATGCCCAGACTGTTCCCATGAGGCACAGGGTCAGACTGATTTGCATATGGCCATGTCTGAACTGGGGTGGCGGAGTGAGCTAAAGAATGATGATGGATTAAACCCAGATCAGTTGACTGGGGGTGAGTGCTTGCAATGTTCAACACGCCGTCCATCATCCCCTTTGGTTTTGCTATGTTCGCCCTAAGTTGGCAGGGTATGCCCAGACGTGGGTCCCTTGCTCACTTTGCCACTGGATTCAAGATAGCCTGGCTGATGACGGCTGTAAGCCAGAAACCGGTCCCAGGATTCTTGTTTCCGGTCCAGGGAAGACATGGCTTGGCAGTTCGGGCTGGACTGTTCCCATGAGGCACAGGGTCAGACTGATTTGCATATGGCCATGTCTGAACTGGGGTGGCGGAATGAGCTAAAGAATGATGATGGATTAAACCCAGATCAGTTGACTGGGGGTGAGTGCTTGCAATGTTCAACACTCCGTCCATCATCCCCTTTGGTTTCATTATTACAATGTAGACTGGCTTCTCAAAATGTGTCTAGTCACTTGAATGCCTCCATCACCCACCCGGGTATTTTGTAGGAAATCCAAATGTTACGCCACAGGCGAGATTGATCACAGCCTCGAATGAGCTGTGACTGAACTCCTAAAAGGTCCAATAATCTGACCCCAAAATGTAATCCGGTTTCTGTGAGGAACCCTTGGCTTACATCTGGCAGCTTAACTCATGAGGGAAGACTTTGCAAGACAATGGTGCATTTGCAAGAACTAACCACAACAACATTACGGTAAAGACATTTAGGAACCTAAAAGGTCCAAACCAATTAGGATTAAAACACAAACGTCTTTAATAAGTACAATGCCACAAAAATTAAAGCACTTTGTTATGGAGATCAAAACATATAGCAACAAAATAATTTTTTTAGTTTTCATGAGTAAAAATCAGCTTATGGACAACAGTTACTTCCTCAGGAAGTGCATTTGTTTTTGGCAGTGAAACCACACAGTGAGCCCCATTAGATTCTTCCCATGAAAGGTAGGTTTGGTTAAGAACAAGTTCTGCTTACCTGTAACACAAGTGGACAACTTTATGACAAATGTTTTTGCTAAAAGGTAATTGATAACAAGTGTCCATATCTACGCGACTGGTTCCTCAGACACCAGTCCATGTGTTTTTTCAGTAGCAGGAGGCTTCATGCAACATTCTAGGTCCCCTACAACATGTTCTCCTCCATAGGGTCTTTGGGATTCCTCTGCAGTAGCTTCAGCTTCCTTTGTCCATGGGACTTCACTCACTCCCCTGAGATGGGGGTGAGGTTGACGGGAGTAGGCTGGAGAAATGTGTAGTAGTGACAGGTCAACTGTTTTTCGTCCAGGTGGCAGGAAACCGCTTTCTCTATTCCAAGACCTTCTTCAATCTGCAGCCATAGGAAGGAAGGAAGTTCCAGAGGCACAAACAGGTGTAACCAACCCCCCAGTGTTCTTGGAGGTCTGGAAGAAGTTAAAATCATCATCGACAAGTGGTAAAGGCTGTCCCTCACATTTGCATACCATATCTGCATTTTGTAGGATTGTGGAATCTCTGCATATATACAGTTGATTTACCTGCAAATGTAGGCTAAAATGGTTGCCTTTTTTAAACATTACAAGTGTGTCCGAGCTCCTTTAAGAAGCTGTAGCCACTGCAGAATCAAAAACACCGGATGTGTAGGATGGAAAAATTATGGAAACCCAACAAACAGTTTGAGTTCCTCTTACCTTTACCAGCATAGCTATTTTCCCTTTTAGCGCCAAAGTCCTGATGATCTAAAGCCCATAGGTAGTTTTCAAACAGCTGCCTCCAATTCTCTCTTGGTACTGGAGATACCACATGTGTTTGCAAAGAAACAGATGTCGCAAGTTCTGCGAGCCCCTCCGTGTGCAGATACATCTGCATTTTAGTGATGCACTCTCCCATTTACAAAGAACCTTGGTGCAAGGCGGTGGCCGCAGGCAGTGTGTAGAGTTCAGTCTAGACACCCTGGTCCACATGTCACAGAGGCTGCATGTTCATGAAAATGATGTGCTCTGTGTGGTATTGCTCCGTTGTGCGCACCTTGGTTTCATTGCCCCACACCGGCAGCACTCGAGTAGAGGTTCTTCAGTTGCACACTGGGGAAATGTTTAATCCTCCCAGTGCTTAATTTGTAAACAAATAAATGCCAGGGCCCTAGTCAGGAGGCCACTGCAGTTTGCACCACCCACTGCCCCAGCCAGCGTGCCAATTCAGACTATTTCAGGCCCCCACAGCTATAAGAATTGCTTGGGTAGGAGATATTAGTCGTTTTTGATGTGTTTTGAATTAAGAAACAACTGTTATGCTCATCTCTAAAGTACACAAACAGCGCCACCATGTGGCAGACTGTCATAAGTGCCGGTGTTCACAATTTGGTGCCGAGCACCATAAACCATCGGCTCAAATTAAGCACTGAATCCTCCACATCTTTCTCTCCTGGGGGCCTGATGTGGCGAAATGTCTAATACTTCTGGGGAAATGCTTCAGCCTCCAGATCTCGCTGTACTTGCAGAACCTAGGGTCATCTGCAAATAGAAATCCTTTTGAGGGACATTATGACCCCACGCTTCTATTTCCTTTTTGTTGCGTCACCTGGCTTGGGTTCTTGTTCTCAAGGACTTTGTTTGCCCTGCTGAATATTGACACATCTTGCATCAGATGCTAGTAGCCCTGTCAGTTACACAATAGGACACACCCTCCCGCGTTCTAACAACATAGGTCAAAGGCTGCCTCATATCCTAATTTTGGGACCAGTGTAGACCTGTGGACCCCCTCTGCTTCTTCTCAGCAAGGTAAGACGGGGAGATCTCACTGGCTTTCTCTGATCAAGCTTGGAATGGTTCTTTAAAGTCCTGATGGAGTCTCAAAGGAGAACACTCAAGTGTTTTTTTTCTTTCCTTGCTGTTGTGCAAGGACTCGCCCCCTCTCCCCCATCTTAGAATACAGAAGAGAATGCAGGCCCTGGAACGAGAACACTGCTGCCCCAAGGACATCTGACATTTATTCAGGAATTAAATGACTATTTTAACATGTAGAAAGTAAGAGAAGAACAAGAGATTTGTGTAATAACTAGCTCTTTCTTTAGAATAAAGTTAACCCTCAGGCTCCTGGTAAAAGGGAATATAGAAACAATGCCGCATCTGTTCCTTTTTTTTTTTTTTAAATCTTATTTCACGAGGTTAACATGGGAAGAACTGCTTTTACAATAAATGAATTGCCGTGCACAGCATGAGATAATCAGGAGAATTTGAACAAATTAAATATGTGCTGTTGCCAGCATTGGGTACATTGTGCAGCACACCTGCAAAACCCTTAGGTGTTCACATTAATACATGGAATTGGACGTTTAACTGAGGGGTGGGGGGGGGCGCCTCTGGAAAAACTGGTGGAGGAGGGGCAGAACCAGTCAGCTATTAGGCGGGTAAAAATATCTGGAAAAATAACTCCCCTCTCCCCAAAACCTTCCAATCGCCTTTTATTTTTTCCATCTTCATTCAAAGGCCAACTGTTTCCATCGCCAGCCTATTGTTGTTTATACACTTAATACACAATTTTGAAATTATTTTGCTTTACTGGAACATCCTTGTCTAATTGCTATTTTGTTTTGTTTAATGGTCATTTTATTTTGCCTACTAAATTTAGAATTTTACAGCAATGCTTTCACCTTCCTGTCCAAGTTGAGCAATCTGCCTACCCTTTTCAGTGAAGCTGGGACGTCTGTGTAGATCTAAGGTGCTGTGAACCTTTTTTCATATAGAAAAACAATTGGTTCTGTTGGGCGATACAATTGCTGTGTTAGCTGTATTAAATACAAGAAAAAAGGTTTTTCACATTTCCTTTTTCACAGTAAATGAAAAAATGATTGCAGTTTAAGAACACACCAAAAACAAGTAGAGTTGATTTACTCTTATATTTTTCATAAAGTATTCAATATTAAATGGCTGTCACAAAATACAAGTAAGTTTCGAAAAGACATCGGTGACTATTATCAAAAGGTGACTTGTGGTGACTGGTGAAGTGAACAGTACACTATATGCAAAACATACATATGTGACATAAATAAAAGAATTTAGAATTATTGTCCTGTCTCCTTATTCAATACATGTAATGCAAGACCCAATACTGATTGATTATTGGTCAAGAAAACTGTGTAGACATGTGTGATGGGAAAGTGTCGACGTTTCGACCCTGGACACGGCGCTGAATGGTAAGCGTCACTGTGGGTCTTCCTCAGGACTATGAAAACAGGGGTGGACAGCCACAAAGACAGGAGCTTCAATCAATGAAAATGCACGAAACAGCGATTTATTGAAAGATCAAAAGGTCAGGACGTGTTGGGTATCCAAAAGTGGTCTCCAAAATGTGAATTCCATTCAATCGCAGTGCATCAGTTGACGATTTCGTCCTACGTTGCAATTCCCCACCATCCGGTTGGAGTCTTAATCGTGGGCGATGCCACAGCAACACAAGACATCCACCAGCCGGTTGGAGTCCTGTGTTAAAGCCTTTTCTTTATGCAGCCAAGAAATAAAGTCGAGTGCTTGAGAACAACGTCTGTTCTTCCTCCAAGGATTTGTTCGTGTGGGCCCACGATTAAGACTCCAACCGGATGGTGGAGAATTGCAACGTAGGAAGAAATCGTCAACTGATGCACTGCGATTGAATTGAATTCACATTTTGGAGACCACTTTTGGATCCCCAACACGTCCTGACCTTTTGATCTTTCAATAAATCGCTGTTTCGCGCATTTTCATTGATTAAAGCTCCTGTCTTTGTGGCTGTCCACCCCTGTTTTCATAGTCCTGAGGAAGACCCGCAGTGACGCTTACCATTGAGCGCCGTGTCCAGGGTCGAAACGTCGACACTTTCCCATCACACATGTCTACACAGTTTTCTTGACCAATAATCAATCAGTATTGGGTCTTGCATTACATGTATTGAATAAGGAGACAGGACAATAATTCTAAATTCTTTTATTTATGTCACATATGTATGTTTTGTATATAGTGTACTGTTCACTTCACCAGTCACCACAAGTCACCTTTTGATAATAGTCACCCATGTCTTTTCGTAATTTACTTGTATTTTGTGACAGCCATTTAATATTCAATACTGTATGAAAAATATAAGAGTAAATCAACTCTACTTGTTTTTGGTGTGTTCTTAAACTGCAATCATTTTTTCATTTACTGTGAAAAAGGAAATGTGAAAAACCTTTTTTCTTGTATTTAATACAGCTAACACAGCAATTGTATCGCCCAACAGAACCAATTGTTTTTCTATATTACCAATACCCAGGTTCTGAGGGACACCGGGTCGCCCCATTATCCTTAATGTGAACCTTTTTCGGCATATATTTTAAACTTCCGATTTCTTTCCTAATTCTTGAACGACAAAAGCCCCTTGGCACTTAACCTGGGTAATGAACTGTAAAGTTTGGATTTTAAAACTGGACTTCTTAGGTACACCAACTAACTCTCTTTCCAGTCTTTGCATTTCTAATGTTGAGGTTGCTCTTCCATACATTATCCATAAGTTGCGGGTGAGTTAGTGTTAGTTGCTCCCAGATATAGCTTGCATGTCCTCCTTGGCTCCTTCTTTGCACACTGCATTAAATGTGTTTATAAAGTCTGGCTGTATGGGATCCAGATTTTTCCCCCCCGCTTTTTCCATTTGTTGGTCATCATGGCAAAACTCAGCAGGGTAGGGCCGAGAGGTGATTTAGTTCTCCATGCGTGCTCTATAAATTGGCAAACTCACATATAGTGCCAAACAGTTGTCACTGTGCAGCTAATGTGCCCTTTAATTTGCATTCCAGCATGGTTTCATTCAGCTATTATGTGTGTGTGCATGGGTGATGTTGGTAACCCAAGTCACCTTGGTGACTAGACAAAGAGAAGCAGATCTCCCCACCACGTGACAACAGGGGCTAGGAGTAGGAAAAGACCACTCCAGATCTAGAGGTGCAAGATCTTAGTTTTAGTGGAATTATACCTTTGTGTATATGAAGTAAATACAGGTGGTGATGGCATTTACTGTTGATAACTAAGATTTACACAGCCCATGCTACCTTTCTTGTACCATTACGACCCACTGTAAAGGACAAATTCACCGGTCACCCAAATTAATGGTGCTCAAAATAGTGAATTCGGGAGGATGAAAGGCTGAGTTGTTCTTGCCAGGACTCAAAGCTGTGAACTGCAGGCCAGCAGTGAGCGCTTTACACACAAAGGCGCTTCTGCATGTGGGAGTGACAGATTTGCCCCAATGTTTGCTTAGAGAAGAGAAGTGATTTCTCACCTGTGAAGGTCATGGGGAGGTCATCTTTCACCCTTGTGAGGGTAAATGTGCACCCACTGACAGTCCACCATCTTTAATTTTGTTAGGTTCCTGGGAAGCAAGATGAAAGACCCAGTGTGAGAGAGATGTCTTCTGCATTAGTAAATTTTCTTCTTTGTAATAAAGTTCTTCTTACCCAACATCTGTGCCAATATGTCAAGTGCTGCATCACTCTAGTTTAACTTCACAAACGATGCCCAGGATCACAGCGGGGCCTCATTAGGAGAGGCCTGTGATTCCGAGTTCCAATTATGAGTTTTGGTTTTGCACATGGACAGCAGTGGAGATCTACGTGAAACTCACGAGGAAAACATGCAGGGATCAGCGGCGAAACACTGATTCACCCAAAAACATGTAATCCCTATTATTTCCCCCATCCTGAGAATTACTGGGACCCCCTGGTAATGGCAGGAAAATAACGAACAAGTTACTTGCCTTTTGAGACTGTCCACAAACCCAGATGTAGAGCCCCAAAAGCAAATTGATAGTTAGAGTGCAGATTTCTAAACTTGGGATCCTATTAATGGATAGAGTCTGACCACAGTACGGGGAGGATGGGAGAGTCAGGGACAAATCTGCGGCTAGACAGAGTCTCTACCAGAAAGAGCGCTACTGAAGGCAAGTAACTTGCTCTCCTGATAACGACTTCTAGCTGTTGACTCCTCGCTTTTTTAATAGATACCACAGCAGTACCTAATAGGAGGTGGGTCTGTGGATGGACTCAAGCCAGAAAGTCCTCCAGGACTGAGCAGGCAAAATGCCCCTCTCAGCTAACATGACTATCCAGGTAATAATGCTTAGAGAAAGTTTTGAGGGACGCCCACGTAGCCACCTCGCAAATGTCTAGGAAATGGACTAGCCTGCCAACACTGTGATAGAGTCCTTCTGGAGGCTGTTTGTGGCCAGTGCATAGCAGATCTTAATGCAGAGCACGATCCAGCGGGATAAGGTGCTTTTCTGCACTGCCTTGACTTTTTTCGCAGCAACTGGAGGAAGGTCAAAGGTGTTCAGCTGTCACCGCTCAAACTCCACGCATGAAGGTGAAGGTTGTGAAGGCCCAGATGAAGAACCCTGACCTGTTGCTGAGACAGCGGGTCCTCCCAGAGGGGCAGCCTCATCGGAGGACATATGCTCAAGCCTAGGAGTTCTGAATACCATAATCTCTGTGCCCAATCCGGAGCCACTAGAACGACTTGGGCCCGGTCTGTCTTGATCTCCTTGAAAACTTAGGGCAGGAGTGGATTAGGCAGAAAGACATACAGGAGTCCTTATTCCACTCGAGGAGGAGCGCGACTGAGTGAGAGGCACCTTGGAAACTAACAAGCAGAAGTGCTCACATTGCGCACTCTCGATGGAGGTGAACCAATCATGCCAAGGTTCCCCCCATTCACAGATGAGACCTTATGCCACCTGGGGGTGCAGCTGCCATTCAGGATCTGTTAGGCGTTGGCGGCTGAGCTTGTCCACCCTGGCATTCAGTGATCCTGCCAAGTGGTTCACCACCAGGAAAATCTTTTGATGGTCCAGCTATTTCCAGATCTGTAAGGCCTCCTGGCACAGTGTCCGTGACCTCACCCCACCGTTTGTTGCAGTACCACATGGCAGTGGTGTTGTCCGTGAGCACCTGAACCAGCCTCCCTTTGATGGATGGCAGGAATGATTTCAGTGTCAACCGGATGACCCAAACATGGCCCAGTAACCACCACTGCAGATTGTTTGCAATCTCCTTAGAAATCTGAATGTGGTTGGAGAAGTCCCCCTGATGTTGAACCTACTGGGACTTCAGATCCCACTACAAAGCTCACATGTCACCTGGCAAGCTTGATCAGCAGGATGCAGGAGGACACCATACTCAGCAGCCTCAGACTCGACCTTACTGAAATCCAGGACCGAACCATGTCCAGAATAGCTTGATAAAGGGGAGAGTCTGAGGAGTCAGGTGTGACTTCGGCACATTGATAGTAAACCCCAAAGATGATAGGAGGTTCACCACAGTCTGGAGGTGGCTGAGAACTGCCTGGAGCGTGCCTACCTTCCACAGCCAATGGTCGAGGTAGGGGGAAGCATGGCACTCCTGACCTCTGAAGGCGTGCTGCCACCACCACCATCACCTTCTTGAACACCTGAGGCATGCTGGTGAGACCAAAGGAGAGCACAGCAAACTGAAAAGGCTCCTCTCCCTCCACGACCGCAGGTAGCGCAGATGGACTGGCAGGACAGGAATATGGAAATAAGCATCCTGCAGGTCCAATGCTACCATCCAGTCTCCAGGGTTGAGGGTAGACAAGACCTGTGCCCTGTGCCAGGGTAAGCATTTCGAACTTCTCCTTCCGGAGGAAGACATTGAGAGGGTGCAGATCTAGAATAGGTTGAACACCTTCATCTTTCTTGGGCACCAGAAAAAAGCAATAACCATGGCCAATTTCTGGTACCGGTATCTTTTCGACAGCATCTTTGTCCAAAAGGGCTTGCACTTACTGCCGACAAATTGAGAGATTGTCCTTCATCAGTTACTGAAGAGACAGTGGACGGTGCGGCAAAGAGAAAGGGTAAGGCATAAACCTCGTTAACCATCTGTAGGAACCACCTTTCCAAAGTGATTGCTTGCCAACCCAGTAAGAATTGGTGGATTCTGCCTCCCACCAGGTGGCTGTGTCCCTGCAAGGGCATGCTAAAGAGGTTTGGCAGGTGTGCCGCCAGGCTGGGCGGCACTCTGACATTAACCACAGGGAAGTGGGCACCACGGCCTGTACGGTGACACCTCTGAGTTCCCTCTTGTTGTTGTAAGAGTTGGCGGTAGGGAACGCCTTGGCCAAAGCCACAAAGGGAGCGTTGGAATCGTTGCAGTTGGCGAGGCGGGCTGAAAGGCCCAGAGAATGAGTGGTTGCCCTGCTCTCCCAAAAGCACTCAACAGCGGAATCAGCTTTATCCTCCAACAGACGAGTTCCATCTAAGGGTACGTCAATCAGGGAGAACTGGACCTCACTGGAAAACCCAGTTGATCGCAGCCAGGCATGATGGCGAAATGCAACTTTGGTGTCTATGGCCCGCCCAATCGAATCAGTGGTGTCGAAGCCACACAAAATTGTGAAGTTGGCAGTATCACAATCGTCTTGAACTGGCTGAGATAGTTGAGGGCGAAGGTCTTCAGGCACACCAGGGAGGACTTGTGCCACCGAATCCCAAAGGGCGTTGGTGTAGCGTCCCAACAAAGAGCCGGCATTAACAGATCAGAGGGCCAAGTTGGTAGAAGAAAAGACACACTGCTGAATGTTTCCACTCGTTTAGATTCCCTATCAGAGGGAGCGGTGACAAATGTTTTTGGATTGGAGCATTTGGTGGAAGCTTGCACCACTAGGTTTTCTGGTGAGGGGTGGTGGGAAAGAAAATCTGGGTCACCAGGCAGTGGCACATGGCAACTTGTCTATTAATGGAAGCCAGAGCAAGGTTTGGCCCAAGCCCCCAATGAAGTATCCGTTAACACTGTGTTAAAGGGAAGAAGGGCCTCAGAAGATATTTGCCCTGATTGGAGGACTTCAGTCAGAACATTATTTTTAACCTCGAAGGTGGGCAGCTGGAGGTCAAGAACTTCAGCCACCCTACGCATCACCATGGCGGATGAACCAGATTCCTCTGTGGCTGGTCCAGGGGAAGAAAAAAGAGCTATCTCTGGGGAGATGTTGAGGCCACAAGTCTCTTGTAAGTCCTCGTATCAGTTGTCAACTTGGCAGAGCTGAGTGAACTCATCACCCAGATCACACTCGTTATCTGAATCAGTCCCAAAAGAGATTGCAAAGATGCAGCACAGCACAGTACATCTGCTAAAATGAGGATGTCAGGGCACACATCAGTGCATCCCTGATAGGCCAATGAGGAGCCACACAGAGCAGAATGAGTAGAATCCCCAGCACTGTGCCAGCTTCCGATACGGATGCTCTTCCAGTGCTATCAAGAAGATGGGCAAGGGATAGAGGTGGGTCGTCTGCTTGTAATCCTGATCCTGCTACTCTGTGTGGCTCCTCATTGGGAATCACGGCTTGCTGGTTTCAATGTCCAGCACTAAATGTCTGCTCTGCTGCTGCCACTGAGCCTTGGAGTTTCCAGCAAATGAAGAAAAGAAAGTAAAAAGAAAATCTAGTGTTGTTTCTCTGGGCATGTGTGAGTGAATGTGTCTGTGAGTGACTGAGAGAGAATTAAATTGAATGAGAGTGCCTGTGTTAGTTTATTGTGTTTGAGAGTGTCAATGAGAGTGAAAGTGAATGAGAATCAATGAATGAGTATAAATATGAATAAGTGAAAGTGGGTGAGTGAGTGAGTGAGTGAGTAAAGGAGTGTGACTGAGTTAGAATGAATGAGTGGAGATTGTGAGAGAGTGTAAGTGAGTCAGGGGCGCATCTATCAATAGTGCAGTTGGTGTATGTTAGAAATGGGGATCTCTGGTTGGCAATGGCTGGCGCCAATGTCCAAGAAGGGACCCTTCTTCCTAAGTCAGAGTAAGGGGGCTACACCCTTTGATAACCCCTGCTCAACCTTGTGGTACCGTAGCACGAGCAGACAGGCCTATCTCAGAGGCAGTGTGTGAAGCATTCGTGACCATACACAATAACGCAGTGAAGACACCACAAAGGGACACCACACAAGTAACTATAGAAAAAGGAGTAGCTTTATATTAGTTTAACACAAGGCTCGAAGACGATCAACAAGCCACAATGCACGTTAAGATAAGTTCACTGACATGGGCAATAAAGCACTCAAAAGCGGGTGAAACTAACTTAGTTCGAGGCCGGGGTCTACGCGACCCGGTGATGCACAATGTACCTGAGGTTTAAAGGGGCACGGCACGCAGCTTCGGGAGGAAGCCGCGATGATGACAGGCGGACTCGCAGCGGCCACAGCTCCCAGCTGCAGCGGTCCGCGGCGTGCACTGCCGATGATCCTGGGACGGGGATTAAAGGCGGGCTCTCAGCGGCAACAGCTCCTCAGCCGCAGAGGCCCACAATAGCAATAGCGATGATTCCCGTAGTATAGACCAGTGCGGGCTCTCAGCGGCCACAGCTCCTCAGCTGCAGCGGCCCACAATAGCGATAGCGATGATCGTCGTAGCACAGACAAATGCGGGCTCTCAGCGGCAACAGCTCCTCAGCTGCAGAGGCCCACAATAGCGATAGCGATGATTCTCATAGCACAGACAAATGCGGGCTCTCAGCGGCAACAGCTCCTCAGCTGCAGTGGCCCACAATAGCGATAGCGATGATTCTCGTAGCACAGACAAATGCGGGCTCTCAGCGGCAACAGCTCCTCAGCTGCGGCGGCCTACAATAGCGATAGCAATGATTCTCGTAGCACAGACAAATGTGGGCTCTCAGCGGCAACAGCTCCTCAGCTGCAGCGGCCCACAATAGCGATAGCAATAGCGATGATTGTCAGCCCGCGTTCCCCGCAGTAGACCCAGAGGCTCTGGAATTCTCGACAGAGGCCTCACCTGCGAGTAGAACCCCTCTCAAGAGGAATTCAGAAGGCTGATGGGTGAAGTCTAATGTCCCTGAGACTTCAGCAGGAGGCAAGCTCAAATCAGGCCCTTGGGTAGTTGCTTCAGCAAGATGGATGAAAGTTTCAAAGTCCTTTTCCTCTCGTTACACGGACAGAGGTTCGTCTTGACATTCAGAAGTAACACACCCCGTAGGGGTTTCGGCGCAGATCTTTATACCCCACAGGTCTTTGTTCTCAAAAGTCACAAGTCACTGAACCCAGCCAGAACCAGTTCGGTGTGGTCCTGGAGCACTTTATTTACGAGGCTGCATCCTGCCTTTGAGGAAGAGGGGGTCTGCCATCAGACGCACAGTGGGGGCTGGAGCCATCATTCACCTTGCCAGGCCCAGCCCTGCTCAGATCAAAGGGTCACCCCTCCCCATACTCCAGCTGCAGATTTCGCTATTCAACCCAGGTCGGGCTCAGCCCGCCCTGACCCTCCAAGACCAGACATCCAATACACATAACAGCAGAGCACACTGGACGACTTGGGCAAGAAAATACCTACTTCCTAGAAGTGGTATTTTCAAACGCAGAATATAAAAATAATCCTCACTAAAAGATGTATTTTAATATTCTGAGCTCAGGCATACTAAATTCGACTTTCCAAACATGTTACTTGGGTCAGCTAGGATTATAGGATGTAATAATCAAAACTGCCCATTCTGGCCTAAGGGAACAGATAGTCTGGCAATAGTGAAAAACGAAATGGAGTGTAATTCACTATCAGGACATGCCACACAGACCAAGGCAGGTCCTACCTTTCACATACAACGCACCCTGCCATAGGGATGACTTACATGATGCCAAGGGAAGGTTGAGGGACTGGGAAGTGGGTTCACTTTACAGTCAAAGAATGGCAGTTCTGGACTGCGCACAGACTCTGCGATGGCAGGTCTGAGACACACTTTACGCGCTGCTTATGTGGGTAGCGCAATCAGCGCTGCAGGCCCACCAGCAGCATTCGGTCTACCAGCCCTGGGCATGCACGGTGCACTATACTAGGGACTAACAGGTAAATCAAATGAGCCAATTATGGGAATACCAATTCATCCAGTCAATTTACAATTGGGAGCATTCGCGCTGTAGCACTGAATGGCAGTGGCACAGCGCCCAGAGCATCTAACACCAGCAAACACAGAGGAGACAAAAAGCGAAAGATGGAAGGGAGACCCACGCCAATGGTGCCAGGTCTAACACGTGTCCCCTCCAGCTGAAATGTGGGGAGAACTACCCACCCACTTGAGGGTTCTCATCACTAAGGCGGAAAAATCTGGACAGACCATCAGCATTGGCTTGTTCTGTACCCGGGCGGTGTTCCACCGTAAAGTCCATCCCCTGTAGGGAAATAGACCACCTCAACAACTTTGGATTCTCACCCCTCATCTGCATCAACCATCTGAGGGGCCTGTGGTCCGTCTGAACCCGGAAGTGAGTCCCAAACAGGTATGGTCTCAGCTTCTTCAGTGCCCAAACCACAGCAAATGCCTCACGCTCAATTGCACTCCACCTCTGTTCCCGTGGAAGTAACCTCCTACTAATGAAGGCTACCGGTTGGTCTAGGCCCTCCTCATTGATCTGACACAGAACAGCCCCCACACCATGCTCTGAAGCGTCTGTCTGGAGAACAAATTCTTTTGAAAAGTTGGGCGCCTGAAGTACAGGCGCTGTGCACATGGCAGTCTTCAGGGCGTCAAAAGCTTTCTGACAGGTGTCAGTCCAGTTCACAATCTTTGGCTGCTTCTTAGAAGTCAGCTCAGTCAAGGGTGCAACAATGTTGCCATACCCCTTGACAAACCTCCTGTAATAACCCGTGAGTCCTAAGAAGGCTCTCACCTGTGTCTGGGTCTTTGGGGGCTACCAAGCCAGGATGGTTTCAATTTTGGGCTGTAGGGGCGCCACCTGGCCGCTCCCAACCTGGTGTCCCAAGTATACCACAGAACCCTGCCCAATCTGGCACTTACTTGCCTTGATTGTGAGGCCTGCCCTTCGCAGTGCCATCAACACTTCCCAGAGGTGGCGCAGGTGGTCCTCCCATGAGGAACTAAACACTGCAATGTCATCCAGGTAGGCGGCACTGAAATCCTCCAGCCCAACCAACACCCTGTTGACCAACCTCTGAAAGGTGGCAGGGGCATTCTTCATCCCAAAGGGCATCACCCGGAACTGGTAGTGCCCATCTGGTGTGGAGAATGCTGACCTTTCCTTTGCCCCATCAGTCAAGGCGATCTGCCAATACCCAGATGTCAAATCAAAC
This sequence comes from Calotriton arnoldi, assembly GCA_963921515.1. NCBI lineage: Eukaryota > Metazoa > Chordata > Amphibia > Caudata > Salamandridae > Calotriton > Calotriton arnoldi. The sequence goes on along the minus strand of CAWUFW010004284.1, from coordinate 485,394 downwards.
GAGCTGAGGTACCGTGCAGCCCCTAGCTGATCTATGAGCTCATCAGCTCTGGGGATGGGGTGCAAGTCAGTCTTTGTGACTGAATTGAGACCTTGGTAGTCCACGCAGAACCGAAGTTCGGGGGTGGCACCAGGCGCTGCAGCTTTTGGTACCAAGTCCACTGGGCTGGACCAAGGGCTGCTAGAGGACTCAATCACCCCCTAAAGCAAACATTTTGGAAACCTCCTCCTTAATGGATGCCCTAACCCGGTCAGTCACTCTGTAAGCCTTGTGCTTAACAGGAGGACTGTCCCCAGTGTCCACTTCATGGACACACCAATCAGTGACACTAGGCACCAGGGAGAACAGATCACTGAATTGTCCCAACAGTTGGCGACAATCACTCTGCTGCTCAGGGGTCAGTGTGGTGGAGAGGACCACACCCTCCACTGACCCATCTTGCTCCTTTGCACACAGGAGGTCAGGAAGAGGCTCACTCTCCTCCTCCATCCCAGCATCTGTGGCCAGGAGCATGCCCACTTCGGACCTCTCAAAGTGGGGCTTCAGGCGGTTGACATGCAGGACCCGCAAGGGGTTCCGGGGAGACCGCAAGTCCACCAAGTAGGTAACAGGACTCTTGCGCTCCATCACCTCAAATGGTCCGGTCCACTTATCTTGGAGCGCACAGGGCTCCACTGGGGCCATGACTCAAACCTTTTGACCAGGCTGAAACTCAATCAGAGTGGCATTCTGATCGTGCCAACGTTTCATCTCTTCCTGGCTGGCTTCCAGATTTGCCTCAGCAAGCTTTCTGAAATGCCGAGTCTGGTTCCTGAAGGCCAGCATGTAGCTAAACACATCCTGGGGAGGTTTCCTGGGAGACTGCTCCCAGCCTTCCTTGACCAGACCCAGAGGCCCTCTTACCGGGTGACCATAGAGTAGTTCAAAGGGGCTGAACCCTAGGGACTTCGGTGGCACCTCACGGTAAGCAAACAACAGGCATGGCAAGAGGACGTCCCACTTACGCCTCATGGACTCTTCTAGGCCCATTATCATGCCTTTGAGGGTCCGGGTGAATCTCTCAACCAGCCCATTACCTTGGGGGTGGTAAGGGGTGGTAAACTTATAAGTTACCCCACACTCCTCCCACAGAGACTTCATATATTTGGAAATGAAGTTAGTACCCCTATCGGACACCACCTCTCTGGGGAACCCCACATGGGAGAAAATCCCCATCAGTGCACGTCCCACCACAGGGGCCGTCACTGTCCGGAGTGGGATGGCTTCAGGGTACCGGGTGGCATGGTCCACCAAGACCAGGATGAACCTGTTGCCCATGGCTGTCTTGGGGTCCAGAGGCCCCACAATGTCAATGCCCACTCGCTCGAAGGGGGTACTGACAACTGAAAAGGGCTGGAGTGGGGCTTTGATCTTCCCCCCACTCTTCCCACTTGCCTGGCAAGTTTCACATGTCCTGCAGTGAGCATCTGAGCTCCTGCGCATCTGGGGCCAATAAAAGTGGGTGACCAGCCTCTCGAAGGTCTTGGTCTGCCCCAGATGTCCTGCCAATGGCACATCATGAGCCAACCCCAGTAGGAAGGCTCTGAAGCACTGGGGTACCACCAGCACACGGGCTGACCCAGGCTCAGCAACCTTAAGCTCGCTGTAAAGGAGGTCATTCTCCCAATAGATCAGATGTGACCCTGACTGATCACCTGCTGCCTGGGCTGCCGCCTGTCGCCGCAGCCCCTCAAGAGAAGGGCAGTTCTCTGCTGTTCACAAAATTCCTCCCTGGTGGGCCCTCCTTCCTGCTGCCAATGGGTCAGCCCATGCAGGTCCCCCAGTGCGGCTACTTGTTCCCCAGTAGGCTCCAGGGCATCCCCCTCAAGGTCTGCTCCCTCCTGGGCCGTGGGAACTATGGAGACCGGTTTCTGACGCCCCCTACCCCTTCTCTTCAAGGCAGGGGCCTGAGCCATACTTTCAGGCTCCAGGTCCTTCTGAACGTCCTTACTGGCTGCCATGGACCGAGTGGTCGCGCACGCCCACTCAGGCAGACCCAACATTTCCAAGTGAGATTTCCTCTCCACCGTAGCCCACGGGGAGTTCTCTAAATCGTTGCCCAACAGACAGTCTACCGGCATGGCTGGCCTCACAGCTACTTGAAGAGTTCCTGAGACCCCCCCCACTCAAAGGGAACTTGAGCCACCTCACACTGGCTCTCAGAGTTGTCTGCTGACACTACTGGGCAGAATGCATGGGGGACAACCTGCTCTGGGGACACCAACCGGGAGCTGACAGCAGTCACACTTGCTCCGGTGTCCCTCAGAGCCTCCACCCTATGGCCATTGATGGCCACCCACTGCATGTACTTCTTAGTGTTAACAGGCAGCGTGGGGTTAGGGACCTTCTCAAAGTCTCCTAGCAATACAAGGGTCAATTCTACAGGATCCCACCCACCTGGGGCACCCATCTCCTCCCCTCCCAGGGCTACACTAGCAAGCTGGCGGGTTGGTGCACGGGGTGGTGTATTGAGGTCCCTCTGGGGACACTGGGGATCATAATACCGGTGGCCCACTTGACCACATTTAAAGCAAGTAAGGGGCCCCCTATGAACAGGCCTACCTGTCGGGGGCACTGGCTTCTTCTCAGGGGGAGACTGGGACACCACTCCTGGGTTCCCTTGGGAATTACTTTGGGGCCCTCTCTGGAACTCCCTCTGTTTACCCCTGTCCCCCCCACTTCTCTGCTGGGGACCCTGCCCACCTTTGGCGAAGTCTCCCACATGACCCTTGCGAACCCGGGTGCTCACCCAGCGGACCGCCTCCTCAGCAAGCTTCCTAGGGTTAGTTAGCTTGCTATCAATAAGGTGCTGGCGTAGCTCTGGAAAACAGTTACCAGCTAAATGCTCCCACGCAAACAAATCACACAGTTGTTCAAAGGTTTCCACCTTGCTACCTTTTACCCAGCGATCCATTGCTCTGCAAAAAAAAGACACATATTCAACCCAAGTGGTACCCTCTAACTTCTTACAGGTTCTAAATCTCTGCCTGTACATCTCTGGGGTCAAACCATATTGCGTCATCAAGGCCTCCTTCATATGGGCATACACCATCCTGCTCTCTTCAGGCAGATCCAACAGGGTATCCCTCCCATCACTCACAAAGCGTCCCCACAACCCCGCTCCCCAATCCTTCTCAGGGACCCGGTGGGACACCATTGCTATCTCGTAGGCGGCAAACCATTGCCCAATATCCTCACTCTTCTGGAAATCCTTGATGACATCCTTGGGTATATAAACTCTACTCTCGGTAGGTACTAAAGGTATGCTGCCACCAGAGGGGGAGATCTCTAAACTCTTAGCCTTGATCTCCAGCTCCCTCAATACTCTCTCATGCTCCAGTTTCATTTTCTCAAGTTCAAATGCTAACCGGTTATTCTCAATATCCAACTTTTTACTCTCTAGGTCCTTCTGACCTTCTAATTTGGCCATCTCCATACTATGCCTCCTATCTCTCTCCCTGTCCTCCATCTCTTCTGGAGACATGCCCTTTGAGGACATGCTAGTACCTGGACTGGAAAGTGCTTTACCTCCCACTAAATCCACTTCGTCATCCTGCTGCCCTCCGGCATTCTCTCCCCCGTCCCCAGGCTCTCCCCCATTCCCGGGGGACTCCCTCGCCTCCCACCAGGCCTTTAGCGCCTTCTGATACTCCTCCTTCCTAGAGAGACCTGCAATAGGTGTGGTGAATTACTTGCAAAAAGACTTTAGCTGTTTGGCAGTGTAGGTTTCTAACCTCTCTTCCTCAAAGGTGAGATCCTCCGAAGCATTGGATGCTGGCTTACCCATTGTAGACATAACTGGCAATTACGATCAAAAATACACCAAGATCAAAAACGTATGTGGTTGCGTTCAGGTCTGCACTCACTAGTAGTGTACACCAGTTATTGTATGTGGATCACAAATGCAAGTCCTGATCCTCACCGCTGACCACCAATGTTAGAAATGGGGATCTCTGGTTGGCAATGGCTGGCGCCAATGTCCAAGAAGGGACCCTTCTTCCTAAGTCAGAGTAAGGGGGCTACACCCTTTGATAACCCCTTGTCAACCTTGTGGTAGCGTAGCACGAGCAGACAGGCCTATCTCAGAGGCAGTGTGTGAAGCATTCGTGACCATACACAATAACTCAGTGAAGACACCACAAAGGGACACCACACAAGTAACTATAGAAAAAGGAGTAGCTTTATATTAATTTAACACAAGGCTCGAAGACTATCAACAAGCCACAATGCATGTTAAGATAAGTTCACTGACGAGGGCAATAAAGCACTCAAAAGCGGGTGAAACGAACTTAGTTCGAGGCCGGGGTCTACGCGACTTGGTGATGCACAATGTACCTGAGGTTTAAAGGGGCACGGCACGCAGCTTCGGGAGGAAGCTGCGATGATGACAGGCGGACTCGCAGCGGCCACAGCTCCCAGCTGCAGCGGTCCGCGGCGTGCACTCCCGATGATCCTGGGACGGGGATTAAAGGCGGGCTCTCAGCGGCAACAGCTCCTCAGCCGCAGCGGCCCACAATAGCAATAGCGATGATTCCCGTAGTATAGACCAGTGCGGGCTCTCAGCGGCCACAGCTCCTCAGCTGCAGTGGCCCACAATAGCGATAGCGATGATTGTCGTAGCACAGACAAATGCGGGCTCTCAGCGGCAACAGCTCCTCAGCTGCAGCGGCCCACAATAGCGATAGCGATGATTCTCGTAGCACAGACAAATGCGGGCTCTCAGCGGCAACAGCTCCTCAGCTGCAGCGGCCCACAATAGCGATAGCAATGATTCTCAGCCCGCGTTCCCCGCAGTAGACCCAGAGGCTCTGGAATTCTCGACAGAGGCCTCACCTGTGAGTAGAACCCCTCTCAAGAGGAATTCAGAAGGCTGATGGGTGAAGTCTAATGTCCCTGAGACTTCAGCAGGAGGCAAGCTCAAATCAGGCCCTTGGGTAGTTGCTTCAGCAAGATGGATGAAAGTTGCAAAGTCCTTTTCCTCTCGTTACACGGACAGAGGTTCGTCTTGACATCCAGAAGTAACACACCCCGTAGGGGTTTCAGCGCAGATCTTTATACCCCACAGGTCTTTGTTCTCAAAAGTCACAAGTCACTGAACCCAGCCAGAACCAGTTCGGTGTGGTCCTGGAGCACTTTATTTATGAGGCTGCATCCTGCCTTTGAGGAAGAGGGGGTCTGCCATCAGACGCACAGTGGGGGCTGGAGCCATCATTCACCTTGCCAGGCCCAGCCCTGCTCAGATCAAAGGGTCACCCCTCCCCATACTCCAGCTGCAGATTTCGCTATTCAACCCAGGTCGGGCTCAGCCCGCCCTGACCCTCCAAGACCAGACATCCAATACACATAACAGCAGAGCACACTGGACGACTTGGGCAAGAAAATACCTACTTCCTAGAAGTGGTATTTTCAAACGCAGAATATAAAAATAATCCTCACTAAAAGATGTATTTTAATATTCTGAGCTCAGGCATACTAAATTCGACTTTCCAAACATGTTCCTTGGGTCAGCTAGGATTATAGGATGTAATAATCAAAACTGCCCATTCTCGCCTAAGGGGTTCAAATTAGAGCCCTCTGTGCACCAGTACCTGTGAGTGAGGGTCAGTAATTGTGAAGGAGTGAGTGTGCGTAAGTGCATTTGTTAGTGAGAAACGCCGAGTGTGTGGGTATATTTGTGTGAGTGACAGTGAGTGAGTAGGAGTCAGAATGAGTAAGAGTGTGAGTTAGCGTTAGTGAGAAGAAAGTGAACAAGACATGGAGTGAGTATGAGTGAGTGATAGTGAGTAAGAGCGTCTGCTTGCGTGTTTTATGCTTGTGAGTCTGTTGCTGGCCATGGCACACTTGAGATCATTCGTGGCTTATGGGGCACCCAATGTATCTTGCAGTTGCTGGCATATTTGAGGTCATCCTTGGCATAAGTGGGACAAGCGCTCCCAACTGCAAGTCCTGACATACGGGAAGCAAATCTTGGCATATGGGGGACACCTATAGAAAAAAGCTGGTGTCAACATACTGGTGGTAATTCTGGCATGTTGGAGGTGGGAAGTCTGGTTGGGTGGAAGCAAACCCAGAGACATTGTTGGCTGTGACATACTAGGGGTAATGTTTGACATAGGGTCATCTGTGGTACATGGACACAGTCATTGAAAAACTCTTATAGTGACATTTTGTATGTAATTCTTGGCATAAGGGGGTACTCATAAACAAATCTGGCTTGACACACTGGAGGCAATTCTTAGCATTCAGGGTGCACCCAAAAGAAATGTTGAAAACAAGGAGGTGAACCTGAGGCAAGTATTTCGTCCCACCACTTTCAAAGAGTTTCACCCTCTATCCCGTAATTTGGAACACAAGCATTGATGTCTTTACACATATAGTGGAGGGTAATATGATATAAATGAACTCACAGCAGCCACATTTCCACTGACATGTTTTACTCTGATCTGGAAATACTTCAGAAAGACTAAAAGTTTATGAATGGAACTTGAACTATGAGTTATGAAAACAAAATGTAAATATTTAATAAAGTGGATTAAGTGGTAGTCAAAAGAGGGCTGGTCACATACTTTACTGTCACGATTTGCACATAAAACTGAGTGAAAGAACTGACTTTACCATAAATCAAGCAACAAACCTGAGATATTCATGCATGGCTCGTGGCCTGCTGTATGCCGCACTAATGCATCAGGTTCTCTCAACAGGAGAATGTTTAGGGCATAATAATGGCTCAAAAAGCACACTTTTGATAACATATTGTCATTGCAAGTTAGCAGTTAGCACAAGCTGTTTCCACGAGCACTGGTGCCAGTATGCCAGCTGCGATGATTGTGTGATCTCTTCCCCCACCTCATTGCCAATTTTCAGGGCATTCCTCCCTTCTGCAGTTCCAACAGCTTGATGGGCTAAAGCCAAACAAGCATTTGGCAGTGGTAACAAAGAACGCTTGCCTCTTCAGGGCATGAAAAACCGGTTAGACTTTCAGAGTTGGCAGAACTGCCATTTTCAGGCAAAGACAAAGTGACACTGGATGGACTGGCTCGCACTTACTTTAGGTACAAAAACAAAAAGGTAGTCTATAACCCTGCTCTTGATCTCCAAATTTGGAGTAAAGTAGAACCCAAGAGCAAACTCTATTTACTTGGTTTTGAGACTCTCACCCACTCTATTAAAGGCACGCTTCATCATCGGGTCTCATCCTGGTCCCTATAAACCACGATGTGCTCAACCATATTCCAGGGAGCACTTTTGATAATCCCCGACGTGGTTCTTCGAATAAAAATACCTGAGAGACACCACAACTTCCCTCTAATATTATGGTTAAAACTATAAGCAGAGGCGTTTATGGGTATGAATATCCCAGTACCCTTTTCAAAGTCATCCTGGTGTGTACCGGAAGTTGATAGGTGACAAGTTATAGTTGGGTACCTTTCTGTAGCGAAATTCGTTCTGCCCATTTAATCTGACCAGATTTTTTGCTTTTGAATTTTTTTTTTACTGTAGGTGAGCCTCACTACTGGTGACTCTCCCTTGGAAAATGAAAAAAGTCTCCATGATAAGGCCTATGCGACGTAGCAGGGGTAAGCGGTCCTTGGTTGGTAGCACGTGAACATGTGTACATGCTGCACGTACGAGACTACTGTCGTGCGCAGCCCGGTAACTGTGTACAGATAGCCTGGTGCAGAGGGGACTCTGCAGGGTTAGATATTGATCTAGGTAGGCCTTATTATATTAGTGGACACCCGTAGGAAAAGTCAGTGTGTTTTACTGTTTTGTCTGCAGTGACACTTTATTATACACATAGGGGGAAATCTGCCTTAGAGTGCAGTTTTGCTTCCCTTTGGCCTACAAACTCCAGTGAAATATCAAACTGGAGTGAAAAGTATGCGCCAAGATCGATTAGGCATGTCCCAAGCAGATGTATGTACACCTAATGGGTCATCCAGAATTGTCATATTTCTTTGACTCAGCTTAGGATCAGAGTCCAGGCCTTTTCCCACCCTGCTGCCAAGTTAATTACATTGCTCTCCAGCACACAAAGGGATAAATTAACAGTGCTTCACTCCTGAGGAGGAAGAGGTGGGGAAGAAAATCTAAATCCAATAATTAGCTGCCACTCTGTACCAGGGTTGGGACAGTCCAGGCCCACTGAACAAAGGAGCAAGCCCAGACCTCTGGATCCCACACATGAAGAGGCTCCTCTTTGAAGTTTTGATGGGAAAGGCCCTCGCAGTTATGTCAGCGAGGGCCGGAGCTGAGGCCCCCACAGAAGATATGGGCAGTGACTCCTGGATGGCGCCATCTTGAACTGTCCCAGCATGCTGTGCAGGAGGGTGAGGACAGACAGAGAGGTGATGTGGCACTATAGGATTGGCCAGGGGTACCTGGCTTCTAGACCTTCCACCCCCACTTAAAAACTCTTGCACAAGGGGTAGAGAATGCTTTTTGATGGAGTTGGACACTGGAAATGGACTGCAGCAGCCACGGACAACTTGGACTAAGGGATCTTTCTAAAGTGAATCCCAGGACCAGTGGGTCTCTCCCCAGGGCAAGAGAATCTGATCGCCTTAGACTTCCTACGGGCCAGTTGGGGGAAGAACTGGACTTCTGCACCCACACAGGAGAGAAGCTCCAGAGGACAAGTAAAAAGAGAAAGGCTAGCGCAAGGAGCCAGTGCAACCAGCTGCCTGCAAAGTATGCCAACTTAGAGGCCAGGAGGCTGAGAAAGGCTTTATATGGCTAGATCTTGTCACCGAGAGTGAAATGAGACCAGGATTGTGAGAATCGTCCCAACACTGCCTGAGATGTGCAGGGAAAAAGGATTTGACCTTTGACCCCCCCAGCCGAGAATCAGTGTGTGGAGCTTCTCTGCCTGAGTCTTCAAAAAAACCCAGGGTGGAACAGGGCCCGGGGTTGACAAAAGTGGCATCAATAATTGTTTAACACTGGGAGGGGGTGTGCATGGGGCCCCCTTGCCAGACCTCTGGTTTTTGAAAATGGGGGCCCGGGACCCCTTCCCCAGGCCCTCACTGCAGAAAGTAACTGGGGGAGAGCAGTCGTACCCCCCTAAAGAAAAGCAAAAGGGCCCTGCGTCCAATGTAATTGGAGGAGACGGAACACAGTAGCACCCGCCCCAAGAAGCAGGAAGGGGCTTAGGACCCCATCCCTGGGCCCCTGACTTAACTAGAGTGGGGGTCAAGCATCTGCACTCCTCCAAGAAGAGGAATGAGGCACGGGATCCCATTTCTGGGCCGCTGACACCAGAAGGAGTAGGGGAGCGCAGCCATGCTCCCACCCCAGCTGTGGTGGGCCAATCCCCCACTCTCCATGCCAGTGTCTATAAGGGGGGCCAGGCGGCCACTAGGAAGGAGGAGCACGCTGCCGGTTGGGCAGGTAGTCAGCCGGGGCAGGCTCCCCGAGCTGCTCCTCAACAAAAAGAGGCTATACAGGGTGCCTGGGTGGGACCAGGCACTCCCAACAAAGTAAAAACTGTAGAAAAAACAAATGCAAAAAGGAGGCCGTGTGGCAGCAACAAAGAAACCCATCCGGAGCCGCCTATTTAATATGCACGCGAGGGAGCACCCTATAACGCCCTGCAGGGCTAAAACAGCCGAAAAAGGTTTTCGCAGGGACAGCCAACACCTTTTGTTTTATATCCTGGGAGTGCAGCAACCTTTGTTGGTTGGTTTTATGGACACCTGTTTGTGGCTCAAGTTGATTAAAGAAAGACACAGACACATGTTTTATATCCCCTCTGTGCCAGACTACCTGTGCACAGTTACCTGGCTGCGCACGACGGTAGTCTCAAATGCACAGCCCGCACACATGTTTATGGCAGTGGCGGTGCGTCCATTGGGGCGTTGCCCCACTAATGCCACATGGACAGCATGGCCACATTTCCTCGTCACGTCACTTTCTTCACCATCCTGACCAGACTCGAAATCCACGCCCGAGTCTGTCAGTCAGGATGCTGAAGGGGGTGGGGCTCAGGATTGGGTTTGTGTTGTGCTTGAGTTTGACTGACACTGACAGCAGGCAGGCCCAGTGCGCATGTTCGGGTTTGGGCTGATCATTTTTCTGACCAGCCCGAACATGCGCACTAGTACTAGCCTGTAGTGCTGCTGCTGCACATTAGGAGAGCGAGCGAGGGCTGCTACTGGCCAGTGGCCGCAGCCCCCGGTCTCCTATGGGCGGGGACAGTCCCTGCTCGAGCCAATCCTGGCACTGCTGGAGCAGCGTCTCGATTGGCTGAGAGGGGTTGCCACCAGCCACTAACGCAGAACAGAAGACGCTGAAGGCGCCATTCCGCCAAAGCGGGCCCAGGAGCAGACAGCAGAGGCAGCGCGGACCCGGTCAGGTAAGTTTTTTTTAAACTTTATTTTTAACCCCCTCCCTGCGAGTACTGCGAGCCGCGACTGGCATGGATTGCACTGTGGGCCTGCTGGTTAACGAAGCTGCTGGGGCCTTTCAAATACTCTCCAGTTACTAGACACTAATTCCCAGCGAGGCGGCGTAATCCGCAGTCAAATCGATTATGGCAGCGTGCCCGGCGTTGCCAGGGCAGCGGCATAAACATGGCATCCAGAGAGGCTATTGTGGTGCAGGCCGAGCCCCGATTGAGGCTCAGAACTGGAGCAAAAACAATCAATCTCCCTCTCTTGGGTAATTAAGAAAACAAGCATTGGCATAGCCAATAGGTCTCGCTTTTGGGACCTTATAAGTATTTAGTTATGCAGCACAATATCCTTTGTGCAACAACATTAACTGTTACATGGCTAAACACTTATAAGGTCCCAAAGGCGAGACCTATTGGCTATGCCAATGCTTGTTTTACATGGTAACGCCACCCTGCATACATTATTCCTGATACAGGTGTAATGTGGCGCAGGGCTTTACAAGGTGACGCATCTGCCTAGATGCTCACCTTGTAAATATGGCGCAACGTTGTTGTAATTTGGCAGCATTTAAGTTAAGCATTGGCTGAAGACAGCCTGTATTTAGAGGCTAAATTGTCCGCTTTGTGGAATCCATTTTGTATTTCTGTCAGCCATTTTGGCTGCCATGTGCTACCATGTGCTCGCCATGTGCTCTGTCCTACCTTCCTGTTAACTGCTCTTGAAATCTGCCTAGAGACAAGTTATATTTAGTTCCTCTTGCTTTGCACATGCTCAGTTGAGCTTGCAGCTGTTCCGAGTTTATAAATGTCAGGATGTGTCTACTAAAAGTAGAAACTGTTAGCTCCACCCACTTGTCGACTGTGCATTCTCTGTATGACCTTATATGTACCTAAAACCAGCATTTGTGTTTGTACCGCCTCCATTTGAGCCCCTGTGTGGGTATAAAAGGACCATGGTCCTTCCATTCAGTGTGCTACTTCATGCATTACTGAAGGGTGATGTGCGAATGTTAGCTCCACCTCATGAGGTTTAATAAACTCTGTCTTTTCTATTCCAGTTTCTATTGCCAACTTCTTCCTAAGTGTCTGAGGACTCTGTGCAGAGAAGGGAGAACCCCTAAGCACTGGTAGGCCTTACTGAGGGTAACTACTACAAATTGGCGCCCAACGTGGGGCTCATCAACGACTCGGATGCCCGAAGGACTGGTCGCGACGAAGGATTGGAATCTCGCTTTTGGACGCGATCGCTGCCTGAGGAGACCAGAGTCTTGGCACCCACGGCGTTTTTCCTTTCTTTCTGATCTGACCATCCCGGCGGCGCCGGTCCTTGACTGAGATCTCTTCTGTTGATTCGCCGTGCAGTGACCATTTGGTCGATTTGAGAACTTGGCAGTTGGAACCTGGACACCATTTGATTGGTAAGAGCCGTTTTGCGGCACTTGCTGTTGGTTTGATGCCTTTGATTGGTAAGGTAGTTTTAGTAACACTTACTGTGGCTTTGTTTGTATAATTGGCCAATTTTGGAATCTGTTTTGTAATTATATATGTATTGCAATACATATAGGCAGGTAATGAGGAGATTTTTCTCTATTTAAAATTGTTTGAACAGCGCAAACGTACGCAGAGTACCTTAAGCGCTACTTTGATTATAATACTGCATATTCTGCACTATTTTTTGCCATGCCTGTTTTCAGCACACTTCGTAGGATGTGTTGCTTTTGTAGTGGTACCAATTTGAGACTTGACGAAGCACAACCAGCCCCCCGGAGGGGACGCCTAATAGGGATATGTATATTAAGTATGGTATTTCTTCTATAATGTACTGCACGTTATGGAATAAATATACTAGTAAAGATCCTGAGTTACGTTGGCCTATGTATAGGTCATTTGATTTGCGAAAGATTCAGTATGTGGAACAATGTATGTTTAAGCAAAAGACTAGGCAAGATATGTTTGATTGTGTGCGAATGTGGGAGAAAGAAGTGCGTGAGCGAATGAAGCGTGAGCAAGCCTTGATTGACAAAGAACAGCGAAAGACCATTTATGCGAAAGCATTAGAGTTAAAAAACAAGGAGATGAGAGAAATTAAAGAGAGGGAAGATAGGGAACGCCATTTACAGGTAACTGGCCAATACGCTGTTAGGCAGCCCCTTTAACCTATCCTTAATAAACCGCAAGATGATTTCTTGTTATTAGATCGTTCTCCACCTCTGTATATTTTTCTTCCGCTCCTCATGAGTCAGATGAGGACTCTTTTTCAGACCAGGACAAAGCTCGAGAAACTCGCTCCATGCTATCTGCTGAGCGTGCATCTGACATTAGATCTACTGCGCGTAAAGCCGTTCGTAGTACTACCACTGCCTCTGAACTTTTAGATAGTATAAAAGGATGGCAGGAAAGGGAGCAAATATATTTTACCGATACATTTGCTGCAGAGGTTATTGAACAATTTAGGAAGTATTCGGTAGAAATGGAGCCCGATGATGTAGCAGCTGATTGTAAACAATTACGTGACGGTCTTTTTGTCTTCTCCCAGGTGGCTGACACGATCAGACGCTTGGTTAAACTGCGTGTTGAAGCAGCCCGTTTGCGAGAGGAGAAAAAGGCAGCAGAAACAGCTGCACTAGCATCTCAGATCAGCATGGCACAAACTTCTACTCCTGAAACAGATAAGAATGCTGTAATTCATGTGAAACCCATGCGGGAAGCCGCGCCTTTATATGTTCCTCCTAAAGGAACGGGTACAGAGGATGATAAGACTTCTCTTAATGCGAAAGGGTACTTTATTTATAATTGGGTTTACACTCCTTGGAATAGAGCAGATGTTATGGCCCTTAAAAATGCATTGCCTGACCCGCGAAAGAATCCAGCAGCCTTTTATGAGGAAGTTGAGGGTGCAATCAGCTCTTGTACTATGACTTTGTCGGATATTGATTTGTTTTTGGATTAATATTACCACCTGATATGTGGAGAACTGTGCGCAAAATAGATGATAATGCGACATTTGGAGCATTGTGGAAAGATTTAGAGCGGTTAGATGAAGATAGAGAACCTGCACAGAAACCGTGTCAGTTAATTTTAAATCTTCCGGCAGCTATATTAGTTAAGTTAAAGACGATCATTCCCCCTAAAAAGATAGATTGGACAGTGCTATCGTCTTGCAAGCAAAAGGTAGATGAATCAGTTTCTGACTTCTTCACACGCTTTGAAGAAGCATTTCACGATTTTAGTGGCCAGTCATTGACAGATGACACGGGTAGGCATCTGTTTGTCGATAAATATGTCGCAAACCTTTTGCCAGGAATAGCTAGTCGCTTAAAGGCCAGTGAGAGTTCATGGACTACATCTTCTCCGGTTTCTCTTTTAACTATGGCCCAGTATTATGAGCGGCAAGAATTAGAAGCCAAAGGTAATGAGGACAAAAAGTCTAAAGAGTTGAAAACAAAGGTTATGTTGGCTCAAGCTTATGGTCCACCTTCTAGGGTAATGATAGAGGTGGACGTGGATCTTATGGTTCGTCCTTTCCTTCCTCTGCCCGTTCGAATTTGTCTGTTGATCAGTGTGCGTACTGCAAAAAATTTGGACATTGGCTTTCTGATTGTCCAGTGCTGCGTGCTCAGCAGAATCTACGTGGTCGGGGACAAATGAGAAATCGTTCAGGATATCAAGGGCCTAGAGGAAGCGCGAATGATCGTGCTCGGTTTGATGCTAATACACGTGGGCAGAATGGGTTTAACACTTTTGATAGAAGGAACCAATATCAAATGTCTGACTATGCGCCCTCTGATTTTCAAGATTCTGCTTATGCATAGGATTGCCTAGGACGGGGTAAGGAATCAGTTGAAGTTCCAGTAGATCAGAGGGGTCCCTATGTTACAGCACATGTTTTGGGTTCTACTGATCAGTTTCTGGTTGATACAGGAGCTACTCGTAGCGCCTTGTCTAAACAATTGGTTCCAAGGGCTCCCCTGTCTGGCTTAACCATTACATCGATAGGTTTCGATGGAACACCTTCCCTTAGCCCATTGTCACAACCACTTGCATTTGATATTGATAAGTTTACTGCTCCATGTCCGTTTTTGCTTTCTCCAAACACACCAGACAATATTGTGGGTCTTGATATGCTTAAATATTTTAGGGCTACGATACGGTGTTCTCCGGAAGGAGAACGGGTTATTTTGAATGACAACTACCCTATGATTGAGAGATCTTGTATTGTTAAAGAGGACATTGCACTAGCCTCACTCCCTAGTACTTTGTGGGCTACTTCGGACACTGATGTAGGGCAAATGGTTATTCCACCAGTACATATTAGTGTTAAGGAGGGCGCTTTATTGCCAAGACTGCCTCAGTATAAAATTTCTCGAGAAGGAGAAGAAGCACTCACACGTATTGTACATGATTTAATTAAGGTGGGGGTTGTGGAAGAAGTTCCTTACAATGTCTGCAATAGTCCGATTCTTCCCATTTTGAAAAAAGATACTGACACTAGGATCTATAGATTTATCATCGATTTGAGAGAAGTTAACAAGATTGTGGTACCACAGTACCCTGTAGTATCTGACATAACAACATTGCTTACCCTGGTCCCTCCAACAGCAACTACATTTTCTGTAATTGATCTGAAGAATGCATTCTTCTCGATTCCTATTCATCCTGATAGCCGATATTTGTTCGGTTTCACTTTGAATAATAGATCATACAGATTTTGTAGAGTTCCTCAAGGATATACTGAGAGTCCTAGTATTTACAGTCAAGCATTAAAAAGACAGCTTGATTCCTTTACCTTGTCTAAAGGAGTGGCTCTCATACAATATGTTGATGACATCTTGTTGGCAGCTGATACACCTGAGCAGTGTGAGAAATGCACTTTGTCTTTGCTTTCTTTTCTTGCTACACACCACCATAAAGTATCACGAAAGAAATTGCAATATTGTAGACCGAAGGTGACCTATTTAGGACACCTTCTGTCTAAGGAGGGCCGTGCACTGACACCAGATCGCATTCAAGCAATTTTAGACACCCCAGTACCTTCCACGCAGAAAGATGTCCGTGCATTCATTGGTCTGACTTCGTTTTGCAGGCAATGGATATTGGGTTTTTCACACATTGTTAAACCCTTGCTAGCACTTTTGACTAAAAACACTCCGATCCCCCTTCCATGGACAGATGAATGTCAAAATGCTTTTTGTCAGTTGAGACAAGCTCTTTGCTCTGCACCAGTGTTAGGCACACCAGATTACACGAAGGCTTTTACACTCTATGTACATGAGAAAGAAGGATGTGCATTGTCAGTTTTAGTACAGACACACGGGGACAAACAGCGTCCTTTCGCATACCTTTCTGCAGTTCTTGACCCTGTTGCTCGTGCATTACCTGGGTGTTTCCGTTCAGTTGCAGCGACGGCTGTGTCCATACGTCAGAGTGAAGGGATAGTTTTGTCACACAAACTGTTGGTGCTAGTACCCCATGCAGTAGATGCCCTTTTGAATCAGACTAAGACTCAGCACTTAACTAGTGCTCGTTTGACAGGATACGAATTGACACTGCTAGCACCTCATATTACCTTGAAGAGATGTGCGACACTGAACCCCGCCACTTTGTTGCCATATCCTGCGACTCAGTCTCAGTCAAAGGAGCCTCACGATTGTATATTCCTTACTGAGGAACAGACAAAGGGTCGCATTGATTTGCAAGATACGCCCCTTCCAGATGTAGATGGGGAACTGTGGGTTGATGGGTCCTGTCTGAAGTTACCAGATGGCACGACTTCAGCTGCTTATGCAATTACCACGCTTGAGACAGTAGTGGAAACAG
The DNA here is from genome assembly GCA_963921515.1 of Calotriton arnoldi. Taxonomy (NCBI): domain Eukaryota; kingdom Metazoa; phylum Chordata; class Amphibia; order Caudata; family Salamandridae; genus Calotriton; species Calotriton arnoldi. The sequence continues at coordinate 469,145 of CAWUFW010004284.1, read as the reverse complement.
CTCGCATACCTCAGAAGTCGGCTCAAGCAGCTGAACTAATAGCTTTGACACGAGCATGTGAGCTTAGCACTGACTTGTGTGTGAACATTTACACGGATAGCCGCTATGCTTTTGGAGTGGTTCATGATTTTGGCCTACTCTGGAAGGAAAGAGGCTTTCTTACATCCCATGGGATGCAGATAATGCACGGAGAGTTAGTGCATAATCTCTTGACTGCACTTACATACCCAAAGAAAGTTGCTATTATGAAGTGTAGCGCACACAAGAAAGTGACTGACAAAATAGGACAAGGCAATGCCTTTGCAGACCGCGTAGCCCGTGAGACTGCGATGCAGCGAAGCACTACACCCATGTACGTAGTGAAATCACAAGCTGAGCGTTGGCATGATGCTAGAGAGGAAGTATTGGATATACAGAGATCTGCTTCTGTGGAAGAGCTTGAGCAATGGTCTAAAGAAGGAATATTAGATGATGAGGGTTGTTGGCGTAACAAAGACATGAATAAATGGAAATTGCCTGCGGCCTATTTACAACCTATGGTTCAAATGGCACATGGGCTGGCACATGTTGGAGCTCTAGCAATAACTAAATTGCTTACACAAGTTTGGGAGCATCCTGAAATTGCTAGCACAGCCAAAAGGGTAGTACAGTCCTGTTTGATCTGTTGGCAGTATAATCCTGGAAAAGGGACACGAACTCCTACAGGAGGGTTTGCTACACCAACCGCACCTTTTGAAGTTTTGCAGATGGATTACATCCAACTCGAACGCTGCAATAATCTGAAATATGTCCTAGTGGTGGTATGTGCCTTTAGCAAATGGATAGAGGCATACCCTACGAAGGATAATACTGCTCTCACCACAGCAAAGGTGCTTCTAAAGGAGTTTTTCCCTAGATACGGTGTTTGTAAACTTTTGTGGAGTGACAATGGACCTCATTTTATTGGGCAAGTTGTTGAGCATGTCCTGAAAGGATTAGGGATCAAACAGAAATTCCATACAGTTTTCCACCCGCAATCAGCAGGATTGGTGGAAAGGTATAACGCTACTCTAAAATCAAAGTTGGCAAAAATACTGGCTTCCACGTCTCTAAAGTGGCCAGATGCCCTACCTTTGGCATTGTTGTCCATAAGATCGGTGCCACATTCACGATCAGGTCTTACCCCCTATGAGGTGGTGTTTGGGAGACCGATGAACATTTGGGGAATTCCTAAGCCACGCCCCATACATGATGTTCCTTGTGTTCTGATGAATGATTATTTGGCACAGTTAACCGACAGTTTGATTTCTATTCATCAACAGGTTCGAGAAGCTCTTCCTGACAGATCTACAGGTGAGGCCCACGAACTCCGTCCTGGTGACCATGTAATGGTCAAGGTCTTCGACAGATCGAACAGCTTGGAGCCAAGGTGGCGAGGACCAGAGCAGGTGCTCCTTGCGACAAGGACAGCAGTTCGAGTGACAAACAGAAAGAATTGGATCCACAGCACACACTGCAAACGCGTGTCGCCTGCCTTGGTGGAACCTGCTGTGTTGACCGACCATCGAGAGATTCTGGAGATGGAGAAAGGCCAAGCTATCTCACCTGACGAATCTGCGGAAGTCTTCCCGGACCACACGATCACTGGAGTATCCAGATATCAATTGAGACCGAGGAAAGAATCTGCAGTTTTGAAAAAGACTGGTTGAGCTACCGCCCTGGGTTAGTGAAACGGAGAGCCATTGTGGCAAGGGGAGGGGGATCAGCCCTGTATTAGTGTAGTGACACCCGCTTTGGCCCATGGTGAAGAAATCAGCGGCTGCCCAGGGAGAAGAGCTCCAACGACTGTTTTTAACAAGTTTTCAGAAAGATCAATCATTACTGCTGCTAAAATGAAGAACAAAAGAATCATTTGTGCTGTAGGGTTTGTTGTTGCTATGGTGGCTATGGCAGCAATTACGTGGTACATCGAGAAGGTGGCTCCTGTTCGACAGCTTTTTGTTGCCACTACGCCAGTACCCGTGGAACACCACTACTTTACTCTTCCTTACCATGAGCAAAAGCATCGACAATCTTATCTAAACAATACTTTTATCCAGATGTTGCACCATACTCACAATGCTACAAATACTACCAACTGTTGGGTGTGTGGGATGATACCCGCACATCAAAAGAAAGGAGGAACACCTTTTATTCCTCTTCCATTTTCTCACAATGGTTCTTGTCAAGCTTGGTATGCGCTCTTGTTTGCATATGGAAAGCCTTCAGTAGGTGGGATTATTTTTCAACTTAATAAAGTATGTTATCAAAATAAAGAAGGTTATCCACAAGCCAAAGGGACTAAATGGGAATGGGAAGAGTATCAACCGGACAATATTTCAACACCATATGCCTTCACAAATGTGAGAATAATAAAGAACATTGGACCTTTTGTGATTTCTGTGACAAAAGCTAAAGCAGATTTGTGTATTTGTAGTGTTGGAAGAATTCCAGTGGGGAGGAGCGAGTGTACTGTAATCCTGACCATTGAAGGTGCCAATAAGAGCACTTTCACAACCTCGCATAATACGTATTTTGTGTGCGGAAATAACGGATATTATCAATTACCTGTTGGGTGGCCAGGAATCTGCTATGTATCTTTTCTGTTGCCCCCTGTGTTTCTGGCACCTGCATTGTATCACCATGATTTTAAACTGTACAATGATATTTCCAAAAACAGAAATAAGAGGACAATAAGTATGGATGAAGTTGACCAAACCGACACTACCCTACAACAATATGTTGATTTCAACTTGGGCTTATTTTTCTTTGTGGGTGCTGCATTAAACAGCAGGAAAATCCGACGACTAACTCGTGTTGTGGAAGCTGTTACCAATCAGACAGCTATGGCACTTGGGAACATTACAGAAGAACTACAGATTGCAAGGATTGTAGCACTCCAGAATAGGATGGTGCTAGACGTGATTTTGGCTGATCGAGGTGGTGCATGTCGCATCATCGGTAGCAGCTGTTGTGTATTCATACCAGATCACTCACCTTCAGTATATGACGCAATATCAAAACTGCATAAGATTGCTGCAGAAATTCATCCAGAGACTGGTACTTGAACTTTTGCTGGATGGTTTTGGACTCTTGTTTCTGCTTGGGGCTGGAAGCTACTGACTATCCTGTGTGTAATAATTACAATATTTTTTACATGCTGCATATGTATCCAATGTGGTCCAATGCTTTGCTCCATTTGCATCTCTGCTTGTATACCTGCCAGAGGGAACGTTGCTGAAACAAAGGCCCAACAAATGTTGAATAAAGAGGTGGCCGAAATAATGTTAATAGATGTACGGGATGAATATCTAGATTACCCCAGATAAACGAATGTCTTCAGCCAATGCTGAAAGGGTCGTCTGTTGTAATTTGGCAGCATTTAAGTTAAGCATTGGCTGAAGACAGCCTGTATTTAGAGGCTAAATTGTCCGCTTTGTGGAATCCATTTTGTATTTCTGTCAGCCATTTTGGCTGCCATGTGCTACCATGTGCTCGCCATGTGCTCTGTCCTACCTTCCTGTTAACTGCTCTTGAAATCTGCCTAGAGACAAGTTATATTTAGTTCCTCTTGCTTTGCACATGCTCAGTTGAGCTTGCAGCTGTTCCGAGTTTATAAATGTCAGGATGTGTCTACTAAAAGTAGAAACTGTTAGCTCCACCCACTTGTCGACTGTGCATTCTCTGTATGACCTTATATGTACCTAAAACCAGCATTTGTGTTTGTACCGCCTCCATTTGAGCCCCTGTGTGGGTATAAAAGGACCATGGTCCTTCCATTCAGTGTGCTACTTCATGCATTACTGAAGGGTGATGTGCGAATGTTAGCTCCACCTCATGAGGTTTAATAAACTCTGTCTTTTCTATTCCAGTTTCTATTGCCAACTTCTTCCTAAGTGTCTGAGGACTCTGTGCAGAGAAGGGAGAACCCCTAGGCACTGGTAGGCCTTACTGAGGGTAACTACTACAACGTGGCGCATTGTTTCGCCGCCGCTGCATAACGAAAAGTGACACAACAGTGGCGCAAAAGAGTCGCAAGGGCTTCATAAGTAAGGCCCACAGACTATTCCAGGCCCCCAAAGCTATAAGAATGGCTTAGGGTGGCATGTATTAGTCATTAGAATTACTAAATAGCTGTTGTTGTGATCATCTCTAAATTAGACAAACAACTCCACCAGGGGCAGACTGTCATAAGCGCCGGTGGTACAATGAAGTACAGTGCTGAGCACCGGAAACCACCGGCTCAAATTAGGCGCCTGCAAACATCAAATGTAATGTTCGGTAAAGCAGACGTGGTTGTAAAATATCTGTGCCTAAAATGATGTGAAACCTTGCACTGACTCATATTTTTTAGTACCTAAATCCCTCGATCCAGAAGCCTGTTCATTTGCATGGATTGCCTGGTGAATCACTCGCTTTGCCTGACCACCCACACCTCATTTTGAAACGTGTAACATAAAGGAAGAATAAAATCGAATACGATCTGGCCCTTCCCCTGTGACTTCCCCAGACATGAGTGCGCTCATTTGAAGCAGTAAATCTTACAATGATTTTAGTAGTTTTAAGCAAACGCACTTCTATATAATAGAAAATGGGCGTTTAATGAAGGCGAAAAAATCGAATTTAGATAAATAAGTTATCTGTACTGGAATTTCAATGAGCAGCTTCAAGGTCATACAGATTTTACCGATGCTGACAAGTTCTGTCATCTGTTAGTTGCTATTCCAACAATTTCTTGGCTGAATGGGCACAAAAGCTTTTAGCCATCGGATATTTCTAGGGGGCCTGGGGAAAATGAGCGGGTGGTCATAGGCTGCTCTTGGCTACACAGGGAGTTATGCGTGCATAGGAAATGAAGGACCGAGCTGGACAATTTTGAGATGAAAAATACCCAGACTCGAAGCTGTGGAATGAACCAGACTGCTGGATATAACAAGCGCGTGCGCAGAAAGTTTAAAACAAGCTGCGAGACGGGCTCTGTGGTGGGGGAGGCGCATGTGCATTCCAGCGGAATGACGCATGTGCCATTTTCTTTACTTTTTCATTTGTCGATCCTATCTGGCGGACACGACTTGTGTTGGTAAATAATAGAATTGCGATTTTCTGGTGCCAAAGCATCAATTACATTTACAAAAAAAGGACCACAGGTGTGGGTGGGGAGTAACAGAAGGACACTAGGAGGGGGAAGGGAAAAGCTGCACACGGAGGAAGTTAGGAAAAACACAAACATACAGGCAATGGAGAGCAGCACAGAGAGCGGGGTGAGGCGACAAAATCACATGGACGAGAGAAAAACACGGGGGGAGAAGCACACAGCAGAGATAAATTGAGAAAACATACACTTGTGGAGTGCTTAACCAAAAATAAATGAGAGAGACAGCAGCATGGGGAGAAAAGCAGAGGGAGGAAAAAGAACAATACGGAGCGGGAGGAGGGGGAGAAGCAGACGAGGGATAAAGCTGTAGAACACATGCACTCTTGTATAGTGCTTAAACAAAAAGAAACAAGCACACGAGTGGTGCGCGCGAGCAGCCCACCTCTCTTTCCATCTTTCATTTAGTTGCTTCCCTGTGAAATGGATCCAACAAGCATTGGCCGCGCGACGCTTGTAATAAGAGAAGCTGGGGAGGAGGGAGTGGGAGAAGGGAGGAGGTAGGGGAGGGGATTCACGCGCTGTAAGGCTTAATGAGCCATTACAGAAAGCCAGATAGCAGCTGTGCACGTGCACGCCATCGTGAACGCAAGCTGGAGGCCAGCAAAAGCCTGTGGGTAGCACTTTGAAAACCCACTTACTAAATCTCTTGCAGCGCATGCGCTGGCTCAGGCGAGACCTAAAAATGGCTCTCTCTTTTCCTGTACAATCTGACTTTTGAAATAAATCTGGCTTTTGACTATTTCTGTACAATGGGGCCATTATAAAAGTGGTATCCGCATATGAAAAGTGGCCTCTATACATACCGATTAACTTGGGTTTAGCTTTAATGGATAAATAAGGTCGGGTTGGTATCACTGCTTTCACAATTCGCACATATTTTGGAATCAACTTGCCGCTCCACCTGATGTGTAATCGGGACCTTTGTTTTGCTTGTCAGCATCTAGGTGCAGGCGTACTCGGAATACCTGTGCCTGGCTCAGATTTTGAGAAACTGCCTCAGCCCTGAACTAATTGATTGCTACCTTGCTGCAGATCAGGCGCCAGAGAGCACGGAGTCACAGAGTCTTTTTTTTAAAAGTTTTATTATAGCGCGAACTCGACCGAAGTATTGGAGCGCTTGCCACTCCGTTTACAATGAGTCATCGAAAAAACCTTCGGGAGACAGTGGAGCACTACTGTAGTGCTAACACCGTTTCAGTTTCATCATGAAACTGTAAATGTGTCTGCTTGGCTGAGGCTGGTATCTTTCTCCACCTCACGAGCTTCCAGGCCCGGCATTAATTTATGACGATCCTGTTTATGGATCCAAGCGCCACCAGTGCTCAAGTCGGCCCTTGAGGGGAAGGGAGAGGGCAAAGGGAGGCAGGAGGAATCCTGAAATTATGTTTCTATAAACTACAAAAGACTAAAAGTCGTGTAGTTTTTAGAATCATAACTCAATTATTTTAATGTAATCGGAGTACTCAGGTATTGTCTGTGGTGGGCTTCATCCAGTCACATCAAGGCTACTGTGTCAAAAAAGTTGTGTATCTTGCTGTGCTTTGCGCAGAGTGTTTAATCCCTATATGTTCCTAATCTTATGGTTCTCGTGCTGTGTCAGGGCGCTTGGTTGTTGGAGTAATAGTGGTGCGGGTGTCTCATGGCTGTGATTCCCTTATGTTCTGGTAGGGGTGAGAGCAGGGCTGGCTTTAGCGCTGGTGGCGCCTGGGGCGATATTGTTTGCTGGTCCCCCCCAAACCCCCAAACAATCCCTCTTTCTCCACCGATTCCCTCACTACCATGCTCCAACAGTGCCTCGCAACTCCCCAATAGCCCCCTGTCTCACATGCTTTTGTTTAATTAATGCTGTGCAGTGTAGGGTTTCAGAGCCCTTTACATCACACTTTATACAGAGACAATGGATTAGACGTGATGTGTAAATCAGTGCATAGTAAATGTTACCTAAAACAAAGAGGACTACATGGTGCAGGTGTCGCAAGTCATCTATACTGTAGGCAGTATAGTTTAATAGTAACTTTTTGGTCTGGTGCAGCAGCAGCACAAACTCATAATGTAAAACGTAACAGTGGTTGTGTTGACTTTACTAATAAGAATTAATTTCTACTCAAATGATTTGAACCCACATTAGGATGATGACTCAAGCAAAAAATCATAACCCCCTTAGGTCGCTCGGGCTCGCTTGCTCCGCCACCAATTTTACGCCTCACCACTTTCAAATGTCACCAGCCGCCACTGGTTTATGGTTACCAACCAAGTGCCCATTACACTTCCTGCATCACAGTGGCCAAATCGTAAAAGATGGACACTGGTGGGAAATACATGAAGTCCGTTTACCGTGTGCTTACTTTGGGTGAGTCACCAGTTGTGACGCTTACTCACAATAAAAAGTGCAAAAACCAGGTGATCCAAAAGCGAAAAAGTCCGGTCGGATTAAATGGGCTGGTTCCATTTCGCTACACTTTCTTACGGCTCTAACATGACCTAGTTTCTTAGGGTAGTGGAGGTTCAAAATGGTAAAATATCATATGTGTGGGGCTGCCGACATGTTCATACCGGAGCAGCTTCTGGGTGCATTTTTCTTACCGGTGATGTGATCCAGCGAGCTGTCACTCGTGAAAGTGCTAAAGGTGTATGAAAAAGTGAAATTTATATTAAATGTGTTGCAACATAAGTTGCTCTCAGAAACATAAGATGCACAACTGACTAGGCAGAGTGCACTCAACAAATCTCTTCTTCCCTCGGACCCTCCTTAGAATGCCACATTTCACATCTAACCCAATTCTAGACTTCTGTTCACCTTTACTCTCTCCATCTACCTTCTACCTCCCTCTTCATATCCATCTTGTCCCATTCCCCAAAACTAAACCTTATTCTGACTCCTGTGAATCCATTCATCATACCCCCACACCTCTTCCAAATCCTGTGAAATTTCTACTGCGCATGCTCAAGCTAGACATTGATCCAAAAGGTATTCCATCTCCTCTGCCGAACTCTCGATACTCCTGCATCTCTCTCATTTCTAGAAATTTCTTCTCTTGCAAACTCCTGAATGCAAGATCAAGAAACAAGAATCACCTGAGCATCTATGATAATCTAGCAGACACCAGTCGTGACCTTCTATTCATCATGGAAACCTAGCTAACCGATGACACCTCTGCTACACTAAATATTCCCAGGTTAGAAAATAAGTACAAAAGTACAACTCGTCCAACTAAGAGGATTGTACGAGGTCGCCCCATCATTCACAAAACTTCACTCCTGACCTTATCTAGCCATTGTTGTACTGACCCAGAATACAATTCAATACTCAAACAATGCCATCCCTCTCCAACCCTGAGCCCTTCTTGGACCACACCAGCCCATCATTTTCTGAGCCCTTCTTGGACCACACCAGCCCAACATTCTCTGAGCCCTTCTTGGACCACACCAGGCCATTTTTCCTCTGAGCCTTTCCTGGACCTTGTTTTGGGGTTCACCTTAAACATCCCAATCTCTTTATGCCGGAAGACATCAATGCCTGGTTGAGCAAGCATGAGCTATATCCATCTTAATTCATCCAATCTACTATGGAGACGATTAAGTTTCATTAACTGTTTGCTGGGCCGACACATACGTCTCATGATAAAATACCAGGGCTGAATTTTCACACAGCTAGGCTTCTCCCGAAAGGTTCATGTGATCACTGCCTTAGTACTCTCTCACCTCGACTAAACCAATGGATTATATCTTAGAGCTGACTCTTCCAACTTTGTATGCCACAGAGAATGCAGCACGCATCTGCTAGACAGCTTCTCATTTCACCTATTCGGACTCATTAAAAAAGGGCTCAGATCCCTAGAATGTCTGCTGGTGGCTAGATGCATCAGCTTTGAAGCATATATAGTGCACATGGACCCTTCTTATCCTGCTGCAACAAAAAACACACCACCGTACTCTTGGTTGGCCTTCCTTAGACCCATTCTCCATTAAAAAAGTCAGCGACACCTTCTCCGTTTAGAGGTTTAAGATCTGCAGCACCATTCCTGCAAAAATAGGAATGCAGAGTCACCTAGAAGTTTGGAGAGCACAAAAAGCCTGGCTCTTCCAAGCCACATATGCATGATACAGATGAAGAAACAAAAACACAATGGTTGGCATGTGCCATGATGTCCAGTCGCCCTATCTTCAGAATTCCATGCTTATGTGAAATAAGTTTGCTGCACCATGTTTGAAGCAGGTGTCTGAGACTCACCCAACCCCACGCATACAGGCCATACTACACCCAAACCCTATCAACCATGTACTTCAATAGGGTGCCCAAGTCATGGATTAAAATCGGAGCGCTTTGCAGCCTCATCAGGGGTATGAAACGCTATATGAAGTCTACAACACAAACTACAGCTTTCATACAACAAATATTTGCAGTTGGATACCACAAGTGATTAACTCAACTCTATGTACTGTAAAGCTTTATATGCCAGGGGATGATTAAATCAGACATGTCAAGACTTACCTCTGTGTTTCACTCTTCCTAAATTAGGAATATTTTTTCACTTCATTTCATTATATGATTTTCCACGGTCTCCATTCTTTTCCGTGCAGGCCAATTGGAGAACAAGACGGTCTCTGATATTTAACTCTTGCCACATCTTCCCCTTGGCCTTTTCCAATCTCTAACAGTCTGTAAATGGAGGACTGGGTGTGGCTGTACCCTTGTTCACTGTGGTAGAGTGGATGAGCCTATTCTCAGCAACATGAAGCACTGACACAATGTTACAATTGAGGACAACATCACAGTCCTCCCCATGCAGAGGTTGCCACCCATTCACAGCCAAATGAACCACTGATGCCATCCAAGGAGAGAGACCCAATCTCAGATATCGAAAGGACTGAGGCCCAATTGCAGGAATCCTATACACAGCTGTGCAAGGACTGAGACTGGCCGGACGCCCAGAAGCACCCATGGAGTGTGCTCACCCGACTCTCCCAGCCAATCCTCCGGCACTCAGGCAATCAAGAAGGAACCCAGTTTCCTCATTCCTGAAGAATCTTACCTGGATGCTAACAATGCAACTAAGTTCAGATCTTTCTCCAATATACTCTGGTTAAGCAAAGTATCAACCTATGGCCTGATAATGAGTAGGCGGAATGAAAACAAGTAGGCGGTGTTCCCACACCAACATTTACTGGCTGTTGGAACACCAGACCAGATTTTACCAGTTGGATATTCCAACAGGTAAAATTGTTTGGATGGTAAGGGCCGAATTGCAACCCAACCCATTTTCCAGCCCCTGTCCAAACCTCAGCAATGGCATGGGGGACATGAAATGCCCACCATGCCAGGCCACAGTGTCCCCTTCCATTCCCCACCCTTGCCAACCCACCCTCCCAACCTCACCCCAGATTTACCATCTGCTTTGAGCCAACATCAATAATTACCACCGCCTGGAATTTTCTCATGAATTTTGCATTACTTGTATCTAGACCTTACGAGTCTCTAACCTAATTAACTAAATACAATAAGAACCACCTACTCAGTTCAGGTTTTCCGTCTGTGTTCACCACACCAGAAGTGCTAACTATGTATTTTGGATGAAAGTATCCTTGCTTACCAGTGCTGCTTGACTTCTCGGTGGCATGTGACCCTGTCAATGATCACAGACTTACTACCAGCCTCAAGCAAAGGCTGCGCTCCCATCAAGGTCTAAAGAACCTTTTAGGTCCAGCCTGTGACAGTGCATGCACTCTCACTAGCAAAGATATTGGGCCAGATTCACAAAAGTAATCTGGGACAAAATCCTAACTTTACGACTTTCGGTATTCACAAAAGGCATTTAAGAGTAATAAAGGGAGGTTTTTATCTGTGATCTTGGGAACAATTGTTTGGGAAACTCTCAGATTCATTGATCCGCAGGCCAGTAGGGTTTAACGAGGCCGGGAGCAACCACTGCTGCTAAGTACTGCAGCGGTGAGGGGTTTTCTGGGGAAAGGTGGAGCAATGTACCCCAATATAAAACAGTTTAGTACATCTGTGTTGGCACACAGAAAGTTGGATATCCGCTTGTATATTTTGCTGGATTGTGCTTGGCATTTGGGACGCCAGAATTGGCAGGGACTATCGTATACGCGCCACGGTTTGAGTTCAGATTTTCGGGGTGGGAGTGTTACCAGCATTGACTGCCAAGGCCAGTCACCCCAATATCATGTACACTCAACAGTGGGCTGGCGGAGTGCGTTGTAAGCTAAACCTCAGCACTCACTCGGCAGGAGCAAGCTGGCACACACTGGACAGGTTCTGCCATTTGTTTTTAATTCAGGCCCCTGACTGAGATATACCCTCGCCAACATTTATACTGCAAAGAACTGGGGTGTAATAATGAATGCAATACAACTCAACTGGGCAATGCCCTGACCCTCAGGCTTGTATGTATTGCAGTTACAAATCCTCACAAGCCATGGCCCTCCCAAGCTCACATTCCACAGGTTCCACACCCTCCGATGCAGGAGACATGCTCCAACACATCCCAGAATGGACCACATTGCACAGCGATTTACATTCATGGATGCACTAAACTCTAGCTCCACCTTGTGCATGTATACATGCCATAAAATGATGCTTGACATGTTATGGCTGAAAAATAAATATGTGCATCGATCAGCTGTGAGCATTTGGGATGCTGTGCTCAGCAAACCGTAGGAGTTTGGGTGTTTCCAGGTGCATGCGTCTGTGATGGGAGGGCGAGACAGGTTGTGTGGGATGCTCCATTTGCAGGGCAGCTGAAGGATGCATCTGTTCTTTGCTGACAGGCCCTCAATAAGAATACACTAAAAAACCCTACTCTTACAATGACCCTTGTTGGGTCTACTGAAACATGGGTAGCATTTAATTATCCACTTTGTACCCCTTTGCAGCATTCTGGCTGCACGACAAATGGCTGAATTGGTGTGTTGTTATGGAGATGAGAGGATGTGCTCATAATGGTGACTATACCTCTCTTGCCTTTCTTTATTGCTTTTTGGGTTGAGTACATAGATTTTAAAACCATCACTTGTACTACATCCTACTGAGGGCTATGCATGTCATTACCAATGCTTACTGGTTCTATGCTGGTGTTTGATGCATGGCACGAGTGGCAATAGAAAGCTCAAGTTGTGAGTGATGTTGTGCAGCGACAAAAGCCATTAAAGCATGGTAGGTTGGCCAAATCATTGATGACCTGGACAATCTAACAGGCTAAGTGTCTAGATGAGGACAGCCAAGGGTCACAACAGAGAACCTTGGTTTCTAACTTTGGGAGGAATCTGTCCGCGTGCTGGTGGGCGCTCTCATACTTAACGCAACTGAGGTCACTGTTAGCTCTGAAAAGTACACAGCAAACTGTGTCTCTCCAGAGACACCAGACTGACCATACAGAATAGCTGAATAGCTGTGCAACGTATCTGCATTTATCCAGGTAGAACTGTTGATCCAGAAAACTATACAACTGAACTGATTAAGGGGAGAGGATGAAGATTAATGAAAACATTGCAACATCTAAATTCCATTCACAAGTCATTTCCTATTCAATTAGTCTGCAAGAAAACATCTTTCAGGTTCAGCCAACCCCTCCGTGTTTTATAAAGGCTTATTTAGTACCTCAGCCCAGGTTAGTTACCGCTTCCTGTAGATGGAACCTACATAGTATTCCTCATGCAAACAGAAGCTTCATGGTATTACCACTTCAGTTTCCAAATCCTTTCATAAACGTCTCTATGACCATAGCAGACATTAGGAGAAGTCTCCCTATCTTACAAATGAATGGATGAAATCACATTTCCCAAGCGCACAAATACCACAAGGGCATCTCGGCGCTGCGGAATGGAACCCACGGTAAATCAGAAAGCAGATTTACGATTTGATTTTAAACAGCCAGCTTTTAATTTTTTTTCCAAAAGAGGGGGTGGTAAGTTATAATCTGTAAAGGAGGATGGACTTCGCTTAGATGCCATGATGCCATGTCAGGAAAGGATCCTCACTGGATTGATCTAAGGGATTATTAGAAAGCTAAGGGAGGCTGACCGTAGATTGTGTAGGGACATAGGCAGAGAATCTCTTCCTCAGGAAGGCAGGGCCGGCCTTGATCAGGCATCTGTGAGGGATGTATAGGGATTTTAAACATTATGCGTTTCCGTACCGGGAGGCATTGTAAGCAGATGAGAGCAGAGGTAGCTGAGGTGTGTTTGGGAATGTTCAGAATAAGTCTAGCTGCCACATTTTGGACTAACTGAAGTTGATGTATACTATTACAAGGAGTCCCAAGATAGCGGGGACTACAGTGGTCAATCCTGGATGACATGAGGGTCAGAGCCACCGATAAGCAAGGATCATTGGGTAATAGGGCAAAGAGTTTATAGACCGTTTTGAACAACCCAAAACAGATATTACATTTATTATCAAAAATAGAAAATCACCTCCACGGTTTCTAGCAGAAGTAACGGGAGGAGAAGGGGCATTAAAATCATTGGCCACCAATCAGGCGACCATGTTCCTGACAGTTTTTCGAACATAAATTATCTCAGTTTTATCCCCTTTAATTTTGAGGCGATTATTCCTCATCCAGGTAGCAACTGTCATCAGGAAATTGTGAAAATTCAGATTGGTGAGTTCTGCATTCTCTGATATGGTCACTACAAGCTGGGCGTCGTTCAATAAGGAGACAAATTAAAACTAAAGGTTCTCATTAGGCTTGCCAGCAGGGACACATGTTATAGGGCTCAGAGATGAGCCCTGGGGTACACCACACTGAAAGAAACTAGCATTTGCAATGCAATAGGTCTCGCATGTACGCGAGTTTAAGCTATTGGCATTGTAAATGACAATGCCTTTTATTTATGTTTTAAAAACGAAAACAAAAATAAAAGGCATTGTCATTTACGTCAATAGCTCAAACTCGCGTAAATGCGAGACCTATTGCATTGCAAATGCTTGTTATATATGGCACTAAAGAGCGGACTCCAGTCTCTTTCATAGCGCTACAACGTCAGCCAGCATTTACCAAAGACAATGACACCAGCCAATCAAAAACATGGGCGGGGCTTCCAAGGGCACTTCTACAGCATACCCTACCCCCTTTTTTTTTTCTTCTTTTTCTCCTAAGCATATACTGGTAACTGCAACTGTAACTAATGTAACAATGTTCTCAAACTATGTCCATTCTCATGTAAAGCGCTCTGATACCTCCGGGTCTAGCTAGCGCTATATAAAACTTTTCAAATAAATACTACAGCATGCCTCGCACAGCGAGCAGCGCATGCGCGCTGCAACGCTAGGCTCGACCTAAAAATGTGCATTAGCATCTTTCATAATACTCCCGAGATATTTTAAATGCGCTGCAGTCCTTGCAAGTCATTGAATTCCCGGTTTCTATACATTTTCGAGGTTTTCCTGTAATTTTTGGGACGTTCTTTGGTGTATTTTGCAATTGAATGACATTAAAATATCAAAATGGACTCCTTTTAAACAGTTGAGCCCCTTTTGTTGGGATGCTATCCTTCTTGTCGACGTTCATTCGGAGTCTCAGACTTGGCCATCTCAAATGCAAGCCTACTGGGGAAAAGTAACATTTCCTAGTGGGCGGTAAAATTTCAGAAGGGCCAGGGTAGAATCAATCCTAGATCAAACTCTGAGTCTGTCCAGTGCTTTTTTTTGGAAATGATCCCAATATGTCTATCGCCGCCCCAGCACTTCTAGACTTTCATAGACATTACCTATAGTGGAGTGTAGATTGTTTCCTTGAGGCCCATGAAGGTAGGCCTTCCCTGTAGGCCTGCAAAGGTGCCTCAGTGACGGGGTGCCACATTGTGGTGGGCTACCATAGGCCTGTTCAGGTGCGCCTGTGACCGGATGAGATGACACCTATGTTGGGCTACTCTAGGCCTGCAGGCACCTCAGTTTGGGTGCCAAGTAGTGTTGGGATACCCTAGGCCTCCACAGGCACCTCAGTGACCGGGTGCCACATTGTGGTGGGCTACGCTAGGCCTGCACATGAACCTATGTGAACAGGTGCAATGTTGTGTTTGGCTGCCCTATGCCTGCACATGCACCTCTGTGACCACGTATTATGTTGTGTTTGGCTGTCCTGGGCCTGCACATGCATTTCTGTGACCGGGTGCCATGTTGTGTTTGGCTGCCCTAGGCCTGCACATGCTCCTCTGTGACAAGGTGCCATGTTGTGTTTGGCTGCCCTAGGCCTGCACATGCACCTCTGTGACCAGGTGTTATGTTGTGTTTGGCTGTCCTAGGCCTGCACATGCATTTCTGTGACCAGGTGCCATGTTGTGTTTGGCTGCCCTAGGCCTGCACATGCACCTCTGTGACAAGGTGTCATATTGAATTTTGGCTGCCCTAGACCTGCACATGCACCTCTGTGACAAGGTGTCGTGTTGTGTTTGGCTGCCCTAGGCCTGCACATGCACCTCTGTGACCAGGTGCTGTGTTGTGTTTGGCTACCCTAGGCCTGCACATGCACCTCTGTGACCAGGTGTTATGTTGTGTTTGGCTACCCTAGGCCTGCACATGCACCTCTGTGACCAGGTGCCATGTTGTGTTTGGCTACCCTAGGCATGCACAGGTGCCTCTGTGACCGGGTGCCACGTTGTTTTGGGCTAAACTAGGCCTGTTCATGTGCGCCTGTGACCAGGTGAGGTGTCACCTTCTGTTGGGCTACCCTAGGCCGGTGCAGGTACGTCTGTGACTAGGTGTCACCATGTTTTGGGCTACTCTAGGCCTGCAGATGCACCTCTGTGACCAGGTGTTATGTTGTGTTTGGCTGTCCTGGGCCTGCACATGCATTTCTGTGACCAGGTGCCATGTTGTGCTTGGCTGCCCTAGGCCTGCACATGCACCTCTGTGACCAGGTGCTGTGTTGTGTTTGGCTACCCTAGGCCTGCACATGCACCACTGTGACCAGGTGTTATGTTGTGTTTGGCTACCCTAGGCCTGCACATGCACCTCTGTGACAAGGTGCCATGCTGTGTTTGGCTGCCTTAGGCCTGCACATGCACCTCTGTGACAAGGTGCCATGCTGTGTTTGGCTGCCTTAGGCCTGCACACTCACCTCTGTGACCAGGTGCCATGTTGTGTTTGGCTACTCTAGGCCTGCACATGCACCTCTGTGACCAGGTGCCATGTTGTGTTTGGCTACCTTAGGCATGCACCGGCACCTCTGAGACCGGGCGCCAGCTAGTTTTGGGCTACCATCGCTCCGCACAGTGTGCTTTGTGTGCAGACACAACCACACACAGTCTGTCACATCTCAGACTTTCTACTCAGCTAGGACTGATTTCTAGGAATAAACTGGTCACGGCAACATAAGGCGATTTTCAAGGAGTGGAAACTGCAGCGCATGTGTCCCCAGGAGGAGCAGCCGGAGCCGTAGGCCGGTGCCAGAGAGCTCTTGTTCAGCCCGACGGCCTGTGCAGGACGGCAGGGATTTCAGGCTGTGGTCGGTAATTACTGCACCTGACCGCACTCGGGGGGAGGGCAGAGAAAACAAGTGGCGAGAGAGCTTAGCTACCAGATAACCACACTGGAGCTCAGTATTTCAGGATGACATTGGTAGAAAAGCACTTCAGACCCAAAAGGATTACATCTATGCACCCTCGCCTAATTCTTAACATCGGAGCCGAATTTCCGGTACATTTGAGGTTTAAACTTTAATCAGACATTTGAGGGTTCATTCTATTTTTTTGGGGTCTTGGGTGGGTACATGCTTTAGTGTCATTGTAATTCTGTCTATTTGTTTAAATTATTTAACAGTTTTATATAGCGCTGCTGCAGTCAGAAGCGTCAGTGCGCTTTAAGACTGAACAACAAGCACCTATGGCAGTAACGGGGAAGAGAAAAAGTATGTGTATTTGCTGTAGTTTACTGACATATGTCACTTCGGACAACATTCACTGCGTTTCTGGATGACTGGGGATCAATTAGAACCATTTCATGACAAGTTATAAACATTTCAGGAAGATTTGTAGTTAATGTAGCCGTTTGACGGATAACTGTCTTTTTTATGGTAATTTGGGGTTCGTTTTAATTTTGTCCTGTATATTTGGGGATGATTGAAAAAGCAGCCGCTATAATAAAAGCGTGCCCTGATTACATACTACGCTGTAAAAGGAGCAAGTTCAGCAGAAAATAAAGGCGCGTGGCCGCTTGAAAGCGGACCCCGCCGTAAAATAAATAAATAAATAAATAAGCGCGGTCGCTATAGTTGAAGCGGACCGCGCTCTAAAGTAAATAAATACATTAAAGGTGCCGCATGTCATGGGTGCAATAGGGGAAGCGCATTAAAGAAAATAGTGCTCACCAACCTATAAAGCAGACTGTGTAACGCCACAAGTAAAAGATCCAGTCCTGACGGGCGGTCACAAAAGGAGACAGGGCGGTAACAAGGAGGGACTAAGAAGCCTCATTACCAATCGGAAGCCAGCGTTCACCAAGGACAATGCCGCTGCACAACATTACAGAAAAACAAACATAAGACGTGAAGTGTGGGTGTTACTGTTGCATTCCGGCTTGAAAATAAAGAATAAAGCTGTGTTAAAACCTCTATCTATGTATACCTCGTATGTGTGGTCAAGTACCTGCATATTTATATATTTTCCTCCCACTGCAGAGAAGAAGAAAAACTCACTAATCTCCACAAACCTCATTAAATCACCACTATATGACTCATTCTATTCCTCTTCCAAAATATCCCCCACCTCCACTCTCTGACTTATCCCAAACCTCTTTCATTACTATGAGCTCTTCCCTTCTCTATCCAGCCTTTGTCCTGTTCATCTCTCACTCCTCCTAAACCTCTTTTACTGCTATGAACTCCAATATAATCCATTTTTAAACTCTTCCCTCCTCTATCCCAGTCATCCAACTAACAGACTCACTTGTCTACACTCCCAAATACAATTTATATTTCCCCCTACTAATCCATCTTTGGGTTCTGCAGTAGCATGCTACTCGCCAAAATGTGCTTCACCGCCTCGTCAGAAGTAGTAAGCGCTATATAAACACACTTACAATCAAGTGTACCTCATCTGCGCATTCTGCTGATAACAGTGCGTGCTGATCGGTACAGAGCAACAAACTCGTGAGTTACAGAATGTTGCACCTGTGTATTTAGCATGCGGTTACTACTGTCATAGGGATTCTGCACACACAGAGCTATGCACAGGATAATAGAACCTCGGAATATAGCGGTGAGCCAACCATAACCCTTAGCACCTAAAACCCCAACCCAACTAGCCTTAGCGTCCCATTAGCACCAATGTACCAATGATTAGACAACCCAGAACACGGTATCTCTATCTCAGGACTCGCAGAAGCAAGAACACTCTTTCGTCACTCACTCGTACCTGTCCACAACGTGCGTAAGAAGAGACACTGTATAGGTTAAAATGTTTATTTCAACTTACGTGCTCTAAGATACAGTACACGTGTCAGTACTACTAGCATAATACATATGAATAATATAATCAGCATAGTTACAACTCCATAGAATACGAACGGGGAAAGCATCTCATAAAGCAGTGGATATATGTCTAACTAACATTACCACCCTCCCCGTGCTGGAAGCCAGTTTATTATAAAAATAGAAGACCTCTGGGCTTTGACTAGCGAACCCCCATACCTCAGTCTCTAGATGCAAAACTACATCAGCAGACAATCACAGCTCTTCTCTCTGGAAAGGTTGTCTCCAAGTGTGTCTAGAGCGGACCAACCGCAATATTAAAAGCACACTAAGTTTTCCATGGCAGCTGTACCTAGTGTTATGTCTAGGTGTGAGGGACTGGCCAAATCAGCAAGACAAGGAAACGTTGTTATTCGACCTTGTACATGTTGTGCAGTCTGAGCCCAAAGTGAACAGGAGAAAAGGTGAAAGATAGAAAATGCAGACAGTGCAAGAAGAACTTGGCAAGAGCAGAGGTCGATAGAACAACGGCCCAGAGTAACGTGTGCAAAGGAAAGCATTATGGCAGCCAGGCCCAAGACAACTTAGCAAGGCAGGCCAGGGCCAGGATGCCACAAACCACAAGACACCCTCCCATGGACAGTCCATCGGCCAAGACAAAGGACGAAGACAGAGATCAAATGGGCCGAGCAGAACAAAAACGTCTGTAGGCTATGCAGTCCCAATGAGGGAGAGGGACAAACAACAAAAGTGCCCAAGGACAAATGAGAGCCAGCAAGGCAGGTCTTTCAATCCAGGAGCGTGTAAGAGCAGAAAAACGCTATAGCATCCAGGAGGACATCATTGGAAGTGTCTGAAAACAGACGCCATCCAGTCCATCAGATCAAACGAGCAGGAATGTTCCTCAGAGGACGG
Organism: Calotriton arnoldi; assembly: GCA_963921515.1. NCBI lineage: Eukaryota > Metazoa > Chordata > Amphibia > Caudata > Salamandridae > Calotriton > Calotriton arnoldi. The sequence goes on along the minus strand of CAWUFW010004284.1, from coordinate 449,633 downwards.
AGCATCCAAAAGCAATGCGGGACAGCTTGCGTGATATTCAATATAGCTCTGTTGTAGGAGATCCTGAGCAGCCGCCCAGATATCCCATTGTGCCAAAATCCCAAGTGCAGCCGCACGCGTCATACAGCCAGTAACGGAACAGTCCTGTTCGTGGGCCTCTAAGGGACCCACCAACCGAACAAAATCCGGAACAGACAACGACGAATTGGAGAGGCAATAATCCATGGTCCAGGTGAAAGGACAGCGGATGCAAGACATCACAGGTTGCACGCAAGTGAAATACGCAAAGCGAAATGAAAGGGTATATGACACACTGATGGTCGCCAATGGCAGAACACCGAAACTGTCCAGGAGTCGCTCACGGAGCAGCTGGAGGCGTTCGGGATCGAAAAGGGCCCATCGGGGAGCAGCCATTGCGCAGAAAACAGACCAACAGCAAGACACCAGCCGCCAAGGCGAGGATCAAGGGAATCCACCAAAGACGCTGGAGAAAATAGAATGAATGAACGCTGGTATCACACCGAAAATAGTTTGGAAGGTGGACACCAGGCCGGACCCCACAACTTTAAAAAAGTGCACCAGACCCTCAGTGTTTGATGCGTTAAAAATACGATGAATCAACTCCCCAAAATGTTGGGGGAGGTCAGTGTTCAAAAGGGCCTGTATTTCACTGTGGGTACTCGCCACCTGGAGAATGAATGTCTCCCGGGCGGATGTGAGCATAACCTCCTCATTCAATAATAGGGCCTTTATTCTGCTCAACTTATTGAAATCTGCCTCCATGGTTGGAATGGAAGGCCAAATAGAATTATCAACGATGTCGTGAGGGGGAGGAAAAAGCACATTCTTGCAGCAGACAACTCTGTGCGAAACCGTGACAATATACGGAATGCCGGCCTGTAAGCCACAACAGTCTTCGTTATTTAAAAGCAAATAGCTACCATTAGTAAGCAAAGTAAAGGTGGGAGAAATAGCAGGAGCAGGAATACCTTTTAGCACACATGCAAGATTTGGAACGGAAACGCTACAAGCTCCGTGCAGCTTAATGTGTTTACAAATAAGTGAATGACCTACAGTTGAATCACAAGACTCCCCCGTGAGAAAAACTTCCTTGCCGTCTCTAAGGCATTTATACATGAAAGGCAAGGACCAGAGTTCATGCAGGAAGGCACTTCCCAAAGGCTGGAAACGGCCCACAGGATAATGCTTCATGCATGAGCTAAATTCAAACAAGGAAAAAGGTAAAGCGATAACCCCATGAACTAACCACACAGCAGAATCTAGTTCCGCTACAGAGAATGGTAAAGGATCCACTTTTTCAATATGTAACAAAGTGTACGATGCATCTTTCATGGACATGAACTGCTGTTTTTCAGTCAAATTAAAAGGCAGAAATAGGGCGGTGGTGTTCAAGAAATTCCAAGGAACTTTACCTAACTTAAGGGTTTGCAAAGTCCACGCAAACTGCATTACTGAACGCAATTGATTCTGACCATGGTACAATATAGATACATCATCTTGTACAATATCGACAACAGAGGACACAATATTCTCTAATGTGTAAATGCGGGAAGACAGGGTATTTATACTATTGTCAACAACAGCAAGCACCTTTTCCAAATTTGCTTGGTCTATTTCCCGAAGACGGGATGCAGCTTCCATTTGTGATAGCTTCCAGAGTTCATTATATGCTTCATAAATGAACCTCTTCGGTCGTGGACCACGAGGTCCCAAAACAAAGTCGGACAGATCAATGTTGCCTGAAAGGAGGGATAAATGCTGTTTTACAGAGTCTAGGGACGAATGCTGCAACCACTGTTTGCATAGTTTACCAACAGAATATGTGGTGACAGTACGGGAATCAGAAAACCTCGGATCAGGCCTGTCCTGTGTATATCCAGGAACTGAGCCGTGAAAACGCAGTTGGCAGGCATTAGACGATATGGGCCATACCAACCAGGGTGACTGTACAAGTGTAGAAACATTGAATGAATTGTCCTGAAACATGGCCTGCAAAGTTGCAAGGGACATATTAAAACGCAAACTATCATTGGGAGCGCTTGACAGGGATGGTAGGGAAGGCGCGTTTAATTGTTTAGTAGTAGCCAAACCCCAACATGTAGTCTGATAGATGGAAACGTTCAGAAACATAATTTGGGCTGGGATAAGGCAAGCCCGGTGCAAAGCCTCTGTGCCCTGCACCTGCCATGGCTTTGAGCCCCAGATTGATTTCAAATCTACAGTGTCCTTCCAGTACTCATAACCACCCACAGCTAAGGCTTTCAGAAAGGAACCCGAATAAAGTAATTTTGTGTGGGTTAACATGATTTTCTGAGTTGCTGGGGCATTCAGTTTAAAATAATAGGACCCAGGGTTTGATCGATTGAAATCAGTGAAATAGGTAAATTTATTTCTAAGGGTCTGGGAGCTACCTGGTATGGGGTTTGGGCAATGTTCCCATTGGGTATAGGTAACAGGGCTACGTAGTGCACTCGGTTTATGGAGAAAATGGTTGCCCCAATGCTGGTAGCAGTACAAATCGGCATAATTTGCAGAATTCATATACAAATCCTCAGCATTAAAAGAAGCATAATATTTTAAATCAGCAAATAATGCTTCAACGGCATGCACATCCCAATCGTCAGAATGAATATTACTTTTTACTACATCACCCATCGAAACTCGAAGGACATTTGGTACATTAATAATTTCTGTCGGACCATGGATTTGAAAGTTTACCGCATCCCATACGATGCCATCAGCAACTGGAAACGCTGAAATGTTCACAAATGTGTGGTCACGCTTCATGATGTGAGAGGAGGAATGTGGAGCCAAAGTTCCAGTAACACTGTTCACAGCAGAGCGTTCAGGTAAATAGTGACCATTGATAAGTAGAAAAAACACTGTGACAAAGCCAATGGACATGAACAAAAAAATCAGGAAAAGCACCAACCAGAGATATGTCCAGGGTGGAACCAAAAAATTGTCTCTAAACCAGGATACAAAAAGACTGAACTTGGACGGGACATTTGAAGAGGTGGAATCCGAGTCAAAGGAAAAACGTGTCGGGCTCAGTGGCGTTGTTGGTTGGTGTGCCACCGACTCTGTTGCGGGATAGGTATACTCGTCCTCGTCGATGCAGGGGGATGCAGGGGGTTCGAATATATTTTCAGGCAAATCAACCATCTCCATGGTAACACCAGTGACCGTTCGGGCAGGAGTGCCTCGAACACATGTCCGATAAATGGCAGGACAAGAGACCGCCGGTGTAACACTATTCAGGATCGGCCAGATGTTGTAGCTTGACATTTTCCACTGAGATGTATCTGTTCTCCTTGCGACCAGGAAGCGGTGGTAAGATTACTGTACGTGTTCCCTTCAAGCCCAGAACTGGAACCGGTGCTCGAAAAGAGGGGCCGAATTCTTTTTGTTCTCCACCTTCTCTCGAACCAGTTCGCCAATCTTCGGAAGCCAGCCGGCAACCGGAATCTGCAGAGCAGGGTCTGTGGCTGAAGGCAAATGTGCAAGTGCAAGTTTGTCTCGGGCTTCTTGTAAGTCCTGTAACATAGCAGAATGGTTATCTACATCAAACTTGGCGGATTGCGCCGCCATGTCTAGACCATCAAGGTCAGGCACAAACATTCGTATGCCGAAAAGCATTTCGTATGGGGTCCGCCCACCCAGAGGTCTTCTAGGGAGATTATTAAGTGCACGTTGTACGGTATACAAGTGGGCCAGCCAGTTCCTGCCAGTACCTATAACTCTAGCTGTCAAGGATTGCTTTAAGTCACGGTTCATTCGTTCAACGATAGAATTGCCCTCAGGCCTATACAGAGACGAAAATTTCACCCGCACCCCCAATGAACCCATTGCGTCCTTGTAAGCCTTAGAGGCAAACGCCGGACCTTGGTCAGAATGGAAGGTGCCGCATGCGAAAATTCCCACAAAGACACGCAAATCCCTGATGACATTTCGAGCGTCAGCACTCCGTTGTGGCCAGACCCAGATGAACCGTGTGCACGAGTCCACTGCCACTAAGATATATTTATAGGCAGTGTCTGAAGAAAATGGACCGCAGTGATCCAGGTAAACACACCCAAAGGGTCTGTTAGAAATGCCTAGCGAGGTCTGAGGTGGTCGTGTAACCGTGGAAGGCTTGATCTGTTGACAAACGTCACAGGAAAGCACATAAGTACGGGTGTCTTTATATAAACCACGCCACCAGTAACGCTGCTGTAAGATGGAAACTGTCGCAGACACACCAGCATGAGCCGAAGCCATGCCTTCGTGCGCTGCCGTTATCAAGGAAAACCTGCGGTCCGCGTTGGGGATCAGCCGATCCCCAACACCGGGTATTGTTACATAAGGAGCCTGTTCGGGACCTAACTGATAAGAATATTTGGAAGGAAAACCCCTAGGGTAATTAACGCCTTCCTTTGTCGCAGCAATAGCTGCCAATATATCAGTGTCTATTTTAGACATGGATCTAGTAACTGCTGCTACTGAACACGTGACTACTGCTGATCTGGCAGCTTCATCTGCCAGACTGTTACCAACAGCGTGTGCGCCCACCCGCTGATGGCCTAGGGTGTGAACCACCTGTGTGAGCGGCAGACGTTGTTGTAATTCTGCCACTCGAACCCAAAGCGTTTTATGCTTGATTGTGTTGCCTTTAGCGTCTCTATAGTCGTTTTGCGACCAAAAGAACAGATGGTCATTGTATGATTGAACACAGTAGTAAGAATCGCACACAATTAGAGTGGTCACATCAGGATTAACGAACTCAAGTGCAAGCACCAAAGCGCGCAGTTCGGCCAATTGTGCGGTACTATCCCCGAGTGTCTGAGTGTGCACTACAGAGGATTTGAACTCTCCGTTCACAAAGGTACCTGCGACAATAGCACATGCGGCTGAATAAGCATGCTTGGACCCTGTGGCCGGTTGTGCCGAACCATCAGTGTAGATCACACAATCGTAATCCTCAAGCGGCAGTAAAGACAAAGGAGGAGGATGAACGAATTCATACTGTAAAAACTCCTGAGTCTGAAGAGAAGAATCGAAAATGAAAGTGACATCCGGAGACGTCAAAGATGTTGCCCATTGAATCCAACGGGGGTGCAAAGCTTTAGAGTTCGGTACACTTGCTTTGGTCACTGCCTCTAAGGCAGGATATGGTGTTACCACCAGTATGCGTTTTCCCTGTGCCAGTGCGCGCTCTTTTAGAATCGCTATTTGCACTGCTGTTAGAACTTTTCTACAGAGGAAAACCGCATTTCCGCGGAAGTGTACAGATGTGACTTGTATGCGATGGGTACTGAATCACATTCGTTAAAGGTTAAGTACGTGAAACCCACTGCCCCTGGTATGATTCTAATCACCAAGTTTGTGTGGTTATCACGCGTCAAAAGAAATTTTGACTCAAGAAGGTCAGTCTGTAAAGACTGTAGAATGGAGGTATGCTCCGGAAGCCAACAAGACTTCGAAAAAGTAGGTTGTATCAAGGCATACAGTGGCTTGATACGCTGGGCGTATTCGGGAATGTATGTACGCCCGAAGTTCAAAAACCCAGCAAGGACTGAAGCTTCTTCAGATTAGTAGGAGGGCACAGAAGTGCACATTTCTCTAGGAAATGGGGGGCTAAGCCCTTACCTTCATTGTTGAGCTCATAGCCCAAGAACAAAACGGTAAATTCAGCAATGTGAGATTTAGCAAAGTTAATTTTGTAACCTTGAACCGCAAATTCAAGAATAATGCGGTCTACTCGGGTCAGATGCGGAAACAATTCGTCATCTGTCAGGTAAATGTCATCTGCGTACGAACATGCGTCTGGATCTATGCCGTCTAACAAAGAGACAACACGAGCGGCGAATACGCCTGGACTATTTTTGTAGCCCATAGGAAGGCGCCTGAATTTGAACATTTTACCACCGGAAGTAAAAGCACACCATTGGCCACTCTCCGGGGCTAAGTTGTGCGTGTAGAATCCATTTGAAAGGTCAAGTGTCGTTTTATATTTTTTACGAACAAGACTGTCTACAAGCGCAGAACTATGGGTATTTTGCACCGCAAAGGTCCGACAATGAGAGTTCAAATGCCGGTAATCCAACAGTAAGCGGTACGATCCATCGGGTTTAGAAACCGCGAAAAGGGGATTGTTCATAGGTGATACACAGGTTTCGATTACTCCCTGATATTCCAACTGAGTCAGAATTTCGGAAACGGGGCCTTTGGCTTCACGTTTTATGGGATATTGGGGTTGTGGTTGCGGTAGTGACCGCAAAGGTATTTCATGGGGGGGAGATTCTTTGTCCCAACCCACGTGGTTGCGGTATAACGCAGGAGCCAGGGACACAGCCCACTCAGCTGCCAGAGCCTCCGCTTTGTCCTTTGGGACATGTCGAGAAAAGCTCGGAAGGATTACCTCCTCCCCTTTACGCGCAGCAAGAACGAATGGGTGTGGCCAATCCACCTCCGCTAATAAAATGTCATATGAAGAGGTTAGATTTTCCCAAAAAATCCCTTTAATAATGCGCTGTATATCACCTTCAATTTGAATGACAATATTAAAAAGTCTATCAGGGGGTGCCACTCTGGTGCCAGCTGTCTCGACAGTAATGAATGTTTCAGTTGCTGTCGCCTCCATATGAGGACGTAGCGCCTCCCGCACTATGGTAACTTCCGCGGCGCTGTCTAGGAGGGTTACTGCCCACGTCCAATTCAGGAGCCTCATTCTCACCGTCTGTGGCATATTTCGCTGTTACAGCGGCAACCTTCTTCTTCTGAAATTGTGGTCAAAAACGTTGAAAGTCTTCTGCTTTTCCTCTGACTTGTTGTCGAGGTTGGTCTCGTCCCTGGGGAGCCTCTCGGTCCCTTCCTCTATCCTGGCGGTCTCCTCCACCGGCCTGTGACGAAGTCTGTGCCTGTGAAGAACGAGGAGAACGCGCATCAGGGATCTGAAACCTATCCGGTGATTTAATTCTCGCTCTATCGCGTAAATCATAAGTGCGTTCAGAAGAGACCGAAACCGGGGATGCGCCTCTCGACCCCGGTTTCTTTTGTTGCTTACCCTGTTTTTTCAGCCTCCAACTCTTTTTAGTGAAGACTGGTTTCTCATCTTTCTCAGGCTGAGATTTGGTTTGTTGTTGTTGTTGTTGCGATTGTGTTTGCTGTTTTGCAAAAGGCTTGTTGCCCAGGCTATTTCTGCCAATAGTTTTGTAAGCCTGGGTAATAATTTTCGGTAATTCGCGAGGCCTGTCCAATTCTGGGACCAAAGCCAAAGCATTTGCTACTTGAAAGTTCACGGCATCGCCCTTGACATTCGCAAGGATCAGCTCCGCTACTACTTCAAACACTCCCACCAGTCTCATCCCTAATTCCACAGCCGCTTCAGGGCCATGTTCATCCTGTACTTTTTTAATTACTGAGGGGAGAACTGTCATGGAAGGAGTACCAAAACACTTAGAATATACTGCTGCGAATACCCTACCCCAGTTGTCACATGCTGTCAACTCTGGAATTAAGTCTTTTGGCAAACTAATCGTAAGAATGCGGTGTTTATCCACCGGCGTTGTGTGTGGAAAAACTGCCTCCAACTGGTCAAATTTTTCTGCAAGCCAATAAGGAAAATCATCCTTATTTTGTGGACGTTTGCCCATCACCGAATTCACCATGACAGGACTTATGGTCACTCCGCTTGCACCAGCTGGTTGGCCGGCAACTCCAGGAGCAACGCCATGGATGTTGCCTGTAGCACAAGTTACTAACTTGTGTAACGATATATCTGTAAGAGACAGTAGTTAGTGACAGATTCCTTACCTTAGAATATCCCCAGGCGTCAGGCTGGATCCGGAAAGTTTTTGCGTAGCAGTACCCTTGCGCGTCGGTAGGCGGCGTCATGCGGCTCCGCGTCCGTCGTCGGCGTCGTGATCGCCGGGATGACGTCGCGGGCAGTACTTAGACGCCGCCCCTGCGCGCTGACGTCAGTTCTGTACACGACATTCCGCGCCAGGAACGCAGAGCCATGCAAGAAGCTGACATAGGTGTCTGAAAAATACTAGGGCCCTGAAAGGGATGTCCTTAACCCTAGAAATCAGTTCGCAGAACGGGGAGGATGGGTGGGCGGTAAGGAATCTGTCACTAACTACTGTCTCTTACAGTTATATCGTTTCACAAGTTAGTAACTTATGCATCTGAAAGAGACACGTTAGTGACAGATTCCTTACCTTAGAATAGATACCCCAGCAATACCAACCCCGGTGGTGGGTCTGCGAACAAAGATCAGACAAGGAAGTCCTGGAGGACAGAACGGCCAAAGAAGCCGTCCCTCCGGACCTGACTGTCAAGGCAGTAATGCTTTGTAAACGTGTGCAGCGAGGCCCACGTAGCTGCCTGACAAATAACCGGCAGCGGAACACCGCGGCCCAAAGCCGTGGTAGCAGCCGTTGCCCTGGTGGAATGGGCCCGCAGCCCAACAGGAGGATCCTTCTTAGCCAAAGAATAGCAGGTCTTGATGCACAAGGTAACCCAGCGGGAGATGGTCCTCTTGTGCACCGCCCGACCTTTTTGGCGCCCACGTAGCCAACAAAGAGCTGGTCATCCACCCGGAAGTGTTTTGTGTGGTCAATATAGAAGGAGAGCGCACGTTTTGGGTCCAGACGGTGGAGCCTCTCTTCCTCTCTGGAAGGATGCGGAGGCGGAAAGAAGGTGGGCAAAGTGATGGTCTGCCCAATATGGAAAGCAGTAACCACCTTTGGCAAGAAGGACGGGCGCGTCCGAAGAACAACCTTGTCCGGATGAACAGACAGAAAGGGAGGTTTGCAAGATAGAGCCTGGAGCTCACTCACCCGCCGAGCGGAGGTGATGGCCACCCAAAAAGGCTGTCTTCAGAGTCAGAAGACGAAGAGGACAGTTATGTAGAGGCTCAAAGGGAGCGCACATTAAAAAGGTAAGAACGAAGTTCAAGTCCCACTGAGGCATCACAAACGGAACAGGAGGGAAGAGGTGAGTAATGCCTTTTAAGAACCTGTTAACAACAGGGGACTTGAAAAGGGAGGGCTGATCAGGAAGCCTGAGGAAGGCCGAGATAGCACAAAGATAACCCTTGATGGTACCCAGGGCAGAACCCTGTTGGGCCAGAGAAAGAAGGAACAGAAGGACCTCAGAAAGAGGGGCAGAGAGGGGATTCACAGCCTTTGCTGTGCACCATGCCACAAATGTGTTCCACCTGCAGGCGTATACCACCTTAGTGGAGGGACGCCTGGCTGCCAGAATCACATCACAAACTTCGGGAGGCAAGTCGAAAGGAATCAACTGCCGCCGCTCAATCTCCACGCAAGCAGGTGTAGACTGGACAGGTTCGGGTGGAGGACCGCCCCCTGCTGCTGCGACAGAAGATCCTCCCGAAGAGGCAGACGGATCGGGGGATCTACGCTCATATTGAGTAGCTCGGGATACCAAACTCTTCGAGCCCAGTCCGGAGCCACAAGAATGACTTGGGCCCGGTCGTGCCGAATCTTCTTCAACACTCTGGGTAGAAGTGGTATAGGCGGAAAGGCGTACAACAGACCGCAACTCCACTCGTGACGAAAAGCGTCTCCCGAGCGAGTGCCGCCTTGGAAATTCCAACGCGCAGAACTGATGACATTGCGCGTTCTCTTCGGTGGCGAATAGATCTAACCAAGGCTCTCCCCACTGTAGAAAGAGTCCTTGCGCCACTTCCGAGTGAAGACGCCATTCGTGATCCATCATGCACCTGCGGCTGAGTTCGTCCGCCCTGGCGTTCAGGGAACCTGCCAGGTGTTGAACCATCAGGAACATGCCCTGATGTTCCAGCCATGTCCAGAGGCGCAGAGCCTCCTGACAAAGGGTCCAAGACCCCACCCCGCCCTGTTTGTTGCAGTACCACATGGCGGTGGTGTTGTCTGTGAACACCTGCACTACCTTCCCTTTGACAGAGGGAAGGAATGCCTTGAGTGCAAGTCGGATCGCCCGGAGCTCCAGAATGTTGATATGGAGCCGGGACTCCGCCGGAGACCAGAGGCCTCTGATCTCCGCCTCTCCCATGTGACCGCCCCATCCCAGAAGGGACGCGTCCGTCACAACTGTGTGCTCTGGCTGGGGAAGGGAGAGGGATCTGCCCATGACCCATTGCCGGTTCGAGAGCCACCACTGCATCTGTCTTGCAGTCCCCTCCGAGATCTGGACGTGATCGGACAGGTTGCCCTGGTGCTGCGCCCACTGGAACTTCAGGTCCCACTGCAGAGCCCGCATATGCCATCTGGCATGATTGACCAGCAGGATGCAGGAGGCCATGAGGCCCAGCAGCCTCAGGGTCATCCGTACCGAAACCCAGGATAAAGGCTGAAAGATTGGAATCATAGCCTGAATATCCCGGACTCGCCGTTCGGGAGGATAGGCCCGAAACTGCGTCGTGTCCAGAACCGCTCCGATGAAAAGGAGCTGTGGAGAAGGAATCAGATGCGACTTTGGCACATTGATGGAGAACCCCAGCGAGTGCAGGAGTTCGGCCGTAGTCTGGAGGTGGGAGACGACTGCCTGGGACGAGCCCGCCTTCAGCAGCCAGTCGTCGAGGTAGGGGAAGACTGAAACCCCTGCCCGGCGCAGATGAGCTGCGACCACCGCCATCACTTTCGTGAACACCCGAGGGGCACTGGTAAGGCCAAAGGGGAGCACGGTGAACTGAAAATGCTCGGGCCTACCGTGAACCGAAGGTAACGCCGGTGGGCCGGCAGGACGGGGATGTGGAAATATGCGTCCTGCAAGTCCAACGCTACCAACCAGTCTCCAGGGTCGAGGGCAGTCAAGACCTGAGCTAGGGTGAGCATCTTGAACTTCTCCTTCCGGAGGAAGCGATTGACGTTCCGGAGGTCCAAGATAGGACGCATGTCCTCCTTGTCCTTTTTGGGCACCAGAAAGTAGTGGGAGTAGCAACCACGCCCTACTTCTGGGGTCGGAACACGCTCGATGGCCCTCTTGGTCAAGAGGGCCGTGACTTCCTTCTGTAGAAGCACCAAGTGATCCCCTGACATGCGGTGGAATTGAGGTGGCATGGCTGGGGGGTGGTCTCGAAGGGGAGGGAGTAGCCCCTTCGGACAATGTCCAAGACCCACCTGTCCGAGGTGATGGTACGCCAGTGGGGAAGGTGATGGCGGACCCTGCCCCCAACTGGCGTGCTGTGCACCTGAAAGGAGGGACTAGGAGGGCTTGGAGGCCGCGGACGGGTTGGAGGTGGTGGCCTGACCCGCACGCTGGTTGCCCGATCCGCCACGGCGGAATCCACGTCCTCGGCCACGCGAAGACGCCTGCTGCGCGGGCCGGTGGCTGGGCTGCTGACGTGAAGGGGCGCCCCTACCATGGCCACAATAGGGGCGAAAAGCAGAAGTCAGCGGAGGGCGTGTAGCAGAAAGGCCCAGGGACTTGGCAGTAGCCCGTGAGTCCTTAAAGCGCTCCAACGCATGGTCTGCTTTGGACCCAAAAAGACCGACTCCATCAAAGGGCATGTCCATGAGAGTATTCTGGACATCCCCTGAAAACCAGTGGTTCTCAGCCAGGCGTGGCGTCTGAGCGCCACCGTCGTTGCAATAGACCTGCCCAGCGAGTCGGCGGTGTCAAGGCCACAACGTATTGTGTATTTAGCCGCATCCCTTCCTTCCGCAATGGCGCGGGAAAGCAGTGTCTGGACCTCCTCAGGACACTGGGGCAAAACATCCGCCACCGAATCCCACAGGGAGTGGGTATATCGGCCCAAAAGACAAGCGGTGTTAACGGACCGCAAGCCAGCACTGGAGGAAGAAAAACCCTTCTTCCCAAACTGATCCAGGCGTTTGGATTCCCTATCCGGAGGAGCGGTAGGGAAGGCGGTTTGGGAAGCAGAGGCTTGGACAACCAAGCTCTCAGGAGTGGGGTGGACAGAGAGAAACAGGGGTCGCCCGGAGCTGGGCGATGGCGTCGTGACACGTTCCGATCCACAGGAGCCCCTGTGTTGGGCTTGGACCAGGCGCCCAAAAGAACGTCAGTGAGGGCGTCGTTAAACGGCAGCACAGTCTCCGCAGAGGAGGCTGCCGGCTGAAGCACCTCTGTCAAGATGTTAGGCTTGACCGTCAAAGTAGGGAGTTGGAGACGTAAGGCCCCAGCTGCCCTACGCAACACCGTACCAAAATTGGCTCCCTCCTCCATAGCCACGGGAGGAGACAGCATGCCAGTGTCAGGGGAAGTATCCAGACCACTGGCCTCCCCTAGACTCTCTGTCCAGTCCTCATCGTACTGACACCGTCGTGTCAGAGGGTCATCAGACCCCTCCCAGTCCACCTGGTCCTCCTCTGGTTCAAAATAAGGAGGAGGAGGGACAGTTGGGATCCAAGGTCCCATCGGCGCCGGAACCGGCGTCGAGCGACGTCGGTCCGGATCCATGTCCGGAGCCGGAAGGAACTGGGGGACGACGCCGCCCGGAGCCCAGGGCGGCGTCGAGAACGGCACCGGAGACATCGGCGCCGGCGGAGGTGTCGTTAGGTCGACCGGCGTCGATGGGGGTTGTGGAGCCGGGATCGAGGCCGGGGCCGGGATCGAGGCTGGAGGCACGGGCGACGCCGGGGCCGGAGCCGTCGGCGACGCCGGAGCAACCCCATCAGGGCCCGCGGGGCCCGAAGGCGCACCGGAGGGGCCTGGAGGCCCGAAGAGGCGGGCCATGGCCGACAGGAATTCCTGCACTTTGGCCGGATCCGCCCCGAACCCGGGAAGGGCGGGTATGGCGGGGGCGACTCCACAGGCATGTCCGGGGCCGCGGGGGCGGTGCCGGGAGGGGCCTCAGCCGAGCCGCGAGACCGGCGAGGCGAAGTCCTAGAGCGATGATGCTTTTGGACTTCTTGTGTTTCGACTTACCGGACGAAGAAGACTTCGACGCCGACGACCGGTGTGGACTCCGCGATCGACCCCTGGACCTCTCACGCGACCGGGGCTTCCGCGGAGCCGAATGCCGGGCCTCGAGGAGCTTTCGAGACCGCTCTCGCAAAGCTTTCGGGTTGAGGGCCTGGCAGTCGGTACAAGACTCCGTGTCGTGGCCTCGGCCGAGGCAGAAGAGACACTCCCAATGCGGGTCGGTGACGGACATCATCCGCGCACAGGCGCCGCAACGTTTGAAACCGGGCATCCCTACGACACCTTGATAGATGAGAAAACAGTGAAAAAATTCACCAAAAAGTATGGTCAAAAAATGACCAGGGCACTGCTCTTCCCGGATCTGCGCTTGCTGGCGCGGAAAAAGAAGAACTGACGTCAGCGCGCAGGGGCGGCGTCTAAGTACTGCCCGCGACGTCATCCCGGCGATCACGACGCCGACGACGGACGCAGAGCCGCACGACGCCGCCTACCGACGAGCAAGGGTACTGCTACGCAAAAACTTTCCGGATCCAGCCTGACGCCTGGGGATATTCTAAGGTAAGGAATCTGTCACTAACGTGTCTCTTTCAGATACATATCGCACTAAAGCTCGATGCACCTGCACCAAGGCCGCATACATAGTGCGCAGTTCCGCGACTGGTATAGTCATATAACGCGGATGTGGGGTGTACCCGGCCAAAACAGGCCAATTGGCCCCCTCAATGGATAAGGGGCCTAAACGAACCGTGGTGGTCGGTTGTGGAAGGGCGCCATTAAACCAAACACGGTGCTGCCAAGCCGTGAGCGGTACTTCAAGAGTAGTACACGGTCGATAGACAGCGGGAACATTAGTGGGTTCATATTCATGGAACAGATTATCGTTCGCGTCCACCGCTGGAAAAGTGATCCAAGAGTAGAACACCTCAAAGTGGAAAGCCGGATCGGCTTGAACCACAAAGACTAAGTCGACTCCCGTGTCTGGCACTCCATACACCCGTAAGTGATCCCGGAGTGCTGTGCGGCTATGTGCCGCTATGTCTATACCCGCCATTACTAACGGGATTATTCGACAACCTAACAAGAGGCAGCACAAAAAGGGTTATGATTAAGAAACCTTTTTTTTAACAACTTCAAGCTTGAAAGAACCTACAAAAACTTCAATATAGGAGGTATCGCCGTCACACACGCTTCCGGAAGCGTACGTGAGGGGATTGTGGACAAGCACAAGTACTACTCAAGCGTCTCGCAGATAAGCCGCCCCACTCGTTGGTCGCGCCGTGTCATAGGGATTCTGCACACACAGAGCTATGCACAGGATAATAGAACCTCGGAATATAGCGGTGAGCCAACCATAACCCTTAGCACCTAAAACCCCAACCCGACTAGCTGTTATTACTGCATGCTGATTGCTGTAGAAAAATCAAAACATGAAGTGCAGAACCTGTTCACATGTTTGCTTTACTTTTATTACAAAAAGAACAATTGATGGACAGAATGCAGAACAATGTCATACATTCACCCCAGTACAGAGATCTGGGCCTCAATTCATCGTTTTTTTGCTCACCAATCCATTCCAGTTTGAACCCAGCCATATGCAAATCAGTCTTGACGCTGCGCCCAATGGGAACAGTCCAGCCCAAACTGCCAGGCCAGGCCCTCACTGGGCTGGAAACAAGCATCCAAGGACCGGTTTCGGGGTTTCATCCCTCATCAGTCAGGATAGCTTGACTCCAGTGGCATGGAGAGCACGGGACCCACGTCTGGGCATACCCGTCCCACTCGGGGGGACAAATGCAAAAAGAACAATTGATGGATAGAATGCAGAACAATGTCATACATTCACCCCAGTACAGAGATCTGGGCCTAAATCCATCGTTTTTTTGCTCACCATGCCATTCCAGTTTGAACCCAGCCATATGCAAATCAGTCTTGACGCTGCGCCCAATGGGAACAGTCCTGCCCGAACTGCCAGGCCAGGTCCTCCCTGGACTGGAAACAAGCATCCTAGGACTGGTGCTCACTTTGCCACTGGATTCAAGCTAGCCTGGCTGATGAGGGCTGTTAGCCCGAAACCGGTCCCAGGATGCTGGATTCCGGTCCAGGGAAGACATGGCATGGCAGTTTGGTCTGGACTGTTCCCATGAGGCACAGGGTCAAGACTGATTTGCATATAGCTGTGTCTGAACTGGGGTGGCAAAGTGAGCTAAAGAATGATGATGGATTCAACCCAGATCTGTTACTGGGGGTGAGTGTTTGAAAAGTTTCAGCACTCCGTCCATCATCTCCTTGTGTTTGCTTTGTTGGCCCTCAGTTGGCAGGGTATGCCCAGACGTGGGTCCCTTGCTCACTTTGCCACTGGATTCAAGCTAGCCTGGCTGATGAGGGCTGTTAGCCCGAAACCGGTCCCAGGATGCTTGATTCCGGTCCAGGGAAGACATGGTCAGGCAGTTCGGTCTGGACTGTTCCCATGAGGCACAGGGTCAAGACTGATTTGCATATAGCTGTGTCTGAACTGGGGTGGCAAAGTGAGGTAAAGAATGATGATGGATTCAACCCAGATCTGTGACTGGGGGTGAGTGTTTGAAAAGTTTCAGCACTCCGTCCATCATCTCCTTGTGTTTGCTTTACTTTTATTACAGCATTCTGGCTGGCACACTGCACTTTCTTTCGAAGGGTAGAGCGCCGTGCATAGTAATGTTTTTTTCTGCATGCCCGGTGACACGAAAGCAAACGCGAATTGCAGAAATTCTCCTTATGCATTGGTCTTTTACTACTGCAAGCTGGCAGGTACCCAACACAGAATATGTGGCATGCAGACAGAGTCCCTGGCCATTGCACTGATGCCACAGCAGGCTGACTGGTGTAGAATAGTGCGCACATGAGGCGTGACACTCTGTGGCATTGCCTGCCTCCGCGTGGCGCCGCGAGGCCACATCAAGGAGCTCATATACTAGGTAGACTATGCAGAATCAGATGTATGCCCGTGTTCTCAATGGCTGCCCCAACAGCCAA
The DNA here is from genome assembly GCA_963921515.1 of Calotriton arnoldi. Lineage (NCBI taxonomy): Eukaryota > Metazoa > Chordata > Amphibia > Caudata > Salamandridae > Calotriton > Calotriton arnoldi. The sequence goes on along the minus strand of CAWUFW010004284.1, from coordinate 433,727 downwards.
GGTTGGCAGGGCCGTGGGCGTGACCACTGATTGTGGTAAAGGGTGGTGGGGGGGAGGGGAGTTATCAATCTAAGCCTCTAAGGTAACGGGGCTGGCTCAGATCCAGTAGGGCAGGGGCGATGAATGGTCATAAACTATCCAACGCCTCCCCCTTCCCAATCAAGTCCTTCCGCCATCAGCAAACGCCAAGAACGCATATTCGCTGGGAATCTGCCATGGTTTTGTTGAACAGAATCGTCTCTGCCAAATAACGAGCACCTCGTGTGCACGTGGGTGCCTGTGCGTTGCACTGTTAATACTGCACACTGTCACAGATTACTGAACACGTAGGTTCAGAAAGTGTGTTACCCTCATGTATTGCACGTTTATTACTGACTGCCCTGCTACAAACTGTTGAACTTGTGCGATGTAGAACGCGTGCTCTCCTGCTCCAAGGCGCTATAACCACTCGCAGTCAAGAGTGCTTTGGGTCACTGCCTGAACGAGGAAAAATATAACCATTAAAACTGAACTCAAAGGAGAAGATGGAAAACACCGGGACCTGTCTGTACAGTCCACACACAAAAAAAAGCATTTATAAACATTTCAGGAAGATTTGTAGTTAATGTAGCCGTTTCACGGATAACTGTCATTTTTTTATGGTAATTTGGGGTTCGTTTTAATTTTGGCCTGTATATTTAGGGATGATTGAAAAAGCGGCCGCTATAATAAAAGCGTGCCCTGATTACATACTATGCTGTAAAAGGAGCAAGTTCAGCAGAAAATAAAGGCGCGTGGCCGCTTGAAAGCGGACCCCGCCGTAAAATAAATAAATAAGCGCGCTCGCTATAGTTGAAGTGGACCGCGCTCTAAAGTAAATAAATACATTAAAGGTGCTGCATGTCATGGGTGCAATAGGGGAAGCGCATTAAAGAAAATAGTGCTCACCAACCTATAAAGCTGACTGTGTAACGCCACAAGTAAAAGATCCAGTCCTGATGGGCTGTCACAAAAGGAAACAGGGCGGTAACAAGGAGGGACTAAGAAGCCTCATTATCAATCGGAAGCCAGCATTTACCAAGGACAATGCCACCAGCCAATGAAAAATATGAGCGGGGCTTCCACTCCACTTCTAAAACATACCCTACTACAGCATGCCTCGCAGAGTGAGCAATGCATGCGCTGCAACGCTAGGCTTGACCTAAAAAGGTTTATAGCGATAGAGAGGCATGGCAACCATCAGCTCTGAGCTCAATGTTAGACAGAAAAGATTTAATACACTTCCACACTTTGCTACCAGTTCCAATGCCAACCAGCCTTTCAAGGAGGACCTCCTGGGCCACCGTATCGAAAGTCGCTGACTGATCAAGCAGAACCAGGGCGGCAGAGCCTCCCCTGGTCCAGAATAAACCTTAGATTGTTGGCTACTGACACCACGGTAGACAGTACAATGTTTAGGTCTAAAGCCTGACTTAGATGGGTCATTAAACCGTGAAAGCTATACGTTAGAAGATCTAAAAGAGAAAACATTTGAGAGAATGCTCTGATCAGCCAAAGACTTTTTTTAACAAGAGATATTGTAGCCCGTTGCGAAGAGAAAGACATTCAAGTGCTTTCGAAGGATTTATTACAATTATCAGGGAGGGTATAAGTAATGTTGTCCAAGACTAACTTAAGAACATGGGGAAGGCAAGGGTTAAAGACCAGACTTGATGGACAACGACAGATGAGATACCCGAGATATGTTTTTCTTTTCAGGGTCATAATGTTCCCTCAACCTTCTTTCACGTTTCCTGTGCGTAGGCTGTCACAAAAACAAGGTTCCTGCAGTTTCTTGCAGAGATGAAGGGCGATCCCGCCTCGAGAAGTTGCCTGGGGGTGTTTGCTGCAGCGGCCCGGCCGGATAATCGCGAGGCTCCCGCAGGGCTCCTGAGGTGAGAAACTGCGGCCCACAAAGTGCGGGAGAGGTCCTCCGGCATAACGCTGCCTACCGCTCTGCCCCCGGGGGCGGATGAGAGGTCTCTGCACGGATATCTCTGCGGCGTTGACCGGGACCTGGTTTGCCTGACCCCAAAATGGCAGAGGTCAGGCGGTCTCAGGCTTTCAAGGCGGCCTCGTGGCTGAGCATCGGACTGGGCCGGTTGCTTCTGTTCGGTGCTGGGGGTCCCTCACTGTGCCCAGAGGTTGAACCCCGGCGCACGGTCACGCCCAGGAGCTCGGGCGTTTGCTCTTCTCGCAGTGGACCATCCGGGCACCTGCAGGCTTCCATGGTCAAGATGGCCGACATGTGAGGAGCTCCGGCCTTTCAACTCTCAAATTCCCGCGATTTTGGTTCGTGATCTTACGATGGACCGTGAATTTTGCTAACCGTGGAGCCCGATCAATCATGGCCGCTCCCCAGTGGAGCTGTTTTTTTCAGCTATAGAGGAGATTAGGCTCTGGTTCACCCCCTCGGCCATCACCTACCCAGCTGGACATTGGACATGGTTTTCCCTCGTGTCTCTGCTATGTCTCCTTTCCTCCCTCGCCCTCCGACGAATCCATCCCCTGAAACACGTTCCCCCTTGCCTGTCTGCCTGACCCGATCTGCTTTCCCTACCCCTTTTTACCTTCCCCCTTCTTCCTTCTTTGCTTCTTGGACGTGTGTCTTGGTTATGCTATTCGCTAGTAACTCATGTTATTGTGTAACACTGTCTGTTTTCCATATGTTATAATGGGCTCCTGTAACTGTTGGTAATTTTGTTACCTTGTAACTCGCTGATCCTCATGTAAAGCGCTCTGATACCTCCGGGTCTAGCCAGCGCTATATAAAACTCTGCAAATAAATAAATAAAAGATGCTACGGGTTCAAATGGGGGCGGCTATGTTGAGTGCTGAATTAACTCACTGATTACGAGTCAGCATATTCTTTAATGCGGTCAGCGGACCGAGGGGCATCACGATCTAAAACAGAGGCAAATTCCACGGCATCAATTCTATGCCAAGGGAGTGGAGTTAGGATGTGATGGCGAAAAAGGTTGGGGGTTGAACTGGCCTACATAAGTGTGCCTGCATAGGAGTCTTTGCTTTGGGGAATGACGGTTTTTAGCCACAAGGTGCAGTATTGGGTTGGGGGGGTGGGTTAGAATCGATGGCACTTACCGTGTCTCTGGTCCAGACATGCATGCCTTTGGCATGGCAGTGGCACACCCGCTGCACGTACGCACCAGAGTGAGAAAGATACAGCCCACCCCAGTGAGTGGGTCTGGCTAGATCAATGATGCAAGTGTGTCAAAATAAGTTCATAACAGTAGGAGGGGGGATAAAAGAATTAACTGGAGTCGAGCGACTTCTGCTCCTAATTGAAGGCTTCACTTCAGTAGGTGGCTACTGGAAAATTAAAATATATTTAAAAGAAATGTGACTAACTAAACCATAAAACAAGTAAAAGGCCAAAGGCTGTTCTGAGAAGGCGACCTAAAATATCAGGAGACACTACCTGTAAAAGACAGCTGCACCACTGCAAATTACAAGGAAAAACCAAGGCTCACCAGGTGAAGATACAAAATATCATGGTACATGCTGTCCTGCGTTGGGAGGATTCCGCTGCGCGTATGCACCAAAGTGAGAAAGATGTAGCGTGCCTCAATGACGGACAATTATGCGATAACTGACGCATTGCAGGACCAAGGCATCCAAGGGACTCCTTTACCTACATAAACCCAACAAAACATAATTTACCATCACAAGGAACTACGTGATGGTGGAGAATTTGAGCTACACCCCTAAAGAAAAGATTAATTACTACCAAAGATAGGTATGTAAGATGGTACTGAGTTAGATTTGGGTGATAATAGTGAAGCCGAGAAACACTCACTGGTCTGGTAAAATGATTTACATCCCTGACCATGCTGGCTCATGGAAAACAACTCACTTTGAAGGGGTTACCAGACCACAAGAGGAATAGGATAGGTTTTCCATATGTTCCTTCCCGTGCAGAAGGGTCTGACTTACTTGTCCCTCACATCCTTGGTCAATGAGGCAGATCCCAAGTAGGAGGCTATGTCAAGTGTACAACTAGATCACAAATTGAGATGATCTATATATTCTAAAGTAGGGATTCATGTGCATGGTCGCAATGTAAGAACATATGTTCCTTCCCGTGCAGAAGGGTCTGACTTACTTGTCCCTCACATCCTTGGTCAATGAGGCAGATCCCAAGTAGGAGGCTATGTAAAGTGTACAACTAGATCACAGATTGAGATGATCTATATATTCTAAAGTAGGGATTCATGTGCATGGTCGCAATGTAAGAACATGTGGACAGATGGAGAGGGCATAAGATACGTCCCCTGGATAACAGATGTCATAAGCATTTGTTTGCATGAATTTAAAGGTGACTTTGAAATAGGAATTGAAAAAGTGTTGTCAACAGAATCTTAGCAATGCAAAAGGTAACGGCAGCTAGTACAGGGGATATGCTAGCTGAAAAGAATCCCCGCTGATGATTCATTAAAAACAATCTTAGGCCTATCCTTGGACCTTATGGAAGTGATACTGGCCAATGCATAACTGTCAGTAAGAGCTCACCTCTGCATGACAAGCACACTTAAGCAAAAGCTGCGATACAGTCTCTAGAATCAGGAACGCCAATGCTGGGTCTTGTGCTAATGCAATCTTTAAAGCAGCTGGAAGACACTGGGATTTGAATAAACATTTCTCAGCATTGGAAGAAGACAATCACAAGGAGAAACCATCCCTCTCCGACACTGGCAGCAGAGTAGAATTTTATATAATGTAAACAAAGTCACATCACTTTACGTAGGACTTCTGAATGTGAAAGCTGTAACATTTGGACTTATTCTCTGAAAGCGGTTCCAAGACCAGTGAAGAACAAATTGTTTCCCCAGCCCAACAGTGAACGCATTCCTGTTAATTTTAGGAGGTAGGGCATGAAGGGGGTTAAACGTTATGCTCTACACGTCAAGACACTGATGGTCTTCCCAATTCCTTTCGGTACAAAAAGAAAATCCCAACATCGTAGTACTTGAACGCCACAAACTTAACTACAAATATATTAATTTTGTCGTAACCTGAGCTTTAATCTCCCTATTGGGTAGGAAAGTGTTTCATTTTGCGTTATTCATCTTTTGAGGTCAGGGTTGAAGAAGGTCAAATACAGAGGGACATCCTCATTGAATATTTTACAAGGAAATTTGTCAGTGTGAGAAGTTGGCCTGGCATATGCTGTCCACTAATTATAGTGGGCACCTTGCACCAGTCCAAACAACCCCTTATTGGAGATAGGTTAACGACAACCTTATTGAAAGCTATCCTAGTGGTAGCTATGGAGAGCAGCCTTCAGGCTAAGTCTTGAAGGAATGTAAAGCAGCTTGTTTTACCAGTCTATAATCTCTTGAGTGACCAAATGAAAGAGCACCACACCAGGTATATATTCAAAATATATGTATTTATTGCTAAACACACCCCCTCTAGTCTCTTTATGAGGCTAGAGTTCGAAGTACATAAGTTATAAGTTATTTAAACACAGTAATAGCACAAATACACGTTTGGGCCCTAGGGGCAGACCAAACCATATACCAATAAAGTGGTATAAGAACCACGACTGAGCTAGACACTAGGACTAGAGCCTCTAGAAGTGCTTGGACCACAAGGAACCACCCAAGGTAGTGACACAGGGGACCCACGGGGGACGCGTGCAGTGTAAATACACAGCCGCGAAACGCCGTTAACTTCTATGGAGAAAGTCGCGGTTTGGAAATTAAAGAAAAGGGACACTTAAAGAAGGACTTGGAGCAAACCCTTTGAGAACTAGGTCGTTCTAGAGTCTCTACCCACGGGAGCACCGGAGTACTCTTGTTACCTCACCCAGGGAAGCCGGGTGCATAGGTGCCTTTCGGGGTCGGGTTTCGTCGTCGATTTGAATGGCGATCTGCTGCAAAGTGCTGCTGGCGACCAAGTGGAAAGTGCCCGGGTGGATCCAAGAGTGGATCGGAGATCTGAAGAACCTGAAAGCAGAGGGGACAGAGTCTGGGTCACTAGCCAGTGACCAGGAAGGCGATGAGCAGATGCCCACCGATGTCGAGTGCTTCAGGTAGGTTGACGGTCGTCTTGACTCTTCAGCCAGGAGGTCCGGGAGGCGTTGTCGGCGACCAGGAGCAGGATTCGGGCTGGTACACGATGTCTGTCGAGTGCTGAGGTGTCGGCGACCGGATTGGACCCAACAAGCCTTGGCAACGGCAAGTCTCGATGAAGATGAAGATTGACGATGATGCAGACCAGCAAGGTCTGAGGAACTCACCCAGCAAGGGTAAGTAAGGGCAAGCCTGGAGCAACCAGGGAGCCCAAGAAGAAAAGGATTGGCCTTCGTGAAGGGCTACTAGCCAACGGGCTAGCGACCGCGAAGGAGCCTCGAGACGGTGCACGTGGAGCTGGCTCACAGGACACTCGTGGAGTGGAGGCCAGTGATCTTCGGTGCAGTTGGTGCTGGAGGCTAGGGCTACTCGGAGCCCAAAGCACGACTTCGTGGGAGACCCAGAAGAGGATGCACTGGCAAATGCGTGCGGTGTCCAGGGGTCACGGTTCCATGTTACCCACGACAGCTACGGGCCTCAGCTTTGCTGGGGACTCAGGGCCGCCTCGGGGAAGTCTGGAAATCCACCTCTGGTGATGCAAAGACTTCGGCGTCCGACGGGAGCTTAGGCGATGCAGACCGGACAATTGCTTCTTTAGTGCCTGCCAAGCAGGGGAGTCACTCCTTGACCCCAAGGGAGATTCTTCTGTCCTCTAGTCTTGAGTAGAGCGTCGAAGGTCCAGGATTCTGTGTCAGAGTTTCGTCCAGGGATAATCTAAAGTCCTAAGGACTGGGTTCCTATACTTATACTAAGTTTAGGGGTTGGACTACTCTGTGGCCCCACCTATGGGTGGGTCAGGGCAGAGGGGTGGCTACACCCCTTTCCCTTTGTCCAGTTCGCGCCAAAGCAGGGGCTGCAAGCCCCTGATCCGGTTTGAACTGGGGTATGCACAGGGACACCAAGTGTGCCCCCAGTGCAGGACTTCAAAGCACCCGAAAGTGCTCCCGCCCAGCCCCAATACACACTATCCTGTCTGGGGAGGTGGTCACACCTCCCTGGGACAGGAAACCTATTGTCCAGGCCTCCCCTGCCGGAGTTTCGTCCAGCAGCAGGAGGCCAGACTTGTGTCTGTGGCAGCAGCAGCATCCATTTTGTGATGCCAGGGCTTTAGAAAGAAGTTACCGGCCAGGCCAGGGTTAACATGTCTCTCCCTCTAGAAGGGTGGAATGCTACCTCCGCCGCCAGAATTGGCGGGGGGGTAGTATTCCAAGATGTTTGACACCAAACACGACATGTTTCGGTGCAGCCATTCCAAAGTTAGCATTTAACGCGAGGTTATAATGCGCTTAAGAGTATATGGTCAGGCTGCACTACAAATAGCATCAGAGAAGGGTCTTCGAACGCTGCAGAGGGGCCCTGCTGATGCAGGGGCACCCTCTCACATAGGAACCACGCACTCTGCCTTCAGGATTGATAAGGCCTGCCATAGGAGTGACTTATAGGTTTATATGTGTGTATGTATTTAGTGATATAGGTAACCTATATCACAGTAAGGGGTGCATGCACCACCTTACCCAGGCTGCAGTAGCAGACCTGTGGTGTCAGCTTGGATGGCCTTCTAGGGGTGGCATAATACATGCTGCAGCCCCTGGTAGGCCTCTGAGGTACCTATGCCCTTGGTACATAGTATACCATATACTAGGGACTTATAAGGGCACTCCAGATTCCAATCAGAGATGTGCCTAAGGCACATGGAAACCTTTTTACAGAGAAAGCAGATAGACTGGGGCCCTGAATAGCAGGATCCCAGTCCAACTAAGTCATAAACCAGCAAAACACCATAAAAAAAAGTGGGGGCAACCATATAGTCAGATTCCACCTTCCTACATAACCCCCCCCCCCAAACGAAAGGAGATAAGGCTAACCTTGGCCAGTTGAGCCTTCATTGACTAAGTGGTCATATAAGGAAGCACCTGCACTAGCATGGTTGCCCCCTGTCTTATGGTCCACTAAGCAATCCCTCACCCTAAGGGTATGAGAGGGTCTCCACCATGGGGAAATCACTACCTGTGGTGTGCTTAGGTAAAGTACAAGGCTGGTGAGGTGTCTGAGTAGGGAAGTGAGGCCCTAGGAATGTTGGTCTCAGCTTCCTCAGATCACTGGTCACCATGTATGCCTGTCTTTCCATGACTGAGTTGCACTTTGCTCTAAGGGTCAACCTTTGGCTGCCTACAGCTGGGGGTTGGGTCCCTTTGGATGGAACACTGGAGGGACATGGCAGGTTTGGAACCTTCTGGTCCCAGGTTTGCCCTTGCCTACCAGAGTCCTTCTGGGGGAGGTCCCTACATAAAGGTATGGGGGATCCCTCAGTGTGTAGAGGAGTTTTCACCTGGCTAGGGCTACTAGCCTGGGTGCCCCTAATCTGCTGATGGGGGGGGTTCCTCTGGACAGGGGGCCCTGGGGGGTCCACTGACCTCCCTGACCTCTGCAGCCCTGGGCTGACTGAGGCAGGGTAGAGAGGGGCAGGTTACCTGCTCCAGACTGGGTACCACCTTGGAAGGGTCCTCTGCCATCAGGGGTGTGGCCAGGCCAGGCCTGACTACCTCTGTGGCAGTTCCTTCACTAGGGGTAGGGTCAGATCCCTGAGGAGGCCGACTCTTACCTACTGTCTGGGGGGAAGAAGACTTTTCTTCAACCCTTGTGCTCTCTGTTGGGGGAGAGGGGGCCATTCTTTCAGGCTCCATCTCTCCAAATTCTTGGGCTGGGGCTGTGGCCATCACAGCCCCACTAACCTTTACAGGGACACCCAACATCCTGAGATGGGTTTGGTGTTCAACTTCAGCCCAGGCTGAAATTTCCAGATCATTGCCCATCAGGCAATCTACAGGTAAGGTTGGGGACACTGCCACTCTTTTTGGGCCTGTGACCCCCTCCCAGCTGAGATTGACTATGGCCATGGGGTGATCTGTTCTGACACCATCAATGTTGGTCACCTGGTATTTAAACTCAGGTAAAAGCTGGTGAGGGGGACTCGTTTCCCTGCCACCATGGTGACACTAGCCCCTGTGTCCCTAAATGCCACAGCTTTCTGACCATTAATTATTGGCTCCAATCTGTACCTGCCCAATGCTGTGGGACCCATGGTAAAGGTGGCAAATCCTATACCACCATCAGAGTCAGAGGAGTCTGTTGAGGGGTCCCTGTCTAAACTAGGGCCCACCTCTGTTCCTCTTGCAAAAGCACCTAACTTTTTGGGTGCACTACTCCCAACTGGAGGATTACTACTGGTAGTACCAGGAGGGGTGGTAGTAGTTGTGGGAGGAACATTTTCTTTATTGCCAATCCTGGGGCAACTGGGATCAGTTTTCCAGTGCCCAGGCTTTTTACAGACATGGCAATATGGTTTCTTTTCAGGAGAGGAAGGAGTTTGGGACCCACCCCCAGAAGAGGAATTTTGGGGCCCTGTAGGGGACTTATCCTTAGATTTATCCCCACCTTTCTCTTGGGACTTAGTAGAATCTTTCTTCTGGTCACCACCCTGATTTTTAGTTTTTACTCTGGTTCTGACCCATTTGTCTGCCTTCTTTCCCAATTCTTGGGGAGAGGTCAGATCAGAGTCCACCAGATACTGGTGCAAAAGCTGGTTTTGACAATTATTAAGGATCTGCTCCCTCATAATCAAATTGTACAATCCTAAAAAGTCCTGCACTTTGTTGCCATGTATCCAACCTTCCAGAGCCTTAGTAGCACAATCTACAAAATCAACCCAGTCTTGAGTCTGAGCTTTTTGGGTGTCTCTGAACTTCAACCTATACTGTTCAGTGGTTAGGCCAAACCCATCTATCAGAGCACTCTTCAAGACTGTGTAATTGTCAGCATCCTCTTCTCTTACAGTGAGGAGCTTGTCTCTACCTTTGTCTGCAAAGGAGAGCCACAAGATTGCTGCCCACTGCTTCTGGGGGACCCTCTGAACTTTACAGGCCCTCTCCAGTGCAGTTATCCATTTGTGGATGTCATCCCCACTCTGGTAGGGAGGGACAATCTTGTTTAGGTTTCTATGGTCATAAGACCTTTCCCTATCTTTAGGGATATTGCTGCCACCATGGGACTCTAGTCCCAACTTTTTTCTCTCTTTGTAGAGATCTAGGGACTCCCTGTCTATAGCCAGTTGCTGTTTTCTGAGTTCAAGCTGAGCTTCCTCATATTGAATCAGCCTCTTTCTCCTCTCATGAGAGGATTCCCTCCTATGAGAGGAGACCGAGGTCCCTATTGAGGTGCCAGAGTAGTTAGACTCCTGAGAAGGAGACCTAGACCTTCTGGGCACACTCACAATCCTTCCTGGGGGACAAAGTGGAGGTCATCTTGAGCCTCCTCCTCATCCACAGGAGGAATTGGGTTATCCAGGTCAGGGTCATTGTCACCCTCCTGGTCAGTTCCAGAGGGGGGCTGGGGGTGTTGCTACCCCTGGCCCCATCCTCATCTTCTGCCCCACCCTCTGCTCCTACCCCTTCAGTCCCTAAGGGCCTGCTGAGATCATAAGCCTCTAACATCTCTCTCAGATGTTGGGTGGTGGGGCTTTGGCCTGTCTTCAGTTTCCTCAAATTGCATAATGCTCTCAATTCCAAGAATGGGAGTGTATCATACTTGGAGGGAAGAAGCCCAGGGGCTTCTGGCAAGGACTCACTGGGTCCTGGCTTTGAAGACATCACTAGTGAGGTGTGGTGTATGCACTACCTACTCTAGTGTGGCCTACTAAACTCTCTTGAGTTGTAGAAAGGGTGTGCTATCCCTTAACACACAACTCTAAGTTCAGTAGAACTTACTGTATACTAAGCTTAATTTATATGTACCTTAGGTACCTTTAGTGGTTTTCAGTTGATCAATTCAATTGAGATTATCTGGTAAAACAATAGCAAGCTGGAATCCCACACGCTGCACACCAATGTGAGAAGTTGGCCTGGCATATGCTGTCCACTAATTATAGTGGGCACCTTGCACCAGTCCAAACAACCCCTTATTGGAGATAGGTTAAAGACAACCTTATTGAAAGCTATCCCAGTGGTAGCTATGGAGAGCAGCCTTCAGGCTAAGTCTTGAAGGAATGTAAAGCAGCTTGTTTTACCAGTCTATAATCTCTTGAGTGACCAAATGAAAGAGCACCACACCAGGTATATATTCAAAATATATGTATTTATTGCTAAACACACCCCTCTAGTCTCTTTATGAGGCTAGAGTTCGAAGTACATAAGTTATTTAAACACAGTAATAGCACAAATACACGTTTGGGCCCTAGGGGCGTACCAAACCATATACCAATAAAGTGGTATAAGAACCACGACTGAGCTAGACACTAGGCCTAGAGCCTCTAGAAGTGCTTGGACCACAAGGAACCACCCAAGGTAGTGACACAGGGGACCCACGGGGGACGCGTGCAGTGTAAATACACAGCCGCGAAACGCCGTTAACTTCTATGGAGAAAGTCGCGGTTTGGAAATTAAAGAAAAGGGACACTTAAAGAAGGACTTGGAGCAAACCCTTTGAGAACTAGGTCGTTCTAGAGTCTCTACCCACGGGAGCACCGGTGTACTCTTGTTACCTCACCCAGGGAAGCCGGGTGCATAGGTGCCTTTCGGGGTCGGGTTTTGTCGTCGATTTGAATGGCGATCTGCTGCAAAGTGCTGCTGGCGACCAAGTGGAAAGTGTCCGGGTGGATCCAAGAGTGGATCGGAGATCTGAAGAACCTGAAAGCAGAGGTGACAGAGTCTGGGTCACTAGCCAGTGACCAGGAAGGCGATGAGCAGATGCCCACCGATGTCGAGTGCTTCAGGTAGGTTGACGGTCGTCTTGACTCTTCAGCCACGAGGTCCGGGAGGCGTTGTCGGCGACCAGGAGCAGGATTCGGGCTGGTACACGATGTCTGTCGAGTGCTGAGGTGTCGGCGACCGGATTGGACCCAACAAGCCTTGGCAACGGCAAGTCTCGATGAAGATGAAGATTGACGATGATGCAGACCAGCAAGGTCTGAGGAACTCACCCAGCAAGGGTAAGTGAGGGCAAGCCTGGAGCAGCCAGGGAGCCCAAGAAGAAAAGGATTGGCCTTCGTGAAGGGCTACTAGTCAACGGGCTAGCGACCGCGAAGGAGCCTCGAGACGGTGCACGTGGAGCTGGCTCACAGGACACTCGTGGAGTGGAGGCCAGTGATCTTCGGTGCAGTTGGTGCTGGAGGCTAGGGCTACTCGGAGCCCAAAGCACGACTTTGTGGGAGACCCAGAAGAGGATGCACTAGCAAATGCGTGCGGTGTCCAGGGGTCACGGTTCCACGTTACCCACGACAGCTACGGGCCTCAGCTTTGCTGGGGACTCAGGGCCGCCTCGGGGAAGTCTGGAAATTTACCTCTGGTGATGCAAAGACTTCGGCGTCCGACGGGAGCTTAGGCGATGCAGACCGGACAATTGCTTCTTTGGTGCCTGCCAAGCAAGGGAGTCACTCCTTGACCCCAAGGGAGATTCTTCTGTCCTCTAGTCTTGAGTAGAGCGTCGAAGGTCCAGGATTCTGTGTCAGAGTTTCGTCCAGGGATAATCTAAAGTCCTAAGGACTGGGTTCCTATACTTATACTAAGTTTAGGGGTTGGACTACTCTGTGGCCCCACCTATGGGTGGGTCAGGGCAGAGGGGTGGCTACACCCCTTTCCCTTTGTCCAGTTCGCGCCAAAGCAGGGGCTGCAAGCCCCTGATCCGGTTTGAACTGGGGTATGCACAGGGACACCAAGTGTGCCCCCAGTGCAGGACTTCAAAGCACCCGAAAGTGCTCCCGCCCAGCCCCAATACACACTATCCTGTCTGGGGAGGTGGTCACACCTCCCTGGGACAGGAAACCTATTGTCCAGGCCTCCCTGCCGGAGTTTCGTCCAGCAGCAGGAGGCCAGACTTGTGTCTGTGGCAGCAGCAGCAGCATCCATTTTGTGATGCCAGGGCTTTAGAAAGAAGTTACCGGCCAGGCCAGGGTTAACATGTCTCTCCCTCTAGAAGGGTGGAATGCTACCCCCGCCGCCAGAATTGGCGGGGGGTAGTATTCCAAGATGTTTGACACCAAACACGACATGTTTAGGTGCAGCCATTCCAAAGTTAGCATTTAACGCGAGGTTATAATGCGCTTAAGAGTATATGGTCAGGCTGCACTACAAACAGCATCAGAGAAGGGTCTCCGAACGCTGCAGAGGGGCCCTGCTGATGCAGGGGCACCCTCTCACATAGGAACCACGCACTCTGCCTTCAGGATTGATAAGGCCTGCCATAGGAGTGACTTATAGGTTTATATGTGTGTATGTATTTAGTGATATAGGTAACCTATATCACAGTAAGAGGTGCATGCACCACCTTACCCAGGCTGCAGTAGCAGACCTGTGGTGTCAGTTTGGATGGCCTTCCAGGGGTGGCATAATACATGCTGCAGCCCCTGGTAGGCCTCTGAGGTACCTATGCCCTTGGTACATAGTATACCATATACTAGGGACTTATAAGGGCACTCCAGATTCCAATCAGAGATGTGCCTAAGGCACATGGAAACCTTTTTACAGAGAAAGCAGATAGACTGGGGCCCTGAATAGCAGGATCCCAGTCCAACTAAGTCATAAACCAGCAAAACACCATAAAAAAAGTGGGGGCAACCATATAGTCAGATTCCACCTTCCTACAGTCAGGACTTTGATAGATCAACCGGACAGCGTACTATAGACACAGCTTCTTGACCAATAACAAGGGTTGGATTTACCTGTCCAATGAGTCCCTTACAGGCAGGTAAAACACACAGTGAGGGACAGAATTTGAGATAAAAGTGAGAGTCCAGACCAAGGGTATGCACCGTCACTGTAGATGAGTGCTTGACCACAGACTCTCTGACCAATGCAGTTATACACAAAGGCCCATCCAAGAGAAAAGAAAAACAGGGAATTATCCAGAATACTAAAGCTGGAAGACATTCAAAGCTTTTTGATTTTCATCCAAGTTTTACTTTCTTGTATGTTTCTAAAGTAAACAAGAATGAGACAATTCAATACAACATTTTGGCAGAACATATATTTACATTTTTCTGAGGCTCTGAATCACAGCGGCTCACTGTATGTAGTGGTTCGCATTAAACTCTCTTGTAGGGAGACTACATGATCCAGGAATCCTTAGGACTACTTCCAGCAGATTCGCTAATCTTAGAATGCCCTGACATCTTGCCGTTCCAAGCCAGACATGCAGTCACCTCAGGACCGGAGTGTTGCCGCAGATGACTTTACATTGATCACTGACTCAGTCAAGGTGTGATAAATTACAAATGCATTTGTACACAAACAAAAAAGTTTCTGTGAATCAATAATTGTAATTTACTAACTGCTATGTAAGTTTGGAACCCAGAGGTTTAAGAGTCCTAGGGGTTGGGAGTCTATTCCCCGGTGGAAGAATTACACTTCCAGGGACTACTCTAACCTCAAAATAAAGCACATATGACAATCAAAAGAAGTTTCATAAATACCATTACACAGGGTCTTTGATAGAAATAATCAATTAATTATATATCACTTCGAATATGATCTTTTAAGGTAAACAGGAGTTCACTGGCTCTTCCACCAGATAAACGTCTTTTTTTTTGGGATGCAAGATGGCGCCCGTACGGCAGCTGATCTGCGGAGCTCCGCCGCGGCGAAGTTGAAAGCAGCGGTCCCCGGGGAGCTAGCTGCTCCGCTGCAACAGCGAACAGTGGGGGAATCTCATCCTGAGTACCGGAGTCCCGACCAGTGAGCGCAGGAAGGTGATGACAGACCGTCAGTCCGCCCGGCCCGGGGGCAAGGTGGCGGTCGGGCGCCTCTGAGTTACGGCGAGATGCAGCGACGAGCCGTTGTCTCGCTAGTGAGCGGGAGTATGCCCAGTGTCCGGCTGAACCGGTGAGTGCTCGAGCCGCAGCAAAGAGGCGGAGGAACCGGCCAAGCGGGAGAGTGACCACCCTCCTATCGCTGCCTTCTCCCTGCCCCCCCCCCCTTCCCTGAGAAGTAACAGACAATGGCGCCTCCTGGGCCGAAGTAGATGCCCCATGTCGGGCCCCCAAGGCCATATACGTCAAGGCTGCTAACGGACTAAGGGCATCTGACATTGGCAGACTCCGGCGGCTACGATCTCCAAGAGCGCCTGAGCCTGCCTGACTTTTTAAGATAAGCTCAATGAACAATGGGGTAACCCTGTGTCCCTCAGAACCTGGGTAAAGGATTATAAAGGTACAATGGTTCTGTCGGGTATAGGCACAATATTTCTTATAAATACAATGTTTTCATCTAATTCAGTTTACATGGACAGATTATTCATTAAACAAACTGAATGAAAATACATTAAACAAAGGAACACATAATAAGAGTGAGGTAATCCGGTTGTGTGGGAAATTCAATATTTAATATAAATTACATCATTTATATTAACCCACATTTTATATTACTGGTTGCGATCACCGGGCAGGAGTTTCCACTGCTTGTTGGATTTCTATTCTACATTGAATAACTAAGACGCGTTTTACAATTTCTAGTCACACAGGACTCATTACAAGTTCCTTGATGATCACTAGATGGGCCTTTGATCATCCCTGACCTGAGCCATACCAGTAATAATTCTGGTTCTTGTTAGGCTGCCATTTTCTTCCTTATCTCAGTCCTGATGAAGACCCGCTGTGATGATTTAAAATCGCACATATAGGGTTGAAACGTCGACGCTACCTTTTGGTCCAGTTCAAGTCCCTACTCGAAAAACACTGAAATTATACAGAGTAGTAGGGTCATTGTATCTATTCTGGCCTTTCACATTTTGTATATATTTTAATCATTTTTGTATATACTATGCACTTATTGTGTCACTTATCACACTATGTCACTTGATCACGATTTTGGCAGCTGTTAATGCAATATAAAATGTGGGTTAATATAAATGATGTAATTTATATTAAATATTGAATTTCCCACACAACCGGATTACCTCACTCTTATTATGTGTTCCTTTGTTTAATGTATTTTCATTCAGTTTGTTTAATGAATAATCTGTCCATGTAAACTGAATTAGATGAAAACATTGTATTTATAAGAAATATTGTGCCTATACCCGACAGAACCATTGTACCTTTATAATGACTTTTTAAGATGGCGGCCGGGTGGTTCTGACTAGGGAGAAGCAGCGGGAAGGGGCCACGATTTAAGCAGAGAGGCCCGGACGGTCAAGGCCGGCAGGGGAACTTAGTGAAAGCGGAAAACGCTTCAGCTGCGGTGACCACTCCCCCTCGAAGAAGTGAGCCTACTTACCTGCACATATGCCACATAAGCACGCTTTTCTCCCCTTGTTGGCGAGGGATCCAGCATTTGTTCTCTTGGGCTACTGGGACCCTTCCGTGAGTGACCACAGCGGCAAGGGAGACACACCCAGTAGAGGATTGGGAGTGGTCCCCCTACCACTGGGATCCTGCACAAATGCCCAACACTCACTTCTTCTTCTGGGAATGAGGTAGATCTGTAGACTTTGGAACTATCCCTTCCACCTCCCCTCTCACCACTCTTGACCTGAGGGCGAGCTGGAGGTTGAGGCGGACTGCGCCTCCCAGTAACACCATGACCGGGTGCTCTCGATGGAACTTTTTGACGATGCCCCCTGGGCGTATACCATAACTGTCTGTACTTACCGCGGTGCCTGAGCAACCTTGGCCGATGCCCGGTGGAGCTGTCCTATGCAGCTATAGAGGAGTTTGGCTCTGGTTCACCCCTTGGCCGTCACCTAGCCAGCGGGACATCGGACATTGCTTTCCTCGTCTCCCCGTTGTGTTTCTTTTCCCTCCCCCGCCTCCCCCCTCCGTGATTATTTGACTGCCTCCCCTTTTCCAGCCTGACTTTTGTGTCCCCTGTAGTACTTTCCCCCTTGCCGTTTTTTTTCTATGTTATGCTATGCTTTAGTAACTCATGTAACTATGTTAAACTGTTTCCCTTTCTATGTTATGCGACGCTCCAGCAACTGATGTAACTATGTAACAATGTACTGAAACAATGTCCTACCTCATGTAAAGCGCTCTGATACCTCCGGGTCTAGCCAGCGCTATATAAAACTTTTCAAATAAAATAAAAAAAATTTTTTTTAAAACTTCTAGGTGAGTGCAACTAATTTCATTACTCCATTTTATACTAAACTTAGCACCTTTATTTTAAAAGTGTACACCACCCGCTTCTTTTGTTTACAAAAGACCCCTGCAGTTAAAAATAACACCCTATTTTTATTCTCACTAGAGAAATGCGCCCAAATAGTTATTGATCCACCAACTAGGACAGTTTCATTTCCTAAAAACTGCCCAGTGTTTTTTTAACTTCTTACTTTACTCTCAAATATTACTTTGAAACGAAGTGTTTTTACTTTTTTATTTCTATGCGAGCATTAGCTTGATTTATGTGCGTCTGTGAGACAGAAATTAAAGCTGCAATAGCAGGTAGTGATTTGTGTAACTAATATGTCAAGTTTGTTATCATGGTTTAGTCAGAAGCAGCAGCAGAAAATCAAAGGCTATTTAATATTATAAAGAGTCAAAAATTCTTATTTAGTACAATAAGCAGTTGTCAGTGACTTGAATTGTGTCATTAGCTGTAGCTCACCCACTGGATGCCATCTTTGTTCTGGACAGGTGAAATCTAACTTTTCAGGATTTGCAAACCAATAGTTTAAATAAATATAGGTCCCGAATCACAACCTGCTATTTGCAGTAAATTTTGCCAAACTACAGTAGTGCTACAAAACTTACTACAAAGTGCTATTCACAAACGACATCTTTGTAGTATTTTACACTGTTGTAGCAAGTCCCTACCTCCATTGTTTTCTATGGGAGGGTGTTGCAGTATCAATGGTTGACCATGTGTAGTGCTGGACTTAGTACAAAAGTATGTTACTACAAAAGTGTAAACTTACTGAAAAGTGTAAATTAATTTTGTGCATCAGGCCCTAAACGTTTAATCCAGTGGAAGGTGGTGTGAATTATGCTTTTTCAGGCAATGCTCCAAGTAATAACTGTGTGCTACAGATTCTAACGCAGCAGTATCTGAGATTGGGAGAGCACCTGCTCAATTGATACCAAAGACAAGAACCAGAAAATGCTCCCCATTCTGCACAATTCTGTTTTTTTTTTGCATTTATAAGAGAACTCCTATTGAAGGCATTAAGAGGGGAGTAGTAAAATCCCTGCCTTCAGCGATCATCTTTTGTGTCAATGAGGTGGTGACGTAGTCTGGCACGGTCTCACGCCTCAAGATCAACTTGGGAAACCCAGAGCTCCTTAAACCGGCGACGCCAGACCAACAGCTCATACTTTTCAAATGAGGCCCTTGGTATACTCACAAGAGTAGCCATCATCCTCCAGTTCAAGAGAGAACCACTGGCACACTATCATTGATCAACCCACGAGAAGGAGGGGTGGATCACTCGGTTGCATGCACAGGTACAACTGATACTAGTTACAATGCTGATCCCGCCTAAGCTTCTGCCCAGCTTTGCAGAGGTTTCCTTTGTTCTGCTGGTGTCTGGCAGGGTAAGCACCTGACAGCAATGAATACAGTCACTAGAGCAGGAATCAAGAGGGAGCGAGCGATCCTGAATGTGACGCTTAGTTCCTGGCAGTGCAGATGCAGCGTGCATTCCCAGTCTGGACGCTTCATTTATTACAGATCCTTCTATTGCCTTCCCTGACACAAGAGCGCCTCATGGAGTGTGCGGTAGACAGCCCGAAGCGGATAGGCAGTCTAAACATTTCATTCAGTTTCGGTACACACCATCCTGGTCGAGGCTGGAAACATGGTGGCTTCATCAGGATGGCAGACAACCACCAACAACTCAATGTATAACACAAACTTCTTGAATGAGAAGTTAAGGTATTTTCTCCCATCAGCAAGTCCAAATGAGTATATCTCAATCCGTGTTCATTTCAAGATGGGTGGGATTCCAAAAGCAGCTTTCCAGCCCTTTTTTGGATGATTTCATAAATGAGGGGTCACAAAGAAAACTAACCACCAATATGTAGGACTTTATCACTGGCAGAATGTAGAGATCTCCAGCACCAGCCAGGAATGCGTTGTTCATGGAGCGAGTGAATCAAACCTCAAATTACCAAAGGACAAAGGCTGGAAAATGTACCAAGAGGATAACCTTAAGGGCGTCATTTCAAACGTTACATTTACACATGCAGGTTTCTTATTCACATCTGTATGTTTGGTGTTTTGCACTTTTCCAGAATGATGAATTATACTGCCAGAAGGTGCTTCATGTCATGATAACAACTGATCTGCACAGAGCTGGATCAATGCACCAAGGGTCGGGGGCAGCAAGGAGTGCGTGCTTTGACGATACGCAGAAAACAAGAACGTTTCATCAATAGATCAACTCTTTAATTATTATTATTTATTATTTATGATTATTATTATTTGTAGGGCGCACGAATCATCCCCAAGGGGATCTCTCGGCGCCCGGGTAGCAGACAACCTAGTATGGAAAAATGCTCATTAAAACAGCCAGGTTTTAAGATGTTTCTTAAAGAGAGCCAGACTGGAACATGCCCGAAGATCCTCTGGCAGACTGTTCCAGTAACTGGGGGCTAGATGGGAAAAATTCTCATTGTAACACTTTCCTATACCCTTACGTTAAGAGTAACAAGCACTGTCAAAGCCAATAGATTTCGCACTTAGATGCCCGTTGGCTCTGCTAATGTAATTTCTTCATGATGTGCAGTATCAAAGCAGATGCTGCACCGCATTAAGGAAGCATAGCAAAGAAATAAGTATAAATAATGATAAAGCAGCTGGGCCGTGTCACTTGGTAAGCATGCGCTTGAGTTATAATACACGCTTATGCACGCCTACAAAATGACATAGCCCAGGGGCGTCAATGTGCTTTTTTAAAAGATGTTAATTGGGCCAAGGGTCGGGGTAGCAGGCCGGGAAGAGTAGGAGGCAGATCCGTCAACGTGGAGACAGCTTCGTGAAGTGGTGGGGAGAAACACAAATAAACGAGAGAGGAGAGCGGGTGGGGCACAGAAGCACAGGGACGAACGAGCAACATGGGGGTGGCACAGAAGCACACAGAAAAACAAGAACATGGGTGGCACAAAAGCACACAGGTGAAAGAGGGCAACATGAGCAGAGGTGGCAGACAGAAGCATACGGGTGACAGAAAGCGACGCGGGGCACACATGCTCTCACGCGAGAGAAGGTAAAATGAGTGTGGGGTGGGACAGAAGCACACAGTTGAGAGAGCAAGAAGGAGCATAAGGGGGGCAGAGAAGCACATGAGGGAGACAGCTGGAAAACATATCCATTCTCATGGAGTGCTTAAATGAAAAGAAAACAGAAGCTCCTAAAATGCGAGCAGTGGAAGGACACACGTACTTAGGCCATGCTCCAGGGGAGGGACAAACACAAGAAGAGGAAGTAAAGCCCACAGAGGTGAATGAATGAGACGCAAGCAAATAAGAGTGGCAATACAACCAACCAATGGTAATTGATGGCCGGGCTCTAAGCCCACTGTAAGCTAACAACATGTGTCGGCACAAACAACATATGCGCTGTTTTAGGCGAGAATTAAAAAGGACATGATGATTTCATATTATTAAAAATATAAACGGAAGAAAAAAATTGAGCACAAGGACTATGTTAGCTTTGTACTTGTATAAGTAATCTTTTCCAAAAACATTTCCTCCGTAAGGACACACAGCATTTCGCAATTTCTGTTACTACCCAGTTCCCACAGAATATGAGCTGCCCCTCTATCGCTCTCAAATGATACTTTGCTTTTTTTTTTAACCTAGTGTACAAGATTAGTTGTAAAATTAAATCAAACAAGTTCATCGGTGTACATTTTTTTTAATGTCAAATGTACTTATTGTATCATCAACAGTACACAATCAGGGATGTATTTTCATGAAATCACAGCAAACCAAAACCTCAAATTCTTTGAAAAGGAGGAATGGTACATTTTCGGAATTTGTTGATCAAAAACCCAACAAGCCTTACCAGAAATTTTATTTCGGAAAAGGTGTTTAACGAAAAACAGCAAAGCCTACTGAAAAGGGGGAGCGAAAATCCTCAAAGCTGAAAATATTGTTTTTGCTTTTTGTTTTTTTGCAAAAAAAACCCAGCCACTAAAGTGGCTTAAAAAAAGCACACTGGTTCAAACAAGTTAACTAGTTCAACAAAGGTGACTTGAACAAAACCTTGCGAGGGTACACTATACTCATGTGTTGGAACCATGGAGTTTGCTGGATTTTTAGACAACACATTTCATGGTTTCTAAACTGACCAGCATCATCATCGTTGGAAAACTCCCAAATAGAATGGCTCATATGATCACAGACAATCAGATCTTGTGCTGGCAGAGGATGGGGTCTGCCTCAAATAGCAACATCCTGTTTTGTGGGGGCTATACCTGCAGTGTGAAAAAGCATCTCACTCCAGCACATAAAGGAGCTTTTGAAACAAGCGTGTTCTCACCCAGGCTCTACAAGTTTTAATACTTATTTTGGTAGAGTTCTAAGCCATGGATCTGTTTATCATGTTCTTAATTTCTTCTCTGGGGAGGCGTTCTCAGAGTCCGAGTCTTCCAGCTCGTCTCTGTGCCTTTTCAGTGCTCCACGGGGTTGGGGATGCTCGCTGTCTACCGGGTGCAAAGGTGTGCTTTCTTCTATAGTGCTGACACTAGCTGTGCTCAAGTCCAATTCAAGCACACAACAGTCTCTGTACAAGGGGTTGCAGGTCTCACCCATGCTGCTACGGTCTTTGTTTGAATGTACTTGTGTGCTGGCGACCTCTACTTCCGGTTCACTACTGCTCTGTCCATTGCTGTTGTGAAAAGAAGGATGTGGGTGCTGTCCATTGTTGTGCTTTACACAGGGAATCCCAAGAACTATGCCTTCGGGGGCATCAGTCTGCATTTTGGGGCAACTTGTAGATTCATGGCTGACTGTGCTGGGTAAGGAGTCCTTTGGAATTACAGATGAGAGCTGGTTTGTAGACTGTTGGCAATGTTGGTGGCTCCTCTGATCGGCGAGTCCTGTCGTCAGACTGCACAGCTCCCCTGGACAGCCATTTAACTCCTTACCAATGGAAGTTCCATTGAGCATTTTCGCCTCCTGAGTAGGCTCAAATGAACTGGAGCTGGTGTCTTGAGAAGAGCTTTCTTCAGTCTCTAGCCACTGCTTCCTCTCCGTCTCTTTGCACGGATTGGATGCATTACTGGAGCCACATCTAGTCACAGATTCCTTGCGTCGACTGTCAGGATGGATGTCTTTGGTATTCTGGTGGCCTGCCGAACTCAAAGGATGTCCTTCCCTTACAGAAGGTGCTATTCCATTTTTTCCACTAGTTCCTGGTTTTCCCTCCTCATCATCTCGCGGTCCACCTGAAGCCTCACCACCTTTACTCGCTGAGTAGGTGATGCAGGAATACTGAAGCCACTTGTAGGCTTTGTAGATCTTTCTTTCTACAGATTCCATGTCTGCACGAGGGGCAGATTTTGCTCTGACAACCTCCACCTCAGTTGTGGTCCTTTCTGGTGAAGACAATGGAGAAGAAGACAGATCATCCACTTTGATCTGTGGATAGTCGCATGTATCTTCACCGATGTAAGCAATTGCATTTCCAACATTGGCTTTCACTTTCTCCTCCTTCTGAGGTTTCTGGCGACGTCGCATTGCATTGCGTTGCCGCATCTTAGTTCGCCGTGCATTGAGGTCTTCTTCATCCTCACTAGTAGTGCTAGAGCTGCTGCTGCTGCTAGTACTGCTGCTGCTGCTACTACTACTACTAGAGCTACTCGACCTAGTATCCTCAGGGCTTGGTGACCGGGGTCGTGGGAAGAGGTCAGCTTCCATCTCAGTCTCACAAGCTTCATCATAGGAATCGCTCTCGTTGGTGCGGGTTTCAAGGCACTTATCTTTATTCCGTCTAAAATTGGCCAACCTCTGCTGTCGCACAGTTAATTCTTTATTCGCGGCTGCTAAGTCTCTTGATAATTGAGACCCCAAATTCAAGCCAGTTTCATCAATTTCTTCAGCAGCTGGTAGTGGGGAGTGGGGTAATGAGGCAGAGGACTCTGAATCGCTGTAGCCGGAGCGCTCGCTGACACCAGTGTGAAGCTGCAGGAAGGTGCTATCACTGTCCGAGTCAGAGCTCCAGCCCTCAATCTCACGGCGCACTAGCGAGTCAAAGAAGGCCATCATGCGGGGATCTTCCAGGATCGATTCATTGGCATAGTCATGAGAAAGGCCACGCCCACTGTTAAGAACTAGGCCGATGTACTCTTCATGCGTATATAGGCTACGAGAATCGTCTTCCCGCCTCCCCTCGAGGTCTCCAGTGCAGTCGGGCTGCTTATAAGGGCTCCATATCTACAATAAAACAGATAAGAAAATTATGAAGGTATATAATAACGCTGATGGATATTAAGCGGAAAATGTTTTTGCAGAATATATCCATTTTAACAATGCATGGATGCACTCCAAGAAATACGACACAATGGATTATTAATGGTCCTACTACTTGGATTGGCAACACCTTAACACAACATACAGCATACGTTGTGTAGAGGCAGCTTCAAACACCTCCACATGATTTTTGTTGCTCCCCTAGGACACTTAGTTGAAAGTGTCGAAAGTCTTTCAGTGTTGCTGCCTATTGCTGTACTAATACTTGGGACATCTACGTATTTTGCTTCACGTTTACCTACCATTGCAACACTATTTCCTACATAAATGTCTTTGTTACATCTCAAATTTGTTTGCATGTCTACATCTATTCAACCCTTCACATGTGCTTATGCATTTCCTCTGCACACAAGCGTGTGCTACTCTCTGCCCAGCACAGTTATTTACCAGTGTGACTGGCCTTGAAGCCCACCCCCAATCAATCAATCAGGAGTTTGTTAAAGCGCGACTACTCACCCGTAAGCGTCTCAAGGCACATTCTCATTCCTCCCCACCCCAAAATCCCAATTCCTTCATTTGCCACCCACTGAACTCTAGGAAGAGCACCCTCACACAGCTCATCTCTCTATGACTAAACGTCCCTCAACTCTTCAATCTGAGATATCCCACGTTACCTCTCACCATCTCTTTCTGCTTTGGGAATGCCTGCTTTGTCTGTATCGTGCAACACCGAACACTTTGCCGTTCATCTTACCGCCTCCATTTTACTACAGTTTCGGAAACTTTGTTTGGTTCATACAATACAAGCACATCTGCAGCTTTACACATCAAGTTTGCTAACTTTTCCAAAAGAACTCACAACAGTCGAAAAGACTAAGACGGGTGTGGGGAGGGGGTCGGTTGAGGGGTTAAGAGGCATTCTAATATTAAGTTTAATGCAACCACTCCCACCACCTATCTTGAAGCTTCTCCCTCTTCATTTGAATAGCACTCCATTACACCCACCACTCCGTTTAAAACTCACACGGCAGCCATCAATCGCCTATACAGTTACTGCATCGGTCTGTGAGAACCTTGATTGGCTATTACAGCCACTTTCTCACAATACTCCTCAATTTCCGGGTGTTTGTAGACTTCACCTTGATAATTACTTAAACGTAAACTCCCCCCCCCACCCCCCTCAATTCCTCATACCACGTACCACAATAAAATACCTATTTTCTCTCCAATTAAATTTATGGAAACCGCTCGAGATCTCATTTCCAAATCTCTCACCGACTCCTCACCCACTGTTACTGCATCTCCCTCAGATCACAATGTTTCAGATTTCATTCACCTCACCACCCCTTCCCCTTCTGCATATATACACCTTAAACGCAGAGGAAAATATTTGCCTAGAAGCCTACCCTCATGGCCTTATCAATTACACAATGGCTAGATCCTGTCTGTCCTTTAATCAGTTTAATGACGCACTGAGATCGGCCTTTGGTACAGATTAAACCTTACATAGGTTCACTCCAACTACTCTTTCCACTCAACCCCAGATCTATTACAGCATTCAGGCTCTGAAATGTAAAGTGCAAGTTCTTCTATGGAAAAAGAAAATCAAAACCTAGAAATCTATCAAGTGGATTTAAGTCAGTTTACAGCTGCATTAAATATGGGTGAATCCAACTATTACACTGACCTCATCTCTCTGCGGTGTCCCCAAAAACCTGCACACACAATCAGTGGTCTTTCTTCATCTCAGCTCTCGATCACTAAGTCCTACCTCACTGCTTATGCATTCTCTTCCAAAATTACTAAAACTACCTCGAACTTACTGGCTTTAAAAAAAAATCTTTTTATTAAACAATTGCTCCGTATACAATAACATACTTGATCGACCGATGTCGGGAGAGGCATTACAGAACTTACTGCTTTTGATACCAAATAGCTCTTTGTATTACCCACTTTGATCCCCCTCAAAGTTAAACAAGACACCCTGACACTAACATCCCCAGCTGAACTCATTCATGTACTCAAATAGCTAACACCATCTGTGAACCATCACACCCTTTCAGCCGTCAAATCGTTTGCACTCTCATCTGCATTCTGGAGCTTCTCTGTGTGGAAATCAGTACCAGTCCTGTCCGTTCTGAAAATACCTTCAGCAGACCACTCCAATCCATCTAACTACGTTTCTCAGAACAAACAACCCATTCAATTTTGCTTCAGTGGTCACGACCACTCGACGCTGAAAGGTACCCTCAACACCGGAGAAATCTCAAGAATGAGGTCAGGACTCTAGGAGCCAAGAGAATTCCGAATTACCTTGTAACATTGAGGGTGCATTTCAGCGTCAAGTGGTCTCGACCAAAGTGGGCGACATGGACGGTCAAGGCTTCTTCGTTAGACGTTCATCGACAAAAGACAAGGTGCTCAGCTGAAGACAGAGACTTGACTTGGTGGCGAGGCTCTTTTTAAGGTCAATACCAAGGGAGAAGATCCTCAGAATGTGGAGGACTTTGTTCTTTATAAGCCAATGATGTTACGACCCAGTTGGCTTCGAAGGTGGAAACCTGAGGTGTGGAGTCCTAGTACTGGGTTTTGGATTTTGTCAGGGGCCCTGGAGATCCGTGGTCTCCAGGTTCTGAGATTTCAGGGGATGTGGATATTGGGGTCTGCTCCTACTGGCGACAGGGTACGCACTGCAACGTATTTAACGCACAGCCTGAAAAGGAGAACCTAGGAACATTCTCGATAAGAGTGAAAATGCCCAGAGAAGAGAAACGCTCAAGGGTCCCACTATTTAAGAAGAAGGGAGTGTAAAGAACTGAACACTATGAACGATAGCAAGGACTTGTGATCGTTACAGAAGGCATGATAGTAGGTACACATGCTAGCCAGGGTATATTTCAAATGGAGAGTCAGTGCTGTATGGGCTACCTATCTGCTCAGTGAACAGCCCAACACAGAGGAAGATTATGGCGCTTGGAACAGAGGCTAAACCTCTCTCTGAGAGGCAAAAAGGGGCTTACCTCCCTAGTAAGACCTCACCAGGTAAACGAGATACCCTGCTGAAGAGAAAGATCATGTGAAGGAGCTTGCATTTCATAGAACGGAGTCAATACACCTGTCCGAAGCCTGTCCAGAGAATTCTTATTCAACTATGAGACAGGAAGCATGGGGCGTGATCTTCCTCAAAACAACTTCTGTTCCCTGAACCACCACACGGAAACCATAAGTGGTCTGAATGCTTGGGGGAAACTGAACCACCTCCAGCACAGGAGGTTTTAGGCTGAGCCTGCTCATCAACACACTGGACAAGAGCCATCCAGAAGCCCATTTATTAAACCAGCGGAGCCTACCTCCCTTTGGGAGAGGAGAATTTCCCACCCCAAGGCTACCCAACAATCACCATTAGGGGCACCTGACATCGAGTCTGCTAGAAAGGAGAAACTGCAATAATCAGTGATGGAAAGACCTAGAGATCTGTCTGGAAAGAGAACTCTCAGAACAACTAGTTCAGGGAAGCCCAGCAGAAGGAACCAAAATAGGACAACAACAAAAAAAAAACAACGGGAAATATTCAGGCTCACCTCATGCGATTCCTGCAACTTTTCAGGGACAGAAGCGAGCTCACTTCACAACCACACCTCACTTCATATGAATCCTACAGGTGTCCAGAAGCAAGAGGAATCATGTTTGGCCTTGGCAATAAGAGTGCAAAAGAGGGATGCATTGGGGGTGACCATGCCATACAGGTCAAAAGAGAAAGTAGGGGAATGCGTTAAAGAGATACCCAAAAGCCACAACCTGGAAAGGGTCAGTAAGAATTTAATGGAAGATGGCACTTTTGTGACTGTAGCAAACACAACAAGATGATGGACGGAGTGTTGAAACTTTTCAACCACTCAACCCGTGTCAAGAAATCTGGGTTTAATCCATCATTCTCAATGGATCATCCTTGTTTGGATCCAGCCATATGAACATCAGTCTTGACCCTGCTCCTCATGGGGACAGTCCAGCCTGAACTACCAGGTGAGGTCCTCCTGGACTGGAAACAAGCCTCCTGGGACCGGTTTCAGGGTATCATCCCTCATCAGCCAGGCTAGCTTGAATCCAGTGGCACAGCGAGCAAGGGACCCACGTCTGGGCATACCCATGGCCCCTTAGGGTGAACAAAGCAAACACAAGGAGATGATGGACGGAGTGCTGAAACCTTTCAAACACTCAGCCCCAGCCAAGAGATCTGGGTTTAATCCATATGTGGGTCCCTTGCTCGCCTCTGCCACTAGATTTAGGCTAGCCTCTCCAAAGCACTCTACAAAGAAGCTCTCTCACCCACTCACATTTGGCAAAGGTTCCCTCACGCAACCTATTGCCCTAGAATCTCTACAGATAGGGCAGATCCTCCCACATCTAAAGAAACCTACTCTAGACTCTGATGACACTGCCAACTACCTGCCCATCACTTATCTAGCCTTCAGCAAGATCATTGAAAAAGGATTCTGAGCTCAACTCCAAAATCACATCAACCCCAAACATCTCCTGCACGACTACCAATCTGGCTTCAAGTCATGCTGCAGAATGAAGACATCATACACAATGTCCTCCTGACAGCATATGAAGATGGCCCCTGCCTCATGATTTTGCTGGACTTCAGCAGCGGCTCATTAATAGTAGTGTCAGAGCTACGCCCCTGGCCCCATTTCCTGCCTACTATTTCTTATTATTAAAGTTTTTTTTCAGGCAGTGTGCCTATCAGGATGTCACTCTGACCCTCGCTCTGCGCGAGGGTCAGGCAGAAGCATTGCACTTCTCACAGACACATACACTAGTGCGCATGTCACAGCTTTTTCTGGGCCTGTATAATTTCAGCCCACACCCTTTGAGTACTGGAATGCTTATAGACACACCCACCTGTGACATACAGCACCCTCCCTGATAGAGCAGGTTAGTTCGGTGGTTTTATTTATTTTATTGTGTGTGTTGCAAGCAGACTCCCATGTGTCAGCCCAAGATCTAGTAAAGGCCATAAAAATGTAAACCATTAGAGTGAAAGTGAAACTCTTGCTAATGCTGTCGAAGGGGCACATCCTACCCCGGTTTGTGTATCGACTGTCTGGTTTTCTGGCCCAGGGAGGGGATTTAGGGGCACTGGTAGAATTAGGTGAAGTGATATGTAGCAGTCTTATGTAGAAATAATCACAGCGCTGGCATTCTCGGGGCTTTCTCAAAAACCAGTAGGGGTATTTAGCTCACAGACCTCTGGTGAACCTTTTGTTTGGGGCAGATTGGCGCGGAGCAGCTGTGTACAAAAATATACACAAGACAATTTTCAAACAGACGGTGAATCAGAGGCCGGCAAGCTGATTAGCACCAGTGATCACCGACACGTGCTTATATATCTGATTAAAGTAAGGAATGGAAGACAGAAGATGGTTAACTAATTTTTTTAAACTATTTTTACAATCCTCGACATTACCACAAACTGCCTGCAGCAAACACAAGGGCCTCCAGTCTCACACACCTTGCAAAAAACACCTGGAAAATGTGCTTTTTTACATGTGCAAAAGTGGCCCTATTTGAAAAATGTGGGACACCTTTTTAGTTGTCTGATTCACAAATGGGGTAACTGTACTAATTCACTAATTTCATAGGGATTGGTTCAAAGGGGTGAGGCTAAAATTGTAATGAAAATAAATAGATGTATGCCCCTGCGCTGCTGGCACTAAATATAAAGTTTCCATCTGAGGTGCGCAGGCCTTATTCATCTGAAAACCAGCTCTGCAGTTTCCCACTCTCGGCCACATTAACATCCATTTGCGAGCACAACGATTCCATTAAAGCAGAGGGGACGGTCCCATGTCCCTGAGAGCTGGGGTCTTCATTCGTTTTTGCAATTAAAGCAGAATCTGGCGGAATGTTACATCATGGCCCAGGTGTACCTGTCGCCATTGACAGCCTGCCCTCCGCGCTTGGGCCCTTGTGGTGTGGGAGGCAAACTCCCTGTAGTTACTGACAATATTCAGCATATCAGGCGATAGACTAATTAATAACAATACCAATCATTACAAGTCAATCACTCCTGTTGCCCATGTCCCCGCAGTGCGTCTGCATGTGCAGGGCTACCGTGCCAGATATACTGGCTGTCTGGGTCTGAGAGGCAAGCACGTTGGAGGGGATGGGGTGGTATACTCCCCTATTCAATATTTGAAAGTGGGGAGACTCTATTCTCTGAACTGACCCCAAGACACGGCTTTCCCAAGACATTTGTCTAAAACACCAGTCCTTACGGAGAAAATCAAGTTACAAGGAGGAGAGACGGTGGGCAGCCCCTTGACATCTCAATGTGTAAAACAGAGCAGTGAAGTGCACAACATCTTATATCCGGTGCCCTCTGGGTACAAAGGTTTTCTAGTCCTGTTTTTACATTTTACAAACCTTTGTTTTCAGGTGTCTTTCCCCATCTGATGCAAACTTACACTATAGTATCCTGATTGCACATATGCTTTGTTCGCAAATGCGCTTTGTTATGTAGACTTATAACTATGCCATGCAATGTTGATTTTGATGTTGTGTCATTTCTGTTCTAGTTGTGAACCGAGCTTCGCAAAAATGAGAAATCGGCATACATTATATAGTTTGTATTGCAAGGTGTTTATTTTTGCATCACTATATTCATTGAGGTTTTGACCAAAGGGCTGCACACCGATTAGAACCAATGAATATTGAGTGGGTAATACACACAAAATTAGTTAATTTGTCTAGCTTTGCTAATTGTTTTATGATTCACAAACCTGAAAGACATTGTGTCTTGGCACATGCCTTTCTTCAGCTCCAACTTTGAGTGTGGATGTGCACTGAGCAGAAAAACGGCGTTTGCACCATTAGAGTGAAAAAGACTGCAAAATATTTTCTTCATATGAAAAACATTTTTTCTATGTGCAAATTGTTTTTGCATCCATACTAAAAAATGGATTGCTTTGGGCATTTCCTCGCCCTCGCGACATCACTTATGTTTAGAATGGCAACAGGTGTGGAAATTTCACCATTTTACCACATTTTGTTTTTTAATTCAAAGGTGGTGGACCCTCCAAACCCACTTTGCAGAAGCCATGCTCCATCTTCTTGCTTGAATGTGCAGGCAAACTCATGGTTGCCCGTACGCCCTACCACTTTCAAAGTTCACCAGCCGCCCCTGCTGGACTTCTCAAGCTGCATCTAACTCTGTCCACCATCCCACCCTCATCCACACACTGAAGTCTCAAATGGGACTCTATCAATTTCCTACACTGGTTCTCCTCCTACCTTTCCAACTAAAACTGGTTTGTTCACAGGGGCACATCCAGGTCCCAGAAGATTCCGTACCACCTGTGGAGTGCCCCAGGGTTTCTTCTTTCCCCTTGTTCGCTTCAACCTCTACACATAGCACACTGG
The DNA here is from genome assembly GCA_963921515.1 of Calotriton arnoldi. NCBI lineage: Eukaryota > Metazoa > Chordata > Amphibia > Caudata > Salamandridae > Calotriton > Calotriton arnoldi. The sequence continues at coordinate 402,791 of CAWUFW010004284.1, read as the reverse complement.
GGGCTTTACTCACAGATAACAGCATTAAAATCCATCAATATGCTGAGAATACACAAACTCTACTAGACAGAACCCTTTATCCAAAACACTGCGAAAACTAACTGCCTCTCATCCAGAACTGGATGTCCAGCGCCTACTTGATGCTGAACTTCACCAAGACAGAACCCCTGTTGTTGCCAAGAACAACAAGCAAGAAATAGTACAAACTGTCTTAATAACGTGAACCTTCAAGACTTCACACCCAAACTTTCACCGAATGCCAAGTCACTTAGATTCACCTTAGACACTAACCTGCCCCTCAAAGAAGACAGCGCCAAAAAAAACACAAGATGGCCTGGTACCAGTAGTGAAACCGCTTCTACAACAAAACAACGTAAGATCTGCTTTTCAAGCCTTTATTCATGCTCTCACATCTGGAAATGCGAGAAATGTTAACACCCTTCTCCATGACCTCCCACATTGGCTCCATAAAGGACATCTTACACAGCGTGGCACATTTCACCCAGGCCCTAAGGAAATATTATAACATCTTCCCCTTCATGATTGAATATCACTCTCCTTGCAAGGCTGCACAGTCTTCAAAACCAGAGGCAAAATTTCCAAAGCCCTCACCACCAGCACCCTCCCCTATAAGGCTAACAAGCTCACCATGGGAGGTAGCTCTCGGCCCACCGATAGCCAAGAGTGAGGACAAAGAAGTGTAAGAAAGAAAAGACAAGTCAACTGGCCTTTTCCAAGTGTACACCCAGCATCTGTAACAATCCCCTGTATCAATGCTGCTCTAATTTAGGGAAACGTTGAAGATGCACCTCTTCTAAGGCACGACATTATGAGTCAGTAACTGTCCACTTCTGTTCCCAGAAACTAGCAGTTTCTCAAATCACTTGTTGACTGTATCATTCCCTTTGTCAAGGTACAGCGCTCTGCTGCCTTTTGGTAAGGTTAGCACCATACACAAAACACATACATACATACTATGACCAAAAGGAAAATGTTTCTAATAAAAAGAAAAAGCACTAAACTGCTAAAAAGAAAGGGAACGGGATGTCAAAGAATCTCTCCTAGAGACCAGGGAACTTTCCTTGACCCAGACATCGACAGGTGTTGGATTAAAGACTGCTATAATTCAACAGGCCTGGGCCGAGCCAGCTGAAGCGAGATCCAAGTGTAAGGGTTTCAATTTCACCACCACTCTCTTGGGCCTCAACCATCCTGGACCATGCGGACTTCGAAACTCACCTTGATCACTTTCTCCACACCTGATGAGCAGATCATGTAGTTCTGAGGGTTGAAGCGCACCTGGTTGACAATCGACCGATGACCCTTCAGCACTAAGAAGGCTCCATTCACCACGCGTCCAGCTCCACCTATAGAGAAGCAACGTAGCAAAACAGCAGAAAGATGTCCATCAGTGTGGAGACACAGAGGAAGCGGTAGAAGGTATAAACTTTAAGCATTGACACAGTTTACTGATGATACAGAAGAGAAGTAGCCCTATAGAAACACGGCCCTTAAGGCAGACAGGCTAAACCGCATTCCACACAGATAACATTGCTTATTAAAAATGCTCACTACTGAAGGATAAAGTGAAACAATACACAAGCTCTACCCTATGGAAAGCCCTCTGATTGCTCCACTTACTAGTTATTACTCCACTTATTAGTGAAAAAGGTAGAAATCAATTTCGCACAAAGATTTCTGGCAAAAACTTTCAGATTCAAAAATTAATATAAGTGTTTTATAGGGCATGTTGTGACATTGTGCAAATGGATAGTTTTGCACAGGTGTCTATGTGATCAGCACACAAGACCACTCTACTGCATTGCAGGAGAAGATCTGCCTCCAAGAAGACACTCTAATAACGCATGGAAGGGGGACTATGGGAGAAGTATGTTGTTCTATGACTCCTGTACCTCCAGGTCAGATGGATCAAACTCTACAATTTGTGCTACACTTCTTCAGCCCGTGAAGGGTCGGCATCTTGACCCAGCCTGGAAAGAGTGGCTCCAAGGCACCAGTAATTTGGCAAAATGAGTGATGGCTTCAAGACACCTGCCGTGTTGGCAAAAGCAGAGGTAACATTATCAAGCCAGCTGAACGCCATGCGAGCATACGCTTGTCTAACCGGGGCAGAGAATGGCTCCTGGAGGGATATGAGGGTGAGGCACGGCACAGTCTGACCATCAAACATTGTCTCATTTAAAACCCTGTGCAGTTAATCTGGGGATCGGTCCTGGGAAGGACATCTCGGTGAGCAGGGGAGGTTTTTGCAGACTGAGAACTGATATAGCTGACCATATACTTCAACATAACGGGGATCACACTCTTAAATCCTCAAAACTTCACTGCTCCCAGAATCTTGGATTTTAGAGAAATAGGTCAGGTGTTTTTTCTAAACCTATGTTATTTGCTTTTTCCATTTTTATGAACAACATTTTATGAATACACACAGCTGGTGTCATTTTATGTAATTTTAATCACGGGAGAACACACAATTCATTATGCATTTCCAGTAGTAATACAGAAATCAATCTTTAAAGGTTATTTGTCTAATTCAGGGCCAGACTAAAAAATGTATTTCACTCCCCGGCTAGGGTAGGGTTGAGTCTAGACGGTGCACAACATTTCAAACTTATTTGCACCATGTATCTCGATCCTCTGGTAACTTGTATGTCCTTGTTAGTTTCATCATGAGTTTCTCTTCTAGTGTACATTCCTTCACGTCTTTAATATGATTAAGGGTCCCTCTTTTCCATTTATACAGATAAATACAGACAGAAAACCATTTATTTTCCTGCCTGTATTTATTTTTAAATGTGGATAAAAACGGAAATTGGGTTGTTTTTGATTGATTCTAAATGATATCAGTCATGACTGCCCGGCCAATAGCTGTGCGGATTGACAGGCAAGGGGATTAAAAAAATAAAGGAAATTTAAAAAAGAGCCTTAAACAGCAGTAGATTTGCACAACCTTGATACTAAAATTAGCATGATTTCTTATAAGTGCATATTTTATCATCGGAGTGTGTATTTATCATTGAAACCTGTCAGGCGTTCAGGCACAAGTGTACGTTAACTAGTAAATAAATGCAGAAATATACACATTTCAGCTTCATTTTTCACAAAACCTAAAATAAATAAGGATAAATACTGGTAAAATTAGCAAAAAATAAATATGGATAAATACAGACGGAAATGACTAAAATATAAATACCATATAACCGGGAGCCCTAAATATGATCTTCAAATTGGGGTTCATCCAGTGAGTTGTTCTGTGTCTTTTGGCGAGCAGAAGTGTATACTGAATAAATTCAGAACCGGCAGCCAGTTCAGAACGCGAACCCAGGATTGAGACTCCGCTTCTAGCGTACTCGCTTAAGGGAACTACCAGATTTTGGGTATATAGATACTTGTGCATTTGGACAGCCACCGTACTCGGGAGGTCATACCGGTCCTTACGTTAAGGTTCGACTAAATACCTTGCTCGGCAAAATTTGTGGATGTCGTTCAATATGTGATTGATTGACCAGCGGGGTCGGAATTACAACCGGCAGAGAGGATACAGAACTTAGGACTTGAAGAGCCTGACAGCCCTGGAGAAGTCGTGGGGTCTTCCCCTTTCGACGAAACACGTGTTGGCTGGGCGTTGTTGGATTAAAAGAAAAAGAAAAAAACAACAGAACTAGTATTCCTCTTCATTTATTCTTTGTTACACCTACTGAATTGTAATTTTACATGTAAAATTGAGCGGGTGCATAGGATAAGAATAGTCACAAAATTGGCCTAAGGGCCCAACGATTTGAGGGTCTAGGGTGTTTTCCCTCACCTTGTGCACCGCAGAGATCATATTATCTAAATACTAACGCAAACTCTATAGGCGCCATTTCTCCTAGTGAATGACACCCTCCATGGTTTATACCCAAGAGGCATGTCTGTGACTATAACTTAAGCTCTGTTATGTCTTTTTTATATAATGATTTAGCAGTAATTGATAAGCTTTGGACTATCCCATGTCAAGTGGTAAGTAGCTTCCAGCTGCTTGCATCGCTGGAGTGATGCATGCCCTTTGCAGGAAGTCATATTGTATGAGCTGAAACTTTGCATTGCTGGACGCTTGACCTGGGGATTTAAGGGCTTCCTCTCACATTTTATCAGCATTTTGCGTTCCGTTTCTCATTGTTGTTGTGATTTTAGTTGGGCTTTGGTGGTATGTCTAGGGACAGCCGTGTCGGGTCTAGTTATTACACCTCTGCCTTGGCCAGCCCTGATGATCGTCTCTATGTTGTATGTGCTGCACAGGGGTTCGCTTGGTATTCCCCACACATGATACGGAACACTGCAAATGCTTCGATGTTGCATAAATTGTCCTAGTTAGAAAACCACGACAGCTTTTTCTAGGGACTCCAATGCCCAAGTCATATGGGTAGCTCAATGTTTCGCATTCCCCATTCTCCAACTAGCAATGCCCAATTTTCTCTCTAGGTGTGCAAATTCTGAGAGTATCGCGAGTGGGATCTGCCTCGTGAAAGGCAGCATCTTGTCCCATCTTATTCGAACATTCTCCGGACCTGCGATGTTGTGCTCATCAGGTAGGGTCCATCCATCTCTTTATTAATTGAGACCAGCCGTTGGCTCATCATTGGTTAGTAGATCCCTGGTGGGTCTTTGTCTGAACTATTCAAGTCTCCAAACCATCCTGCCACACATTGCAACTGTGTTGCTTGATAATAAGCTTCTAGACCTGGTACACCCAAACCTTCTTCTTATGTGCTGTGCAGTGTCTCCATTTAGACACTACTCCTTATCCTCCTCCACAATGGACTGTACATGGCTGTTCGTGGTAGACGCGTGGGATTCAGAGCACACTACTTTGGAATAGATCGAGGCATCTGGGCAGCACTATAATGTTGTCTATCGATATTCCTCCTGCAAAGGACAATGGTGGTGTCATCCAGAAGTCCATGGACCTAATGTCTCGTATTAGTCATTTCAGATTCACTGCATGCCGTCCCTTCTCTAGATTTGTGATCATCACCCCAAAGTATCCACGAGTTTCTTGTTCCCCAAGGCTTTGCTGTATTTGGTAGTCTGTTTCTAGGTACTTGCCCCAGTGCTCCCAAAGGCTACAACATGTAACAACCAACAGGGCGGATCCGGTAACCCTAAGAACCAGGGCAGTCACAATGTATCAAAAACAGTGGCTAACTCTGGGTGGGGTAAAAGAGAAAGGTATTTAAAAATACAACAGAAAATTGTTGCATTACACAAACTGTTACCACTATAATTTGTAGCTCACAATACAAAAGAAATTAACTAAAATGGAGATCATACAGCTGCATAAATTATTCACAAAAATAATGTCATTATTACTCAAGAGATAGAATATTATGACAGTGTAGCGCTATTGTTTTGAAGGCGCAGCACTATTGTTCTGTCGGCGCAGCACTATAAAATGAGTAAAACTTTAACAAACAATAGTCGGAAATGTTCATACAGTATTACATCTGATTACTCCATGTGAGCTATCGGAAACAACAACAATTTTTATCTATTTATGCGTAGCTCTGTCTGTTTGGTAAAATGGTCTAGCTTTCGTATCCACTTAGTTCTGACCAGAATGAGTACTGCACATTCGGAAACAGCTGAAAAGAAAACCCTACAGTTACCAGGCGCTCTGTAATGATTCCTTCTACTGGATACATTGATTTCAGAATGGTTTTCTCTCGATGGGTTCACAGTTTTTGGAAAACCTTTTGAAATGCCACCTTTTCTACTTTATGGGAAAAACACATATCTATCTATCTATCTATCTATCTATCTATCTATCTATCTATCTATCTATCTATCTATCTATCTATATTTTAATTACCCGGTGGCGGTTGCCACTGGATAATTGTAGTTAGGACCACGTTTCTATAGGAAACCCATTTTTTGATTTGCTTATAACTTTAGCGTCATTTGACAAATCTTAACAAAACTTTCCAAAAAAGTGTCATCCACCTCAGCTCGTTAATGAAAAGTTTCAGGTTGATCCGTCAAGATAGGGCTGAGAAAATGAGGGAGGGGTGGTCCAAAAATCAATTTTCCCCATTCATTTTTCAATAGTAAAATTCAACAGCGATACCACAAAAACTGCGGAACAGACTTATACCAAATTTAGCAGAAAGCTAGATCTTGGTCCGGCATCTTTTTGTGATTTGGTGTACATCCATTCAGTAGTTTTTGAAAAATTAAGGTTAAAAAACTTGTCTCAGTAGTTTTATTTTTGATAAAGGCACTGAAGACCCCATGCTCCGGGGGGGGGGGGGGGCTGCAAAATTATAGAGAAAGGATTGTGCCGCCCCACCCCTCCACAAGCCTCTCCAAAACCCCAAGGACCCCATCAACCAGGGGCTTGTATTTTTTTTTTAATGGGGAAGGGGCATACAACCCCCCTCCCTGAGTCATTTTAGGCGCTGGGGACCCTATCCTGAGGGCCAAAATGTTTTTATACTATGGTGAGGGAAGCATACGGTCTCCCCTCCCTGGGCCATTGAAAGGCCCTAGGGACCGCATCCCCCGGGTTTCATTTTTTAATTTAAGGGTGGGGGCATGTGGGCCCCCCTACCCCCCAGCCTCACAGTGGTCCCTGGAGCCCCATCCCCGACCCAGTTTTTTACGGGGAGGGGGGCATCAGGCCACCCCACCCTGATGAATATAAAGGACTATGGTGTATGCTCGACTATGAAACCAGTACAGTATTCAGTCAGGTAACGGTGCTTGCTCCAATAAGAAATATACATAGTATCTGGTATACAGTATGGAAAGTTGAATATTATGTATGGCAGCAACACTATATATATATATATATATATATATATATATTCACTGAAAAAACCATAGGTTTGAGGGACGTTATAGTTAGTTGGACATTTCTCTCGTACAAAACCATAGAAATTCCCCCGTTATAGTTAGTTCAGGTAACTATAACTCGCGCACCCGCAATGCACTGCTGATGACGTCACATATTACATCATTCATGACATGGTCAGTGACATCACTGATGACATCACTGATGACATCACTGATGACATCATCCAGTGACTGTTTTTCTTTAAAGTTTAAATATGTATTATATATATGCCAAGGTGTATTGAAGAATGAGTGGGTGTATAAGTGTCTGGATGGAGGATTTAGTAGGTGCGTGACTGACTGTTTATGTGAGTGATTACATGTGTCTTACTGAATGCATGGGTTAGTGCCTAAACTGTGTGAACATCTGTATCTGTCTGTCTGTTGTTGTATAAGCTGCTGCATGGGTTGGTCAGTAGCTACATGAGTGTCTATATGGGTTATCGATTGGTTGCCCGAGTATTTGTATGGGTGCCCGAGTGTGTGTGTGGGTGAGTGGGAGGTGTGTGACTCTGTGCATAGATGTTTGAGTGGTTGATTCACTGTGTATGGGTTCAAGAGTGCATGTGGAAACAGCTGTATGGGTGGGTGAGTGTGTGTATGGGTGTGTTGGTGAGTGAATAGATGTCTCAATGGTACATGTCCAAGTAACTACATATGTAAAAGGCAGTGTATGTGAAAGTTGAAGTATATAAATGACTATACGTGAGAGTCAGTGATTGTGAGAGTGGCTGTATGGATGAGTGTGTACTTGTCTCAGTGATTGTATAAGAGAGTAAGTATGCGTTTGTTTCTGTTTGAATAAGTGATATGGTGTGTGTATAACTGTATAGGTCAGTAAATGGAAGTGTGATTGATTCTTTGCATGACTGACTAGGTGTGTGAGTAACTCTGGATGAGTGGTGGTGTGTGAGTGTCTGTATAAGTGTATGAGTGCTTATGATAGTGTTGTATTGATGAGTGACTGCATGTATGAGTGATTGTATGGGTGAATGAGTGGATGTGTGTGTAGACCTAGGAATCAGTGAGTGCGTATGTAGTAACTGGTATTGGTGTGTCGATGGTTTCGAAAATGGTAGTCTTACAGTGGGTGTATCAAAGTTTATATTAGAGTGTGAGGAGGTGCATCAGATTTTCACGTGGATGATGTCATCAGTGATGTCATTTGAGATGTCATCAGTGATGTCACTGACCATGTCATGAATGATGTAATATGTGACGTCATCAGCAGTGCATTGCGGGTGCGCGAGTTATAGTTACCTGAACTAACTATAACGGGGGAATTTCTATGGTTTTGTACGAGAGAAATGTCCAACTAACTATAACGTCCCTGAAACCTATGGTTTTTTCAGTGAATTTCAAAGGTTTTTTAAATGCTAATTTCTAACTAGAACATAGCAGTCGCGTTTGCAGAGTGGTGGAGAAATGTGAGCGTGGCCTTCAAACACCTTGTAGCAATCCCACTGTGTGGGATTTAGCGGAAGTAAGAGGAGGGATAGTTAGCCCCCAACGTCAACCTTGGGGGCCAACTACCCCTTTTATTACCTCCAGTAAGTCCCACACAGCAGGATTGCTAACTTGTCATATCAGGCCCCACCCCCTCCCTGCAGCACTCTGCAAACGCACCCCCTGGCGCGTTCTAAGTTGGGGGATTAAGTCCCCTTGAATCCTGAGGTCCCTGGGGGCCAACTAGGCCACCAGGTACCTCCGATTAAGCACCACTGAGCTGCGTTGCAGAGAGGTGTAAAAAGGGGCGTGGCCTCAGACCACCTCTCTGCAACGCAGCTCTGTGTCGCTTACTGGAGGTACCTGGTGCGCTAGTTGGCCCCAGGGACCCTCAGGATTCAAGGGACTTAATCCCCAATTTACAACGCGCCAGGGGGTGTGTTTGCACACTTGACATATCAGGCCCCGCCCTCTCCCTGCACCACTGTGCAAACGCGCCCCCTGGCGCGTTCTAAGTTGGGGGATTAAGTCCCCTTGAATCCTGTGGGTCCCTGGGGGCCAACTAGCCCACCAGGTACCTCCGGTAAGCGCCACAGAGCTGCGTTGCAGAGTGGTGTAAAAAGGGGGCGTGGCCTTGGACCACCTCTCTGCAACGTAGCTCCCTGGCGCATACTGGAGGTACTTGGTGGGCTAGTTGGCCCCCAGGGACCCTCAGTATTCAAGGGGAATTAATTCCCCAACTTACAACGCGCCAGGGGGTGCGTTTGCAGAGTGCTGCAGGGAGGGGGTGGGGCCTCCGGCGCGATGCCGGCTTTTTAATTTTTTTCTAGAAGGGGGGCCCCCTTCTTTTACTATTTTTTGGGCCCTAGGGACCCCATCCCCCATCGCCTGACCCCTATTTTAAAAAAAAAAAAATTAAAAACGGGAAGGGGGCCGCATGGCCCCCCTCCCGAGGCCAATTTAGGCCCCGGGGACCCCATTCCCCGGGGCTGGCCAGAATTTTCTTTTTTTTAAACTCTTTATTTGGAGGGGGCTCGCGGCCCCTCCTAAGGCCAATTATGGCCCAGAGGACCCCATCCCCAGGGGCCGGCCTTTCCGTTTAAAAAAAAAAAAAATTATTATTGGGTAAGGGGGCCGCGTGGCCCGCCTCCCAGGCCACTTCTGGCCCCGGGGACCCCATCCCCTGGAGCCGGCCCTCAGCGTTGGGGACCGTGGGGGGAGCCCCAATGCCCCCACAGTCCCTGCCGGCTCCCCGCGTCCTGCGGGAGCCGGCATTGCTTTTCCACAAGGGGAGCTGCTGACATGCAGCTCCCCTTGTGGAAAAGCAATCCTGCTGCTTCGTTGAAGCGAGAGCAGGTTTCCTGCTCTCGCTTCAGCGAAGCAAGCAGAGTTTGCAATGACAGGGAGGGAGCCGCACGGCTCCCGCCCTGTCATTGCAAACAGCAGTGTCCCAGGGGTGGGCACCCCGGGACACTGCAGGAGCCGGCCCTGGGGGGTGGCGGTCCCCAGGGCCATCAAAGGCTCCAGGAGGGGGGCCGCGCGGCACCCCTCCCTTCATTTTAAATGCCCCGGGGAGGTGGTGGTCCCCGGGGCCTGGGGGTCCGTAACGGACCCCCGAATTTAAATTTAGAGTGCCCCGGGGAGGTGGTGGTTTCTGGGGCATGTGGGGGGGCTCGAGCCCCCCCACACATGTTTTATTTACAAACAGAGCCCCGGGGAGGTGGTGGTCCCCGGGGCAGCGTGGGGGGCATTGGGACCCCCCCACGCATTTTCTTCACTGCCCCGGGGAGGTGGCAGTCCCCGGGGCTGCAGGGGGGCCGCGTGCCCCCGCGGTTGTTTCTGAAAGCCCTGGGGAGGTGGCTGTCCCCGGGGCTGCGGGGGGGCCGCGTGCCCCCGCGGTTGTTTCTGAAAGTACTGGGGAGGTGGCGGTACCCGGGGCAGCGTGGGGGGGATTGGGACCACCCCACGCATTTTTTTCACAGCCCCGGGGAGGTGGCGGTCCCGGGGGCTGCGGGGGCCCCTGTGGGCCCCCGCTAGTTGGTGGCAGTGCCCCGGGACCGGGCCCACCCGGGGCTTTTGAGAACGAGCGCGGGAGTCCGCGCTTCGTTTTAAAAATAATTTTGGCGGGATTCGCAACCCCAACGCGATTTCCGCCGAAATTATTTTAAAAAAATGCTTTTTTTGGCCCTGGGGGTCCTTGTGGGACCCCCTGAGCAGGCCTAGGGGTCAGGGTGTTTCTACCCTGCCCCCTTTTATTGTTTTTAACCTCTTTTTTCAGTTTTCTTGTGACTCTGTTCTACGGAGTCACAAGATGGCTGCCAACATTTCCTGGTTTGGGGTGTTGGCAGCCAATTAGAATGAAGCTCGTGGTCGGGAGGGTTGCCGAACCCTCCTCAGCCACAGATATCGAAACTTTTTCTTTTTCTAATTTCTCAGGAACTACTGAACGGATTTACACCATTTAACAAAAGGATCTTTCTGAACCAAGACCTACCTTTTTGCCAAATTTGGTGTAATTCCGTTCAGCAATCGAGCTGTAGCTTTGTCTAAAGTTTCCTATGGAAAATAACATGGGGAAAACGCGTTTTGGGACCCCCCTTTTTTCTCAGCCCCCGTTTGACGAATCACCCCGAAACTTTCAAGACAGGAGCTGACCGGAGCGGGCCATTTGTTTTGAAAATTTCACGAAGATTCGTCAACCGGCGCCAAAGTTATTGGGAAAAGAAAAAACGCTTTTTGAATAGAAACAAGGTCCTAACTATAACTACCTACTAGCAACCACCGGTAGGTAGGTAACTAAGAGGTAACTAAGAGAGCTGCCGCCATGGTAAACGCCAAGAGGACGTTCCTTGTGGTCCATAGCATCCTTCTAGGCAATTGTGATCCATAGTTGCTTCAGCTGTGCTGATGTCTGGAATTTAGAATTCTTGTAGCCTGTTAGTCTGAGAAGTCATCAAAATACAAATCTGGAATCAGAGAAGAATTCCCATATAACACTTGTTTAAGGATAAAGACTTGTATTTTTTTTTATTTTCACAAGGAATCATCTACAGATTACAAACTCATAGGATTATGGGCTCTGTGCACCTTTCTTCTATTTCCATTGGAGCCGTCCATTTGGATTAGAACTCAAAGGGATGCATTGCTTCTACAAGGAGTTGCTGGGATCAGGTTTGGAAAGGCAATTTATAATTTGTAGAACTAATATGGTATTAAGGTAGTCACTGGAATAAGTAGGTGGTTGCTGTGTGCATAGGTTAACTACATGACAGTGATGAATGCTTTTAATATTTCAGTTATCAGCCAGCAACGCGGAATATAATAAAACGCCACTGTCTGTTGTCACATGATCTTAACAGGAGTTCTCTTGAGCAAACCAAGGATAGTTGCGGATGGTGCCGTTCACAGTTATCCCACTGACTTCCATTGTATGTCAGCGCAGGGCAAACATCGCGCTTCACTCCAAAAAGGAGTGGACAATACAGAGACTGTCAGGAGGCAGATCACATACAACCCCAGACGTCAGCTGTTCAAGCTGCTATCATGACATACTAGGAGCCTTCTCCTGCCTTTAGGAAGCATCAAGCCCAGCCAGGCAGTGTCACAAGATCCGGCGTCTAGCCTCCTTCCCTCTCCACAACTCTACTTTACCCTACCTGTTGATGGAAGGTTGGCAGTGTGTTCGGAGAAGTGTCGAAGGAGCTCACATTGGATCTGGATTGCAAGGTTACTTGATCTTGACACTTTTGGAGAAAACTTAATAATAACAATTCTAATTATAATATTTCATTATCACTATAATTTGTATAATAAAATGCGTTTGTGTGACCCCTAACATATAAAGGTGAAACGTCAGCTCGCTGAAAGACTTGATAATAGTTATTATTGTTGAAGAAGTGCATCAGAATGAACACTAAAGAAGCAATTTATACCTTAGGTCCAGAAGGGCCGGAATCTCTGCAGATAGATTTTTAGAACATCCACATACAACTAATTTGCATAAAGCGTCTCTAAATGGAAGATATTTACATAAGACAATGGCTATACTTAAAGTCAGGCATGGATCTGGCCCCTCCTGGACCACAGCACAACATCCCTGCTGTAAAGCATACAGACAAACCTGGGAGCGAATTATGCACAGGGAGCACGGCCCACGCCTGTGCCACGCCTTTAACTGAGTGTGCCCTGTTTCACATTATGTACAGCCACCAGCTCGTGTCTACCCTGGGGCAGCGCACTGGTGAAAGACAGTCCACCTGCTTGGAGCAGTCAGTCTGTCTTTTAGTTTGTAGGTGGCAACGAGTCCCTTCTTTGAAAGGGGTTCAGGGGGGCAGACATCCCTCTGCAGGCAGGTGCAGTGAGTGACTGCACTCTCCTACAGGTGAATGTCTGAAGGGTTCAGGGGACCCCTCTTCCAAAGGGCGCACTGTGTGCCAGCTCACATGTGAGCACAGTCAGACAGCCCGAAGAGAGCTCTTTTGCTTCTGCGGTGCAGATGCAAAGTGTTTCCATATTTGCATGAGGAAACCCACCATGCAAATGAGGGAACACCCAATTGAGTTTGCGCCATGCCAAAGACCCCCAGGGGCACCCACGCCTGTGACGCCCCCGGGGCACTATGTGTAATACACCAACTGGTCTCTCTAGAACTGCCTGCTCTGGACAGACGTGATGCAAGAGTAGAAGGTGCTCTCTGGTGTAATCCTTCTTGAGAAAGCAAACAGATGAGGGGACAGGGGAGTTGCAGAACCTCTTTATGTTCACTTGGAGGGGGCGGTGACAAGACTGCCCCACTATTGCACATTCGAGAAACAAGGAAAGATTACACAAACAATACCAGTGCTAATTTCAGAAAGTGCCTTTTGTTTGAAGAAAATGTCAGCAGGCCCAACTGCAGCAGGGCTCTGGTGGAAAAGTGTGCTGCACACAGGTGTGGCAAGGCCAGGCCACAATCTGCAAAAGTGGAGGCTGGGAAATTCTTCTATATGCATTTTTTATATTTCTATATAACGCTACTCTACCCAAGGTGGACGTCAGTGTTCTTTACATAGTAGTGACCGTAAAGAATACATTTCTACTGACAAATACATTGTGGAAGACCAGGAGAGTAGAGGATATATTTAGAAATGTGTTTATATAGAGCCCTATTACAATCTGGTGCAAAGTGCTGGACATACAGTGTTGCTGCACCTTAAGATCCTTGGAGTGGAAAAAAGCTAAACTCTGGCAATTTCAGCTTTTCTAGCTTCACTTTTTGTACAAAAGGGGGGCGTACCCGACAGTAGCCTATAAAACAGAGCGGGGTGGGGAAATCAAAATGTGATTCACTTTTAGCCTGATTCACTGGTCGACTCAAAATAGATGTTGGAAATGCTTTACCTGTGCAGTGTTGATGGGTCTCTTGGGAAGTAATAATAATAAAAATAATATGGCCATCTACACAGAACCTACGACAAATCACATTACTTATTTGCGACACTTCATGACTATTATCTAACGCGAGTACTCATTTGATGCTGTTGTTACTCCAGTATCTGAAGGGACACGGGCAGACGGGGCTGCTTCAGGCAAAGCTGGGCACACTGCACGAGGCTTAAAGTAATATCTTCTAACAATGCTTAATTTGAGCTGGTGGTTGCAGGTGGGGCCCACCGACACTGATTTTTGGGGACTGGCAGTCATCTTTCCTCATCACACTTTGACCCAGAGCAAGAGAGAGAAAAACACACAAGGAGGTAAGATGGAGGAAAAGAAAGACAGGAGATGTCACAAAGGGAGAACCCAGGGGTGAAAAAGAACCCTCAAGGGCAGTGGTTCCCAATCTGTGCGCCATGGCTCCCTGGTGCGCCGTCACAACAAGCCAGGGAGCTGCGCACCAAGCACTTTAATGCATTTAAGGTTGAAGAGTCTGTTGGCTTCAGTTAACCTAATTAGACAAACGTATGATTTGATGATTTGTAAGTGACATGCCTAAAAGCTGGAAACATAGTGCTTAATTGATGGCATGTCGAGGAGATGACCTCCATGTTTCACTGGATCCCCACGTTCCAACACTCCCAAAGTAAGAGGAAGACGCCTGATTTAGACTCGTTGATCGTTTAGTTTTTTTCCAAATGCATTTTACAGCAATGCAAATTATAAGGAGAGTAAAGTTGTCCTGTCTCTCAAACACAGTAAGTCTTTGTAAGTATTGACATGTATACTTGAACCATAGGTGCTTCCAGTACACATTTCTTCCAGTACACACACATTTCCAGACAGGCCTGCTCTCTCCATGAGCACAGGGAAGTAAAACACGATATATGGCATTATGCCAACATTTGGAAGCAAGAAAGAGGGATGTTTAAAAAAAAATTAAAATAAAAATTGCGATAAATGTATTTGGCTTGCACTGAATTGGAGGCAATTTTAGGGGGAGGAGACAACTAAAATAAAGCTGTATTTGTTGTAAAAAATCGTGAGTCCCCCTGCTGAGACAGGTGTGTTGGCACGTATGACATGGGCAGAAATGGAAGTTCATGCAAATATTCTTCAAGCGCTGAAACACTTTGGCAATGGGGCCTATATGCATAGTACTGTAAGTGGGGAAAAAAGTTTGAGATGGATCTTCTAAAAAAAGGCATGGGCAAAAAAGTGTAACTAGGAATATTTTATTAGAGGCGCTGCCTTAGTAATATGAAACACCCTGCATACATGATTATAATATCTTCATCAGCATCTCCCAAATCATTTTCAGGGAGAAAACGGGAAGTACGCCAGAAGTCATGCTTAAACCCCCCCTCCCCCCCCCTCCCCAAAAAGTAACATATTGGGGAGCCGCAGCCAACGGCCTATAGGTCAAGGGAGCCGCAGGTCGAAAAAGTTTGGGAACCACTGCTCAAGAGTGAGATTAAGTGGCAGGGAGTGCCTGGTGGTGGAAGAAAGAGGCAAGGGATGGAAAAAGACCATGCAGCCTTGGTATTCGGCAAACCAGGCATTGGGCAGTGTCAACTGGGGGTTTCTGAGAAAAACTTTCAGCACCGGTACTTATTATTTTACAAATTAAGCACCGCTTCTAGTTCCACAAACCGAGGTACAGGACTCAGAATGGGAGCTGTCCTGCTCCCTGGAGGATTATTTTACAAATTAAGCACCGGCTTCTAGTTCCTCAAACCAAGGTTTAGGAAAGAGGATGTCCTGGTCCCCGGAGGATCATTTTACAAATTAAGCAGCAGCATTCAGGCAACAAACCGAGGTGCTGGACAGAGGATGTCCTGCTCCCTGGAGGCCACGTTTGCTGTTGGGCTCATTTGAACAATCCGAGGTGCCAGCAATGGTGTCTGCACGTCAGCACTCTGT
The DNA here is from genome assembly GCA_963921515.1 of Calotriton arnoldi. Classification (NCBI taxonomy): domain Eukaryota; kingdom Metazoa; phylum Chordata; class Amphibia; order Caudata; family Salamandridae; genus Calotriton; species Calotriton arnoldi. The sequence continues at coordinate 387,116 of CAWUFW010004284.1, read as the reverse complement.
GGGATTGCATCTTTCTTACCAGACAGACCCCACCCCTGCCTGAACGCCATCCGCACACGGCAGCTCTCCCCGTTCCAAACTTCCTCACCCCCAGAGATGGAACTGTAAGTAATTTACTCCGGGGACCCACAAATAGGATGTGGGGTTGAGCCAAAACATGGAGGAGTCCGGGTCGGGGAGGAGGGGGGGGGGGCCGAACGGGGATTCAAGTGGAAGCAGCACGTTTTAGGGTATGACGCTGGTAAAATCGCTCAGGTGGTTAATGCACTTCAGGCATATAATCAACGTTCACACACTTAAGTTATCATAAATACTTTAAGGGGTGCGTGTGCTTGTGAAAGAGCACTCAACCTAACACGCAGGGCCACACATTTGCTTCTACATAAAACAGCTCGTTTGGTTAAAGAGTTTGTCGCAGAGATCCCTGCGTAACTCCTGGCAAAACAGATTTGTGTGTCAGGCACCAGCTGGAAACAATTGTATGCAACACGTTTAGTTATTTTACGGTTGACAAAATGAGTTTCACTGATAAGTAATACACACTTATTAAATGCCAAACTGCAATGAAATATGTAGTGCACGTTACATAAATGGCCTAATTATTATCATACACACACACTGTGGCATCCCTACAGCACACGCAGATACACTTCTTTCATTGATACGGAGCCTTAGAAAGTCAAAAAAAGTGCAATGTATCTTCTGTCAACTTCAACAGTGACGTGCAAGGTGCATCTCTGTTTCCCCTGGTGGTCTTGGGAGCCTTGAGGCAAGCTGGGAGCATCGAGTTACACTGCTTCCCCTCCAACTCATGGTCCAAGCCTGGACTGGACACTATTGCGACAAATTGCATTGCTAATGTCATTTGCAGATGGGTCGTGCTAGAATGGAAAAAAAAAGTCGAATATGTCCCTTGCCTTGCAGGCTGCTGGGCTGGGCTGAGGAGTAACTTCTGCAACTCTATCCCAAGACTGATAAAAATAAAAGAACTCATGTACCCATGGGTCTGCATTCTCGACTCCCTGCCCCAACCGCACCCACACCCACCCTGTACTCTTGGTCCTGTGCTAAGCACTCTGCTGCACACACGCCCACCCTGTGCTTGGTCCGGTCCTAAGCACTCCGCTGCCCACACGCCCACCCTGTACTCTTGGTCCTGTGCTAAGCACTCCCCTGCACCCACACCCACCCTGTACTCTTGGTCCCGTCCTAAACACTCCTCTGCACCCACACACACCCTGTACTCTTGGTCCTGTCCTAAACACTCCTCTGCACCCACACACACCCTGTACTCTTGGTCCTGTCCTAAGCACTCTGCGGCACGCACACACACCCTGTATTCTTCGTCGTGTCCCAAGCACTCGCAGCATGAACACACACCCTGTACTCTTGGTCCTGTCCTAAGCACTCCCCAGCACCCCCACACACTCTGTACTCTTGGTCCTGTCCTAAGCACTCTGCGGCATGCACACACACCCTGTACTCCTCGCCGTGTCCTAAGCACTCCTCTGCACCCACACACACCCTGTGCTTGGTCCTGTCCTAAGCACTCCGCTGCACCCACACCCACCCTGTACTCTTGGTCCTGTCCTAAGCACTCCTCTGCACCCACACACACCCTGTACTATTCGTCGTGTCCTAAGCACTCCCCAACACCCACACACACCCTGTACTTTTCGTCCTATCCTAAGCACACCTCTGCACCCACACACACCCTGTACTCTTCGTCGTGTCCTAAGCACTCCTCTGCACCCACACACCCTGTACTCTACGTCCTGTCCTAAGCACTCCTCTGCACCCACACACACCCTGTACTCTTCGTCGTGTCCTAAGCACTCTGCACTAACACACACCCTGTAATCTGCGTCATGCCCAAAGCACTCTACACCCACACACACCCTGTACTCTTCGTCTTGTCCTAAGCACCCCTCTGCACCCACACCCTGTACTCTTCGTTGTGTCCTAAGCACTCCTCTGCACCCACACACACCCTGTACTCCTAGTCGTGTCCTAAGCACTCCTCTGCACCCACACACACCCTGTACTCTTCGTCCTGTCCTAAGCACTCCTCTGCACCCACACACACCCTGTACTCTTCGTCCTGTCCTAAGCACTCTGCACCCACACCCACCCTGTACTGTTCGTCGTGTCCTAAGCACTCTGCACATACACACACCCTGTACTCTTCGTCATGTCCTAAGCACTCCTCTGCACCCACACACACACACACCCTGTACTCTTCGTCGTGTCCTAAGCACTCCTCTGCACCCACACACACCCTGTACTCCTCGTCTTGTCCTAAGCACTCTGCACCCACACACACCCTGTACTCTTCATCCTGTCCTAAGCACTCCTCTGCACCCACACACACCCTGTACTCTTTGTCGTGTCCCAAGCACTCCTCTGCACCCACACACACCCTGTACTCTTCGTCGTGTCCTAAGCACTCTGCACCCACACACATCCTGTACTCTTCGTCGTGTCCTAAGCACTCTGCACCCACACACACCCTGTAACTCTTCGTCCTGTCCTAAGTACTCCTCTGCACCCACACACACCCTCTACTCTTCGTCGTATCCTAAGCACTCCTCTGCACCCACACACACCTTGTACTCTTCGTCCTGTCCTAAGCACTCCTCTGCGTCCACACACACCCTGTTCTCTTCGTCATGTCCTAAGCACTTCTCTGCACCCACATACACCCTGTACTCTTGGTCCCGTCCTAAGCACTCTGCACCCACACACCCTGTACTCTTGGTCCTGTCCTAGGAACTCCTCTGCACCCACACACACCCTGTACTCTTCGTCCTGTCCTAAGCACTCTGCACCCACACACACCCTGTACTCTTCGTCGTGTCCTAAGCACTCCTCTGCACCCACATACACCCTGTACTCTTGGTCCCGTCCTAAGCACTCTGCACCCACACACCCTGTACTCTTGGTCCTGTCCTAGGAACTCCTCTGCACCCACACACACCCTGTACTCTTCGTCCTGTCCTAAGCACTCTGCACCCACACACACCCTGTACTCTTCGTCGTGTCCTAAGCACTCCTCTGCACCCACACACACCCTGTACTCTTCGACGTGTCCTAAGCACTCCTCTGCACCCACGCCCACCCTGTACTCTTCGTCGTGTCCCGAGCACTTCTCTGTACCCACACACACCCTGTACTCTTCGTCATGTCCTAAGCACTCCTTTGCACCCACACACACACCCTGTACTTTTCGTCGTGTCCTAAGCACTCCTCTGCACCCACACACACCCTGTACTCTTCGTTGTGTCCTAAGCACTCCTCGGCACCCACACACACCCTGTACTCTTCGTCGTGTCCCGAGCACTTCTCTGTACCCACACACACACCCTGTACTGTTCGTCGTGTCCTAAGCACTCCTTTGCACCCACACACACCCTGTACTCTTCATCCTGTCCTAAGCACTCTGCACCCACACACACCCTGTACTCTTCATCCTATCCTAAGCACACCTCTGCACCCACACACACCCTGTACTCTTCGTCGTGTCCTAAGCACTCCTCTGCACCCACACACACCCTGTACTCTTCATCCTGTCCTAAGCACTCCTCTGCACCCACACACACCCTGTACTCTTCGTCCTGTCCTAAGCACTCCTCTGCACCCACACACACCCTGTACTCTTCGTCGTGTCCTAAGCACTCCTCTGCACCCACACACACCCTGTACTCTTCGTCCTGTCCTAAGCACTCTGCACCCACACCCACCCTGTACTGTTCGTCGTGTCCTAAGCACTCTGCACATACACACACCCTGTACTCTTCGTCATGTCCTAAGCACTCCTCTGCACCCACACACACCCTGTACTCTTCGTCGTGTCCTAAGCACTCCTCTGCACCCACACACACCCTGTACTCCTCGTCTTGTCCTAAGCACTCTGCACCCACACACACCCTGTACTCTTCATCCTGTCCTAAGCACTCCTCTGCACCCACACACACCCTGTACTCTTTGTCGTGTCCCAAGCACTCCTCTGCACCCACACACACCCTGTACTCTTCGTCGTGTCCTAAGCACTCTGCACCATCACACACCCTGTAACTCTTCGTCCTGTCCTAAGTACTCCTCTGCACCCACACACACCCTCTACTCTTCGTCGTATCCTAAGCACTCCTCTGCACCCACACACACCTTGTACTCTTCGTCCTGTCCTAAGCACTCCTCTGCGTCCACACACACCCTGTTCTCTTCGTCATGTCCTAAGCACTTCTCTGCACCCACATACACCCTGTACTCTTGGTCCCGTCCTAAGCACTCTGCACCCACACACCCTGTACTCTTGGTCCTGTCCTAGGAACTCCTCTGCACCCACACACACCCTGTACTCTTCGTCCTGTCCTAAGCACTCTGCACCCACACACACCCTGTACTCTTCGTCGTGTCCTAAGCACTCCTCTGCACCCACACACACCCTGTACTCTTCGACGTGTCCTAAGCACTCCTCTGCACCCACGCCCACCCTGTACTCTTCGTCGTGTCCCGAGCACTTCTCTGTACCCACACACACCCTGTACTCTTCGTCATGTCCTAAGCACTCCTTTGCACCCACACACACACCCTGTACTTTTCGTCGTGTCCTAAGCACTCCTCTGCACCCACACACACCCTGTACTCTTCGTTGTGTCCTAAGCACTCCTCGGCACCCACACACACCCTGTACTCTTCGTCGTGTCCCGAGCACTTCTCTGTACCCACACACACCCTGTACTCTTCGTCATGTCCTAAGCACTCCTTTGCACCCACACACACACCCTGTACTTTTCGTCGTGTCCTAAGCACTCCTCTGCACCCACACACACCCGGTATTCTTCGTAGGTCCTAAGCACTCCTCTGCACCCACACACACCCTGTACTCTTCGTCGTGTCCTAAGCACTCCTCTGCACCCACACACACACACCCTGTACTCTTCGTCGTGTCCTAAGCACTCCTCTGCACCCACACACACCCTGTACTCTTCGTCGTGTCCTAAGCACTCCTCTGCACCCACACACACCCTGTACTCCTTGTCGTGTCCTAAGCACTCCTCTGCGCCCACACATACCCTGTACTCTTCGTGTCCTAGGCACTCCTCTGCGCCCACACATACCCTGTACTCTTCGTGTCCTAGGCACTCCTCTGCGCCCACACATACCCTGTACTCTTCGTGTCCTAGGCACTCCTCTGCGCCCACACATACCCTGTACTCTTCGTGTCCTAGGCACTCCTCTGCGCACACACCCGGTACTCTTCGTCGGTCCTAAGCACTCCTCTGCACCCACACACACCCTGTACTGTTCGTCGTGTCCTAAGCACTCTTCTGCACCCACACACACCCTGTACTCTTTGTCGTGTCCTAAGCACTCTTCTGCACCCACACACACCCTGTACTCTTCGTCGGTCCTAAGCACTCCTCTGCACCCACACACACCCTGTACTGTTCGTCGTGTCCTAAGCACTCTTCTGCACCCACACACACCCTGTACTCTTTGTCGTGTCCTAAGCACTCTTCTGCACCCACACACACCCTGTACTGTTCGTCGTGTCCTAAGCACTCTTCTGCACCCACACACACCCTGTACTCTTTGTCGTGTCCTAAGCACTCTTCTGCACCCACACACACCCTGTACTCTTTGTCGTGTCCTAAGCACTCTTCTGCACCCACACACACCCTGTACTCTTGGTCGTGTCCTAATAAGCAGCCGGTATTTAGATAGAGGTCCTGAATCCCGCAAGGGATCACTGGGCCGAAGTGCTCTTCCATGGCTGATGCACAGCTGTAGGTTGGGAGATCTGTGCCCTCCACCCATGCTTGGTACACGGTCTCCGTTTCTAATCTCTACCAAACTTAACTATTGAGACCTACAGCTAACTACTTACAGCAGGAACAACAATGGGAAACACAAAACAACCACCAATGGAGACTCCCTCGGCTGCCATGGAAACCCCGCAGATCTCACGAGGCTTCACATCCACCTGGTCTGTGAACAATGACTGCCGGAGACGAGCTCGTTAAGGGGCAGATGATTTTGTGACTGATGTTCGCACCTTTGTTTGCGCGGGAAGAGCAGGAGACGCGAATCAGATATCAGCTGTGACTGCTTGCTTCATAAAAAGAACAATGACTGTGTTTCCCAGAAGGACTCTGACAACGTGGGCGTCTTGTGGGCGGACAGAGGTTTCAATACTTACAAAATCAATAAGCTTGCTCACTGATTCTGGACTGGGGGGGGGGGGGGCGCCACACCTGGCTGCTGGGAGGGATGCGTTGGCGCAATTGGGCTCACTTCCTCTGCCAGGGGGCCTAAGATGCCACGTGGCATCGATCAAAACGGTGCTAATGCCACCGTCTATCCCAGTATGAAAATGACGTCACCTCCACTGTATCATGGAAGCTCCAAGCACAGTTCATTGGTCTGCGCAGCTCTGTCCAGTGGTGGGTACGGTGCAAACCGCTTTGTCACAGCTCTACCAGACTCGGGTATTGTGACCAGCACTGATCCCTCGGCCCCGCCAACCTCGGGTACCATGTCACACCCTGGCACAGTTCACTGGTGGGTACAGTGTAAGCAGCTCTGACAGTCTCCGGTATGGTGTACAGCACGGATCCCTCAGCCCTGCCAGCCTTGGGTACCAGGTGAGTCCTTGGCACAGTCTATTGTTGGGTCCAGTGTAAACAGCTCTAGAGGTCTCTGGTACAGTATGCATACCTCACCCCATCAATCTCGGGCACCATGTACAATTGTATAAGTATTATACACACAATAACAAAGGGGCGAGAGGTCCCACTCTTCCCTTCTCCTCCCTCACGAATATCCTAACAGAGAAAAGGGAAAGATGAAAACAAATCTAAGACAAACCCTCTTTGGGAAGCCCTCAGTGGTTTTAAAATTGCCCTCACCCACTAGACAGTGGCATGCTTCCTCGTAGGGCCTGCTGCCACACTCTGGCACAGACCAACACTCAGGGTGGAGCAAAGTGTGCTTTATGGAGCTAATGTCCAAGCTTTACAAGTGATCCACTATGCAGAATGAACTTAAAACTACCTAAAAGGGTTCCCTCCCTACTTTAATCGGGGCCCCCCTTTGCAGGGTTAAAACTATGATTTGAGGTGTACCTGGGTAATTCGTTCCCTGTCCCCCTTTCTGCTGTTATCAACATGTTTCGGCCTTTATACCGCCACTGTGGGTCATCAGCCTTAATCTGGATTTAGATCCCTTCTCTTACTTCACTCAAAGTCCCCCTCCCTGTCTTTGACAATGTGGAGGTAGGGATTTGAGGGTTTGTCTTTGTTTTACATCTGTTTTCCTCTTTCCTTTGTGTGTTAGGACAATTGTATAAGTGCCTGGTTTCGTGTGCACCCTATAACTTTTTCTGTCTTTCTCAGGTATTGTCCCCACCCCAGCCCCATCGTTCCTACTTATAACATGAACCCTACTCCTCCAAGGTTGATCGGTCTTAGGCACCATGGCATCCCTAGGCACAGTTCCCTCAGTGGCTGGTTATCGTGTGGGTCCCCAGATTTGTCTCGGGTACCGTTGCGCACGACACAAGTTTACTTTCACTATGTCCTCTTATTGTACTGTTGTCATTTGTATGAGAAGCAGGAGTGCGTAGCTGTTGTGAACCCTGGGCTGTGCAGGGCTTGGAAACACTCATTCATCTAGACCTGTCCGAAGAAGCAGGCCTTGGTGGGACCCGAGACCAAGCTTAAATCTCCCTTCCCGCTTCGCAACCAACCCCGCTACCTTGAAATGAAGTCAAGTACATGGTTGTAATCCACTAAGAGCCCAAAGCGTGACCTTTCGTCCCACATCAACCTTTACACTTCAGATAAATATATCACATGTACTCTAGGCATAGAGCCTTTGAGATTAGGTGGAGTGGTTGTTCTCAATAATGCAAGGTCTAATTTTTTTTTAATCACTCCTAGAAAAACTGCATGACCTTGCTGTGTAACAAATGTCTATGTGAACCTACAAGGATATTGTATTCAACTGTTTGATCATATTTGTGATTTTTCTATTGAAAAAACATGATTGAAAAGAAACTGTTCGTAATTTCTATACGTTACTGGCTTTCAAAGACCACAATTACATAAATAAACCCTGAGTTGAGTACGTCTCTTACTATTGTCTCTTATTTTGTTTGCTTTTTTTATTCCAATGATTCCCTGGATTGGATCTATTTGACCAATCATCCAATGCATTTTTTGAAAGGTATTCTAAAACAATTTCTCAAGGAGTTTTTGTGTTGTTGACATATTGACAGAGATGGGTGACTGGCTGGAGATAACTTGCACTCATCCACAAGTAAAATATTGGCACGCTCACCCAAAGGAGTTAACGGTCGTAACCCCTTAAGTGCTTCTGTCGGCCAACGGCCGTCGCGAGCACTACCTCGGTAGTGCTGCGCACGTCCGTTGGCCGAAGCGGCCCCGCCCGCTTAATAGAACGTTCCGCACTGGCGCGGAACGTTCGAAGCAGTTAAGCAGTTAAACGTACAAGCATGACTATCAATTGCAGGGAACCTGTCCTTGTAACATCACACAACATTAGGTTTCTTCAGTCAAAGGACTTTTAGGAGAAGTTTGCTGGATGTGGGGACAGACCAAGCCAGATGCAAAGGTTCGAGTGGATCAATTACAAAGGGGATCATAGTCAAACCTGGGCTCTGATCTAGAAAGCACATGCAAAGAGTAACAGCAACATAATGTGTGAAATAATGAACATTTCTGCTTAAATCATCTTCTTGGTTTCACTGGGACATGACGGAAGCTGCTTTAGCACAGGTGTAAAGAGCATGGTCTCAGACCGGGAGCATTAACCGGTTGGCCATCGTGGTACTCGGAGACTCAACAAACCATTTAGCCAAACTCTGCCGGACAGATCAGGAGACCAAAATAAGATCACAAAGCGTTTGCCCGCATTTACTTTGGGATTAGAGAAACTCGTTGCTTTAACAACTCTAAAACATTGATTTTATTACTGGCAACAACTAGCCAAAGACAATGGGCCCGGATGAGACTTCCACTCAAAGCGAGCACCCAGGGCATGTTTTTGACTTCAGCTTGTTCTATGAATCCCAAAAAGGTGAAGCACCAATTTTCAACCCTCAATGCTCAGAAAGATCCTACCACTCCTTACAGAGAGCCCATTATACAGAACATACTACATAGGTGGTGATGGCTCGGTTGGCTTTTTGCAAGATTGTTCACAACGGCCTCCAAATGCCTTATATTTGGACTGCAATGACTTCAGAATCAAGAAGTAGACTTTGTCTAAAACTAAAAAGACAAGTCCAACTAATGCTGATAAACTCTGCCTTAACAGCGAATCCTAACCACCCTAAATTCAAGAAGCCTCTTAGAGCATTAGATTAACAGGAGTGCAAACACAGCAGACTACTGCATTCTCTCTTGTACCAGCTGACGCACATTGTTCGGAGACTATATATGCCCACATTTCTTGTGAAGACTCAATCCTGTATCTACTTTTTCTTGTACTACTTCTTTCTTTGGACTTCTCCTGATTGAGTTCGACAGCCAGACTACATCCCCGTTCACCACAGAACGCAACCCAGCACCAGCCCTGAGGAGAATTGAGGGAGTGCCACTGATTGGAAAGGATCCTAAACAGTCCAGCCATGTTTCCAAGGTCCATGCGTGATGTGCTTCTCCAGTCCGGGTTTATTCTTTGAATTCTGGGATTTGTTGTCTTGTTTATTCCGTTATGAAAGAGGATTTCAATTCCAGAATTTAGAGAAAAAACATATGGACTGTAGTAGCACATCACGCATGGACCTGGGAAACGTGGTAGCAATGCCAAAAGAAAAAAGGTAGCAAGTTGGCTTTCCTAGTAAATGCAAAAAGAACAATTGGCATGGAGAGCACGCGACCCAAGTCTGGGCATACCCGTCCCACTCGGGGTGACAAATGTAAAAAGAACAATTGATGGACAGAATGCAGAACAATGTCGTACATTCACCCAGTACAGAGATCTGGGCCTAAATCCATCGGTTTTTTGCTCATCATGCCATTTCAGTTTGGACCCAGCCATTTGCAAATCAGTCTTGACCCTGCGCCCAATGGGAACAGTCCAGCCCGAACTGCCAGGCCAGGTCCTCCCTGGACTGGAAACAAGCATCCTAGGACCGGTTTCCTAGTAAAACCATCTAAAAAGAAACAACCCAGAAGAAACTCTTGTTCAACAGTGTCAAAAGTCACAAGAAGATACGCTCCAAAATTTCTGAAATCAGCCATAAGGTGCAGGTCACTCATCAATGCAAGATACTTGGCGGCACAACACCTGGGTCTCGGCTGGGAAATAATTTCAACAGAGGACTATATCTATAAGGCAAGAGATTCGGCTACACTAATAGATGATGGAGTGGGCTAAAGCAGGCAGGGGCAAGAAGAGGACTGACCAATTCCCGTATCCCTTGGACATCACCCATCATACTTTATTGGTGTGATTTTATTTTCCTTTGGTAACAGAGATTCAACAGTGGTCTGACCACACTACTTCCATGTTCAATTTTAGAAAATAAACTGTGACTCATACTGGATTCACCTGGCTCTACACGGTAAATCCATTACAACCTTCTGCTGGCGTACACCCCAAATGTTTGCAAAACATCGGCTGTACGGGGTACATGTATTCCTGAAATGCTAAACACCTTCTCCTAAGAGAGAGAGTTCATGAACTGCATCAAGGGAAGTCCCACCTAACTCCAGCATGGATCGAATCCATGCCCGATTTTCGGGCTATCCACAGGCTATGTAAATTAGTTCAATTTAGAGTCACTGTATGCAAATTTATCCTGTGTGAGTGAATATCCTGAAAATCTCTTATGGGCTTACGTTAGACACTACCAACAACATCCCTGGATTACCAGAAGTTGAAACAAACTTGAAATAACACAAGTTTTCTCCCAGTGAAAAGTACAATTATCCGCTAGGATGATCTAGATTCCATGACGTCCACGTCGCACAACACGTTAGTGGAAGGGAGAAAGAGAAACTTTGCTGCACGCACAGCAGATTCCTAGAGGTTTGCCTACTTGCAATCACCCAAGGTCAGCAAATACCCTATCACCCAAAGTCAGGCAGATACCCTGTCACCCAAAGTCAGGCAGATACCCTGTCACCCAAAGTCAGGCAGATACCCTGTCACCCAAAGTCAGGCAGATACCCTGTCACCCAAAGTCAGGCAGATACCCCGTCACCCAAAGTCAGGCAGATACCCCGTCACCCAAAGTCAGGCAGATACCCCGTCACCCAAAGTCAGGCAGATACCCCGTCACCCAAAGTCAGGCAGATACCCCGTCACCCAAAGTCAGGCAGATACCCCGTCACCCAAAGTCAGGCAGATACACCGTCACCCAAAGTCAGGCAGATACACCGTCACCCAAAGTCAGGCAGATACACCGTCACAGCCTGAAAAGGAGAACCTAGGAACATTCTCGATAAGAGTGAAAATGCCCAGAGAAGAGAAACGCTCAAGGGTCCCACTATTTAAGAAGAAGGGAGTGTAAAGAACTGAACACTATGAACGATAGCAAGGACTTGTGATCGTTACAGAAGGCATGATAGTAGGTACACATGCTAGCCAGGGTATATTTCAAATGGAGAGTCAGTGCTGTATGGGCTACCTATCTGCTCAGTGAACAGCCCAACACAGAGGAAGATTATGGCGCTTGGAACAGAGGCTAAACCTCTCTCTGAGAGGCAAAAAAGGGGCTTACCTCCCTAGTAAGACCTCACCAGGTAAACGAGATACCCTGCTGAAGAGAAAGATCATGTGAAGGAGCTTGCTTTTCATAGAACGGAGTCAATACACCTGTCCGAAGCCTGTCCAGAGAATTCTTATTCAACTATGAGACAGGAAGCATGGGGCGTGATCTTCCTCAAAACAACTTCTGTTCCCTGAACCACCACACGGAAACCATAAGTGGTCTGAATGCTTGGGGGAAACTGAACCACCTCCAGCACAGGAGGTTTTAGGCTGAGCTTGCTCATCAACACATTGGACAAGAGCCATCCAGAAGCCCATTTATTAAACCAGCGGAGCCTACCTCCCTTTGGGAGAGGAGAATTTCCCACCCCAAGGCTACCCAACAATCACCATTAGGGGCACCTGACATCGAGTCTGCTAGAAAGGAGAAACTGCAATAATCAGTGATGGAAAGACCTAGAGATCTGTCTGGAAAGAGAACTCTCAGAACAACTAGTTCAGGGAAGCCCAGCAGAAGGAACCAAAATAGGACAACAACAAAAAAAAACAACGGGAAATATTCAGGCTCACCTCATGCGATTCCTGCAACTTTTCAGGGACAGAAGCGAGCTCACTTCACAACCACACCTCACTTCATATGAATCCTACAGGTGTCCAGAAGCAAGAGGAATCATGTTTGGCCTTGGCAATAAGAGTGCAAAAGAGGGATGCATTGGGGGGTGACCATGCCATACAGGTCAAAAGAGAAAGTAGGGGAATGCGTTAAAGAGATACCCAAAAGCCACAACCTGGAAAGGGTCAGTAAGAATTTAATGGAAGATGGCACTTTTGTGACTGTAGCAAACACAACAAGATGATGGACGGAGTGTTGAAACTTTTCAACCACTCAACCCGTGTCAAGAAATCTGGGTTTAATCCATCATTCTCAATGGATCATCCTTGTTTGGATCCAGCCATATGAACATCAGTCTTGACCCTGCTCCTCATGGGGACAGTCCAGCCTGAACTACCAGGTGAGGTCCTCCTGGACTGGAAACAAGCCTCCTGGGACCGGTTTCAGGGTATCATCCCTCATCAGCCAGGCTAGCTTGAATCCAGTGGCACAGCGAGCAAGGGACCCACGTCTGGGCATACCCATGGCCCCTTAGGGTGAACAAAGCAAACACAAGGAGATGATGGACGGAGTGCTGAAACCTTTCAAACACTCAGCCCCAGCCAAGAGATCTGGGTTTAATCCATATGTGGGTCCCTTGCTCGCCTCTGCCACTAGATTTAGGCTAGCCTCTCCAAAGCACTCTACAAAGAAGCTCTCTCACCCACTCACATTTGGCAAAGGTTCCCTCACGCAACCTATTGTCCTAGAATCTCTACAGACAGGGCAGATCCTCCCACATCTAAAGAAACCTACTCTAGACTCTGATGACACTGCCAACTACCTGCCCATCACTTATCTAGCCTTCAGCAAGATCATTGAAAAAGGATTCTGAGCTCAACTCCAAAATCACATCAACCCCAAACATCTCCTGCACGACTACCAATCTGGCTTCAAGTCATGCTGCAGAATGAAGACATCATACACAATGTCCTCCTGACAGCATATGAAGATGGCCCCTGCCTCATGATTTTGCTGGACTTCAGCAGCGGCTCATTAATAGTAGTGTCAGAGCTACGCCCTGGCCCCATTTCCTGCCTACTATTTCTTATTATTAAAGTTTTTTTTCAGGCAGTGTGCCTATCAGGATGTCACTCTGACCCTCGCTCTGCGCGAGGGTCAGGCAGAAGCATTGCACTTCTCACAGACACATACACTAGTGCGCATGTCACAGCTTTTTCTGGGCCTGTATAAATTTCAGCCCACACCCTTTGAGTACTGGAATGCTTATAGACACACCCACCTGTGACATACAGCACCCTCCCTGATTGAGCAGGTTAGTTCGGTGGTTTTATTTATTTTATTGTGTGTGTTGCAAGCAGACTCCCATGTGTCAGCCCAAGATCTAGTAAAGGCCATAAAAATGTAAACCATTTAGAGTGAAAGTGAAACTCTTGCTAATGCTGTCGAAGGGGCACATCCTACCCCGGTTTGTGTATCGACTGTCTGGTTTTCTGGCCCAGGGAGGGGATTTAGGGGCACTGGTAGAATTAGGTGAAGTGATATGTAGCAGTCTTATGTAGAAATAATCACAGCGCTGGCATTCTCGGGGCTTTCTCAAAAACCAGTAGGGGTATTTAGCTCACAGACCTCTGGTGAACCTTTTGTTTGGGGCAGATTGGCGCGGAGCAGCTGTGTACAAAAATATACACAAGACAATTTTCAAACAGACGGTGAATCAGAGGCCGGCAAGCTGATTAGCACCAGTGATCACCGACACGTGCTTATATATCTGATTAAAGTAAGGAATGGAAGACAGAAGATGGTCAACTAATTTTTTTAAACTATTTTTACAATGCTCGACATTACCACAAACTGCCTGCAGCAAACACAAGGGCATCCAGTCTCCCACACCTTGCAAAAAACACCTGGAAAATGTGCTTTTTTACATGTGCAAAAGTGGCCCTATTTGAAAAATGTGGGACACCTTTTTAGTTGTCTGATTCACAAATGGGGTAACTGTACTAATTCACTAATTTCATAGGGATTGGTTCAAAGGGGTGAGGCTAAAATTGTAATGAAAATAAATAGATGTATGCCCCTGCGCTGCTGGCACTAAATATAAAGTTTCCATCTGAGGTGCGCAGGCCTTATTCATCTGAAAACCAGCTCTGCAGTTTCCCACTCTCGGCCACATTAACATCCATTTGCGAGCACAACGATTCCATTAAAGCAGAGGGGACGGTCCCATGTCCCTGAGAGCTGGGGTCTTCATTCGTTTTTGCAATTAAAGCAGAATCTGGCGGAATGTTACATCATGGCCCAGGTGTACCTGTCGCCATTGTCAGCCTGCCCTCCGCGCTTGGGCCCTTGTGGTGTGGGAGGCAAACTCCCTGTAGTTACTGACAATATTCAGCATAGCAGGCGATAGACTAATTAATAACAATACCAATCATTACAAGTCAATCACTTCTGTTGCCCATGTCCCCGCAGTGTGTCTGCATATGCAGGGCTACCGTGCCAGATATACTGGCTGTCTGGGTCTGAGAGGCAAGCACGTTGGAGGGGATGGGGTGGTATACTCCCCTATTCAATATTTGAAAGTGGGGAGACTCTATTCTCTGAACTGACCCCAAGACCCGGCTTTCCCAAGACATTTGTCTAAAACACCAGTCCTTATGGAGAAAATCAAGTTACAAGGAGGAGAGACGGTGGGCAGCCCCTTGACATCTCAATGTGTAAAACAGAGCAGTGAAGTGCACAACATCTTATATCCGGTGCCCTCTGGGTACAAAGGTTTTCTAGTCCTGTTTTTACATTTTACAAACCTTTGTTTTCAGGTGTCTTTCCCCATCTGATGCGAACTTACACTATAGTATCCTGATTGCACATATGCTTTGTTCGCAAATGCGCTTTGTTATGTAGACTTATAACTATGCCATGCAATGTTGATTTTGATGTTGTGTCCTTTCTGTTCTAGTTGTGAACCGAGCTTCGCAAAAATGAGAAATCAGCATACATTATATAGTTTGTATTGCAAGGGGCCTTGACTTCAGGTGTTTATTTTTGCATCACTATATTCATTGAGTTTTTGACCAAAGGGCTGCACACCGATTAGAACCAATGAATATGGAGTGGGTAATACACACAAAATTAGTTAATTTGTCTAGCTTTGCTAATTGTTTTATGATTCACAAACCTGAAAGACATTGTGTCTTGGCACATGCCTTTCTTCAGCTCCAGCCAGTTCAGAACGCGAACCCAGGATTGAGACTCCGCTTCTAGCGTACTCGCTTAAGGGAACTACCAGATTTTGGGTAAATAGATACTTGTGCATTTGGACAGCCACCGTACTCGGGAGGTCACACCGGTCCTTACGTTAAGGTTCGACTAAATACCTTGCTCGGCAAAATTTGTGGATGTCGTTCAATATGTGATTGATTGACCAGCGGGGTCGGAATTACAACCGGCAGAGAGGATACAGAACTTAGGACTTGAAGAGCCTGACAGCCCTGGAGAAGTCGTGGGGTCTTCCCCTTTCGACGAAACACGTGTTGGCTGGGCGTTGTTGGATTAAAAGAAAAAGAAAAAAACAACAGAACTAGTATTCCTCTTCATTTATTCTTTGTTACACCTACTGAATTGTAATTTTACATGTAAAATTGAGCAGGTGCATAGGATAAGAATAGTCACAAAATTGGCCTAAGGGCCCAACGATTTGAGGGTCTAGGGTGTTTTCCCTCACCTTGTGCACCGCAGAGATCATATTATCTAAATACTAACGCAAACTCTATAGGCGCCATTTCTCCTAGTGAATGACACCGTCCATGGTTTATACCCAAGAGGCATGTCTGTGACTATAACTTAAGCTCTGTTATGTCTTTTTTATATCCCTCTAAAATGATTTAGCAGTAATTGATAAGATTTGGACTATCCCATGTCAAGTGGTAAGTAGCTTCCAGCTGCTTGCATCGCTGGAGTGATGCATGCCCTTTGCAGGAAGTCATATTGTATGAGCTGAAACTTTGCATTGCTGGACGCTTGACCTGGGGATTTAAGGGCTTCCTCTCACATTTTATCAGCATTTTGCGTTCCGTTTCTCATTGTTGTTGTGATTTTAGTTGGGCTTTGGTGGTATGTCTAGGGACAGCCGTGTCGGGTCTAGTTATTACACCTCTGCCTTGGCCAGCCCTGATGATCGTCTCTATGTTGTATGTGCTGCACAGGGGTTCGCTTGGTATTCCCCACACATGATACGGAACACTGCAAATGCTTCGATGTTGCATAAATTGTCCTAGTTAGAAAACCACGACAGCTTTTTCTAGGGACTCCAATGCCCAAGTCATATGGGTAGCTCAATGTTTCGCATTCCCCATTCTCCAACTAGCAATGCCCAATTTTCTATCTAGGTGTGCAAATTCTGAGAGTATCGCGAGTGGGATCTGCCTCGTGAAAGGCAGCATCTTGTCCCATCTTATTTGAACATTCTCCGGACCTGCGATGTTGTGCTCATCAGGTAGGGTCCATCCATCTCTTTATTAATTGAGACCAGCCGTTGGCTCATCATTGGTTAGTAGATCCCTGGTGGGTCTTTGTCTGAACTATTCAAGTCTCCAAACCATCCTGCCACACATTGCAACTGTGTTGCTTGATAATAAGCTTCTAGACCTGGTACACCCAAACCTTCTTCTTATGTGCTGTGCAGTGTCTCCATTTAGACACTACTCCTTATCCTCCTCCACTATGTACTGTACATGGCTGTTCGTGGTAGACGCGTGGGATTCAGAGCACACTACTTTGGAATAGATCGAGGCATCTGGGCAGCACTATAATGTTGTCTATCGATATTCCTCCTGCAAAGGACAATGGTGGTGTCATCCAGAAGTCCATGGACCTAATGTCTCGTATTAGTCATTTCAGATTCACTGCATGCCGTCCCTTCTCTAGATTTGTGATCATCACCCCAAAGTATCCACGAGTTTCTTGTTCCCCAAGGCTTTGCTGTATTTGGTAGTCTGTTTCTAGGTACTTGCCCCAGTGCTCCCAAAGGCTACAACATGTAACAACCAACAGGGCGGATCCGGTAACCCTAAGAACCAGGGCAGTCACAATGTATCAAAAACAGTGGCTAACTCTGGGTGGGGTAAAAGAGAAAGGTATTTAAAAATACAACAGAAAATTGTTGCATTACACAAACTGTTACCACTATAATTTGTAGCTCACAATACAAAAGAAATTAACTAAAATGGAGATCATACAGCTGCATAAATTATTCACAAAAATAATGTCATTATTACTCAAGAGATAGAATATTATGAAAGTGTAGCGCTATTGTTTTGAAGCCGTAGCGCTATTGTTTTGAAGGCGCAGCACTATTGTTCTGACGGCGCAGCACTATAAAATGAGTAAAACTTTAACAAACAATAGTCGGAAATGTTCATACAGTATTACATCTGATTACTCCATGTGAGCTATCGGAAACAACAACAATTTTTATCTATTTATGGGTAGCTCTGTCTGTTTGGTAAAATGGTCTAGCTTTCGCATCCACTTAGTTCTGACCAGAATGAGTACTGCACATTCGGAAACAGCTGAAAAGAAAACCCTACAGTTACCAGGCGCTCTGTAATGATTCCTTCTACTGGATACATTGATTTCAGAATGGTTTTCTCTCGATGGGTTCACAGTTTTTGGAAAACCTTTTGAAATGCCACCTTTTCTACTTTATGGGAAAAACACATATCTATCTATCTATCTATCTATCTATCTATCTATCTATCTATCTATATTTTAATTACCCGGTGGCGGTTGCCACTGGATAATTGTAGTTAGGACCACGTTTCTATAGGAAACCCATTTTTTGATTTGCTTATAACTTTAGCGTCATTTGACAAATCTTAACAAAACTTTCCAAAAAAAGTGTCATCCACCTCAGCTCGTTAATGAAAAGTTTCAGGTTGATCCGTCAAGATAGAGCTGAGAAAATGTGGGAGGGGGTGGTCCAAAAATCAATTTTCCCCATTCATTTTTCAATAGTAAAATTCAACAGCGATACCACAAAAACTGCGGAACAGACTTATACCAAATTTAGCAGAAAGCTAGATCTTGGTCCGGCATCTTTTTTGTGATTTGGTGTACATCCATTCAGTAGTTTTTGAAAAATTAAGGTTAAAAAACTTGTCTCAGTAGTTTTATTTTTCATAAAGGCACTGAGGACCCCATGCTCCAGGGGGGGGGGCTGCAAAATTATAGAGAAAGGATTGTGCCGCCCCACCCCTCCACAAGCCTCTCCAAAACCCCAAGGACCCCATCAACCAGGGGCTTGTATTTTTTTTTTAATGGGGAAGGGGCATACAACCCCCCTCCCTGAGTCATTTTAGGCGCTGGGGACCCTATCCTGAGGGCCAAAATGTTTTTATACTATGGTGAGGGAGGCATACGGTCTCCCCTCCCTGGGCCATTGAAAGGACCTAGGGACCGCATCCCCCGGGTTTCATTTTTTAATTTAAGGGTGGGGGCATGTGGGCCCCCCAACCCCCCAGCCTCACAGTGGTCCCAGGAGCCCCATCCCGACCCAGTTTTTTACGGGGAGGGGGGCATCAGGCCACCCCACCCTGATGAATATAAAGGACTATGGTGTATGCTCGACTATGAAACCAGTACAGTATTCAGTCAGGTAACGGTGCTTGCTCCAATAAGAAATATACATAGTATCTGGTATACAGTATGGAAAGTTGAATATTATGTATGGCAGCAACACTATATATATATATATATATATATATATATATATATATATATATATATATATATATATATCACTGCTCCAAGGTTGTCCACCTGTAAGTAGCACTCGAGCAACAGCTTGATTCATGTGTAGGTAAGGACGGGGAACCGCCCGTAGGAGCCGCTCCATAGTGGTATTGCCTGACGCGTTTCGAATCACCATATGATTCTCTTCAGAGGCTTTAATGGAACGGTGTGCGCAACCGCTGACCCACTTCTGACACACCCCCCAATGGGAGGCTCGAATGAAACTGCCTTCTGGGAAGTGTAGTGCGGGTAGCACATAATCAAGTCCTGTATGGACCCCACAGGTGGGCCCGTCCACGATCCTATATACAGCTGCTTTTCCACTTTCGTGGCCCCCAATCTTACGGGGTGGTGCACACCCGCGGCTGGACTGCCGCGTTAAAATCACTGCTCCAAGGTTGTCCACCTGTAAGTAGCACTCGAGCAACAGCTTGATTCATGTGTAGGTAAGGACGGGGAACCGCCCGTAGGAGCCGCTCCATAGTGGTATTGCCTGACGCGTTTCGAATCACCATATGATTCTCTTCAGAGGCTTTAATGGAACGGTGTGCGCAACCGCTGACCCACTTCTGACACACCCCCCCAATGGGAGGCTCGAATGAAACTGCCTTCTGGGAAGTGTAGTGCGGGTAGCACATAATCAAGTCCTGTATGGACCCCACAGGTGGGCCCGTCCACGATCCTATATACAGCTCCTACGGGCGGTTCCCCGTCCTTACCTACACATGAATCAAGCTGTTGCTCGAGTGCTACTTACAGGTGGACAACCTTGGAGCAGTGATATATATATATATATTCACTGAAAAAACCATAGGTTTGAGGGACGTTATAGTTAGTTGGACATTTCTCTCGTACAAAACCATAGAAATTCCCCCGTTATAGTTAGTTCAGGTAACTATAACTCGCGCACCCGCAATGCACTGCTGATGACGTCACATATTACATCATTCATGACATGGTCAGTGACATCACTGATGACATCACTGATGACATCATCCAGTGACTGTTTTTCTTTAAAGTTTAAATATGTATTATATATATGCCAAGGTGTATTGAAGAATGAGTGGGTGTATAAGTGTCTGGATGGAGGATTTAGTAGGTGCGTGACTGACTGTTTATGTGAGTGATTACATGTGTCTTACTGAATGCATGGGTTAGTGACTAAACTGTGTGAACATCTGTATCTGTCTGTCTGTTGTTGTATAAGCTGCTGCATGGGTTGGTCAGTAGCTACATGAGTGTCTATATGGGTTATCGATTGGTTGCCCGAGTATTTGTATGGGTGCCCGAGTGTGTGTGTGTGGGTGAGTGGGAGGTGTGTGACTCTGTGCATAGATGTTTGAGTGGTTGATTCACTGTGTGTATGGGTTCAAGAGTGCATGTGGAAACAGCTGTATGGGTGGGTGAGTGTGTGTATGGGTGTGTTGGTGAGTGAATGGATGTCTCAATGGTACATGTCCAAGTAACTACATATGTAAAAGGCAGTGTATGTGAAAGTTGAAGTATATAAATGGCTATAAGTGAGAGTCAGTGATTGTGAGAGTGGCTGTATGGATGAGTGTGTACTTGTCTCAGTGATTGTATAAGAGAGTAAGTATGCGTTTGTTTCTGTTTGAATAAGTGATATGGTGTGTGTATAACTGTATAGGTCAGTAAATGGAAGTGAGATTGATTCTTTGCATGACTGACTAGGTGTGTGAGTAACTCTGGATGAGTGGTGGTGTGTGAGTGTCTGTATAAGTGTATGAGTGCTTATGATAGTGTTGTATTGATGAGTGACTGCATGTATGAGTGATTGTATGGGTGAATGAGTGGATGTGTGTGTAGACCTAGGAATCAGTGAGTGCGTATGTAGTAACTGGTATTGGTGTGTCGATGGTTTCGAAAATGGTAGTCTGAATTTTACAGTGGGTGTATCAAAGGTTATATTAGAGTGTGAGGAGGTGCATCAGATTTTCACGTGGATGATGTCATCAGTGATGTCATTTGAGATGTCATCAGTGATGTCACTGACCATGTCATGAATGATGTAATATGTGACGTCATCAGCAGTGCATTGCGGGTGCGCGAGTTATAGTTACCTGAACTAACTATAACGGGGGAATTTCTATGGTTTTGTACGAGAGAAATGTCCAACTAACTATAACGTCCCTGAAACCTATGGTTTTTTCAGTGAATTTCTAAGGTTTTTTAAATGCTAATTTCTAACTATAGCGTGCCTGAAACCTAAGGTTTTTTTCAGTGAATTTCAATGGTTTTTTAAATGCTAATTTCTTACTATAACGTCCCTGAAACCTATGTTTTTTTCAGTGAATTTCAAAGGTTTTTTAAATGCTAATTTCTAACTATAACATAGCAGTCGCGTTTGCAGAGTGGTGGAGAAATGTGAGCGTGGCCTTCAAACACCTTGTAGCAATCCCACTGTGTGGGATTTAGCGGAAGTAAGAGGAGGGATAGTTAGCCCCCAACGTCAACCAACTACCCCTTTTATTACCTCCAGTAAGTCCCACACAGCAGGATTGCTAACTTGTCATATCAGGCCCCACCCCCTCCCTGCAGCACTCTGCAAACGCACCCCCTGGCGCGTTCTAAGTTGGGGGATTAAGTCCCCTTGAATCCTGAGGGTCCCTGGGGGCCAACTAGGCCACCAGGTACCTCCATTAAGCGCCACTGAGCTGCGTTGCAGAGAGGTGTAAAAAGGGGCGTGGCCTCAGACCACCTCTCTGCAACGCAGCTCTGTGTCGCTTACTGGAGGTACCTGGTGCGCTAGTTGGCCCCCAGGGACCCTCAGGATTCAAGGGGACTTAATCCCCCAATTTACAACGCGCCAGGGGGTGTGTTTGCACACTTGACATATCAGGCCCCGCCCCCTCCCTGCACCACTGTGCAAACGCGCCCCCTGGCGCGTTCTAAGTTGGGGGATTAAGTCCCCTTGAATCCTGTGGGTCCCTGGCGGCCAACTAGCCCACCAGGTACCTCCGGTAAGCGCCACAGAGCTGCGTTGCAGAGTGGTGTAAAAAGGGGGCGTGGCCTTGGACCACCTCTCTGCAACGTAGCTCCCTGGCGCATACTGGAGGTACTTGGTGGGCTAGTTGGCCCCCAGGGACCCTCAGTATTCAAGGGGAATTAATTCCCCAACTTACAACGCGCCAGGGGGTGCGTTTGCAGAGTGCTGCAGGGAGGGGGCGGGGCCTCCGGCGCGATGCCGGCTTTTTAATTTTTTTCTAGAAGGGGGGCCCCCTTCTTTTACTATTTTTTGGGCCCTGGGGACCCCATCCCCCATTGCCTGACCCCTATTTTTAAAAAATAAAAATTTAAAAACGGGAAGGGGGCCGCATGGCCCCCCTTCCGAGGCCAATTTAGGCCCCGGGGACCCCATTCCCCGGGGCATGGCCAGAATTTTCTTTTTTTTAAACTCTTTATTTGGAGGGGGCTCGCGGCCCCTCCTAAGGCCAATTATGGCCCAGAGGACCCCATCCCCAGGGGCCGGCCTTTCCGTTTTTTTGTTGTTTTTAAAAAAAAATTATTATTGGGGAAGGGGGCCGCGTGGCCCGCCTCCCAGGCCACTTCTGGCCCTGGGGACCCCATCCCCTGGGGCCGGCCCTCAGCGTTGGGGACCGTGGGGGGAGCCCCAATGCCCCCACAGTCCCTGCCGGCTCCCCGCGTCCTGCGGGAGCCGGCATTGCTTTCCACAAGGGGAGCTGCTGACATGCAGCTCCCCTTGTGGAAAAGCAATCCTGCTGCTTCGTTGAAGCGAGAGCAGGTTTCCTGCTCTCGCTTCAACGAAGCAAAGCAGAGTTTGCAATGACAGGGAGGGAGCCGCACGGCTCCCGCCCTGTCATTGCAAACAGCAGTGTCCCAGGGGTGGGCACCCCGGGACACTGCAGGAGCCGGCCCTGGGGGGTGGCGGTCCCCAGGGCCATCAAAGGCTCCAGGAGGGGGGCCGCGCGGCACCCCTCCCTTCATTTTAAATGCCCCGGGGAGGTGGTGGTCCCCGGGGCTCCGTAACGGACCCCCGAATTTAAATTTAGAGTGCCCCGGGGAGATGGTGGTCCCTGGGGCATGTGGGGGGGCTCGAGCCCCCCACACATGTTTTATTTACAAACAGAGCCCCGGGGAGGTGGTGGTCCCCGGGGCAGCGTGGGGGGCATTGGGACCCCCCCACGCATTTTCTTCACTGCCCCGGGGAGGTGGCAGTCCCCGGGGCTGCAGGGGGGCCGCGTGCCCCCCGCGGTTGTTTCTGAAAGCCCTGGGGAGGTGGCGGTCCCCGGGGCTGTGGGGGGGGGCCGCGTGCCCCCGCGGTTGTTTCTGAAAGCACTGTGGAGGTGGCGGTACCCGGGGCAGCGTGGGGGGGATTGGGACCACCCCACGCATTTTTTTCACAGCCCCGGGGAGGTGGCGGTCCCCGGGGCTGCGGGGGCCCCTGTGGGCCCCCGCTAATTAATTGGCAGTGCCCCGGGACCGGGCCCACCCGGGGGCTTTTTGAAAACGAAGCGCGGGAGTCCGCGCTTTGTTTTAAAAAAAATAATTTTGGCGGGATTCGCAACCCCAACGCGATTTCCGCCGAAATTATTTTTAAAAAATGCTTTTTTTGGCCCTGGGGGTCCTTGTGGGACCCCCTGAGCAGGCCTAGGGGGTCAGGGTGTTTCTACCCTGCCCCCTTTTATTGTTTTTTAACCTCTTTTTTCAGTTTTCTTGTGACTCTGTTCTACGGAGTCACAAGATGGCTGCCAACATTTCCTGGTTTGGGGTGTTGGCAGCCAATTAGAATGAAGCTCGTGGTCGGGAGGGTTCCCGAACCCTCCTCGGCCACAGATATCGAAACTTTTTCTTTTTCTAATTTCTCAGGAGCTACTGAACGGATTTACACCATTTAACAAAAAGGATCTTTCTGAACCAAGACCTACCTTTTTGCCAAATTTGGTGTAATTCCGTTCAGCAATTCGGGCTGTAGCTTTGTCTAAAGTTTCCTATGGAAAATAACATGGGGAAAACGCGTTTTGGGACCCCCCTTTTTTCTCAGCCCCCGTTTGACGAATCACCCCGAAACTTTCAAGACAGGAGCTGACCATTTGTTTTGAAAATTTCACGAAGATTCGTCAACCGGCGCCAAAGTTATTGGGAAAAGAAAAAACGCTTTTTGAATAGAAACAAGGTCCTAACTATAACTACCTACTAGCAACCACAGGTAGGTAGGTAACTAACTAACTAACTAACTAACTCTAACACACACACACACGCACACACACGCACACACACGCACACACACGCACACACACGCACCCCCCCCCCCACACCTAACTGTTGGTGGACATAATAAGTTTAAAATGAATTGTCTTCCATTCATTAGTAATTAATACAGGAAATAAATTGACTATTTCTCATTTAAACCAAATATGCGCCTTGTGAACTTAATACATTTTTTTAATGCATATTACTAGAGCATAAATATTTTTTTGACCTTGATAAATAAAAAGATTTCGATAAGAATAAAAATAAATGTTAAACTTAAACAGTGAATATACTATTGGAGTTGCCCTTAATCAGTCTCTGTTCATAGATCAGCACATGAAATAAAAATAAATTAATTCTGTAAGCATGACCAATTATTGATTTTATTATTTTTGGGTTGTAAAGCACATGGTTGCCCCAGTAACGGGGTTCCCCAGGCTTCCCACAAAAAAGAGGGCATCACACAACAGAAAAAAGCAGAGAGAAGGGGCACAATGAGAAGGCGAGGAAGTAACGTAATTTGCAAAAAGCCAAGTTTTAAGCGGTTTCCTAAAGCAAAAATGATTCTGCGTATTCCTTACGTCTGAGGGCAAACTATTCCAAAGGGCCGGGGTCGGGACCCGAAAGAAACGGCCTCCTAGCCTCTTTCTTTTAAACCGCCAGGTTTAAGTCGGCTGAGTGAAGAGCTCCTGGAGGAAGATAGGGTTGCATTCGTCCACAGAGAATTGGGGCTCCTGATGCAGTCATGATCTTAGGCGCTGTACTTAGGACTTTAAACTTTATGCGCTTCCCAATGGGCAACCAGTGGAGGTTCACAAGGAGCCAAGAGGCGGAACAGAGCTTAGGGAGAGAGAACAGTAATCTCACGCTAATTCCACACTAGATAATAAAAGTATTAACCCTCTGTGAATATTAACATCGATCATCCCAATTTTAGTGCAGGCCTTTAGGGGCATCTCAACACTTGAGACACCACACATTGTTGTGATCAAGGGAAAAGGTGGAAGTCAGAGTTGTATGTGAGAAGCAAGGCAGATGGGTAGAATGGCTAACATTTACATAGATAAGTAGTCTTTTTGTGGTAGTCAAGGGCATGGTTGCACTCCGTTGTGTTCAGATGGATGGGAGGAACAGCTAACAACTGAATAAAACAGCACCCTGTGGTGAACAAAGGGCAGGGTTGGCAGTCCAATACAGATGAGCAGAGCCGGAGAAATGGGCAATATCTGCACAAACAGGTGTCTCGTCTTAATCAAATGTCAAGGCTGAAGTCAGATGTACTGAAGTTTGATGTGAGGAATAAACTGGAAAGTGTGCAATGGAAAAAAACAGCGTAATGGGGTGTCGATTGGTGATCAAAGGGGAGGCAGATGTAGTTGCGTAGGGAGGGCAATAGGATTAGGTCAAGCAGCGAACTCCCACTTCAGAGAATAAGACCTTCTTCAGTGATGGATTTCTACTCTTGGAGTCAAACTGATCCCAGCACAATTATGTACATGCAAAGGTAGCAACCTGACAAGGGTTCTTTTCACTATGTGTTATCATTAGGCCTGGGCGTGAAATTCAACTCCGCTCGCAGAGTTGTTCCCACTCCACGCTCTGCCTAGCGCACAGAGTTCCAAGTTTTCTCCTCCTCTGCGCTCGTTGAGTTGGCGAGCGGGAACATCTTATTCCGGACCAGCTCTCGGCGAGATTTCCCAATGCGGGCGGTCACAGATGGCCGCTCCCGCTCGCATTGAGAAACCTTCCGTTCGCGTTGAGTAAGCTCCCGCTCGAGTAGAACTTCTACTCGAGCGGCAGAAAGAAGCAGCGCCCTCTTGCGCTGCACATGGTCCTGTTCGCGCTGATATTCTAGTGCGGGACAAACACCCGGCACTAAAAATCAGTGTGAACGGCGCGACCCAACGCACTCCGCCGCTTGCGGAACTCCGTGTAGCGCGGCTGAGTTTTTTGGTCAATTCATCGGAGTTCCGCGCTCCGCGAACTTCGCCCAGGCCAAGTCATCATCTCATTCTTGCCCTGGTATTATTTATGTGCCACCCAAGGGGCTGCTTTGGCTGTTTGATTGTGTTTGTTTAGGTGTTTTATATTCTCCTAAAATTCCACCTTATAGACGCTTCAAAGATATCCAAGAGCTTAAGAGCACCAAAATGTAAAATGAAGCACTGGCCAGCAACCTAGACTTGGAGCCTGGTCAGTGCACCACTGCTGCAGGGAGAGCTCTGGGTGACTTGTGGCAACTGTTAGGACTCAGTTCACCTCTTGACGGAGTCGGGGGTTACATAGGCCTTTCAACTTTCTCCCTGTGCTGCAGTTGTCACTTTTGTTAAAGAAGGTCTCAGCGAGACCCCTAACGTACACAGGTGAAACATTAGCCTATTCAGAGATAAAAGTAATAAGAATAGTAAGAAAGATAATAAAAGTAGCAGCAATGATTATAATTAACAAAAAAGTGCAAGTGGGACCCTAAAGAGTAATGATGAAATACATATACAAATGCTTATTGTTGGGAAGCAGCATATGACACGCTCACCTCTGGTATGTTAATAGAATTTATACAGCGCGCGTATACCCTCAGGTGTCTTGGCGCTTCCAGTGCTACATACTGTGCTAAATGCTACTACTACTGAAAAAGCCAGGTCTTCAGTTGCTTCCTGAATTCGAGAAGGGGGGAAATTTTTCTGAGGTATAAGGGAAGGGAGTTCCATTCCTTGATGGTGTTAAAAGTGCGCCGTGCTACACCTGATCTCCCAATCATGCATGCTTTCAGGATCGGAAGATGGGGGTGCTCAGTGTGTGGGCACCACTTGAACAGAAGCCTTGTGTCTCAAAGTAAGGCGCTACACTAAACAGCTGAATAAAAGCAAGAAGAACTACAAGCCCTAAGGAGTCAAAGGACTCTCCTAAGAGAGCTGCCGCCATGGTAAACGCCAAGAGGACGTTCCTTGTGGTCCATAGCATCCTTCTAGGCAATTGTGATCCATAGTTGCTTCAGCTGTGCTGATGTCTGGAATTTAGAATTCTTGTAGCCTGTTAGTCTGAGAAGTCATCAAAATACAAATCTGGAATCAGAGAAGAATTCCCATATAACACTTGTTTAAGGATAAAGACTTGTATTTTTTTTTTTATTTTCACAAGGAATCATCTACAGATTACAAACTCATAGGATTATGGGCTCTGTGCACCTTTCTTCTATTTCCATTGGAGCCGTCCATTTGGATTAGAACTCAAAGGGATGCATTGCTTCTACAAGGAGTTGCTGGGATCAGGTTTGGGAAGGCAATTTATAATTTGTAGAACTAATATGGTATTAAGGTAGTCACTGGAATAAGTAGGTGGTTGCTGTGTGCATAGGTTAACTACATGACAGTGATGAATGCTTTTAATATTTCAGTTATCAGCCAGCAACTCGGAATATAATAAAACGCCACTGTCTGTTGTCACATGATCTTAACAGGAGTTCTCTTGAGCAAACCAAGGATAGTTGCGGATGGTGCCGTTCACAGTTATCCCACTGACTTCCATTGTATGTCAGCGCAGGGAAAACATCGCGCTTCACTCCAAAAAGGAGTGGACAATACAGAGACTGTCAGGAGGCAGATCACATACAACCCCAGACGTCAGCTGTTCAAGCTGCTATCATGACATACTAGGAGCCTTCTCCTGCCTTTAGGAAGCATCAAGCCCAGCCAGGCAGTGTCACAAGATCCGGCGTCTAGCCTCCTTCCCTCTCCACAACTCTACTTTACCCTACCTGTTGATGGAAGGTTGGCAGTGTGTTCGGAGAAGTGTCGAAGGAGCTCACATTGGATCTGGATTGCAAGGTTACTTGATCTTGACACTTTTGGAGAAAACTTAATAATAACAATTCTAATTATAATATTTTATTATCACTATAATTTGTATAATAAAATGCGTTTGTGTGACCCCTAACATATAAAGGTGAAACGTCAGCTCGCTGAAAGACTTGATAATAGTTATTATTGTTGAAGAAGTGCATCAGAATGAACACTAAAGAAGCAATTTATACCTTAGGTCCAGAAGGGCCGGAATCTCTGCAGATAGATTTTTAGAACATCCACATACAACTAATTTGCATAAAGCGTCTCTAAATGGAAGCTATTTACATAAGACAATGGCTATACTTAAAGTCAGGCATGGATCTGGCCCTCCTGGACCACAGCACAACATCCCTGCTGTAAAGCATACAGA
Source organism: Calotriton arnoldi (assembly GCA_963921515.1). Classification (NCBI taxonomy): domain Eukaryota; kingdom Metazoa; phylum Chordata; class Amphibia; order Caudata; family Salamandridae; genus Calotriton; species Calotriton arnoldi. The sequence continues at coordinate 358,522 of CAWUFW010004284.1, read as the reverse complement.
CAAACCTGGGAGCGAATTATGCACAGGGAGCACGGCCCACGCCTGTGCCACGCCTTTAACTGAGTGTGCCCCGTTTCACATTATGTACAGCCACCAGCTCGTGTCTACCCTGGGGCAGCGCACTGGTGAAAGACAGTCCACCTGCTTGGAGCAGTCAGTCTGTCTTTTAGTTTGTAGGTGGCAACGAGTCCCTTCTTTGAAAGGGGTTCAGGGGGCAGACATCCCTCTGCAGGCAGGTGCAGTGAGTGACTGCACTCTCCTACAGGTGAATGTCTGAAGGGTTCAGGGGACCCCTCTTCCAAAGGGCGCACTGTGTGCCAGCTCACATGTGAGCACAGTCAGACAGCCCGAAGAGAGCTCTTTTGCTTCTGCGGTGCAGATGCAAAGTGTTTCCATATTTGCATGAGGAAACCCACCATGCAAATGAGGGAACACCCAATTGAGTTTGCGCCATGCCAAAGACCCCCAGGGGCACCCACGCCTGTGACGCCCCCGGGGCACTATGTGTAATACACCAACTGGTCTCTCTAGAACTGCCTGCTCTGGACGGACGTGATGCAAGAGCAGAAGGTGCTCTCTGGTGTAATCCTTCTTGAGAAAGCAAACAGATGAGGGGACAGGGGAGTTGCAGAACCTCTTTATGTTCACTTGGAGGGGGCGGTGACAAGACTGCCCCACTATTGCACATTCGAGAAACAAGGAAAGATTACACAAACAATACCAGTGCTAATTTCAGAAAGTGCCTTTTGTTTGAAGAAAATGTCAGCAGGCCCAACTGCAGCAGGGCTCTGGTGGAAAAGTGTGCTGCACACAGGTGTGGCAAGGCCAGGCCACAATCTGTAAAAGTGGAGGCTGGGAAATTCTTCTATATGCATTTTTATATTTCTATATAACGCTACTCTACCCAAGGTGGACGTCAGTGTTCTTTACATAGTAGTGACCGTAAAGAATACATTTCTACTGACAAATACATTGTGGAAGCCCAGGAGAGTAGAGGATATATTTAGAAATGTGTTTATATAGAGCCCTATTACAATCTGGTGCAAAGTGCTGGACATACAGTGTTGCTGCACCTTAAGATCCTTGGAGTGGAAAAAGCTAAACTCTGGCAATTTCAGCTTTTCTAGCTTCACTTTTGTACAAAAGGGGCGTACCCGACAGTAGCCTATAAAACAGAGCGGGGTGGGGAAATCAAAATGTGATTCACTTTTAGCCTGATTCACTGGTCGACTCAAAATAGATGTTGGAAATGCTTTACCTGTGCAGTGTTGATGGGTCTCTTGGGAAGTAATAATAATAAAAATAATATGGCCATCTACACAGAACCTACGACAAATCACATTACTTATTTGCGACACTTTTCATGACTATTATCTAACGCGAGTACTCATTTGATGCTGTTGTTACTCCAGTATCTGAAGGGACACGGGCAGACGGGGCTGCTTCAGGCAAAGCTGGGCACACTGCACGAGGCTTAAAGTAATATCTTCTAACAATGCTTAATTTGAGCTGGTGGTTGCAGGTGGGGCCCACCGACACTGATTTTTGGGGACTGGCAGTCATCTTTCCTCATCACACTTTGACCCAGAGCAAGAGAGAGAAAAACACACAAGGAGGTAAGATGGAGGAAAAGAAAGACAGGAGATGTCACAAAGGGAGAACCCAGGGGTGAAAAAGAACCCTCAAGGGCAGTGGTTCCCAATCTGTGCGCCATGGCTCCCTGGTGCGCCGTCACAACAAGCCAGGGGAGCTGCGCACCAAGCACTTTAATGCATTTAAGGTTGAAGAGTCTGTTGGCTTCAGTTAACCTAATTAGACAAACGTATGATTTGATGATTTGTAAGTGACATGCCTAAAAGCTGGAAACATAGTGCTTAATTGATGGCATGTCGAGGAGATGACCTCCATGTTTCACTGGATCCCCACGTTCCAACACTCCCAAAGTAAGAGGAAGACGCCTGATTTAGACTCGTTGATCGTTTAGTTTTTTTCCAAATGCATTTTACAGCAATGCAAATTATAAGGAGAGTAAAGTTGTCCTGTCTCTCAAACACAGTAAGTCTTTGTAAGTATTGACATGTATACTTGAACCATAGGTGCTTCCAGTACACATTTCTTCCAGTACACACACATTTCCAGACAGGCCTGCTCTCTCCATGAGCACAGGGAAGTAAAACACGATATATGGCATTATGCCAACATTTGGAAGCAAGAAAGAGGGATGTTTAAAAAAAAAATTAAAATAAAAATTGCGATAAATGTATTTGGCTTGCACTGAATTGGAGGCAATTTTAGGGGGAGGAGACAGCTAAAATAAAGCTGTATTTGTTGTAAAAAATCGTGAGTCCCCCTGCTGAGACAGGTGTGTTGGCACGTATGACATGGGCAGAAATGGAAGTTCATGCAAATATTCTTCAAGCGCTGAAACACTTTGGCAATGGGGCCTATATGCATAGTACTGTAAGTGGGGAAAAAAGTTTGAGATGGATCTTCTAAAAAAGGCATGGGCAAAAAAGTGTAACTAGGAATATTTTATTAGAGGCGCTGCCTTAGTAATATGAAACACCCTGCATACATGATTATAATATCTTCATCAGCATCTCCCAAATCATTTTCAGGGAGAAAACGGGAAGTACGCCAGAAGTCATGCTTAAACCCCCCCCCCTCCCCAAAAAGTAACATATTGGGGAGCCGCAGCCAACGGCCTATAGGTCAAGGGAGCCGCAGGTCGAAAAAGTTTGGGAACCACTGCTCAAGAGTGAGATTAAGTGGGCAGGGAGTGCCTGGTGGTGGAAGAAAGAGGCAAGGGATGGAAAAAGACCATGCAGCCTTGGTATTCGGCAAACCAGGCATTGGGCAGTGTCAACTGGGGGTTTCTGAGAAAAACTTTCAGCACCGGTACTTATTATTTTACAAATTAAGCACCGCTTCTAGTTCCACAAACCGAGGTACAGGACTCAGAATGGGAGCTGTCCTGCTCCCTGGAGGATTATTTTACAAATTAAGCACCGGCTTCTAGTTCCACAAACCAAGGTTTAGGAAAGAGGATGTCCTGGTCCCCGGAGGATCATTTTACAAATTAAGCAGCAGCATTCAGGCAACAAACCGAGGTGCTGGACAGAGGATGTCCTGCTCCCTGGAGGCCACGTTTGCTGTTGGGCTCATTTGAACAATCCGAGGTGCCAGCAATGGTGTCTGCACGTCAGCACTCTGTGGGATTGCTTCTTTCTTACCAGACAGACCCCACCCCTGCCTGAACGCCATCCGCACACGGCAGCTCTCCCCGTTCCAAACTTCCTCACCCCCAGAGATGGAACTGTAAGTAATTTACTCCGGGGACCCACAAATAGGATGTGGGGTTGAGCCAAAACATGGAGGAGTCCGGGGCGGGGGTCGGGGGGGGTGGCCGAACGGGGATTCAAGTGGAAGCAGCACGTTTTAGGGTATGACGCTGGTAAAATCGCTCAGGTGGTTAATGCACTTCAGGCATATAATCAACGTTCACACACTTAAGTTATCATAAATACTTTAAGGGGTGCGTGTGCTTGTGAAAGAGCACTCAACCTAACACGCAGGGCCACACATTTGCTTCTACATAAAACAGCTCGTTTGGTTAAAGAGTTTGTCGCAGAGATCCCTGCGTAACTCCTGGCAAAACAGATTTGTGTGTCAGGCACCAGCTGGAAACAATTGTATGCAACGCGTTTAGTTATTTTACGGTTGACAAAATGAGTTTCACTGATAAGTAATACACACTTATTAAATGCCAAACTGCAATGAAATATGTAGTGCACGTTACATAAATGGCCTAATTATTATCATACACACACACTGTGGCATCCCTACAGCACACGCAGATACACTTCTTACATTGATACGGAGCCTTAGAAAGTCAAAAAAAGTGCAATGTATCTTCTGTCAACTTCAACAGTGACGTGCAAGGTGCATCTCTGTTTCCCCTGGTGGTCTTGGGAGCCTTGAGGCAAGCTGGGAGCACGAGTAACACTGCTTCCCCTCCAACTCATGGTCCAAGCCTGGACTGGACACTATTGCGACAAATTGCATTGCTAATGTCATTTGCAGATGGGTCGTGCTAGAATGGAAAAAAAAAGTCGAATATGTCCCTTGCCTTGCAGGCGGCTGGGCTGAGGAGTAACTTCTGCAACTCTATCCCAAGACTGATAAAAATAAAAGAACTCATGTACCCATGGGTCTGCATTCTCGACTCCCTGCCCCAACCGCACCCACACCCACCCTGTACTCTTGGTCCTGTGCTAAGCACTCTGCTGCACACACGCCCACCCTGTGCTTGGTCCGGTCCTAAGCACTCCGCTGCCCACACGCCCACCCTGTACTCTTGGTCCTGTGCTAAGCACTCCGCTGCACCCACACCCACCCTGTACTCTTGGTCCCGTCCTAAACACTCCTCTGCACCCACACACACCCTGTACTCTTGGTCCTGTCCTAAACACTCCTCTGCACCCACACACACCCTGTACTCTTGGTCCTGTCCTAAGCACTCTGCGGCACGCACACACACCCTGTATTCTTCGTCGTGTCCCAAGCACTCGCAGCATGAACACACACCCTGTACTCTTGGTCCTGTCCTAAGCACTCCCCAGCACCCCCACACACTCTGTACTCTTGGTCCTGTCCTAAGCACTCTGCGGCATGCACACACACCCTGTACTCCTCGCCGTGTCCTAAGCACTCCGCTGCACCCACACCCACCCTGTACTCTTGGTCCTGTCCTAAGCACTCCTCTGCACCCACACACACCCTGTACTATTCGTCGTGTCCTAAGCACTCCCCAACACCCACACACACCCTGTACTTTTCGTCCTATCCTAAGCACACCTCTGCACCCACACACACCCTGTACTATTCGTCGTGTCCTAAGCACTCCTCTGCACCCACACACCCTGTACTCTACGTCCTGTCCTAAGCACTCCTCTGCACCCACACACACCCTGTACTCTTCGTCGTGTCCTAAGCACTCTGCACTAACACACACCCTGTACTCTGCGTCGTGCCCAAAGCACTCTACACCCACACACACCCTGTACTCTTCGTCTTGTCCTAAGCACCCCTCTGCACCCACACCCTGTACTCTTCGTTGTGTCCTAAGCACTCCTCTGCACCCACACACACCCTGTACTCCTAGTCGTGTCCTAAGCACTCCTCTGCACCCACACACACACCCTGTACTCTTCGTCCTGTCCTAAGCACTCCTCTGCACCCACACACACCCTGTACTCCTCGTCTTGTCCTAAGCACTCTGCACCCACACACACCCTGTAATCTTCATCCTGTCCTAAGCACTCCTCTGCACCCACACACACCCTGTACTCTTTGTCGTGTCCCAAGCACTCCTCTGCACCCACACACACCCTGTACTCTTCGTCGTGTCCTAAGCACTCTGCACCCACACACATCCTGTAACTCTTCGTCCTGTCCTAAGTACTCCTCTGCACCCACACACACCCTCTACTCTTCGTCGTATCCTAAGCACTCCTCTGCACCCACACACACCTTGTACTCTTCGTCCTGTCCTAAGCACTCCTCTGCGTCCACACACACCCTGTTCTCTTCGTCATGTCCTAAGCACTTCTCTGCACCCACATACACCCTGTACTCTTGGTCCCGTCCTAAGCACTCTGCACCCACACACCCTGTACTCTTGGTCCTGTCCTAGGAACTCCTCTGCACCCACACACACCCTGTACTCTTCGTCCTGTCCTAAGCACTCTGCACCCACACACACCCTGTACTCTTCGTCGTGTCCTAAGCACTCCTCTGCACCCACACACACCCTGTACTCTTCGACGTGTCCTAAGCACTCCTCTGCACCCACGCCCACCCTGTACTCTTCGTCGTGTCCCGAGCACTTCTCTGCACCCACACACACCCTGTACTCTTCGTCGTGTCCTAAGCACTCCTCTGCACCCACACACACCCTGTACTCTTCGACGTGTCCTAAGCACTCCTCTGCACCCACGCCCACCCTGTACTCTTCGTCGTGTCCCGAGCACTTCTCTGTACCCACACACACCCTGTACTCTTCGTCATGTCCTAAGCACTCCTTTGCACCCACACACACACCTGTACTTTTCGTCGTGTCCTAAGCACTCCTCTGCACCCACACACACCCTGTACTCTTCGTTGTGTCCTAAGCACTCCTCGGCACCCACACACACCCTGTACTCTTCGTCGTGTCCCGAGCACTTCTCTGTACCCACACACATCCTGTACTCTTCGTCGTGTCCTAAGCACTCCTTTGCACCCACACACACCCTGTACTCTTCGTCCTGTCCTAAGCACTCTGCACCCACACACACCCTGTACTCTTCATCCTGTCCTAAGCACTCCTCTGCACCCACACACCCTGTACTCTTCGTCGTGTCCTAAGCACTCCTCTGCACCCACACACACCCTGTACTCTTCATCCTGTCCTAAGCACTCCTCTGCACCCACACACACCCTGTACTCTTCGTCGTGTCCTAAGCACTCCTCTGCACCCACACACACCCTGTACTCTTCGTCGTGTCCTAAGCACTCCTCTGCACCCACGCCCACCCTGTACTCTTCGTCGTGTCCCGAGCACTTCTCTGTACCCACACACACCCTGTACTCTTCGTCATGTCCTAAGCACTCCTTTGCACCCACACACACCCTGTACTTTTCGTCGTGTCCTAAGCACTCCTCTGCACCCACACACACCCGGTATTCTTCGTAGGTCCTAAGCACTCCTCTGCACCCACACACACCCTGTACTCTTCGTCGTGTCCTAAGCACTCCTCTGCACCCACACACACACACCCTGTACTCTTCGTCGTGTCCTAAGCACTCCTCTGCACCCACACACACCCTGTACTCTTCGTCGTGTCCTAAGCACTCCTCTGCACCCACACACACCCTGTACTCTTTGTCGTGTCCTAAGCACTCCTCTGCACCCACACACACCCTGTACTCCTTGTCGTGTCCTAAGCACTCCTCTGCGCCCACACATACCCTGTACTCTTCGTGTCCTAGGCACTCCTCTGCGCCCACACATACCCTGTACTCTTCGTGTCCTAGGCACTCCTCTGCGCCCACACATACCCTGTACTCTTCGTGTCCTAGGCACTCCTCTGCGCCCACACATACCCTGTACTCTTCATCCTGTCCTAAGCACTCCTCTGCACCCACACACACCCTGTACTCTTCGTCGTGTCCTAAGCACTCCTCTGCACCCACACACACCCTGTACTCTTCGTCGTGTCCTAAGCACTCCTCTGCACCCACGCCCACCCTGTACTCTTCGTCGTGTCCCGAGCACTTCTCTGTACCCACACACACCCTGTACTCTTCGTCATGTCCTAAGCACTCCTTTGCACCCACACACACACCCTGTACTTTTCGTCGTGTCCTAAGCACTCCTCTGCACCCACACACACCCGGTATTCTTCGTAGGTCCTAAGCACTCCTCTGCACCCACACACACCTGTACTCTTCGTCGTGTCCTAAGCACTCCTCTGCACCCACACACACACACACACCTCTGTACTCTTCGTCGTGTCCTAAGCACTCCTCTGCACCCACACACACCCTGTACTCTTCGTCGTGTCCTAAGCACTCCTCTGCACCCACACACACCCTGTACTCTTCGTCGTGTCCTAAGCACTCCTCTGCACCCACACACACCCTGTACTCTTTGTCGTGTCCTAAGCACTCCTCTGCACCCACACACACCCTGTACTCCTTGTCGTGTCCTAAGCACTCCTCTGCGCCCACACATACCCTGTACTCTTCGTGTCCTAGGCACTCCTCTGTGCCCACACATACCCTGTACTCTTCGTGTCCTAGGCACTCCTCTGCGCCCACACATACCCTGTACTCTTCGTGTCCTAGGCACTCCTCTGCGCCCACACATACCCTGTACTCTTCGTGTCCTAGGCACTCCTCTGCGCACACACCCGGTACTCTTCGGTCGGTCCTAAGCACTCCTCTGCACCCACACACACCCTGTACTGTTCGTCGTGTCCTAAGCACTCTTCTGCACCCACACACACCCTGTACTGTTTGTCGTGTCCTAAGCACTCTTCTGCACCCACACACACCCTGTACTCTTGGTCGTGTCCTAATAAGCAGCCGGTATTTAGATAGAGGTCCTGAATCCCGCAAGGGATCACTGGGCCGAAGTGCTCTTCCATGGCTGATGCACAGCTGTAGGTTGGGAGATCTGTGCCCTCCACCCATGCTTGGTACACGGTCTCCGTTTCTAATCTCTACCAAACTTAACTATTGAGACCTACAGCTAACTACTTACAGCAGGAACAACAATGGGAAACACAAAACAACCACCAATGGAGACTCCCTCGGCTGCCATGGAAACCCCGCAGATCTCACGAGGCTTCACATCCACCTGGTCTGTGAACAATGACTGCCGGAGACGAGCTCGTTAAGGGGCAGATGATTTTGTGACTGATGTTCGCACCTTTGTTTGCGCAGGAAGAGCAGGAGACGCGAATCAGATATCAGCTGTGACTGCTTGCTTCATAAAAAGAACAATGACTGTGTTTCCCAGAAGGACTCTGACAACGTGGGCGTCTTGTGGGCGGACAGAGGTTTCAATACTTACAAAATCAATAAGCTTGCTCACTGATTCTGGACTGGGGGGCGCCACACCTGGCTGCTGGGAGGGATGCGTTGGCGCAATTGGGCTCACTTCCTCTGCCAGGGGGCCTAAGATGCCACGTGGCATCGATCAAAACGGTGCTAATGCCACCGTCTATCCCAGTATGAAAATGACGTCACCTCCACTGTATCATGGAAGCTCCAAGCACAGTTCATTGGTCTGCGCAGCTCTGTCCAGTGGTGGGTACGGTGCAAACCGCTTTGTCACAGCTCTACCAGACTCGGGTATTGTGACCAGCACTGATCCCTCGGCCCCGCCAACCTCGGGTACCATGTCACACCCTGGCACAGTTCACTGGTGGGTACAGTGTAAGCAGCTCTGACAGTCTCCGGTATGGTGTACAGCACGGATCCCTCAGCCCTGCCAGCCTTGGGTACCAGGTGAGTCCTTGGCACAGTCTATTGTTGGGTCCAGTGTAAACAGCTCTACAGGTCTCTGGTACAGTATGCATACCTCACCCCATCAATCTCGGGCACCATGTACAATTGTATAAGTATTATACACACAATAACAAAGGGGCGAGAGGTCCCACTCTTCCCTTCTCCTCCCTCACGAATATCCTAACAGAGAAAAGGGAAAGATGAAAACAAATCTAAGACAAACCCTCTTTGGGAAGCCCTCAGTGGTTTTAAAATTGCCCTCACCCACTAGACAGTGGCATGCTTCCTCGTAGGGCCTGCTGCCACACTCTGGCACAGACCAACACTCAGGGTGGAGCAAAGTGTGCTTTATGGAGCTAATGTCCAAGCTTTACAAGTGATCCACTATGCAGAATGAACTTAAAACTACCTAAAAGGGTTCCCTCCCTACTTTAATCTGGGCCCCCCTTTGCAGGGTTAAAACTATGATTTGAGGTGTACCTGGGTAATTCGTTCCCTGTCCCCCTTTCTGCTATCAACATGTTTCGGCCTTTATACCGCCACTGTGGGTCATCAGCCTTAATCTGGATTTAGATCCCTTCTCTTACTTCACTCAAAGTCCCCCTCCCTGTCTTTGACAATGTGGAGGTAGGGATTTGAGGGTTTGTCTTTGTTTTACATCTGTTTTCCTCTTTCCTTTGTGTGTTAGGACAATTGTATAAGTGCCTGGTTTCGTGTGCACCCTATAACTTTTTCTGTCTTTCTCAGGTATTGTCCCCACCCCAGCCCCATCGTTCCTACTTATAACATGAACCCTACTCCTCCAAGGTTGATCGGTCTTAGGCACCATGGCATCCCTAGGCACAGTTCCCTCAGTGGCTGGTTATCGTGTGGGTCCCCAGATTTGTCTCGGGTACCGTTGCGCACGACACAAGTTTACTTTCACTATGTCCTCTTATTGTACTGTTGTCATTTGTATGAGAAGCAGGAGTGCGTAGCTGTTGTGAACCCTGGGCTGTGCAGGGCTTGGAAACCCTCATTCATCTAGACCTGTCCGAAGAAGCAGGCCTTGGTGGGACCCGAGACCAAGCTTAAATCTCCCTTCCCGCTTCGCCACCAACCCCGCTACCTTGAAATGAAGTCAAGTACATGGTTGTAATCCACTAAGAGCCCAAAGCGTGACCTTTCGTCCCACATCAACCTTTACACTTCAGATAAATATATCACATGTACTCTAGGCATAGAGCCTTTGAGATTAGGTGGAGTGGTTGTTCTCAATAATGCTAGGTCTATTTTTTTTCAATCACTCCTAGAAAAACTGCATGACCTTGCTGTGTAACAAATGTCTATGTGAACCTACAAGGATATTGTATTCAACTGTTTGATCATATTTGTGATTTTTCTATTGAAAAAACATGATTGAAAAGAAACTGTTCGTAATTTCTATACGTTACTGGCTTTCAAAGACCACAATTACATAAATAAACCCTGAGTTGAGTACGTCTCTTACTATTGTCTCTTATTTTGTTTGCTTTTTTTATTCCAATGATTCCCTGGATTGGATCTATTTGACCAATCATCCAATGCATTTTTTGAAAGGTATTCTAAAACAATTTCTCAAGGAGTTTTTGTGTTTATTGACATACCGACAGAGATGGGTGACTGGCTGGAGATAACTTGCACTCATCCACAAGTAAAATATTGGCACGCTCACCCAAAGGAGTTAACGGTCTTAACCCCTTAAGTGCTTCTGTCGGCCAACGGCCGTCGCGAGCACTACCTCGGTAGTGCTGCGCACGTCCGTTGGCCGACGCGGCCCCGCCCGCTTAATAGAACGTTCCGCACTGGCGCGGAACGTTCGAAGCAGTTAAGCAGTTAAACGTACAAGAATGACTATCAATTGCAGGGAACCTGTCCTTGTAACATCACACAACATTAGGTTTCTTCAGTCAAAGGACTTTTAGGAGAAGTTTGCTGGATGTGGGGACAGACCAAGCCAGATGCAAAGGTTCGAGTGGATCAATTACAAAGGGGATTATAGTCAAACCTGGGCTCTGATCTAGAAAGCACATGCAAAGAGTAACAGCAACATAATGTGTGAAATAATGAACATTTCTGCTTAAATCATCTTCTTGGTTTCACTGGGACATGACGGAAGCTGCTTTAGCACAGGTGTAAAGAGCATGGTCTCAGACCGGGAGCATTAACCGGTTGGCCATCGTGGTACTCGGAGACTCAACAAACCATTTAGCCAAACTCTGCCGGACAGATCAGGAGACCAAAATAAGATCACAAAGCGTTTGCCCGCATTTACTTTGGGATTAGAAAAACTCGTTGCTTTAACAACTCTAAAACATTGATTTTATTACTGGCAACAACTAGCCAAAGACAATGGGCCCGGATGAGACTTCCACTCAAAGCGAGCACCCAGGGCATGTTTTTGACTTCAGCTTGTTCTATGAATCCCAAAAAGGTGAAGCACCAATTTTCAACCCTCAATGCTCAGAAAGATCCTACCACTCCTTACAGAGAGCCCATCATACAGAACATACTACATAGGTGGTGATGGCTCGGTTGGCTTTTTGCAAGATTGTTCACAACGGCCTCCAAATGCCTTATATTTGGACTGCAATGACTTCAGAATCAAGAAGTAGACTTTGTTTAAAACTAAAAAGACAAGTCCAACTAATGCTGATAAACTCTGCCTTAACAGCGAATCCTAACCACCCTAAATTCAAGAAGCCTCTTAGAGCATTAGATTAACAGGAGTGCAAACACAGCAGACTACTGCATTCTCTCTTGTACCAGCTGACGCACATTGTTCGGAGACTATATATGCCCACATTTCTTGTGAAGACTCAATCCTGTATCTACTTTTTCTTGTACTACTTCTTTCTTTGGACTTCTCCTGATTGAGTTCGACAGCCAGACTACATCCCCGTTCACCACAGAACGCAACCCAGCACCAGCCCTGAGGAGAATTGAGGGAGTGCCACTGATTGGAAAGGATCCTAAACAGTCCAGCCATGTTTCCAAGGTCCATGCGTGATGTGCTTCTCCAGTCCGGGTTTATTCTTTGAATTCTGGGATTTGTTGTCTTGTTTATTCCGTTATGAAAGAGGATTTCAATTCCAGAATTTAGAGAAAAACATATGGACTGTAGTAGCACATCACGCATGGACCTGGGAAACGTGGTAGCAATGCCAAAAGAAAAAAGGTAGCAAGTTGGCTTTCCTAGTAAATGCAAAAAGAACAATTGGCATGGAGAGCACGCGACCCAAGTCTGGGCATACCCGTCCCACTCGGGGTGACAAATGTAAAAAGAACAATTGATGGACAGAATGCAGAACAATGTCGTACATTCACCCAGTACAGAGATCTGGGCCTAAATCCATCGGTTTTTTGCTCACCATGCCATTCCAGTTTGGACCCAGCCATTTGCAAATCAGTCTTGACCCTGCGCCCAATGGGAACAGTCCAGCCCGAACTGCCAGGCCAGGTCCTCCCTGGACTGGAAACAAGCATCCTAGGACCGGTTTCCTAGTAAAACCATCTAAAAAGAAACAACCCAGAAGAAACTCTTGTTCAACAGTGTCAAAAGTCACAAGAAGATACGCTCCAAAATTTCTGAAATCAGCCATAAGGTGCAGGTCACTCATCAATGCAAGATACTTGGCGGCACAACACCTGGGTCTCGGCTGGGAAATAATTTCAACAGAGGACTATATCTATAAGGCAAGAGATTCGGCTACACTAATAGATGATGGAGTGGGCTAAAGCAGGCAGGGGCAAGAAGAGGACTGACCAATTCCCGTATCCCTTGGACATCACCCATCATACTTTATTGGTGTGATTTTATTTTCCTTTGGTAACAGAGATTCAACAGTGGTCTGACCACACTACTTCCATGTTCAATTTTAGAAAATAAACTGTGACTCATACTGGATTCACCTGGCTCTACACGGTAAATCCATTACAACCTTCTGCTGGCGTACACCCCAAATGTTTGCAAAACATCGGCTGTACGGGGTACATGTATTCCTGAAATGCTAAACACCTTCTCCTAAGAGAGAGAGTTCATGAACTGCATCAAGGGAAGTCCCACCTAACTCCAGCATGGATCGAATCCATGCCCGATTTTCGGGCTATCCACAGGCTATGTAAATTAGTTCAATTTAGAGTCACTGTATGCAAATTTATCCTGTGTGAGTGAATATCCTGAAAATCTCTTATGGGCTTACGTTAGACACTACCAACAACATCCCTGGATTACCAGAAGTTGAAACAAACTTGAAATAACACAAGTTTTCTCCCAGTGAAAAGTACAATTATCCGCTAGGATGATCTAGATTCCATGACGTCCACGTCGCACAACACGTTAGTGGAAGGGAGAAAGAGAAACTTTGCTGCACGCACAGCAGATTCCTAGAGGTTTGCCTACTTGCAATCACCCAAGGTCAGCAAATACCCTATCACCCAAAGTCAGGCAGATACCCTGTCACCCAAAGTCAGGCAGATACCCTGTCACCCAAAGTCAGGCAGATACCCTGTCACCCAAAGTCAGGCAGATACCCTGTCACCCAAAGTCAGGCAGATACCCCGTCACCCAAAGTCAGGCAGATACCCCGTCACCCAAAGTCAGGCAGATACCCCGTCACCCAAAGTCAGGCAGATACCCCGTCACCCAAAGTCAGGCAGATACCCCGTCACCCAAAGTCAGGCAGATACCCCGTCACCCAAAGTCAGGCAGATACACCGTCACCCAAAGTCAGGCAGATACACCGTCACCCAAAGTCAGGCAGATACACCGTCACCCAAAGTCAGGCAGATACACCGTCACCCAAAGTCAGGCAGACACACCGTCACCCAATGTCAGGCAGACACACCGTCACCCAATGTCAGGCAGACACACCGTCACCCAATGTCAGGCAGACACACCGTCACCCAATGTCAGGCAGACACACCGTCACCCAATGTCAGGCAGACACACCGTCACCCAATGTCAGGCAGACACACCGTCACCCAATGTCAGGCAGACACACCGTCACCCAATGTCAGGCAGACACACCGTCACCCAATGTCAGGCAGACACACCGTCACCCAATGTCAGGCAGACACACCGTCACCCAATGTCAGGCAGACACACCGTCACCCAATGTCAGGCAGACACACCGTCACCCAATGTCAGGCAGACACACCGTCACCCAATGTCAGGCAGACACACCGTCACCCAATGTCAGGCAGACACACCGTCACCCAATGTCAGGCAGACACACCGTCACCCAATGTCAGGCAGACACACCGTCACCCAATGTCAGGCAGACACACCGTCACCCAATGTCAGGCAGACACACCGTCACCCAATGTCAGGCAGACACACCGTCACCCAATGTCAGGCAGACACACCGTCACCCAATGTCAGGCAGACACACCGTCACCCAATGTCAGGCAGACACACCGTCACCCAATGTCAGGCAGACACACCGTCACCCAATGTCAGGCAGACACACCGTCACCTAATGTCAGGGAGACACACCGTCACCTAATGTCAGGCAGACACACCGTCACCCAATGTCAGGCAGACACACCGCCACCCAATGTCAGGCAGAAACACCGCCACCCAATGTCAGGCAGAAACACCGCCACCCAATGTCAGGCAGAAACACCGCCACCCAATGTCCGGCAGAAACACCGCCACCCAATGTCAGGCAGACACACTCACCTGCTTCCGGATTCGTGGGGATCTTCCACATGTACAAGTTGAAGTCATCCGAGCCGGAGAGGACGTACTGTTAAAACAAAACAGGCAAATGCTTAGTAACAGAAAATGCTGACATCTAGAATGCAATACGTGCCCAAATAAATATGCGCTCCTGTTCCAAGCAAGTCACGTGTCTTGACAGCAGCGTGTCTGGCTTAATCTTATGTCTACTTCGCTGATGATACGTAAGAAAGAATGTAATACAAAAATCGATACACAAAATATTTGAAAAATAAAAGTTCACAACAATAAGTGACACTTACATGCTGCGCAATAAATACTTTGCCTTTTTACCAGCAAAATAGTTGAATATATATATATATATATATATATATATATATATATATATATATATATATATAGATATATATATATATATATAGTTAGAGGACATAAAACGGCCAGTCCTTGGTCGGGGAGATTGCACCGCCATCGGAATATTGATGGGCTGCTGCGAGATACTGGAATCTCAGCATAGCGGAATGACAAGTTCTAGCGTTATTGGAAACCGGAATCCTTTTTAAAGACCCACTGGAGGGAATAAAAATCGCACAAATGGTTTGTTGCCGGCAGAACCCACTGAAGGGTGAGGGAACACTTCAAGTCCCAGCATGCCGTTCTATTGATCGCACCGGAGCCAGCCCACCAAGGGGCAGGTGATTGCTATTTAAGTCAGGTGACTTGGCGCTCTCGTGAACCTGCCCAATACTACTGTGCCAGCCCGTGACCAAGGTGCAGGAGAACCGAAACGCATAGGGCTTTTGGAAAGAGTTTGGAAAGGAAATGCCGGTTTTGCTTTATTAAAGGACTCTGTTACCACTGATGGGGTCCTGCTTGTTTATTGAGTGCGTCTCCAAGCAAGGGATGAAAACAGTTGGAGGTTATATATATATATGTTCATTCAAGTCTGGCATAACAGCGCAGCTATCTGCAAAACGTGTTGATACCAATTCCTTAAAGTATACAGGGTGGTCTTTGCTGCAACCAGAGGAGTATTTCCCCCTTCCCTCGTGCTATTGGTTGTTTAGTGTATCATTCCCTATTCTAGGAAAAGCTCCAATTAGAATGCACGAGGGACTATTTTACATCTGATCAGTACACGAAGTCATCAGGATGCTTGTTACAATTCTTTATCACCTAGAAGCACTGTTTACAGAAAGCCACCCTCTTCTGCTGCTTATTTCCCAGCACTGGCAAAGCCACAGAGCTGGCTCTAATGGGACATCAGCATTGCAAGGCATGTAAACAGCATTTGTGAATACCTGTGTTTACATGTGTTGGCACATTTAACCCAGCTATATTGGTATTGCTCATGTTTGCTCCAGACGGGTGCCAAATTATGCACGGCTTTTCAAGTAGAGGGCTGACACACTGGACAGAAAAGTCGGGGTAGGTTTGCCCTGGACTACAATAATTTAATGATATACTCGCTGACGCGGGTCCCCCATCAGTACCCTTAGGGTGGCCTTCTTTAGATGAGAAACAGAAGCCATTAACCACAAACCTGCCTTCCTTAGATGTTCGGTGTCCACCATTTTGTCTCTCGTCACTGGCAGACTTTTGGGGGCGCAGCCACCCGATGCAGGATTGTCACCTTAAATACACCCCACCACAATCTTAAAAACACTCTGAGAGGACGCGAGTGGTGCTATAAAAACAGCCCTTGTTAGGACTCAATGTAATCAGTTTATATAAAACTCAACGTTTCCCAGAAGAGCATTTTACAACAATTAGAAACCAGAGCTGGCGCCCAGAAACGTTCAGACAGTTTTGGTTTTAGCACAAAAAGTTGAACATTCAAACCAATCAACATGTTTATGATCCCAGGATCAATCGCTGAAGCAGGGTCTGCAAGAGATTTGAGAATGGCTCTGGGTCCTTATTAGTGCAAAACTGGGACGATTTTTACTCCGCAATTTAATGTAGGTTTTTAAAACTCTGAATGTTTGTGCACTTCATAAAGTTTGGGAAGATTCCCAAAAACCCAAATAAAGGGCAAAAACTTTCCATAACAAGCATTGGCATAGCCAATAGGTCTCGCTTTTGGGACCTTATAAGTATTTAGTTATGGAACACAATATCCTTGGTGCAACAACATTAACTGTTGCATGGTTAAACACTTATAAGGTCCCAAAGGCGAGACCTATTGGCTATGCCAATGCTTGTTAACCTTTCCAGGGAACCCATGAATAAAATATCTGACTGGCTTTTTCCTCTAAGTAATGCATTTCTACACGTGATTCCTAACAATGTCAAGAGCGCACTCAGGAAGGTTGAGCCCGAACAGATGTACCATCATTGTAGGTGAGGGACTGGCGATGAAGCCTTCCACAAACAATCTGTGGCTGAGAATCCCCAAATAAACCCTAGAGGGGTGTCTTTTGCAGGGCAACTATAACCATGTAGGGTTTTACCCTACTACCCCTTAAATTAGCGGGCCTTATCTAATATATTACATTGATTACCTTCTGGAAGATAACGTCTTCTCTATTCCTTGTTGTTTCTTTCAAATGTTATAACATATAAACAAAATAGTAAACAATAACTTCTAATAGAGGAAATGCAGTCTGAGTTGGTCAACACACAGTAGAAGACATACAGCAAAAAGTGTGAAATCCCCTGATCAGTGGGTGTATTTGAAAATAAATGAACCCTTCTCCTTCCAGTTCCCCTGTCAGACGTCCCTGCCAGCTAGTGCATATATGTTAATGTATCATTTAGGCAGAGATGTGCATGAGGGTTGTGACTGACATTGTGGCACTGGTGAGGGAAATAGGAAGGCCTCCCGAGCATCCATTTGCCATCGTGGTGCGAGCAGGAAAAGACAGGACTCCCTGTCAAGTGCCCTGGGATCCTTCAAACGGGGACTCATGAATTCTGTCCTCGATCCCATGAATATTCACTTTGTAGCCCCCCAATCCAGGCATCCGTAGTCTCCCCTCTTGTATTGTCTTTGGCTCTCTTCTTTCACCCATTTCTTCCTCACCTGCTCGCGCCCTTCGTGCTAGTCAGATACCTAAGACCAGTTACCCACGAAGCCAACCAGCCTAGATGCGACCCTTTTTGGGACTGTTCAACGTCTGTGTGATTGAGAGATGCCACTCTGTGATTGTTAAACGTGCACAACAGCCGCATAGTTGTGAAAGTGAAACACCAGAACTGAACAAACCACTCCTGGCTCAAATATTATTGACAACACAGCTTGTTTAAACAAGTTTAAAACTGACTAAATAATAAAGTTATACTATTACAAAATGTGCAGCATAATTTGCATTTTCTTGTCACGTAATTTACTCAACCTTGCCGCATAATTTTACCCTCCCCTGCCACATAATTCCAGTGGCCCGGACTATAGCTTCCAATTCACCTTTGACATCTGACCACCGCTTTACTCATCCATTTGGTTAAGGTAGATGAAAAAAAGACCACATACATATAATGATGAAGTCCAACCAAGGCACATTAATCAATAACAACATCTAGAATGTCAGACCCCGCAGGTAATGTATTTAAGGCTTTGACTTTCTATCGTTGAGTACTAGAAGGATGGTCGGCTTGTTAAGCTAGTCTTAGCAATTTTTTTAAATTTGTTTTTGCATACTTATATAGCGCGAACTCGACCCGAAGGTATTGGAGCGCTTTACACGAGCACCGTATTTACATTACACATTCAGGCACGGGGAGATTAATTCTGCCACAATTCCACAGCCACAATATTTGTGAATTGGAGAGAGGAGGAATCCAGGCAGAGAAAACAGAAAGGAGGCTGGGCGAGGAGCTGCAATATCGTGATTTTAAAGGTGACGGTGACAATGGCAGAATGTTCCTGTCTTCTTTTGTTGTCTGTGCTCCTGAGGACGGCCATATTTAAAGGCGAGCTGCCTGTTTGGCAAATCCCGAGTCACTGGCAGCCATGACAGGGAAGGGTAGACGTTGACATGGTGGTGGTAGGAGGCAGACGTCTATGTACACCTGACTGCTTGAAGCAATTCACTGATCTTGCCTTAACACAGCACAAGGCACGCTATTCTGCCTGCAAATGTTATGATCTCTGCCGAAGATCCTTAGTTCGCTGTGCTGGGATGCCAGGAAACACGGTTTTCAAGACAACACATTTGAGTAAAACATCGTGGAGGAGAAAAATCCACAACAAATAGAGATTTTCAAGGACTATTAATTAGTCATGGAGGTGGGGCATCGTCTGTGTTGTTTTCTGCGCGGAACTTTTCAACTGAATTGCAAACAATTTAACAAAGGAGTTTTACGTAGGAGAAATCATTTAGTTACCTCTCAGGAGCAAATACAAAATACCCCTTAAAGGAAAACAAAGAAAAAATGTGAAGGACCCTTTAAAAAGAAACAAGTATTTAAAGGCACGCGCGGGGAGGGGGGGGCGATGCGAGTGGTGCGCGCGCGCGCGCCACAGCGAGCGGTCTGTTTCCAATTATCGCGCCCGGGCACAGTAATGGGAAACAGATGTCGGCCCAGCACGCGTAACCGCCCGAAAAAGGAAATGACGCACGAGCGTCTGGTCAGCTTTTGAAACTCCCTAACTATAAGTCTCGCAGAGCAGCGCTTGCGCGCTACTCGAGGCTCGACCTAAAAATAGGCACAGTCCACGAAAATACTTTTAGTGGGAGAATTCTCACAATTGTTTTTTAGTTAAGAAATCTACTACTACAAGCAGAGTTGGCCATAGCCTGTAAATTTCACCCAACCTGTAGTTTCTTTCTGGTTTTTGAGGGCGCTACGCAAAATACTTTTTGAAGGGAAAACATAGCACTAGAATTGTAACACTAGAAAGGGTCGGCGAGCTAGAGCGCTGCAGAGGAGTGTCAGGGAGTTCTTTACTAATAATGACTTTAGTGTAAATAATACATATGGCATTGACTGCCCAATGCAAATGGACCATCACAAAGAAAAATAACCCACACACACGAGCAGGATGCAAAAACAGAAAATACTGTAGTCGAAGGGTTCATTTCCTTCAACTCACAGCTGAGAAACACAATATTCTAAAAACCTGGGCTCTTGCACGTGACGCAGGAGTAAACAGGTAACAACACATCATGGAGAAGACATAAAAAGCCAGTAGTAGAGGTGACTGCAGTGATCACGCTTAGAAATGCGCAGAAAGAAGGGTCTTGATCACTGGAAAGAGTTTCAGAAAAAGGATTATATAAAAGTGAAGTAGCTCAACAAACGTGTACCTGATTTCAAGCTGAGATGCGCTCACCAAAATAGCACTAAACATGGTAACGAGTCCCGCATCCACTTCTTTATTTTTCAACAGGTCTCAATGTAAAGTTACAAATCCTGCTTCAAACACACCCTGCACGTAGGCATGATCATTTCATGCTGTCGGTTCACGGTGAGTCGACATCCCCAGAAGCAAATGGGGGGTTGACGTGATAAAACTTTCTCCACAGGTTCCCACTGTACTCAACTGCGTGGTACCAGGGGTCACCTCTCTCCGTGCCTTCCCACCACCTACATTTGTTCCCTTTGGTAACATAATCCAGAGCTGGTGATGCTCTTTTCAATATTGTATGAATGGCGTCCAAATCTTGGTGGAATAAGGCGGACCGCCAACTCAATTTGACATAATCAACCTAAAATTTCAGATGGAAACTGGCAACACTCAAATCCACCTCCGACGGGCAAACAATAGAAAACAAACGCACATTATAGAACACATCTTAAATTGCACGAGAAAATATTGTCTCTGACAATGGCACAAAACATGGAAATTGTTCTTTTGGGCGGAACACGTAGCAATACGATCCCATTTACATGGTCTCCAGGTCCGAGATCAATCCCCAATTCCCACAAAGAGTGTAAGGAACCTGGGTGTGATGCACAATTCAAATCCATTGTTAAAACCCAGAGAAACGTCATCGTATGGGGTACCAGCTTCCAGCTAGGATTACACCATGAGGTTCTACCACTCCTATCTGGGTCTTGAGTGAAACTAACCAGGTCATAATGGGATGATTGGAGTATTGCAATGTCTACACTGACCTTCCCAAAACTCACTGCCCACTTAAAGCAACTCTACAACTAACAGCCGTTTACCAAAAACATCACTACAACTGCCTTGACACATGTCACCAACCTGCACATTAACTTCAGCGTCCAAACTCACTGCTCACATATCACTCCGCTAAAATACTGCATTCTACATCAGACTACTCCGCTTTGGTGCTTGGCACTTCCAAGAGGCTCCGACTTCATGGCTTACATAGGGCCCAAGGCAGGCGATGGGCACTAGCGTGGGCACACCCCTTCTATTAACACGCCAACACAGCAGCCACCACCTGGTCACATTTAAAAGCATCCTCTCAGCACGATAACCCACACACACAACTTTTGATGAGTTGATGCTGCAGTTACGAAGGATTACGGCTTGCATTGCAAAGAAAGGTGTTTACAGCACCAGTCATAAACATATGTATGCTCCTGTACAGGCTTTATTCAGTTTTGAGAGTCGTGAGTCTAAAACAAATATAGCCAGAAATTTGAAAGCCAGAAAATGTGAGCTACAAACTACAAAGCCAATGGTAAGCAATGGGCGGAATACATTCCCAGGGAAGCTTTCTGAATGTCCCCAGGATGTCACCAGCAAACCAGAGAGCTGCGCAATCTGGGAGGCTTCGACCTAAAAACGGTGTGTTTAAAAGTAACGTGCCGGTGCAGGCATATTCACTGGAGAGCTCTACACGACTCAAGGAGGATAGTTTGAAATGAACACTACTGCAACTTAATCTGCCATGCCTGCTGTAAATGCTGGGGAAAGGCAGAGAGGAAGCGAATAACTCCCACTGCAGCTAAACAGATAAATCCCTACTGAGCAGAGCAACTGGCGATGAACATTAAGATACTGGGAAAAGAGATGGCAAGGGGGCGTCTTGGGATAGGGCCCTCTAGCCTACAGCCCCAGATCACCCGCATCTAAGCAGGGCAGCACGCCTCCCTCCATCGAGGGGTGAGGGATAAAGACCTTCTCTGGGCCTGCAGCAGTGGACATGTGTGCATGAGCTCGGTATGGGATTCCTTGCCACATACCTATGGTTGATCTTGGGCAAATCTGCCTAAAGATGTAAAGCGGATAAAAAACACAGAGCCGGTCTTAAAGAGTGTTCGGGGGTTATGCCAGATGCTGAGAAAAGTGTAAACGGGAAAAATAACTTCACACAGTCGGGTTACAATGACCGTTCCTAAAATGAAGGTTATCCGAAGGTTATCCGAGCCTGACCTCACGGACAACATGATAAAGCCTGGCTTAGGGGCCCACGGACAGCTTCCTCCACTGGCTACAAAAATCCAGAGGGTGTGTTTTACACCTCCGAGTATAGAGACCACGAAGCTGTGCTTGGTGTGATCCAACATAAGACAAAAGAACACGCTTATGTACACTCCCAGAAAAATACAAGACTCCTCTCTGTCAGTGGCCAACAAACCAGCAGCTGTGCAGATACTCTGTCCAAAAACTCGCCGCCACCGGAGAGCACTTTTAGTATTACCTTTGGGAGCGCACGCCAACACTCAGCGACACGTATCCTGGCATAGGCAAACGACCAGCTTTACCACACGTGCTCAGGAGGACACCTCTGCACATCAAAGACTGGGCCTTAAGCGCTCAGGACTGACACTCTGGGACAAGAGAACCCGCATGAGCCCGCCACCCACGCACGAGGGCACAGGAGAACCAGCATGAGTCCACCACCCACGCATGAAGGTACAAGAGAACCAAAGAAACAATATGGACGGACCCTGAAATAGTGGAGATCTATCAATCACTATGTGTGGTAAGTCCAAGGACCATTAGGTATATTTAAAAGACCCCTCACACACCAACCTAGTTGGTGTCATGCTTCATCATTGGGGTCCCAACCGGGGGCCTAATGCCGCCCGGTTGTGCTACGACGCCTGATTACAGCAGAGCAGGTGTAGTGTGAAAATGTGATGTAAATATTAAAAATACCTCCGAGAATCCTTGCCAAGTAAATTTATTAGTGGCGGCTCAGGGTATGGTTAAAAACTATGTGAAATCAACTAACAAGAAATAATAATTAGTAGTTGTTTTAGGTGATGTGATCTACATGTTTCAGCCCGTCAAAAATTCAAATGGGCTTTCTTCAGGACCGGAATAAAAGTGAGTGGCAAAGTGAAAGCCACGTGAGAAAGTGAAGTACCAACACACGCACTAAGGTGTGTGGACCCGGTGTCGGTATACTCACAGACACCACTCAAAAAACAATTAAAAGAAAGAATAGGCAGCTAATCGGGGCATGGGAGGGGTTTCATCCGATCAACCGATTTGGTTCCGTGAGGATTCCCATGAGACAACCTACTGCGGTCTCCCGATACCACCAGCCGGGACATCGGGAGGGGACAAGGGAACCAGCATGAGCCCACCACCCAGGCACGAGGGCACAAGACAACCAGCATGAGCCCGACACCCACGCACGAGGGCACAAGAGAACTAGCATGAGTCCACCACCCACGCATGAGGGCACAAGACAACCAGCATGAGCCCGCCACCCGCGCATGAGGGCACAAGAGAACCAGCATGAGCCCGCCACCCACGCATGAGGGCACAAAAGAACCAGACATGAGTCCACCACCCACGCATGAAGGTACAAGAGAACCAGCATGAGCCCACGCATGAAGGTACAAGAGAACCAGCATGAGCCCGCCGCCCACGCATGAGGGGACAAGGGAACCAGCATGAGCCCACAACCAACGCACGAGGGCACAAGAGAACCAGCATGAGCCCGCCATCCACGCACGAGGGCACAAGAGAGCCAGCATGAGTCCACCACCCAGGCACGAGGGCACAAGAGAACCAGCATGAGTCCACCACCCACACATGAAGGTACAAGAGAACCAGCATGAGCCCGCCGCCCATGCATGAGGGGGACAAGAGAACCAGCATGAGCCCACAACCCACGCACGAGGGCACAAGAGAACCAGCATGAACCCTCAACCCAGGCACAAGGGCACAAGAGAACCAGCATGAGCCCGCCATCCACGCACGAGGGCACAAGAGAACCAGCATGAGTCCACCACCCACGAATGAGGGCACAAGAGAACCAGAATGAGCCCGCCACCCATGCATGAGAGCACAAGAGAACCGGCAGGAGTCAACCACCCACGCACGAGGGCACAAGAGAATCAGCAGGAGTCCACCACCCAGGCACGAGGGCACAAGAGAACAAGCATTAGCCCACCACCCAGGCACGATGGCACAAGAGAACCAGCATGAGCCCTCAACCCACGCACAAGGGCACAAGAGAACCAGCATGAGCCCACAATCCACGCACGAGGGCACAAGAGAACCAGCATGAGTCCACCACCCACGAATGTGGGCGCAAGAGAACCAGCATGAACCCTCAACCCACGCACGAGGGCACAAGAGAACAAGCATGAGCCCACCACCATGGCACAAGAGAACCAGCATAAGTCCACCACCCATGCACGAGGGCACAAGAGAACTAGCATAAGCCAGCCACCCCGCACAAAGGCACAAGAGAACCAGCACGAGTCCTCAACCCAGGCATGATGGCAAAAGAGAACCTGCATGAGCCCGCCACCCACGCACAAGGGCACAAGAGAAACAGAATGAGCCCACCACCATGGCACGAGGGCACGAGAGAACCAGCATGAGCCCGCCACCCATGCACGAGGGCACAAGAGAACCAGCAGGAGTCCACCACCCATGCACGAGGGCACAAGAGAACCAGCATGAGCCCACCACCATGGCACGAGAGCACAAGAGAACCAGCATGAGTCCTCAACCCAGGCACGATGGCACAAGATAACCAGCATGAGCCCGCCACCCATGCACAAGGGCACAAGAGAACCAGCAGGAATCCACCACCCACGCAAGAGGGCACAAGAGAACAAGCAAGAGCCCACCAACCAGGCACAAGAGAACTAGCTTGAGTCCACCACCCACGCATGAGGGTACAAGAGAACCAGCATGAACCCCCAACCCACGCACGAGGGCACACGAGAACCAGCATGAGCCCTCAACCCAGACACGAGGGCACAAGAGAACCTGCATGATCCCACCACCCAGGCGCGAAAACACAACAGAACCAGCATGAGCCTGCCACCCACACGGGCACATGAGAACCAGCAAGAGCCCATCACCCAGGCACGACGACACAAGAGAACCAGCATGAGCCCTCAACCCTGGCACGAGGGCACAAGAGAACCAGCATGAGCCCTCTAACCACGCAAGAGGGCACAAGAGAACCAGCATGAGCCCACCACCCATGCACAAGGGCACAAGAGAACCAGCATGAGCCCACCACCATGGCACGAGTGCACAAGAGAACCAGCATGAGCCCGCCACCCACACAGGCACAAGAGAACCAGCAAGAGCCCACCACCCACACAGGCACAAGAGAACCATCAAGAGCCCAGCACCCACACACGTGGGCACAAGAGAACCAGCATGAGCCCACAACCCACACTTGTGGGCACAAGAGAACCAGCATCAGCCCTTAAACCACACGAGGGCATAAGAGAACCAGCATCAGCCCACCACCCACACACAAGGGCACAAGAGAACCAGCATGAGCCCGCCACCCATGCACGAGGGCACAAGAGAACCAACATGAGCCCACCACTCACACAGGCACAAGAACACCAGCAAGAGCCCACAACTCACGCTAGTGGGCACAAGAGAACCAGCATGAGCCCACATCCCACGCGCGTGGGCACAAGAGAACCAGCATCAGCCCTCAAACCACACACAAGGGCACAAGAGAACCAGCATCAACCCTCAACCCATGCACAAGGGCACAAGAGAACCAGCAAAAGCCCACCACCCACACACAAGGGAACAAGAGAACCAGCAAGAGCCCACCACCCACGCACGTGGGCACAAGAGAACCAGCATGAGCCCACAACCCATGCTCGTGGGCACAAGAGAACCAGCAGCAGCCCTCAAACCACACATGAGGGCACAAGACTACCAGCATGAGCCCTAAAACCACGCACGAGGGCAAAAGAGAACCAGCATGAACCCTCAACCCACGCACGAGGGCACAAGAGAACAAGCATGAGCCCACCACCATGGCACGAGGTCACAAGAGAACCAGCATAAGTCCACCACCCATGCACGAGGGCACAAGAGAACTAGCATAAGCCAGCCACCCATGCACAAAGGCACAAGAGAACCAGCACGAGTCCTCAACCCAGGCATGATGGCAAAAGAGAACCTGCATGAGCCCGCCACCCACGCACAAGGGCACAAGAGAACCAGCATGAGCCCACCACCATGGCACGAGGGCACGAGAGAACCAGCATGAGCCCGCCACCCATGCACGAGGGCACAAGAGAACCAGCAGGAGTCCACCACCCATGCACGAGGGCACAAGAGAACCAGCATGAGCCCACCACCATGGCACGAGGGCACAAGAGAACCAGCATGAGTCCTCAACCCAGGCACGATGGCACAAGATAACCAGCATGAGCCCGCCACCCACGCACAGGGGCACAAGACAACGAGCATGAACCCGCCACCCATGCACAAGGGCACAAGAGAACCAGCAGGAATCCACCACCCACGCAAGAGGGCACAAGAGAACAAGCAAGAGCCCACCACCCACGCATGAGGGCACAAGAGAACCAGCATGAACCCCAAACCCACAATTACAATTTACAATTTATAAAGCGCCCGAATCACCCCATCAGGGTATCTCCGCGCTTGAACTGCTGTAGAACTCCAAGGTGATGTTAGCTTAGTATAAAGTTGCTTTTAACCACTTTCGAAACTTTAAATAGTCCGTACAAAGTCGTAAGTGAATGGGGAGTTGGTTCCAGTACCGTGGGGCCAGGTGGTAGAAAGCTTTGCCACCTATGCGCGCCCTGTTGAAGCGGGGGACCTGGAGCAGAGCTTTAGATTCCGAACGGAGGGGTCTGGAGGGCTTGTACCTAACCAGTTTGTCTCGTAAGTAACTAGGGCCTAGATTGTTTAAGGATTTATAAGCCATGCAACAAATCTTAAACTTGATCCTCTTACGCACTGGGAGCCAGTGCAGTTTTTGGAGGAGGGGGAGAGACTCAGTTCTGGGGGGAGCATTGGTCACCAAGCGGGCTGCTGTGTTCTGGACTACTTGCAATTTGCTCAAGGAGCTTTCATTAGCTGCGATCATAAGAGCATTGCAGTAGTCCAGACGGCTCAATACCAATGCCTGCACCAAGGTCTTCCGGATGGACAGTGGTAGAAAGGGGAAGACTCTCCTAAGAAGACAGACTGTGGAAACAAGCTCCCGCTGTTGTGGAAATATGTTCCCTCAATGTGAGTTTCTGGTCTATTTTAACACCCAAGTTTTTTACTACCAGCTTTGGATGAGGGGCAGGGCCTAGGACCTCCGGCCACCAGTTAGGGGACCAACTAACTGTTGCTTCTCCAAATAGCATTATTTCAGATTTTCCTGCGTTTAGTTGGAGGAAATTATCCTTCATCCAGTCCGCAATTGATTTCATGCCCTCCGAAAAGGTGGTTTGAGTATTGGAGCGATTTTTGTCGAAAGAAAAGAGAAGTTGGGTGTCGTCAGCGTAGGATATAGGACAGAAACCCAGCTTCTCATGAGCCTCGCCAGAGGGGCGACATAAATATTAAAAAGAGTAGGGCTCAGACAGGAGCCCTGCGGCACTCCCTTGGACACGTTGGTGGTCTGTGATCGGAAAGGGCCAAGGTGAATGGTTTGGGTTCTTTCGGACAGAAAGCTGCCCATCCATTTCAAGGCGATCCCTTTAAGGCCTATATCCTCTAGTCTCTCCAGTAGAGTCTGGTGGGAGATTGTATCGAACGCTGCGGACAGGTCAAGCAGCACCAAAAGTACTGACTGACCACTGTCTAGCAGCGCTCTGATGTTATCTAGGACTTCCACCAGCGCGGTCTCCGTACTGTGTCTGGGTCGGAATCCAGATTGAGAGGCATCCAGACGGTTTGAGGATTCAATGAATTCAGATAAGTGCTTGTTGATGTGTTTTTCAAGGAGTTTACCTTGGAGAGGGAGCAGAGAGATGGGGCGATAGTTGGAAACCTCCTCCATGGGGATTTTAGGGTTTTTCCTGATGGGGAAAATTTGAGCGGCTTTCCATTCTGGTGGGAGAATGCCTTCCTTCATGGAACTATTTAAAATTGAACAGATAGGTTCGGCTAATTCCTTAGATAGGATTGCGGCTATTCTAGCGGGGATAAGGTCAAGTGGTGACCCTGATTTTACAGTTTTAAGGAAAGCCTCTGTCTCCTCAGGAGTAAGTGTCGGGTAGTGCTCCAGAGTGGTACCATTGGAGATAGCTGGTGGGGGGGATCACCTTGGGGCCTATCTGTGAGCCTTTAGCTACGGTGATTTTATCGTAGATTTTATCAATTTTCTGGGTTAGGTGGCTAGCTATATTGTCACATAGGGCTTGAGATGGGGCCGCCTCAATATCGCAAGCCTTAGGATTCGTAAAGGTTTTTAAGATCTGATACAGTGTTCTCGAAGTGTTACCTTCTCGTTCAAGTTGGGAGGCAATGTGTGTTTTGCGGGCGTTTTTCAAATTTTTGTGGTACACGGACAGAGCTTGCTTGAATCTGTCTTTGTCTAATGGGTCGTATGAGTGGCGCCATATTCGGTCCAATTTTTTACATTGTCTTTTTTCGGACCGGAGGGAGACCGAGTACCATACTGCCTGCTGGCGTTTGTTAATGGTAGGGCATTGTTTCAAAGGGGCAAGATGATCTAAAGTGGCTAGCAGACTGGTATTGAAGGAGGCTAAACGCTTCACTGCCCTGTCAGATTCCTGGTTTCGTGGTAAGATAAAAGTATCTTGAAACTGGGTGGGCGTTATTTTATGCCACTGTCTATAGCTACTTTTAATGAGTGGTTTAGGAGCAGTGTGTTCTTTGGGACCGCTAATGCAGAATTCAATCATTGAATGGTCTGTCCAAGTCAAGGGGCATGTTGCCCCACAAGTAATGTTGGAGGAGTTAGTTAAAACTAGATCTAGCGTGTGTCCTGCTAGATGTGTGGGTTCATGATTTATTCTATTAAGATTAAGTGAGGACAAATCTGCCAAAAGTGCGACCGCCTCTAGATTAGTGGAGTTTTCGCTGTGTACGTTAAAATCGCCGAGGAGTACAAAGTTTCTGGCTGAGATAACGTGTGGGGATATGAGTTCCATGAGTTGAGGACTGAAATTAGAGAGTTGTCCCGGGGGCGATAAACTAGGGCTCCTTTCCAGCTGGATCGTGAATGTAAATCAATTCTAAATACTAGAGTCTCCTGTAAGTCATTGCTGATTTGGTCAAGAATGTGGATTTTTATGGGGTCTCTATAAACAATGGCTATGCCCCCCCCTTTCCTGAGTGGTCTGTCAAGTTTTTGTATGTGATATCCTTCTGGAAGGGGCACCGCTATTGCGGGATTTGAACTAGTATTGGTCCAGGTTTCTGTCAGAAATCCTAGGTGAGGACGAGTGGAGGAGAGTAAATCCCATATGTTTAAGGCGTGTTTTGGTAACGATCTAACATTAGCTAGGAAGCAGTTCCAGCCGTCGGTGGTGTGGGTGGCCGGAAGAGGGTCTATGTAGTTCATGCTTTGGAATCTACAAAGTCTACATGCAAAAGGTCCGGCTACTTCTGTGGCTATGGGACATATGATGTTCCCAGTATGACTACTACTACTACTGGCATACTTATTATTAATCTTTACCAACTCCTGACTAGTGAAGGTGCGGCGAGCATCTACACTATGAGTGGAATTAATAAGCTTTGGGGCTAAACAGGCAGAAGTTCCTGCTTCGGGCGACGTACGGGCGCGGACGGGCGCAGACGGGCTTGCCTTAGGCACGCCTTCGACGCACCAGCGGCGCGACCGCTGCGCGCGTCCGCTGCGCGTCGTCCAAGGCATGTGGTTTTATAGAGAGGTGGGCAGCTAGACTGCTAACCTCCTACTGGTGTCCGGAAGTTTCCGGAAGAGGACTACTCTGTTCACTTCCGGTGGGTGTCACCTCCCTCCACTCAATCGGAACAATCCGTGGTGGACCGGGGAGGGACACAGGAACAGGTAGGTTGGCACACGAGAACCAGCATGAGCCCTCAACCCAGACACGAGGGTACAAGAGAACCTGCATGATCCCACCACCCAGGCGCGAAAACACAACAGAACCAGCATGAGCCTGCCACCCACACGGGAACAAGAGAACCAGCAAGAGCCCACCACCCAGGCACGACGACACAAGAGAACCAGCATGAGCCCTCAACCCTGGCACGAGGGCACAAGAGAACCAGCATGAGCCCTCAAACCACGCAAGAGGGCACAAGAGAACCAGCATGAGCCCACCACCCACGCACAAGAGAACCAGCATGAGCCCACCACCATGGCACGAGTGCACAAGAGAACCAGCATGAGCCCGCCACCCACACAGGCACAAGAGAACCAGCAAGAGCCCACCACCCACACAGGCACAAGAGAACCAGCAAGAGCCCACCACCCACGCACGTGGGCACAAGAGAACCAGCATGAGCCCACAACCCAAGCTTGTGGGCACAAGAGAACCAGCATGAGCCCACAACCCACACACAAGGGCACCAGAGAACCAGCATGAGCCCGTCACCCATGCACGAGGGCACAAGAGAACCAACATGAGTCCACCACCCACACAGGCACAAGAGCACCAGCAAGAGCCCACAACTCACGCTAGTGGGCACAAGAGAACCAGCATGAGCCCACAACCCACGCTCGTGGGCACAAGAGAACCAGCATCAGCCCTCAAACCACACACAAGGGCACAAGAGAACCAGCATCAGCCCTCAACCCATGCACAAGGGCACAAGAGAACCAGCAAAAGCCCACTACCCACACACAAGGGCACAAGAGAACCAACAAGAGCCCACCACCCACGCACGTGGGCACAAGAGAACCAGCATGAGCCCACAACCCATGCTCGTGGGCACAAGAGAACCAGCAGCAGCCCTCAAACCACACGAGGGCACAAGACTACCAGCATGAGCCCTAAAACCATGCACGAGGGCACAAGAGAACCAGCATGAGCCCACCACCCACGCACAAGAGAACCAGCATGAGCCCACCACCATGGCACGAGTGCACAAGAGAACCAGCATGAGCCCGCCACCCACACAGGCACAAGAGAACCAGCAAGAGCCCACCACCCACACAGGCACAAGAGAACCAGCAAGAGCCCACCACCCACGCACGTGGGCACAAGAGAACCAGCATGAGCCCACGACCCACGCTTGTGGGCACAAGAGAACCAGCATGAGCCCACAACCCACACACAAGGGCACAAGAGAACCAGCATGAGCCTGCCACCCATGCACGAGGGCACAAGAGAACCAACATGAGTCCACCACCCACACAGGCACAAGAGCACCAGCAAGAGCCCACAACTCACGCTAGTGGGCACAAGAGAACCAGCATGAGCCCACAACCCACGCTCGTGGGCACAAGAGAACCAGCATCAGCCCTCAAACCACACACAAGGGCACAAGAGAACCAGCATCAGCCCTCAACCCATGCACAAGGGCACAAGAGAACCAGCAAAAGCCCACTACCCACACACAAGGGCACAAGAGAACCAACAAGAGCCCACCACCCACGCACGTGGGCACAAGAGAACCAGCATGAGCCCACAACCCATGCTCGTGGGCACAAGAGAACCAGCAGCAGCCCTCAAACCACACGAGGGCACAAGACTACCAGCATGAGCCCTAAAACCATGCACGAGGGCAAAAGAGAACCAGCATGAGCCCTCAACCCACGCATAAGGGCACAAGAGAACTAGCATGAGCCCACCACCCAGGCACGAGGGCACAAAAGAACCAGCATGAGCCCTCAACCCATGCACGAGGGCACAAGAGAACCAGCATGAGCCCACCACCCACACAGGCACAAGTGAACCAGCAAGAGCCCACAACCAACGCTTGTGGGCACAAGAGAACCAGCATGAGCCCTCAACCCACGGACAAGGGCACAAGAGAACCAGCATGAGCCCACCACCCAGGCACAAGGGCACAAGAGAACCAGCAGGAGCCCACCACCCAGGGACAAGGGCACAAGAGAACCAGCATGAGCCCTCAACCCACGCACGAGGGCACAAGAGAACCAGCATGAGCCCACTACCCAGGCACGAGGGCACAAGAGAACCAGCATAAGCCCACCACCCAGGCACGAGGGCACAAGAGAACCAGCATGAGCTCACAACCACTCACGTGGACACAAGAGAACCAGCATGAGCCCTCAACCCATGCACGAGGGCACAAGAAAACCAGCATGAGCCCTCAACCCACGCACAAGGGCACAAGAAAACCAGCATGAGTCCTCAACCCACGCACGAGGGCACAAGAGAACCAGCATGAGCCCTCAACCCACGCAAGAGAGCACAAGAGAACAAGCATGAGCCCACCACCCAGGCACGAGGGCACAAGAAAACTAGCTTGTGTCCACCACCCACGCATGAGGGTACAAGAGAACCAGCATGAGCCCACCACCCAGGCACGAGGGCACAAGAGAACCAGCATGAGCCCACAACCCACACACGAGGGCACAAGAGAACCAGCATGAGCCCTCAAACCACATACAAGGGCACAAGAGAACCAGCATGAGCCCACCACCCACGCACGAGGGCACAAGAGAACCAGCATGAGCCCACAACCCACGCACGAGGGCACAAGAGAACCAGCATGAGCCCGCCACCCACGCACAGGGGCCCAAGAGAACCAGCATGAGCCTGCCACCCATGCACGAGGGTACAAGAGAACCAGCAGGAGTCCACCACCCACACACGAGGGCACAAGAGAACAAGCATGAGCCCACAACTCAGGCACTAGGGCACAAGAAAACTAGCTTGAGTCCACCACCAAAGCATGAGGGCACAAGAGAACCACCATGATCCCATCACCCAGGCATGACGACACAACAGAACCAACATGAGCCCGCCACCCACACTGGCACAAGAGAACCAGCAAGAGCCCATCACCCAGGCATGTGGGCACAAGAGAACCACCATGAGCCCACAAACCACACACGAGGGTACAAGAAAACCAGCATGAGCCCAACACCCACGCACAAGAGAACCAGCATGAGCCCACCACCCACGCACAAGGGCACAAGAGAACCAGCATGAGTCCACCACCACGCATGAGGGCACAAGAAAACCAGCATGAGCCCTCAACCCACACACGAGGGCACAAGAGAACCAGCATGAGCCCATCACCCAGGCACGAGGGCACAAGAGAACCAGCATGAGCCCACAACCCACGCATGAGGGCAGAAGAGAACCAGCATGAGCCCTCGAACCACACACAAGGGAACCAGCGTGAGCCCTCAACCCACGCATGAGGGCACAAGAAAACCAGCAAGAGCCCACCACCCACGCATGAGGGCACAAGGAGAACCAGCATGAGCCCACAACCCACGCACGAGGGCACAAGAGAACCAGCATGAGCCCACAACCCACGCACGAGGGCACAAGAGAACCAGCATGAGCCCACAACCCACGCATGAGGGCACAAGAGAACCAGCATGAGCCCACAACCCACACATGAGCGCACAAGAGAACCAGCATGAGCCCAACTACACACGAGGGCACAAGGAGAACCAGCATGAGCCCACAACCCACGCACGAGGGCACAAGGAGAACCAGCATGAGCCCACAACCCACGCACGAGGGCACAAGAGAACCAGCATGAGCCCACAACCCACGCATGAGCGCACAAGAGAACCAGCATGAGCCCAACTACACACGAGGGCACAAGGAGAACCAGCATGAGCCCACAACCCACGCATGAGGGCACAAGGAGAACCAGCATGAGCCCACAACCCACGCACGAGGGCACAAGAGAACCAGCATGAGCCCACAACCCACGCATGAGCGCACAAGAGAACCAGCATGAGCCCAACTACACACGAGGGCACAAGGAGAACCAGCATGAGCCCACAACCCACGCACGAGGGCACAAAGAGAACCAGCATGAGCCCACAACCCACGCACGAGGGCACAAGAGAACCAGCATGAGCCCACAACCCACGCATGAGCGCACAAGAGAACCAGCATGAGCCAACTACACACGAGGGCACAAGGAGAACCAGCATGAGCCCACAACCCACGCACGAGGGCACAAGGAGAACCAGCATGAGCCCACAACCCACGCACGAGGGCACAAGAGAACCAGCATGAGCCCACAACCCACGCATGAGCGCACAAGAGAACCAGCATGAGCCCAACTACACACGAGGGCACAAGAGAACCAGCAAGAGCCCACCACCCACGCACGAGGGCACAAGAGAACCAGCATGAGCCCACAACCCAGGCACGAGGGCACAAGAGAACCAGCAAGAGCCCACCACCCACGCGCGAGGGCAAAAGAAAATCAGCATGAGTCCACCACCCACGCACGAGGGCACAAGAGAACCAGCATGAGTCCACAACCCACACACGAGGGCACGAGAAGAGCCTTTTGAAGAATCATTAGGACACAAACTCGATTGGCTCCTCCAGAAAACAAAGGTTGTGTTTGGGCCGCCTAAACACATCACGCCTAAACACAGCACACCTCCTCCAGGTCAGTCACTATGCATCAGTGACCACGCCTCGGTTTGGACGACCAACAGCATCGAATCCTCTTGCTACACACCCTACCTCCCCAGGGTAAGGTCAAATGTGGTGCCCTTAACACCAATAGGCGAATAAAACGTCAGTGCATGGAAGGGTGGCGTCGCCCTTTAAATTTCGGGACCGGAAATGGAACTGCTGAGCGGTGGAGAGCCCCGGAGGGCGCGCGCCAGCAGAGGGTGAGGGCTGATTCAGCAGCCTGCCTTAGAAGGCAATGAACGCGGCCGGCAGGGCTTTCATCTCCGGAGACTCAACGGGGCCTCAGAATGCCTGGAATGCGGCGATGCTGCGGCGACTTCCAGATCCGGGCCAGGCCGGGCTCCCGAAACTGCAGCTCTCGGGAAGGCCTTACTGGAGGGCAGCCTGGTGCTGGGCTGGGAACAAAGTGCCCAGCGTGTGCCACAGCACCAAACATGCGAGCATCGAGAGGGCCCAGAAATGCGCACCACGAAGTGTACATACAAAGAACAGACCTATAGGCACGAGGACACCCACACAACACACCAGAGAATTCATGTACGCACAGACCAACGCACCTGAAATAAATCATGCACACACAAGCCAGCTCACCAAAAGTCAAGCATGAACTCACAGGCCAACCATGAGCAGAGTCAAGCATGCACACACAGGCCAGCACACCTAGAGGCAAGCTTGCACACACAAGCCAGCACACTTAAAGGCAACCAAGCACACACAGGCCACCATGAGGGGAGGCAACCAAGCACACACAGGCCAGCACACCTGGAGGCAGCCAAGCACACACAGGTAACCATGAGGGGAGGCAACCAAGCACACCCAGGCCAGCACACCTAGAGGCAACCAAGCACACACAGGCCAACATGAGGGGACGCAAGCATGCACACACAGGCCAGCACACCTGAAGACAACCAAGCACACACAGGCCACCATGAGAGGAGGCAAGCATGCACACAGGCCAGCACACCTAAAGGCAACCAAACACACGCAGGCCACCATGAGGCGAGGCAAGCATGCACACACACAGGCCACCATGAAGGGACGCAAGCATGCACACACAGGCCAGAACACCTAGAGGCAACCAGCACACACAGGCCACCATGAGGGGACGCAAGCTTGCACACACAGGCCACCATGCGGGGCGGCAAGCATGCACACACAGGCCAGCACACCTAAAGGCAACCAAGCACACACAGGCCAGCACACCTAGAGGCAACCAAGCACACACAGGTAACCATGAGGGGACGCAAGCATGCACACACAGGCCAGCACACCTAAAGGCAACCAAGCACACACAGGCCAGCACACCTAGAGGCAACCAAGCACACACAGGTAACCATGAGGGGACGCAAGCATGCACACACAGGCCAGCACACCTAAAGGCAACCAAGCACACACAGGCCAGCACACCTAAAGGCAACCAAGCACACACAGGCCACCATGAGGGGAAGCAAGCATGCACACACAGGCCAGCACACCTAAAGGCAACCAAGCACACACAGGCCACCATGAGGGGACGCAAGCTTGCACACACAGGCCACCATGCGGGGCGGCAAGCATGCACACACAGGCCAGCACACCTAAAGGCAACCAAGCACACACAGGCCAGTACACCTAGAGGCAACCAAGCACACACAGGTAACCATGAGGGGACGCAAGCATGCACACACAGGCCGATACAAAAGGGGATGATGGACGGAACGTTTGAGCCAATCAAACACTCACCCCCAGTCAACTGATCTGGGTTTAATCCATCATCATTCTTTAGCTCACTCCACCACCCCAGTTCAGACATGGCCATATGCAAATCAGTCTGACCCTGTGCCTCATGGGAACAGTCCAGCCCGAACTGCCAAGCCATGTCTTCCCTGGACCGGAAACAAGCATCCTAGGACCGGTTTCTGGCATTCCAGCCGTCATCAGCCAGGCTTGCTTGAATCCAGTGGCAAAGTGAGCAAGGGACCCACGTCTGGGCATACCCCCGCCAACTTAGGGCGAACAAAGCGATACAAAAGGGGATGATGGACGGAACGCTTGAGCCAATCAAACACTCACCCCCAGTCAACTGATCTGGGTTTAATCCATCATCATTCTTTAGCTCACTCCACCACCCCAGTTCAGACATGGCCATATGCAAATCAGTCTGACCCTGTGCCTCATGGGAACAGTCCAGCCCGAACTGCCAAGCCATGTCTTCCCTGGACCGGAAACAAGCATCCTAGGACCGGTTTCTGGCATTCCAGCCGTCATCAGCCAGGCTTGCTTGAATCCAGTGGCAAAGTGAGCAAGGGACCCACGCCTGGGCATACCCCGCCAACTTAGGGCTGAACAAAGCGATACAAAAGGGGATGATGGACGGAACGCTTGAGCCAATCAAACACTCACCCCAGTCAACTGATCTGGGTTTAATCCATCATCATTCTTTAGCTCACTCCACCACCCCAGTTCAGACATGGCCATATGCAATTCAGTCTGACCCTGTGCTCATGGGAACAGTCCAGCCTGAACTGCCAAGCCATGTCTTCCTGGACCGGAAACAAGCATCCTAGGACCGGTTTCTGGCATTCCAGCCGTCATCAGCCAGGCTTGCTTGAATCCAGTGGCAAAGTGAGCAAGGGACCCACGTCTGGGCATACCCCCGCCAACTTAGGGCGAACAAAGCGATACAAAGGGGATGATGGACGGAACGCTTGAGCCAATCAAACACTCACCCCCAGTCAACTGATCTGGGATTAATCCATCATCATTCTTTAGCTCACTCCACCACCCCAGTTCAGACATGGCCATATGCAATTCAGTCTGACCCTGTGCCTCATGGGAACAGTCCAGCCCGAACTGCCAAGCCATGTCTTCCCTGGACCGGAATGCCAGAAACCGGTCCTAGGATGCTTGTTTCCGGTCCAGGGAAGACATGGCTTGGCAGTTCGGGCTGGACTGTTCCCATGAGGCACAGGGTCAGACTGATTTGCATATGGCCATGTCTGAACTGGGGTGGTGGAGTGAGCTAAAGAATGATGATGGATTAAACCCAGATCAGTTGACTGGGGGTGAGTGTTTGATTGGCTCAAACGTTCCGTCCATCATCCCCTTTGTATCGCTTTGTTCGCCCTAAGTTGGCGGGGTATGCCCAGACGTGGGTCCCTTGCTCACTTTGCCACTGGATTCAAGCAAGCCTGGCTGATGACGGCTGGAATGCCAGAAACCGGTCCTAGGATGCTTGTTTCCGGTCCAGGGAAGACATGGCTTGGCAGTTCGGGCTGGACTGTTCCCATGAGGCACAGGGTCAGACTGATTTGCATATGGCCATGTCTGAACTGGGGTGGTGGAGTGAGCTAAAGAATGATGATGGATTAAACCCAGATCAGTTGACTGGGGGTGAGTGTTTGATTGGCTCAAACGTTCCGTCCATCATCCCCTTTGTATCGCTTTGCACACACAGGCCAGCACACCCTGAGGCAACCAAGCACACACAGGCAACCATGAGGGGAAGCAAGCATACACACAGGCCAGCACACCTAAAGGCAACCAAGCAAACACAGGCCACCATGTGGGGAGGCAAGCATGCACACACACAGGCCACCATGAGGGGACGCACGCATGCACACACAGGCCAGAACACCTAGAGGCAACCAGCACACACAGGCCACCATGAGGGGACGCAAGCTTGCACACACAGGCCACCATGCGGGGCGGCAAGCATGCACACACAGGCCAGCACACCTAAAGGCAACCAAGCACAGACAGGCCAGCACACCTAGAGGCAACCAAGCACACACAGGCAACCATGAGGGGAAGCAAGCATGCACACACAGGCCAGCACACCTAAAGGCAACCAAGCAAACACAGGCCACCATGTGGGGAGGCAAGCATGCACACACACAGGCCACCATGAGGGGACGCACGCATGCACACACAGGCCAGAACACCTAGAGGCAACCAGCACACACAGGCCACCATGAGGGGACGCAAGCATGCACACACAGGCCAGCACACCTAAAGGCAACCAAGCACACACAGGCCAGCACACCTAGAGGCAACCAAGCACACACAGGCAACCATGAGGGGAAGCAAGCATGCACACACAGGCCAGCACACCTAAAGGCAACCAAGCAAACACAGGCCACCATGTGGGGAGGCAAGCATGCACACACACAGGCCACCATGAGGGTACGCAAGCATGCACACACAGGCCACCATGCGGGGAGGCAAGCATGCACACACAGGCCAGCACACCTAAAGGCAACCAAGCACACACAGGCCAGCACACCTAGAGGCAACCAAGCACACACAGGCCAACATGAGGGGACGCAAGCATGCACACACACAGGCCACCATGAGGGTACGCAAGCATGCACACACAGGCCACCATGTGGGGAGGCAGGCACACCTTAAACACCTAGAGACATACATGCACATATACAAGAACCAATGTCCGAACAGGCCATCAAACCTAGAGGCATTCATGTACGTGTAGCCCAACACATCTCGAGGCGCGTATCAACAACCAGCGCAATACACTTTGAAGCATCAAGGTACCCACAGTGCACCCAAGTACCCACAGATCAGCACATACCCATCCATGGGCACATATCATAATATCTACACTCATCTATCCACACAGGTCTGCACACCTACCGACATCCACCCACCTACTTGCACCTAGAGGCATCCATGCACATACAGAGCAATGTAACTAAACTGCACTCTAAGACCAACACACCTACAGTCATTCCTTGAGCAACCCAACTAAGGTGCTCATGCACGCAAAGCCAACACAAATGCAAGCATCCATGCACACAAGGCCATGACACCAATGGATCGTTAATGCAGCACCGCCCTGTGCCTAGAAACCCCTACTGCCCACAGCCACCCCCATTTCTTGCTCCGAGTACTTGTACCCAACCCACTGACAACCAAGGCCAATTATTGATGTACCAAATATTTCAAGAGACCCCTAAAAAAGACCAAAATCGTACATGCCCAAATTTTGTAGTGTTCGAGTCTTTTTCTGGTAATGCACTGATTACCCACTCAACAAAGTGGTAGCTTACTGAGGAGAGAAGAACCCAAACTCCAGCACTAAACTGGTGAGCAGAGGCTGCCTGGACTAAGAGTCAGTGATTCTCTAAACAGTTTAAAGTGAATAGATGGGGGTCACGACTGATGTGAATCAACAAACGGGCAGTATGACTTAAGGCCACTGAAGGAAAGTCCACATTTCCATCTGTAGGATTCAGCACTATTTCCTACCTCAAAGAAAATCTCATTTTTGTTACGCGTCACATGCTGATCGCTTTAACTGTTTGTTGTAGAAAGACCTATTGTGTAAAAGACCAATACTATGTGTGGGCTTTGGGTCAGACCATGGATCAAGGCTGTTTCACCTTCTTGTCTAGCATTTGCTCGATTCATATTTGATGGCCTTGTGTCCGTTTTTTGTGTTTATCCCTCCCATGAGGTATAGGTGTTTTACAGTCTTTGCGAGTGGACGTACTGTATATTTCCACTGCATACATTCAGGGAACTACTTTCTTCTTTTTTCATTCAGTACTCTTTAGGAGCGCATGCGTTTTCTTGCTCTCTCTTTCCCCCGTGTGCTGCTCCCCCTCATAACTTTGCCCTCCCACTCTCCGACTGCTCCCCTAACTCATCCGTCGATTTCCTCACTCCTCGATACTCCATGCCTTCACATCCCTCCCTGCAGAAACAGCTCACTATCAGTTTATTTTACATAAAAACAAAAAAATCTTTTTCTGAGGGCCTGACAGCTGTAATTTGCTACCAGACTGCTCTTTTCTCTTTAATGTGCTTCAGTGGCCGTAAACTTTATAATTTTTAATTTACCACTCTCTGATGGGCATACACTGTCTTGGCCATCCATTTTGACTTCGGTACATCAACAAGCATTTTTTCTTATTGCCAATGCTCTTCAGCATTGGCAACGAGCACTGGCAAAGCCAAAGGACCTAATAACACCTTTCAAAGGCGAGACGTATTTGCCCAGCCAATGCTTGCTTTAGAGAAAGAACGAGGTTTTAAAGTTAATGCTGATTCTAGGATTAATAGTCAGATCTTGCAGCTTATGTGGAGTGGCAGCAGGTAAACCACTTCTCATTTTCTATCACACCACCAAAGACAATTGGGACATTATCGCCTCAACCCTACCTTGTCCCAGTACTTACTCTCCTAAGTGTGCGGCCTCCACTACAGGCACCATATGACCCGTCTTAATTAAAAGAACTGTAACCCTTCCTCTGGCTTTCCAAGGACTCTTCCCACAAGCAGGGTACATAAACGGACTCCCGCCCGACAACACAGCCCATTTTTCTAGGCCTGGCATTAGCCAGGACCTTTCAATTCTAATCAAATTGTGTGCATAAACTATGTTTCTGGGCTTTCAGCAAGTCTGTTAATAAGTCATTAACATTTTTCGTCTGCCCACTACATCTTGTGGAAATGGGCCCGCCCACTTCAGCCATTGGCCAACTTCACTGTGAGTGACGGCATTCTGCCCTTTCACAGAGAGCACATTCACACACAAAGTATTTCCCTTCAAGGGAGTAATATGGCAAGTCTGCTTTTGAGTCCAAGAAATATTTTTGCTTATAGTCATTTTTGGAGACTGACGAGGGCCCAGCAACCTCCCCCGACAATAACGTTTTGCAAAAACCATCAAAAAACAAAAGAAGCATTGACAAAGCCAAAGGGCTAGTAGTAAACACCAGAGCGATTGACTTTGCCAATGCTTGTTCTGTCTGTGTTCCGCAGACTGTGTGGGTGTTGGCCAGGCCGGAACTACATTTATAGTTTTTCTTCAAATTTAAAATGATATCTGGACCTGGAAGACAGGCTGTCCTGGATTGTCAGACTCAGTTTGAAGAGAGCGCCCCTGCCATTTTGTACACATCCGCTAATGTGTATTCTCGTAGAATAACAAAATGCTACTAATATTTAACACACGACTCGGGTTTTTATATTAGACAGGTTTCTTTGGTTGGAACTTTAAACTCAGAATGACAGGCAGTGAAGGCCTGTCAAGACTAAAGTCATACAATTTGCCCGTCATGCATTGAAGTCTCATGATCTTCTTAAAGTATTTCACCAGGAACCCAGACTGGTTTCTAGCTCCTTGGACCCGAAGGTTTAAAGAGATCTGCTGGGGTGAGCTAGGCTCCCATTGCCAATTCTAGCTTTGGGACTTGAAGGGCCATTAACGACTGGGGTGATGGTGTTCCCAACAGAGCAAGTGCTGTCCATGTGGTCGTGATACACTTTAAAAAGTGTGAAACAGACAATACTAAAGAGCCTGTCTGCTTTCAACGCGCTTCTGGATTCCTGAAGGGCACTTTGCACACTGGACAGAAATAAAACACAAGTCAACATCAACACCGATCCCCTCCAACAGGGGTGTCCAACGTAGCCCCATGAGGGACGGAACTATGCAAGATTTTCTGGATGGCCACTATGAGAATTTATCTTATGTGCATAACCCAAAATCGGGCATCATTGGCCCTCCTGGACCTACTTTGGACACCACTGGCCTACAATCTAGCCCCTATTTCATAGATTAGCGCCTGGTTCATTGATACATTGTCTCTACTAAAATGTCTACATTTGAGCTCGGCAGACACAGGGGAGTAAGGGGAAACCCCCCAGTTCTAGACTCGCTAGGGAATAGGTTTTCTCACGCTACTCCCCGACCTTGTCACATCTGTCTCCTCCGTGCTCACAGACCCTCATTTGTAGACGTCACTGGGGGATGCCGCCCCTCAGCGGTCCAACCCAGGGCTGTCCGGGGCAGGGGGGCAAAACGCTGTTCCTAACCAAGGCTTAGTGTGCACAGGAGCCGGGGGTCGAAACAGGGAGACACCGAGATCTGATGAGCTGGGTCATAGCCTGACTCGAGGGGGCATTACACGGAATAACATGCCCCTCCGAGGCCGCTCCTTCACTGGAAGTGACGGCTCCTTGGCTACAGCGCCGCTTGCTGAAAGGGCCTGTCTAAGCCCCCTTCAAATCTTCAATCCGAGCTACTGTCCCAGGGGCCCGTTTCACCCTGTGAAGGCACCGAGGTCTTCATCGCTGGATGACTGAGGAGGAAGCACGGACGAGAGTGCTGAGGACCAGTTGGGACGGGCCTGGTTCTTGCTGGTCTCTGCCGCTCCACCATAGCATGGCTGCCTGCGAGACAACTGGGACCCAGTGCCACTGCACCTGCTGCACCAAGGGTGGCTCCGCCCCTGCAGCCAGGAGACAGAGGAGGCAGGGTTCGGAAGAGACCTTAGGCTTGAGGGAGCAGAGAGGTTAGACCTCTAGAGAGGGACTGGTTCTTGCTGGTCTCTGCTGCTCCACTGCCTGCGAGACAACCAGCTGAGGTCCACACGGGTGCAAGAGGATGCCGGCTCGGAAGAGACCTCAGGCGAATGGGTGTGTGTGGGGGGGGGGGGAGGGGGGGAGGAGGATAAGGCGAGTTCAGACCTGGAGGCTCGGGGCGGGCCAGGTTCTTCCTCTACCATAACATGGCTGTCTAAGAGACTACTGGAACCAGTGAGGTCCGAACAGGGGATAGCGGTGGCAGGGTTCGGAAGAGGGCAGCTCACATAACGTTAGAGCGAGCGTAGAACCACATACGATGAGTGCAGACCCGGGTGCCTGGGATGTGCCAACCACATCGGGTGAATGTGGACCTGGGTGTGCAGGATGGACCCTCTCATACAGTGGAGTAGCCTTGCGTGTACAAGGCAGGCCCGTCACGCAGGGTCAGGGTGGACCTAGTTGTCTGGGATGGCCCAGCCACACAGGGCTAGTGTAGACATGCTTGCCGGGTGTGGCCCCAGCACACAGGGTGAGTGTAGACACACTTGTCTGGTGTGGCCCCACCACACAGGGCGAGTGTAGACATGCTTGCCGGGTGTGGCCCCACCACACAGGGCGAGTGTAGACATGCTTGCCGGGTGTGGCCCCAGCACACAGGGTGAGTGTAGACCTGCTTGCCAGGTCAGCCCCATCACACAGGGTGAGTGTAGATGTTTGCCAGGTGCAGCCACACCTTATGGGATGAGTGTAGACATGTTTACTAGTTGTAGCCCCGCCACTCGGGAGAAGGTAGACCTGCTTCCCTGGTGTAGCCCCACCTTGCAGGGTGTAGCAACACCACACGGAGTTAGTGTAGATAGTCCTGGTTGTCGGGTGCAGCCCCACCACACAGGGTGAGTGTAGACATTTGCTGGGTGCAGCCACACCACACGGGGTGAGTGTAGACTTGTTTCCTAGAAGTAGCCCCGCCACTCTGGTGAGGGTAGACATGCTTGCTGGGTGTAGCCCCACCACAAAGTGAGTTTAGA
The DNA here is from genome assembly GCA_963921515.1 of Calotriton arnoldi. Classification (NCBI taxonomy): domain Eukaryota; kingdom Metazoa; phylum Chordata; class Amphibia; order Caudata; family Salamandridae; genus Calotriton; species Calotriton arnoldi. Next base: position 314,761 of record CAWUFW010004284.1, on the reverse strand, counting down.
CATGCATGCTGGGTGTAGCCCCACCACATTAAGTGAGTGTAGACATGCTTGTCGGGCGTGAGAGTAGGCATGCTTGCTGGGTGTAGCTCCACCACACATGGTGAGTAGACATGTTTGCCGGGCGTAGCCCCACCACACAGGGTGAGTGGAGACGCTTGCTGGGTGCAGCTTCACCACACACGCTGGTTCAGGATGGGCCCCCCACAAGGAGCCAGCAGTGAGATCAGCGCCCCTGCAGAATTTACCATCAGCTACCCTATGGCAAGGGCACAATGTATGGACTTTATAATGGCATAGAGGGCGGCACGCATGCGCAGAACTGCTTAGAGCTGGATAGAAAGCAGAGCCTGTGGCAGGGGCTGGTGAGTTCAAGGTTGTGTTTGGAGGGGCGAGGACAGTCCAGGGGCAGGAGGAGGCCTGAATGCCGGCCCTGTGCACCGTGTGCAGCCGGGCTTCACACAGAGCCGCCTGCTTTACAGGGAGCCCAGCGGGCAGCATGCGGGTGGGTGGCAAATTCCACACTGGCTTGTAGGAGTGCAGTATCATCAACAGAAGGGGCCGGGTGATGTCATGTCTGGGGGCACGCCGTCCGCTCAGGCCCTACGAGCAGGGATTGTGCGAGGATTATCTTAACCCTTTCAGAGACAGGAAATCTTCACTTGAGCCTCGCTCAGGGCCAGCAACGAGTTTTTGTTTTTAGTCGTAGAGAGGGAATGCGAGGCTGCAGTAGGCCCGCACAGCCGAGTGCGCCGTCCCTTGCGCTTGGAGGAGAGGGAAGGGGGCATTGCCAAGAAGTCCAGAGCCTCACCTAGACTTCGCACGCGGCCACTCCCATTCTAAATAAAGCACTAAACGATGACATTGTTTTGGACGTTATTGGCCGCAGCTTTATTACAAGGTTGCACAATATTTGACCTCTCAACTTTATTGTGGTTCTAAATCATCCAGCACGATTGATTGTCATGGCGACGCCTGTCACTCAGTTTGCATCATAAATCACAGTTCAGGTCACAAATCAAGTCATAAATCACTATGACGCTTCTTGTTGTCAGTTGTAGCCACTGAGCTGGAGTTTTTTCCTTTCTGTTTGTGGGGGGGGGAGGGGTAATTCCAGTCTTTTTAGGCCCAACTCGCTACCTTCGCTTACTCGGTGTGGTCCACCCACCGGCGGCCTGGGCGGCGAGTGCCATGTTCTGTGTCCCCCTTACTGACCGCCTTACCCTGCAGTGAGGCATCCCAAGGTAAGTACCTGGTCTGCCACCTCATCGTGGTTGGGTGTGGACTTTCAACCCCCCCTTAAGCTCTTTCATTAACTCCTTTACCGCACACTTTTGTTGTTTGCTGCTGCAACAGTTCTGTTTGTTAGGTGTGGGTGGGTCTTTTGCTTCGCTGCGCTGCCTGCAGAAAACAAGTGGTTGGGCCAGAGGGCCTTGTTTACTTATATGGGGCTCAGATGCCACCGGGTGGAATTTCAAATCCGGACTGGCCCACCCATTGGCCGGCATCTTGGCGCTTCTCGCTAAGTTTTGCCGCCATTTCACTCTGCCCCTCCTTTTGAACGCCTTGAGGGGGCGGGGGTGCTACTTCCGGCCCTATTGTCCCTTTTGGGACGACCCTCCTCCATTCTCGGGCCTTGTCGCCGTTTAACGTGCCGGCCCCTTAGCCCCCTTCGGGTGCGGACCTCAGCTCAACATGGAGTAAGGGGAGGAGTCGACACACCTGCCAGGTAATTCCATGTCACGCTTGCAATCTTTGGCCATTCTGGTTTTCAGCCAACTGAACTCACCTTTGCATTCTGGGACTTGCAGCACTTATGCATTATACCTACAGGCCTAAAGCCCCAGGGTGCCAAGTACAGCGGCTGCAATGCCAGGACTGGCTGGAGGGGCTGCACGTGTTATGGGCTACGTGTTGGCAGGCACCAAGCATGAGTGCCATGTTTTACCTCCTAACCCTAAACGGACATGGGTGAAGGAGCCTGACCTCTCTTTTCACTTAAAGCAGTGGCTACACTCAGCGGAATGGGCTGGTCCTTTCATCCCGGATGATAAAGCGCTGGACTTTGGGCACCTTCTGCGCAGCATCTCAAGACCTCAACGTGGAAGGCTCTGGCTGGAGTGGCCCTGGATGGGGTCTCAACCAGGTAATTATGTATTGTTCCATCAGAAATAACTTCATAACAATTAAAAGCCACACTGGGAAAAAGGTCCAGATGACGGCTTACAAGGTGGAAACAAGCGTAAGGCTTCTACGGCTTTCGACATCACAGAATGGGCACGCCAGGTAGGATGTAGAGACCATTGTTTGAGGCCAAAAGGAGAGGAGTCCTCTGTATCAATGCTCTGCTTCTCAGGATGCGAAGGGCGAGACGGCTCCTCTCCAGCCAGGAATGGATGGGGATGTGGCAAAGGTGGGCTCCAGATGCAGCATAGAGAGGACCAGAGTCTGGGGACGGCAGGGGTGTTCTTCTTATGCAGATAGCCTGGCCACTGAGCACGGCTGCCACAAACACTTCTGTTATGCTTATAGCCAGGCTGGCCGAGGGGTCCGGCTTTACACCGCCTGTAAAAGACTTCCAAGAGGCAGCAATGTCCTCAGAAGTTCGTCAGAAACATCCTCTGAATCAGAAATCCCTACAAAATATCCTAAAAATATGCAGCCTGTTGGCAGAGAGTACCGAAAGCCAAACCCCGCTGGACCCGAGATACAAGGTTCTCAACTGCAAAAAAACGCTAAACCTAGGCTGCACAGAAAAGAAGACTTCACCCAGCCGGCCCTTCCTTCAAACACCACCTCCACCCACTCTGGTCTCAAACCAGCCTGCCCTTACTTCACGCACCGCCTCCACCCCCTCTGGTATGAAATCAGCCTACCCTTCCTTCACACACCACCTCCATCCTCTCTGGTCTCAAACCAGCCTGCTCTTCCTTCACACACCACCTCCAGCCCCTCTGGTCTCAAACCAGCCTGCCCTTCCTTCACACATCACCTCCAGCCCCTCTGGTCTCAAACCAGCCAGCCCTTCCTTCACGCACCACCTCCACCCTCTCTGGTCTCAAACCAGCCTTCCCTTCCTTCACACACCACCTCCAGCCCCTCTGGTCTCAAACCAGCCTGCCCTTCCTTCACGCACCACCTCCAGCCCCTCTGGTCTCAAATCAGCCTGCCCTTCCTTCACACACCACCTCCACCCTCTCTGGTCTGAAACCAGCATGCCTTTCCTTCACACACCACCTCCACCCTCTCTGGTCTCAAACCAGCCTGCCCTTCCTTCACGCATCGCCTACACACCCTCTGGTCTGTGGACCAGCCTGCCCTTCCTTCATGCACTACCTCCACTTTGGTCTGATACCAGCCTGCCCTTACTTCAAACACAGCCTCCATCCCTCTGGTCTGAAACCAGCCTGCCCTTCCTTCACGCACCGCCTCCACCCTCTCTGGTCTGAATTATCCTTGGAAGAGAAACATCTGTAGTGGCTTACAGTGTTTTTAAGCACTGAATATATCACCAGGGCTGCCGTTTTCTTTCCTGCTGCCAATGCATATGCCCATTAAAGCTATAAAAAAATCCAGCTCGAGTTGTTAAATCTAAAGCAAGAATGTGCTAAGATGCCACGGTTTCCGAGGTGGCAGGATATCTAAACTTGGAACCAGATCAATTAACATTACAGAACAGATTTGAGATATTTACAAACACCATTTGAATTTTGTGTTGTAGGAGGAAGCTACAGAAGAACAGTTTCATGGCCTCAATTCTACGATAAGACGAGATAACCAGCTAACCCAGAGATCCGTTTATGAATTGGATTTTAGCAGCTACTAATTGCATTAAACTACCAGCCCCGTGCCTATAATCAACTCAAAAAGTAAGGCAAAGCACAGGAGAACTGTAGGCAAGATATTCATGCATTCTGTGGAACTTAGAGTCTCCACATGAGGTCCCAAGCTGCAGAGAAGAAGTAACAGAAATGACCTCAGACCACAAGTCATGCCAGGATACTTCACCTAAAGATGGTAAGGATACCAAGGGGACCCTACCTCTCCCAACTCTCTGATTCCCTCCCAGCCCTGTCACAACTTTGCATGATATGATTGTGCACCCCTCTGTACCTCCAGCACGACAACCAAACTCTTCCGACACAGGGCACTCTATAAACCTAGACTCTACCAACCACATTCATGGGACAACCTCTTACTCGACCATCTGGATGTCTCCTCCAGGGTAGGAGGAGCAGCTGAAATTATATGTGTTTTAACCCAAGTTTCTTTTAACCTTCTTGCGTTCTGTGCACAGCACCCATTTTTCGGACGTACGGCTCTTGGTACCGGCCATGGGATAATCAAGAGGGTTTATAATCAACAGACAAAGCTGGCATGGCGCTGACCTGCTTGGACACTGTTAAACCACTACATTTCACCCCCAGGGTCCAAGATAGTGTTGGGCACCTTTAGACACTGGATGTTGCAAACTTGTGCATCCGCTCATGCAAGAGCAGGTGGACAGGGAGAGGGGCTCGTGAGGATGTAGCTAAGCTAGCATTACCTTACAAAAAGCCTAATTAATCACAAATGGAAAGCAGAGCTTTGGAAGAAAAAAAGTTCATATCAATTCTGATTTTTGATAAACAATCCTTCCTTTTTGGGGAAACATGCTGCTTCACCCACTTGTTTACATTACTTGAATTTCAGCAGTTGATTAACTGATTCATTAAGTGGAAGGTGTCCCTTTGGGACAGTTACTACACTTTGAATCCTGTCGGGTGACTTTGGGGGGGAAGGGGAGCAGGCAGTGGTCCATTGAACCACTGCATACTCCTCCCAGTGTATTCCAAAAATGGAACCTTTTTTGTTTTTAAAGCAGCACCTGTTCCTTTAAGGAACATGAACTGCTATGGAAAAAAGTTTCATACTTGGGAATGCAAATGCATGACTGTGGTCTGCTGTTCTTTGTATGCCACGGTCCCTGCATTTATAGCCAGTCACACAGAGCATGCTGTCACCCGATTCTTTCATTCTCCAATCAGGCAGCATCCCCACTACTTTTATCTATTCAATAACCTGATTGCCGTATTGTTTTTTTCTCTCCGACTGTTTGACCCCCTCGAACCCTCGCATGTAGCTATAAAGCTCTCTGATACCTTCAGGTCTAGCTAGCGCTATATAAAAATAAATAAATAAATATTGAGCTACCTAATTAGTATCCATTAAGCAAGTCATTCTGCGACTCCCGCGACTGGAGATTTTGCGATACGACCTCTTTAAGACAAATTGCATTGCAAAATTAAAGATTAGTCACAGAAAGTCAGTGCGGAATTTGCAACCACCTTCTGAAATTAGTCTTTGAGTACACCCGAACCTAGGCTTTTTTTCTACTCCTAATTCAAATGGAGTTCGGATTGGTGAATGAAAGAGAAGAGGCTTGTGAGAAAAAATTCAAATTCCAAAACGCCAGGGCTTGAAAGTGGGCTCTTTTGGTCTAACTTCTTAAGTGCTGAGGCCCCTCTCTGCACCATCGCACCCCAGAGGGCAGAGCCCTATTTCTGATATTTTGGGCAGTTTGCACTTTAGCCTTTATAACTCTTTTTTTCCATAGAAGATCTCTGAGCTAAATTAACATCCTTTTTGTCCACATGTTGGGGATTGTAAAGGTATTCAGGGTTTGTGTATTCCACCCTCCTCCAAGGAAACCCAGGAAACTGACAAAATAAGGCAACATTTTTTTTGAGGAGGGTGGGAATGGGAAAAAGTTATGTGCAAGAAAGCGCCGTGATTTTCTATCTCATGATGCAATCAACAAAAGGTTTCCAGTGCTATCCGCACCTTCGTCCCAGCTTTCAGGAGTAGGTCGAGTTGTTAAAAAAAAATCATTACAGTTTTTGCCAATTTTCTAAGTTGTGGTTAACATTTCCTATATTTGAGGTTTCTACCTAGTTGTTGACTGTGGGAGAAAGAGGAGTGAAAACCCATGGGTGAAACTAGGAAGCAAAGGGGACAACATTTGTGGATTCAGCAAGGCGTCAACTGTGCGGACCGCTCTTGATTTTAGCAAAGAAGCGAATTGTTAAAATAAAAGAAAGTACGTAGCAAAAAAATATTTGACAATGTTGTCATCTCTAATCTTTTGTAGTAAAGGTTAATCTGCAAAAGTAACATGCCGTGAAATCTTTCAGATTCTCTCAGTTACAGAGATACACAGGGCCTGATTCACAAAGGTAAATTAACACTTTTGTGTGAGTTTATGATTGTCTGATATTCACAAAGGTATTTTTCTAGTGGTAGCTTTACGACTGGGACAGTTCTATCTTTTTATGTGTGGAGACTCCGCAGTTGTAAAGATACTACTGGTAAAATACCTTTGAGAATGGCAAACAATTGTAAACTTACACAAAAGTGTAAGTTTACCTTTGTGAATCAGGCCTGTAGAGTTTGTTGATTATCCAAAAATGTGCAAACCCATAACCATCAAACAAGCTACAGCTGATAATGATTTTTCATTGTGTTTTGACAATGCATAAATTCAGAAAGTAAAATCCAATGAATAAAAATGGGTATGTAAGAAAGTTATGCATTTTTGATATGTGCCCAAAAATTTGTGTTTAGGAATAAGGATTATTCGTGCCGCCAAGAAATCAGGGTTTCCTATACTAACAGTTAATTTTAAGGGAGTTTTACAAAAAAAAAAGCAGGGAAATTCAATAAATAATAACAAATGTCGTACTATTCTGCATATCCACACTCCTCCCGATAAAACGCGGTACTTCACTTGTGTGGGTGTATTGGCTCCAACAGGAAAGACCACAAAATGCAAAGTGGAAATATCATGATTTTTCCTTTGACATTCATTCATTCATTCATTCTATCATTCTGGACATTTAGGTAGCTGCAGCATTTAGCCCCGAGGTTGTCTTTTTACCCAGAGAAACCAACAAATCTCAGACATTTTTTAAAAGTAGACACCCACATGGGATCCAACTACTTATTCTTACCCACACCGCCCTGCAAACATCAAACTGTGGCTAAAATCACATCTTTTCGTCACATTTCTGATAGGAAAAGTTCCAGCGGGGATCAACAGAAGTCCAACCTCCTAGCATTCCCACACTTCTCCCTTAAAAAAAAGGTATCTTACTTCTGGCTGGGCTTGTTGCTGCAACAGGAAGGGCCCTAAAAGGCACTGTGGAAACATCACAATTTTTCCTTTGAAATTCAGTAATTTTGAGGATGTGAGTACCTGTGGTATTTGGGCCTGGGTTAAGCCTGCCCCCCAAAAACCTAACAACTCCTGACGTTTCTGAAAGCTAAACATCTGGGCGTGTCTGGACGAGTGGGACTTCCATGGCTTAAACTATGTTTTCTTACATAGAATGCTTTGTAAACATCATTTATATGCCTGAAAACACCAATATTCCTCTCACTGTCTATGGAGGAGGGCTTCCTTATTCGGGCAGAGGGTCAGCCGACACCCACAGGACCATATCAACCCTGGGCTTTTCTGAAATTTGGAGACCCAGGGGAATTCAGATTGGTATGGCTCGTGTGGTTCTCACTTTCTTAATCAGAATGTTCCACAAATGTCAAAACTATGCCTGTAATATCCAGTTTCCTTGCAGGTTCCATGGTGGATGCTGCAATTTTGGTCCCAGAGTCAGCAGGCACCTAGAGAAATCTACCTACCCCAGACGTTTCTGAAAACTAGACACCAGGGGGAGTACAAGATGGTGTGGCTTGCATCAATCCAACACTTTGTCTGATCAAGCATGCCTTATAAATGTTAAAGAATGTGTTAGAAAAGCTCAATTTCCTCATATTATGGGGCAGAAAATAATGGAACTTGCAGCATACAGTAAAGGTCGAAATAGACTAGCCATCCTGCAGCCAAAATCTTCTAGCTGACCTTCAGAAGCTTAGGTGGATTTGAGGACTCCTTGTCTTATGACACATGAGCATTCAACAGGCCCCTGATAAATAAACCCTAGAGGTCCCTTGGTTGCATGGATGGCCATGCATTATCTGTCAAAAGCCCTTTTTAGGTCTCGCCTAGCGTTGCAGCGCATGCGCTGTCCGCTCGGCGAGACATATAGTGAGAGAGGAGATTTCAGAAGGGGACTTGAAGCCCCGCCCATAATTTTCATTGGGTCGCGTCAGCGTATATGCTAAACGTTGGCTTCCCATTGAAAAGGATGCTTTTTGGTCACTGCCCTTTCTCCCTTTTGGACTGCCCATCTGGACTGGGTCGTCTGCTTCACGGCTGTCGTGAAGCACTTTCTTATCTTTAGGGGGGGCCATCTGTTTCTAATTAGCATGGCCTTAGCGCGGCCATGCTAATTAGAAACAGATGGCCCCCCCTAAAGATAAGAAAGTCTGCAGGCACTACCCTGCACACTGAGGCCCCTAACTGAGCACCGAGATTCCATTATACGCTGCTGTGTGCGAATTTCATGTAATTCTTTTCTTTGGTGATGCTGGCTTTATCCCGGCAACGGGCGCACAGTATCTTAAGGTGTCCGTTTTTTTATTATTTAAATTGTTGAAATATCGGAAGCTAAAGAGCTAGCGCAGTGTTTATTTGCCCGGCCCTTAAAAAGTCGTGCGTGAGACCTTGGCGAACACCTACATTGTATTTTTAACGTTGCGCAACTCGTGCTGGCAGAAAGGTGACGCCAGAGACGCAATGCCGGCTTGGACAGAGTTTCCTTCCGTTATGATCAGTGTTTTCAAGGCTGCTTGCAAGGCCTTATTACTATAAAAATGATTGCGCGACAAGGCCTGCCCTCGTGCCAGATAAGAGCACAAAAAAAACAAGCCTGCCGCCTCGATGGCTCCCCCTGTACCACTCTGGCCCCGGCTCTCTGCCTTCCCTCCCAGCTGAACAAGCTAAAGGCGAGCTGCCGGCGCTACCTAGCGTGGGAGGCCAGGCTGCTGAGTGCCCGGGTGAAGACACGCAACTTGTATGTCAAAGTGGGTGGGCTGTTGTCACTGTTTCAGTGTTACTCTAGCACACATGACGAAACTCAGAGTGTGGGCGTGCCTTCTGTAATCAGTCCTTCCCAAAGTCCAGCTGAGGAGGCAGGTTAGCAGGATTTTGTGTGTTTTTTTTGCCATCCATCAGAAATAGCATGGTTTGCTGGGTAGTGTACTGCTAGGGAGCGAGGGCACGTCCCCTGCTCATATTGCAAACTAACAGCTGTAGTAGACCAGAGAGCCGGGTCATTCTCTAAAGGGAGGAAAACTCAAAATGACTCCTACTATGAAAGAGAGATCCCCAAACAGTGTCCTAAAATGATCAGATTTCAGCCGGACTCCCTCACTACAACGATGTAAATCTGAGGCCGGCGTTTGACTCACCGCAGCCCCGTTGCTGTGAGATTTCCAACAATAGCCCTCTGCCCTGCCGGACTGTACTTTCAATGGCCCGCCTGAGTGTTGGCTTTATTGACTCGTGACATGCTTGCTACATGTGTACCTTCCAATCAGCGTGTGCGCTGTTCTTTCCCTTTACCAGACACGGGCTGAGGCGAGTGACAGAAGCTGAAATACACAACCCAACCATCTCACATGTATCTCTGAAAGTGTACAGCCCCACAACTCCACACACACACTTCTGAAGGTGCTTAGCCTCACAATCCCACACACGTCAATGAAGGTGCACATCCCCTTAATTTCTCACACACACCCATGGAGGTGAATTTCCCGACAAACCCTCACACATTGTTCTAAAGTTTCACCACCGACAGTCACACGTGCATACCTGTCAATCTGCACAGCCCCGCACCCCACCTGCACGTCTCTGAAAGTGCAAGCTACGGCGAGCCTCACACCCTGCACTAGGGACAAATGCATTATTTGCTCTCTAACTGACAGAACATGGAAGACTTTCACTAGGTACCATTGTTTACAGCATGCGCGAGATAACACCGCGCCTGCTTCAAATGTCAAACTAATTATCGGCAACATTTAGAGCCGCGTCACAGACCGGGCTTTGCAAATTACTTTCTTCAGCAGGTAAGGACAGATTGCCATGAAATGCCATCTTTAATTGCTGTTGCTTGTATACCTGAAGTGTGAACATGGCAAGAAGAAAACTGTAACCGAGGCCATAGGATCCTCAACTTAAGTACATTTTTTTACTACCCGTGTATAAAAAGCTACACGCGGGGCGCCTCGCTGTCGCAGTGATTTTGTGTAAAAAAAGTGAAGGTAAACTCCGCATTTTCACTAAAACGTTATGCCTTTTCAGTTGCTTGGTCTTATATTAATAGGTATGGACACTAGCACACAGGTACAGGCAGACTCACTCACAGACATGCAGATACTCACCCACACACAGGTACACTCACTCACTTAATGCTCTTTCTGAGTAGAGCGTTTTAGGCGCCAGTACCTTCGCGATTGGGTCTGCAGCGTTTGTTAGCGGCGCTGTGGCCTTAGTTAAGTTAAGAATAGAGTCTCACTGCACAGTGACGCCTTCCTCGTACTGTCTTCTACGTGCCTTATTTCCCCATCTCACGTCTCGTCATTTCTTCTTCTCTCTCGCCCCCTCCCCCCCCCAACACACACTTCTTTTTTTTACTTTAATAAGCGCGGCGCCGTCTTCACGGACACCGCGCTATGCAATGCAATAGGTGTTGCTTTTGGTATTGTAAATAACAATGCCTTTTAATTTTTTTAAAAGCATTGCCATTTACAATGTCAATAGCTCAAAATAATGTCATTGCGAGACCTATTGCATTGTAAATGCTTGTTGTGTCATGGCTCCTTACCTGGTCGCGGTCTCCTGCAAAACAGCAGCTCTTCATGGTGCAAGAGTTGAAGTAACCCTGGTTGTCAAACTGGAAAACTGGCAGCCGGGAGTGGATGTCGTAGAGCACCGGCGGTAGGCGCCGCCGCAGGGCCAGCAGCTGGGTGCCGCTACTGTTGAAGCGGACACTCATGGCGCTCTGCAGGGACAGGTTACCTCCGTAGCGTAGCAGGGAACTGCAAAGAGACAGAAGACTGAAATCAGGTGTCTTGACCCACATGGAATGGAAGGAAGTGCAATTAAGAGCCCTGGGAACACTTTGTATGGGAAGAAATGGAACCGGGCTTTTAGGAATTTATCTATATTGGGTGTGGAGATCTCTAGACTGGGAAAAATTGCAATTTCGGGTGCTCGAGGAATAGACAGAACTACAATCCGATCCATGGAAATTCTGTAATCTGGATCATCAGAACATTACAATCAAGTTCAGATACGTGTGAAAATAACGCCTTTGGAAAACTGAAATCAAGTTCATAGGAATGCAGAAATTAGGCAAATGAAAAACGTAATCAGTTTAAAAGGAATACTGTTATTAGAACAAGACCAAGTGCCTCGCGGAGTCACAGCAATACTTAAGTCAGGACAAACATAACCTGCAATCAGTACCACTAGAATAATGAAATCATGGCCTTTGAATACTGAATCAGGCCTATGTAAATACTGCCTGTCAAGAGGTGCGTGGGAGTACTGCAATAAGGGCTGTGTGAATGCTGCAGTCCGGTTCAAAGGCATCCAGACATCAGGGCAATGGAGTACTAAAATCACACACTTTAGAATACTAAAATCAGGCTTATTGGACAACTGGAAACAGGTTCACTGGAATACTGTAATCAGGCTCATGTGAATTCTGCAATCAGGGTCACACGAATACTAGGGGTGGGCAATAAATTCCGCTCCACCGGCGGTGTTTTGGCCATTCCACGTTACATGTCTCCTAGGGTGATTTTCGGTCGCTAGGAGGGCACCTGGCAAGATTTCCCCAGCGCAGGCAGTCAGGCGGTCGCAACTGTTCGTTGTCAGAAAGCTGCCACTCGAGAAGAAAATCTACTCGAACGGCAGCAAAATCAACTCAAGAAGCAGCACCCTCTGGCTGATGCCATTCGAGTTTATATTTGAACGTGGAAGGAGCTCCCGTCACTAAAAATCAGTGCGAGCAGCATAATGTGCCTGATTCCGCCTGTTCGCGGAACTTCACGGGATCACGCTGAGTTTTCGTGTAACTCCACAGAGTGAAACTCCACGAATTCCGCCCACCCCTAAAGAATATTGAATCCTGTCATGGAATCACTTCTATTAAATTCACATGAATTTGTGTTTTATACATGGTTTGCAATTTAAAGAAACATGGAAACTAGTTATTACAAGAGGAAGATTTTAATTCAAATCCAAAACAGCCCAGTGATTACCGTTTTAAACATTTCATCCGATAAAGTGACAATAAAAATAAAACCATCACATTAATTTATTCCAATAATGCATCCAACATCAATCTATCATTAGAATTCAACATTTCTCAAAATTTAAAGTCCTTTACAGACAAGCCTTGGCAAGGGCAAATGGTCTGGATTTTATGTGATAGCACACAGGGTTAACTCTTCCTTGGAGTGAAGGAGTCACTCTCTTGCATCTGCAGGCACCCCAACAAAGCTGACCGGGCTGCTACACCCAAGCTCCTATGGACTCGGGAAGGTTCAGCAACACAGGTGGTGGTTCTGCAACTCCCTCGAAGCCTGCACTGCCTTCTCAGCAAGATTGAAGCCAGTATCCCTCATCGGAAGCGCTGGAGCAGTACCCCTGTTCACTGCGTCAACTTGCCGTTGCCAAGGCTTGTTGACCATCTTCTCCAGAGATCTTCGGGCTCCAAGAATCCCCAGCCTCCAGCATCTCCTGCTACCAAGATCTCCGTCCTCATCGCATCCTCTGCACGTTGGGCCTGTCTTCTTGGTGAGCTGCTCGAGGTCCTCTTGCGACTCCTGTGCCTTTGGCTTGTGGGTCTTCTTTGGCTCCACTGGGCTCCCCTGCTTGCTCGGGCCTGCTCTGACTCTCCTGCACTTAGTGAGTCCCTAGGACCTTGCAGGTCCCGACACTGCACCTTCTTCGCTTTCCTCGTCTGTTGCTGCTGCCAAGGCTTGTCGGTGCTCCCGCCAGACACCGACCCCTTGGCTCTCGACTTCCGACAGCTCGTGAACAGCTCCTGGTCTTCCACGGCGTCGCCTGGTCTCCACAGCTGCAGCGACAAGATCACCGTCAACTTTCCTGCATCTTCGTTCATTGGTGGTCATTGGTCTTCCATGCCTCCTGGTCACTCCTGAGTGGCATAGACTGTCCCCTCTGCTTGCAGGTTCTCCTCTTCAAGAATCCACCCTTGGAATCCACAGGACACTTTCACCTTCTTCGTCAGCGGCATCTTCTTTCAAGTCTTCCATTGTGGTCTATGGCAGTTTCTGATGTCACTTGACACCTATGCACCCGGCTTTCCTGGTGTAGGTATCCTGGTTCCTGAGGTATCCACGGGTGGGGTGACTCTCCAACCTTCCATCTTCCATGGGGTTTCTTCAGGGTCCTCTGGGAAGGGTCTTTCTTTAAAACTGCAACCCATTGACTTGTGTTAAACACACAGTCATGTTTCTACTCTGCACACGGCCTCTGTTGGGTTCCTGGGTACTTACCTTGGGTGGTTCCTTGGGTCCCCAGCATTTCTAAGTCCTCTGGGTCTAGTCTCTACTTTGGTCGTGCTTCACATTCCATTTTATTAGTATATGGTTTGGTCTCCACCTGGAGACAACTGTGTATTTGTGCTACTTATCTGTTCTATTATTGAAGTATTGTGTGTATAGTGACTATATCTCCGGGCAGGAGAGATTACATTGTGTTAGTGAGTGTTTATAATAAATACATATTTTTATAACTACACTGTGTGGTTCTTTTTCACTTAACCTACACTATATGATTAGTACTGGTAAAACAAGCTGCTTCACACTCCTTCTGGTCTAAGCCTGAAGGCTGCTCTCCACAGCTATCACTTCGAGAGCTTTCTAAGGTTGTCTAAGACCACTAAAATCACCATAAGGGTTGTCTGGATTAGTGGAGGGTGCTTCACTTAAATAAGTGTGCACCATATACTAAGCCAGCCTCCTACACTAACCACCAATGATAAATCAACTAGATAATTAATAAGACGTTTAATTTTTTTTTAATAAAGACTAAGTTAAAACTTAAAGCACTTAAAACTTTTAATAAAATCTGGGGTAAGAAAATAGGACCAGCAAACTTGGGGAAAACGACCCTTCTTTTAATTAGAAACTTTGTATCTTCTCATATTTATGGAGCCTCTTATATAATACTAATGGCTGCACAGCAGACTTCTGCAGAGCCCAACTGCTGCAGGCAAAGCATTCCTACCTTATAAGATGCAATATTAAGTGCGCGAAAAATAGGCACCAAATAATGGAAGCGCCATGTTCTATGAAGTGTGCAAAATAACATAAAAAGAATAGTGCTTTGTTGAGAATGATTATGCATGGGCAATTCAGGGGAGCTGAAAACTATGCACCCTGTTGTGGGAATGATTGTCGAAAATGCAATGTCCCGAGGCACAGGCGGGTTAAATTTTATCTGTACTATGGATTCTCTGTGAAAGTTAAATAGTATTCCAGAGTATATTTTGGGGACAGGGCAGAGTAATTAGCCACTGATTATAAACAGTGGGCATTGGGAGGCACCTGGTGCAACATTTAAAAAAAATAAAATTAAAGACCTACGTAGAGCCTTAGTAATTCATTCAGCCGAGTCAGGATTTGTGAAAAGCTCTGGAATCCCCAGACTGGTGAAGACATCTCTGAAGTAAACCAGCCAAGGGATATTATCCATATTATCAAGGGCCAGGAAGTCTTTCAGAATTCATTTTGTAAAGCTTTGCCAAATCTTAAGCCATAGCAGCAAAGGGGCCAAACTAATCAAATCCTACAAATAATCCGTCCCACTCTCTGCATGGCAAATGTATGTGGCTGTGTCTGGGGAAACAGCTAGACATCTGTGTAAGAAGCGTTTTTCTACATTTAGCAGAGCTTTAAAATTGGATTAACCACAGATACTGCCTCTGCAAAGGCCAACCGGATGCTTTCAGACTTAAGACGATGCAATAACTCTCTAACAGAATTGTGGCACAACTTTGAGGTTAAACGAAAAAGTGCTTCCACCTCTCTGGAGAGTTGCTGTGATCTAAGAGCCAATAGGGGAGTCCATGTATAGTCTCAATCAAAGGGATCTCTAAATAATTAAATTCTTTCACTTCGATAACTAGTGCCCCTTCGACTGAATAAGCTCTAGTTTTGTTCCGTTTGGGACCACTAATCATAATCAATGTCTTAAGACTGATTTACCTTCAGATCAAGATTGCTCATAAAAAGAGATTAAGCATCATCATAAGCGTCGTCTGCATATGAGAGTGGGGATATGGCGATTACCCATTTTCGGAGCATCCTTCCCATTTTGCAATAAATATATAGCCAGCCCTTTAATGCAGCTGAATTCGTATTTGCCGCAGCACAACAGTGGAGGACGCTCCTTCTCCTACCTCACTGCAAAGTCCTGGAAGACCTTCCACTTCCCACTACGGACCTCATCCGCTCTGCTGGAATTCAGCAAAGGACTCAAGACCTTGTTGTTAAACTGAGTCCCACCCCTGCAGCAGCACTCTCAGTGTCGTGATACTCTCACAGGTGATCAGCAGTGCTGAACAAATCCAGATTGACTGACTGACGTAGACTGAAAACAGAAACGGGCCAAAATACGGCCCTGCTGGACATCCAGACTACAACTTATCAAAGTGGTGCACTCTCTCTTTGGGCCGTATTGAATCCGGACCATGGTTCCCAATGTAAACATCTCAGTAAACTGACCAGTGCCTCTTCTACCCCCAAGTTTTCCAATATGGACCATAATTTAGAGCGATTAACTGTATCAAATGAGCCTGGAAGGTCCATTAACGCTGGATGTAATGCACTTTTCTTTGCTTGGGCATACTTTCCAATTAAGAGGGACAGATTTAAACATTGTTCCACAGTGCCAAAGCTTGAACTAAAACCGAATTTAACGTCTGACAGGATATTATTAGTCTCAGCCCACTCCTCCAATCTGGAGAGGAGAAACAGGCCCAGGATTTTCATGGTAGAATCCAATAATGATATCGAACGATAACAAGATAGTTGGTTCCTGTCACCCTTCTTAGATCGGTACAATAGTTGCCTCCTGCCAAGAAGGAATTAATGGACCCACAATTGCTGCCCAAATCACGTTTGTGAGTAGAAGTGCCCAAAACTCAATATTGTCTTTAAAATGGCAACAGGGACACCATCAGACCCCAGGACCATTCCACGTTAGCTTTTTTTCCATTGGCTCTTAGAATTTCGTTAACACTAATAGAATCACTTAACTCTGAGGCAGCCTCATTTCAGCTGTTTGATCTCTCCCAACTCCTAATGGTGTATGAGAGGAAATATTGGATTTAAACACCTGAGAGAAATGATACCCAGATATCAGCTGGTATTAAACATTCAACTTTAGGGACTGGTCTTTCAGAAAAGAATGGACGATTCACTATTTCCCAAAAGAGTCTACTGTTTTTCAGAGCTACGCGCTGCTTCTAAATCATCCCACGCTGATCTTCTGATTTTCTCTTTTCTGGCCTCCAGAACGGCCTTACAAGTCTTGTGGGCAACCATAATACGCGCTCTGTTTTTCAAGTTACAGGAGGACAGCCTAATGACCCTTGGAGTTCACTTCTTTGTCCTGGGTACAGGGGGGAGAGCAGGTCCAATCTTCTAGGCTCTTCTCAGACCACATGCACAAAGAAAAGATAATGGACGGAATGCCGAGCAGACAGCCATTGTTTATTTGCACACCATACCATTCCAGTTTAGACCCAGCCACATTCAAATCAGTCTTGACCCTGTTCCCCATGGGAACAGTCCAGCCGGAACGCCAGGCCAGGTCCTCCCTGGACCAGAAACAAGCATCCTGGGACCGGTTTCTGGTCCAGGGAAGACTCGGTTTGGCAGTTCAGGCTGGACTGTTCCCATGAGGAGCTGGGCCAAGACTGATTTGCATATGGCTGGGTCCATACTGGGGTGGCGCAGTGAGAAAGAGAACGATGGATTTAACTCAAATCTCTTGACTGGGGGTATGTTTGATTCATTCAGCATTCTGTTAATCTTTTGTTGCAGTAGCACTTTTCGCCCTAAGTGGGATGGGTATGCCCAGACGTGGGTCCCTTGCTCGCTGTGCCACTGGATTCAAGCTAACCTGGCTGATGAGGGGTGTTACCCCGAAACCGGTCCCAGGATGGTTATTTCTGGTCCAGGGAGGACCAGGCTTGGCAGTTCGGGCTGGACTATTCCCATGAGGAGCAGGGTCAAGACTGATTTGCATATGGCTGGGTCCAAACTGGGGTGGCGTAGTGAGCAAAAGAACGATGGATTTAACCCAGATCTCTTGACTGGGGGTGAATGTTTGATTCATTCAGCATTCCGTCCATCATTTGTTGCCGCAGCACTTCTCAGATCACAGGCAGCAGGTTTACTCCTCTTCTGATCTTCCACAAGTCCAGTAGTGTTCGGAAGAGGGTACTGTAGGTGTCATATTTATGACAGACACCAGCATGCGGGTGGGGTGACCCTTGGCTCCTCCCTTATCAATAGGGTAAAAGTTCCCAGGGGTTACCATTCACACTTTTGGAGCCTTTCCTATGTGCCCTACTGCAAACAATCCCACAGTGCCACCCTCTTCCTAAAAACAAGATGGTAGAACCATTCTTACTCTGTGCAGAGCTTGTATCACCATCCCATAAATGTGGGCATGGAAATGAGAAACCACTCTTCTGTGGTCACTATAAACCAGTTTTGAGGGCATCTCCTCTCCTATTGGTAATGGTACCCGCCTGCCTGGGGAACAAAGATTGACCCTGCCCAGGTGTCAGCTAATGTTTGGCAGTGACAAGTTAGGCCTCTTTGATGTTAATCAAGATCCTAGGCACAGCCTACTTTTCTTTTTCACACCTCATCAAGGAGACTATTCAGCTGCCTGGTTACAGTTGAAGCTCATGCAAATGGGCCTCCAGAGGTTTTTGGCAGTGAAAAGGTAAATTTCTAAAAGTACCTTTTCCTTAACAGTTATTAGAAATTCAATGTTACCAGTAAATTGCACTAGGATGGGGCCAGCACTAATGCACTCTTTTTTTATTGCAAAACAAAAAAAAGAAACAAACAGGGGTGTGGGTTGGGGACGAAGGCACTGGGGTGGCAAATGGACAATGGATCTGGTGTAGCACATGGTCAGCAGAGGGCAGGTGGGAGCGGATGGGGAAACAGATAATGGAGGGTGGCAAGAGGGTCTGGAGAAGCAGACCCAACAGAGGTTGGGCGGGAGGGGCCTGTGGAGCAAATTGACAATGGGGTGGTGGGGAAGCACAAATGACAAGGGAAGGTGTGTAGGGAGGAAGCAAGAATGGCAACTGAGGAAGGGCGAGAAAGAGGAACACTGAGGGGGACGTGTACTATAGGAAGATAGCTGAAAAACACACACACTCTGAGTGCTTAAACAAAAAGAAAAAAGAAGTAGCAACTGAAACAGGAGCAGTGGAAGGACACAAGTAATGCATCCATTCTCTAGGGGAGGGGAAAACACCAGAAGAGGAAAGAAAGCCTACGGAAGCGGACGAATAAAAACCAAGCAAATAAGAGTGACAATAAAGCCAACCAATGGTAAGCAATGGCCAGGATCTAAGTCAACTGTAAGCTAACAACGTCTCACAACAGACAGGGCATGAGCTTTCTTAGATGAGACCTAAAAATGTTGCGTAAGTTCACAGTCCGAAGGGCATATGCATAGTATGAGCTTGTACACAATAATAATGTTGTTACTTACCCATTTTCTTACAACAGTACTCAAGATGGTCAGGTATCTTTGTTCAATAGGCGAAACCTGAGGCGACTCGAGGTGTACCTCGAGTCATGTATAATCGTTTCTGTTGAAGCAATGTGCTAGAAATGCCACTCAACCACTCTGTCCCACGCTGAAACTCAGGGGCCGCTGCCATGCCAGGGGTGGCATGTACCATGAATCTTTAGCTGATGTTCACGCATAGAAAGTTGGTTTAAAAAAAAAAAAAACGGAGGCACTTCCAGGTTCCTCTAATGAACTCGAAGTCAATTGGCAGTACATGGTGTGATAAGTCCTATATCAGCACACCAGAGGTGTTCTTTTGTTATTCAACTGAGTCACAATTTGTACAATGGTGTCATCCTTTTGGAACAGTGCCTTGATGGTATTAAGACACGTTTAAATCAAGACTATTTTAGCAACATTCATACATTGTTTATACTGGAACATGTATAATGTGGTTTATTAGGCGCCGAGATGGTGTAATCCAAGCATTGTTTAGATTTGTAACCCAAAATAAGATGTTAGTCATGTTTATTAGACATGATTACCAATCTGTTGTTCTATTCAAGTATAAGCTGCTTTTAAACTGAGTTTCCAGCACATTTGTATCTAGCTAATTGGAAAGCATCTATATGACCTATGTCAGTTTTATTCCAGGAAGCAACCAAGTTCAATCTTGTCATTCATGCCCCTTGGTGTTAAGGTACCCATTCTGTTTATCCAAAAGATTTTTCTTTGTGGGAGCCTAGTAGATCTGTCCGCATCGAATGACATCTGCAGTAATAATTCTAGCACTTGAACATGTACCTGTGCCTAGTTGTGTCCTTATTTTGGTAAAGCGGACGGCTACACCCGATTTCAGGTTTATTTTATTCCTAATTGTACTTTTGTGTTCTGATATCAGATTTTCCCTTCAGTTTTTCCAACCTACCCCAATGAGCATGGGCACATTAATAAATATGTACAAAACAGGGTGTCGCACGCAGTGGTTCATCTGAGTTTTATATTTTCACATGTTAGTGGATGGTGGGCAATTAAGCCATTAATGATATTGCTACAATTAGTACAGTTGAGGAAGGTATGGTAACTTTGTGTTTCCTTGGATTCTCTTTTGGTGGAAATGATTTCTTTGATATTCTTGCTAATACTGTATGAAATCAATGGGCAGGATTTGTTTAAAATGGTCATCAGTTTTAATGAGTTTCCAATGATGCTTTATAATTTCTCCAAATTTCTTGCTTTGTTGTGAGAATTTTGTCACTAGAACCGATCTTGTTTTTTCCTAGGTTTATATTTTGAAAGCAAGTTTCTGTCCACGTTGTCGACCCAGTTACATACTTTTATTAAACACCGTGTGCATATCTACATTGTTGAATCTTTTACATCCTGTTTTTTTCAAGATTCTCAGTTTGGGAAGTAATACTTTTAATTATATTGAGTTGTGAATATGGTGAATTCTCTTTTAGTTTTCATGGGTGAAATAATTGATAATGTAGCCTTTTGCTCCGGGCCATGGGCTTCGTATATAGCTTTGTGATGCATTTTTCTCTGTCTCTCACGTCCAAAAAGTCACCTGTTGCTCTGTCAGATATAGAAGGAGGGATGTTGTGATTGATTTGATTTAATTCACCGGTGTAGGTTAGTAATTCTTCTTGTCCAAATCAAAAATGGATCTTAAACACAATTTCAGTCCTGTCATTCAATGTCCTTGTGTGAAAATATATTCATGTTCATACTTAAATATGAAGATATCTGCATATTGTGAAACTGTTAAAAAGATGCTGGAGGTACCCAGGAGCTGCAGATAAAAGTTGTCCTCATCATCTCGGAAGTTGTGTGAAGTATAAGAGTTCCAACAGAACTATAGATGAAGTGCCCTGGGGTGGATCATTTAATAAAGCCAATTGTTATGCTTCAATCCTCTCCAGATGGGTTGTGGCGGTGTAAAGAGAGTTGACATTCATTGTGGGTAAAACATACTGTTCATTTCCCAATATTACAATAGAACGTAGATCCTGTAGTTTCCAGGCTCATGGGAATACTTCAAACAGGGTCCTGGGACATGGAAGTACTTCGATCGGGCACATTGGAACACTACAGTCAGTCTTATGGAAACACTACAATCGGGTGCATATTATGTATATTTGTAAAGTGCACTATCGCCCACTAGGCTATCCCAGGGCTGAGCAGGTGTGTGTGTGTGCCTAGCGCTGCCTATGGAAGGTTGGTTAATTGAAAAGACAGGTCTTCAGCTTCTTGCGGAATTCAAGAAGAGAGGAGGAGGCTCTGATGCGGAGTAGGAGGCCGTTCCATGCTTGAGGAGCGATATAAGAGAACGCCCGTCCTCCTGATTTGTTTCTGTGTATGCGTGGGAAGTGTGTGAGTAGGAGCTCTGCAGAGCGGAGTTGTCTGGGTGGTTGGTGGAAGGCGATGTGACTGTTCAGGTAGGTTGGGCCTGAGTTGTGTAGTGCCTTGAGTGTGTGTGTGAGGAGTTTGAATTGAGAGCGTTTCTGTATCTGGAGCCAGTGTAGTTCCATGAGGTGTGGTGTGATATGAGTTGTGTGGGAGGTTGAGGAGGAGTCTGGCTGCCAAGTTCAGTATGGTTTGAACTTCTCTAGTGAGTTGCTTGGTGATCGCGGCATAGAGGGTGTTCCCGTAGTCCAACTTGCTGGTGACTAGTGCGTGAGTGACAATTTTTCTCGTGTTGCTTGGGAGCCATTTGAAGATCTTCCTCAGCATCTTCCTGGTGTGGAAGCAGGCTGCAGTAACCGCGTTGGCTTGTGCAGTCATGTCCAGTTTTCTGTCCATGATTATTCCGAGGTTCCTGGCGTGGGTTCTGGGTGTGGGTCAGAGTTCGGCTGGCCACCAGTTGGAGTCCCATGGTGAGGTGCTCTTGCTGAAGATCACTACTTCTGTCTTGTCAGTGTTGAGCTTGAGACAGTTGGCTTTCATCCAGTTAGCAATTTCATTCATGCAGGTGGAGAACTTGTTTCTTGTGTTGAAGTTCTTCTTCGAGAGGAAGAGTATAAGTTGCGTGTCATCTGCATAGAAGAGGATGTTGATGTTGTGTGCACGGGTGACATTGGCCAGAAGGATCACGTATTCATTGAAGAGAGTGGGGCTGAGCGATGAACCTTAAGGCAGTCCGCAGATGAGTTTGTAGGCTTCCGAGGACGAAGGTAGCAGGCTGACAGCCTGTGATCTATCTGTTAGGAAGGAGCAGATCCAGTGGAGAGAGAGTCCTTGGATGCCAATGCCATACCGGCGCCTGATGAGGATGGGTTGAGGGACCATATAAAGTGCTGTAGAGAGGTCCAGGAGAATGAGGACTGCCGTGTCTCCTCTGTCAAGGATCAAGCGGACGTTGTCTGTGGTGGAGATGAGTGCAGTTTCTGTGCTTTGGTTGGGGCTGAATCCGGACTGTGAAGTCAAGGATCTGGTGGTTGCCAGTGGTCGGTGAGGCATCGGTTGATTAGTTTCCCTAAGACCTTTGCCAGTATGGTAAGAGGGAAAGTGTGGCTGGGTCAGCGGATTGTTTCTTTAAGAGGGGCATGATGGTGGCATTCTTCCAGGTGTCCGGGAATGTGGCTGAGTCAATGGAGGCATTGAGGATGTGTGTTAGTGCTTCGCTGATCGGTAGGAGATTTTTGGTGAATGGGTGGTGGGGGCAAGGCTGAGATGGAGCCCCCGAGAGGATGGTCTTCATGGTAGAAGCGGTTTCCATGTGGTGATGGTAGGTCACAAGGTCAGCGGTTGGGGGGTTATTCTTTATACACAGGTCCCTCCACATCATTCAAATACACCAGTCATCTCGCGCATCTCCACCCAAGGCCCACATAGCCCCACAACTTTCATGATGGATGGCGCATCTACACCCCACTTCTTGCCTCGCGAGGAGGGTAGAGGGCCCACGTTGACTATAATGACCATAACGATTGGGACTTGCTGCCCAGCTCTCTCCCTTATGACGACATGATGGCTACACAGCTCATAGACACCTCATTGGTGGTCCTAACCTGGAACGTCAATGGGATGGGTGATAAAATAAAACGGGGGATTGTATTGCAGTACCTCAAACGTCAGGCTCCCGACATAGTCCTTTTGCAAGAATGGCACCTGGTGGGCAACAACTGCAAAGCTCTGACCAGATAGGGGTACAAACTCATGGTCCATGCGGGATACACTTCAGGGTCCAGAGGCACGGGCATTTTAATTAGGAAATCCCTTGCGTTAACCCCACACCACACATGGTCTGACCCCCAGGGTAGGTTTGCGGTTTTGGAGGCTAGCTGGGAGGGGAGGCTGGTCAATATCATCTCAGTTTACGCCCCACAGGTTCTAGGTAAGGAAATACTGGCGGACCTTGGTAAGGTCATGCTTGATCTCCCGCTCGGTACGTTGATCCTAGGGGGGAATTTTAATATGACGCTAAATGACCGGTTAGACAGACAACCTGCGCACCCCTCGACGAGGCTCGGCGGGCACATGTCGGAGTTTCTGGCCGCTATGGGCCTTACTGATATATGGCGCCACTTTCATCCTGACTTGGCACGATTCACATATTATTCTAACGCACATCATAGCTTCTCCCGTATAGATTACCTCTTGACCCACTCGGCAAATATTGGGAGCTTCCGGGAGCCACGCTCTCTTCAGCGGGGCATCTCGGATCACTCCCCAGTATGGGCAGAACTTTCTTACAATAAACAGCACCAGAGATCCACATTATTGATTAATCCATGGCTATTTACGGTCCCGGATATAAAAGAATGCCTGCGAGAGCGCTCAGAAAACCATTTTAAGAAAAACGTCGGCTCTGTCAAATCAGCTCAGACAATATGGGAGGCCTATAAAACGGTGGTAAAGGACAGGTATTATCCCTTAAGGTGGGGTACATCAAAAAACAATGGGCGCAGATAAAAACAAGTGGAAACAGATTCTCCAGACTCTCGAGGCGGAACATATACAATCTCCTAATGAGGACACCCAACATAAATTACAGGTCAAGCAGCTTGAATATAAAGCTATAACTCATGAACCCAGCATAGAATGTATGAGCTCGGGAACAGGGCCGGGAAGCTGCTTGCCTGGTTGGAGCGGAGGGAGGTGGCTGAGCGATGGGTCCCTCAGTTAAATATTAGTGGTACACAGACCCTAACGGACCCGCAAGAGATTGCAGAGGCCTTTGCAGATCATTTTGAACAAATTTATACTCCCTCGGTCACCACTACCGCCGAAGATTCCCGTCGATTCTTGGTGGACTTACCTTTGCCTACCCTGTCCCCCAGCGAAAGAGATTCGCTGGAAGACGATATTACTGATGAGGAGGTCTGGAAGGCAATAGGAAACATACAATCCGGGAAGGCGATGGGCCCCAACGGGATCCCTATTGAACTCCTCAAATCCACCAGCTCCGTAATAGTACCCTACCTGAGGGACATGTACAACGAGAGCTATGAGAAGGGGTTTTTGCCGGAGGATCAGAGGCTTGCGTCCATTGTTGTCATCCATAAACCGAGGAAACCCGGAGACAAATGTGGGTCCTATCGGCCGATTTCTCTGATCAATGCTGAGGCCAAAATCCTTGCGAAATTACTGGCTTCCCGGTTGGCGCCACTCCTCACCTCACTCGTACACGCGGATCAATCGTCGGGCCTCAGCACGGCCCTTAACCTCCGCAGGCTCCATAATGTGATCGGCTGTAAACACATCATAAAGGAAGACGCCATAATCTTATCCCTGGATGCCAAAATGGCGTTTGATTCGATCGAGTAGCCGTACCTCTTTGAGATGTTACAACGCTTGGGGTTCGGACCAAAGTTCTTGGGCTGGATTAGGCTATTATATACAGATCTCAGAGGACAAATTAAAGTTGACAATCGCACATCCCGAGTGTTTCCATTGAAGAGGGGCACCAGACAGGGATGCCCCCTGTCCCCGTTGATTTTTTCCCTGATACTAGAGCCGCTGGCGACATGGGTCAGAGCGGATGTTTTATTAAGGGGGTTGAAATGGGCCGAGGGACAAGAAGACAGGATATCCCTCTACGCAGACGATATCCTGCTCTATCTAGCAACCCCCACAAAATCACTTCACAGAATCTTAAACATCTTCACAAACTTTGGGAAATACTCGGGGTACTCGATCAACTGGTCCAAATCCGTGCTTTTCTCACTACACGGGCCGGCTCCGAAACTCCCGCTGGGGTGTGAGGTGGAGGTGGCGGAGAAAGGGTTCCGCTATTTGGGAATTTACGTCACCCCGGATCCTAACATTTTTCACACCAAAAATCTAGCTGCCCCCCCTGGGTAGACTGAGGAACAATGTTAAACACTGGAGAACTCTGATCCTCTCCCTACTGGGTCGAGCTGCCCTTTTCAAAATGCTTGCGCTTCCTCGGTTTTTATATATACTTCAGAAGTGTCCGTTCGAAATACCAGAGTCCTATTTTAGGAACATTAAGAGCGAAGTGAGATCCCTGCTGTGGGATGGGAGGGCGTCCCGCATAGCCCTGCATAAATTGACTAGGAGTTGGTACGATGGGGGTATCGCTCTTCCAGATGTACGCCTCTACTACTGGGCTTCACAGTTGGTGGTGGTGAATCATTGGATAGACCCAGCTTATCTTCTGGATAAATACCAGATGGGGAGAGAGGGATATCTAGGGGCTCTCTATTCCAAGGCCAAGAGGGGCCGCTTCTTCGGCCCTACGGCTCAAACTAAGCTATCTGGAGGCAAGCCAACAGGAAACTTGGCTGGCTGGATACCCTAACTAAGGCCACCACGTTGTGGTCGACCCAAAAACTTGGGACACTATGTCATCAACCCGGGTTTGACAGATGGGACACTATCGGTATCTCTACCATCGGTCACCTTTGGAAAAAAGGGAAAATGGTGCCATTTGCACAACTGGAAAAAGACTATGAACTGGCAGGGGGGTAGGTTTTCCGTTACCTGCAAATCCGCCATGCCCTCACTGCTGCACTCTCCGAGACTGGGGAGATACCAGAGTCCTCCCCCCTGGAGGATAGGTTACTCTCTGAACCCCTGCCGAAAAAAGCGATATAACTGACCTATTGCAAGTTATGCAATAATCTGCCAGACCCACTTTGGAACCTTCGTGAACAATGGCAGGCTGACATAGGCCCACTAGAGGAAGAGGATTGGCAATCTGCACTTATGTCGCCGAGAGAGGCAGCCATTCCTCTTAAATTCCGACTTATCCAATTGAAGGTACTGCACAGATCGTATTTCACCGGGGTCACACTCATGAAGATTGGGCGCATGGATGAAGCACTTTGCCTGAGACAGTGCCTCGAGGAGGCCACCCTGTACCACACTCTATGGGATTGTTCACACATTAAGGTTCTATGGGATGGAGCCACACGACACATGCACAGGGCTATTGGGAAGGATATCCAACTGACACCGAGATTGGGGCTTCTGAACATTTGGGAGGCAACAGAGCTCCTTGTTGTGGAACAGCAATGGGTCACCCTGGGTTATACATTGGTGAAACGTGCAATTGCTATGCATTGGGGTGCAACTGAGGTGCCGACTGCGGGGGGATGGGCTAAGGAGCTGGATAAATGCATGATTGCCGAAAAAGAAGAATTTAAATCCAGAGGATGCCCCAAGAAGTGGGACAAAAAGTGGGGCAAATGGAACACTTACCGAGGGGAGATATGCACAACGACGGAACGGACATTCATGAGCAAGTGTATGGGGGTGTACCAATATACGAAAATTGTAATTGTTCCATATGTAATGGTATTTTATATGATATTGATACTGTATTAGCGGTGACCGCTCAGTTCTATAAAATAATAAAAAAATCTTTTAAAAACACCTTTTTGTAATGAATTTTATTGGTTTTCATAACTTTCCAGCCTGCTAGTATGCACAACTTGGACTTCACGGTGCAGAGTCATCGTTGCATTCTATTCATTTACAGACCGGTCACTGTGGATTCTATAGCATAATGAATTATTTGTGTTCAAAGACGAATCAAAAACACCTTGTTCTGAGTGGTGGATTTCCTTTCCAGAATCCAGCTCGGACTGATACCTCTCCGCTTAGAAGCCAAGTGTTAGAACTATGGTTTACTGAAGGACACGGGCACCACCCCCACGCTCAGCATCCGTGCACACATGGTGCAAACACTGATGTAGACCCCTCTTAAACACAGACCCTCTGCTAGAGGAAGGAATACTCAAAAATGCTGCAGTTCACCAACTGAGGTACAAAGGGATGTCAGCAGAAGGTTATAGTGCTTTAGTGAACACTCGCAGACTCAGAGGTCTCGTGGCACTAAGCCAACAACAGAACAGGGTGTGCCACAACGTGAACAAATGCGGGGCAGAAGCAGGTTTTCCACAGGTTGTATTTGTTGGGTAATAAATCTTCCAACCCTCCTCAGAGCGACGCAAAGCAAACAGACTCCAGCAGCCACAAAACACAGGAAATGTATTTGCACCTTTCTCAGTTTATTGGCATGCCAAGGCAGAAGGCAGACGCAGTGTCACGTCTTGGAACAAGCTTCTTCTGCCCCACATAGATATTCAGGGGAGCATATATAGGGCAGAAAGTGCTGTCATCAGTAAAATCCTTAGATGTGGACAAGGCCAAATACGGTTGTACATATACAAATAGAATTGTCATGCAAGCACAAGACATAGAGCAAAATAAGGACACAAGGGGACAGAAAGCAAGTTTAAGTGAAACCTGCAAGAATTGGAGGCTTTTGACAGCTGTTAACCCAGGATGTGTCAGAGAGGGCAATAAAGGTCCTTGGGTCAGGCTGGAATAGATTTGTAAAGGAGGGGTGATTTTAGGAGCACAGAGCAAGCAGTTTGGTCAGAGACAGACATAGTTAGCTCAGTGGGTCTGAGATAGTATCTCTATGTTTGCTGATGCAAACATAGAGATATATATTTTTCCTCACAATATCCCTCCTTTTTGATAGCAATAACAAATACCATTGTAAGAAAAATATGAATATATATATATATATGGTAGAAATATAAAGTATCGATAAAGTACATATCTTTGACTGGCATTACACAGTGTTTAAATAACATGCATATATTGGCGTAGACACATCTAAGAGGTATTCATTTTTCAACATAGGTAAAATTATATACCAATACTCAACGCATTTATATTATATATCTATAGACATTAATTGAAATGTTTCTTTGTGTGCTTTCTCTACATCCTGTTGTATTTGCAGATATTTACAGGCTAGCTCCTTCTCTGTAGGAGGTAGAATTTTAACTGCAGAAATTGAATGGATGCTTTTACTACACAATTGCTGTCCCATGGAGCAACAACACTGAAGACAACACAAAAATATCACTATTGTTAAAAAGATACCCAGTAGTGCTAGAACTAAGTGCTTTAACCATTCTGTTGGTAGCCATGACCATAGCCAGGACCAGTCATCAGAATCTGTAATTTTCCCTGCTCCATGGAATATTTGAACTGCATTCTTAATTTGTGCCACATGCCTTGCTATGTTTCCACTTTTGTTTAAAAAATAACAGCAAGAGGAATTTAATAAAACACAATCCTCCTTGTTGTAGTGTTAGGAGGTCAAGTGCAATTCGATGTTGAATTGTCATGGCAGCTACTGAATTTATTTCCATCTGCAACTGTTGAAGTGCATCTCTTGTGGCATTGAATGCTACGGCTAGCTCAGCAGACATATTAACAAGGGCCAATTCTAAATCATATACCCCATATCCAGGAATAAATATATGCATTAGTTCAAAGAATAGACCTTGTCTAGCTTCCAGAACAGGTGTATGTATATATCTTTTATATCTATGAGCAAAACTCCCCAAATTTAGTGGCTCAGGGGCTGCAATGTGTGGCACAACTGAAATGTTTGGTGTAAGATAAGAAATAGCACACATGCCTTCCCAGTGCCGGGGAAGCACCTTGTATGCTTTAGTGCCACAAATAAAATACATTCCGCCCTGTAACTGTGTCCAATGTGTGATATTTACTGAGAGGAAGGCCTACCCCTTCAGGAAAAGTGTTTTGGAATTGATCACACCATTTGTAATCAATCCATGAAGAATTTATAAGCGTAACATTTGCCCATGGTGCCATGTATGAGCAGCGAGCTGACCATAAGGGGTATTCTAATATTTTAGAAATCACATTTGGTGCCCTAGCATGCTTATTCTTTTGCTCAATAAATGGATCGTATAGAAGACCATCAGGTGTTATTAATAGTGTCTCTCCATCTTCAGTGATGCAGTGTCACGTCTTGGAACAAGCTTCTTCTGCCCCACATAGATATTCAGGGGAGCATATATAGGGCAGAAAGTGCTGTCATCAGTAAAATCCTTAGATGTGGACAAGGCCAAATACGGTTGTACATATACAAATAGAATTGTCATGCAAGCACAAGACAGAGCAAAATAAGGACACAAGGGAACAGAAAGCAAGTTTAAATGAAACCTGCAAGAATTGGAGGCTTTTGACAGCTGTTAACCCAGGACGTGTCTGGAATAGATTTGTAAAGGAGGGGTGATTTTAGGAGCACAGAGCAAGCAGTTTGGTCAGAGACAGACATAGTTAGCTCAGTGGGTCGGAGATAGTGTGGGGGAGAATTTGGGATTGATTCACTTATTTGGCTGATGCAAACATATATATATTTTTCCTCACAGTATTTCCTGAAGAGTTTCCTAGGAGCATTTGTTAGAGAAGGCAACAAGATGTGGACGTAGAACATTCCAGAACCTTGAGCAAGGGTTGGATATAAGCTCCGCCCCCTATGTGGGCTCGAAAATGACGGCCCAGAATTATAATAATCTTAAATGAATATGAGGAAAGGTCTAACGACGTGGCTTCTCCCTGCATTTCCATGTTTAAGCACACCACTGGTGCTTCCCGGCCTCTGTTCACAATATA
Source organism: Calotriton arnoldi (assembly GCA_963921515.1). Taxonomy (NCBI): domain Eukaryota; kingdom Metazoa; phylum Chordata; class Amphibia; order Caudata; family Salamandridae; genus Calotriton; species Calotriton arnoldi. The sequence continues at coordinate 285,099 of CAWUFW010004284.1, read as the reverse complement.
TCATTGAGTGAGGAAGAACAGCCAGGAATTTGGGCAGGCGCCTGAACACAGGTTGACGACTAGCATTACAGCTGGCACCCAAGATCGCACAAAATATATATATTTTTTTTAAAGTTACGTTGTGGAACCAGGCGATCCGGGCTGCAGTGCAGTGCCTGCCACGATACTTGGTCACACTGTGCGACCTTGGGCGAATTAGTTCACTGCACCGCGCCTCGGTTTCGCCATCGGTCAGAAATGGGGTGCTTAGAAACAGGTTAACCACAGTTGTAAGGAGACAGCATAAGTACACTGCTTGCGTGTCACGCACCTGTCTCGGAAGGGACATGGTCAGGCCGGTGCCTGGGAGTATCTGAAGTGTGTACCTAGCAGGAGAGAGATAAAAGTAACACATTGGTGAGAGGTAGCACAGGCGCTGAAGGGAGACTGAGAGGCTCTGTCCAGACGGGTTGAGTGCGCTTGCGTGGAAGACTCCTCACGCCTGCCCTAATCTGCTTGTGCGCTCCCTGCTCCCCCCAGGACTCCCGGCACTGACAGGGGCTTCCTGGCTTGAGGTGGCGTGGCCTCGCCTGTGTGCAGCTTTATACAGCACTGACCACCCCTCTGGTCAGGGCCGGTTCTAACATTTTGGGGCCCTGGGGAATGGGAATGTGCGCGGCCCCTCTAATTTACGTAGGTGACACTTACAGGGCTCCAGTAGCTGCTTTGTGCAGACTCCTCCAGGGCCGCAGCTCCCCTCTTTGCCACCTACAAGCACCTCTTTTACAGCTCATATTGGGCTGAAGGTGTGAGAATAGCTTGGGGGCTGAAAGTTAAAACAGTGCAGACTGTAAAGTGCTGACAATGGGCGTCCCACAGTGTCTCTCAATGGGCAGCCAGGCAGGAGGCCTAATTGCAGGACAAAATGCGTCTCCTTGCAACTGGCACAAGATGAAGTGCCCCCCCTCCCCTAGGCCTCCCCCCACCATCCCTGAGAGGCCCAGGGAGGGGGCCCCCTCCTGTAAGCCCAATTTCAAACAGACACCTTTCTTCAATGGGATCGGCAGGGGCACAAGAGGTTTGGTGGTGTGTTGCACTGGTGCGGGGGCCCCATGCTGGTGGGCTGAAAGAGAGGCCCTAGGCAGCTGCCCATGCCTAGCGCCGGCCCTGCCTCTGGTCATCTCAGATTGACACCATGTCCATGTACAGAACACGTAGGCCCCAGTATCTTTACATCATGGATAACTTGGCGACCAGGGTAGGAGGGCAGGGCTTTTCACCTCAGCTGCTGTGTTCTTGGAGAGTGCTAAGCCGGTGCCGGGAGAGTGCTAAACCAGTGCCGGGAGAGTGCTAAACCAGTGCCGGGAGAGAGCTAAACCTGTGCTTGGAGAGTGCTGGACCAATGCCGGGAGAGAGTGCTAAACCGGTGCCGGGAGAGAGTGCTAAACCGGTGCCGGGAGAGAGTGCTAAACCGGTGCCGGGAGAGAGTGCTAAACCGGTGCCGGGAGAGAGTGCTAAACCGGTGCCGGGAGAGAGTGCTAAACCGGTGCCGGGAGAGAGTGCTAAACCGGTGCCGGGAGAGAGTGCTAAACCGGTGCCGGGAGAGAGTGCTAAACCGGTGCCGGGAGAGAGTGCTAAACCGGTGCCGGGAGAGAGTGCTGAACCGGAGCCGGGAGAGAGTGCCGAACCGGTGCCGGGAGAGAGTGCGAACCGGTGCCGGGAGAGAGTGCCGAACCGGTGCCGGAGAGAGTGCCGAACCGGTGCCGGGAGAGAGTGCCGAACCGGTGCCGGGAGAGAGTGCCGAACCGGTGCCGGGAGAGAGTGCCGAACCGGTGCCGGGAGAGAGTGCCGAACCGGTGCCGGGAGAGAGTGCCGAACCGGTGCCGGGAGAGAGTGCCGAACCGGTGCCGGGAGAGAGTGCCAAACCGGTGCCGGGAGAGTACTGGTGCCGGGAGAGTACTGGTGCCGGGAGAGTGCCAAACCAGTGCCAGGAGAGTGCCAAACCAGTGCCAGGAGAGTGCTGAACCGGTGCCGGGAGAGTGCTGAACCGGTGCCGGGAGAGTGCTGAACCGGTGCCGGGAGAGTGCTGAACCGGTGCCGGGAGAGTGCTGAACCGGTGCCGGGAGAGTGCTGAACCGGTGCCGGGAGAGTGCTGAACCGGTGCCGGGAGAGTGCTGAACCGGTGCCGGGAGAGTGCTGAACCGGTGCCGGGAGAGTGCTGAACCGGTGCCGGGAGAGTGCTGAACCGGTGCCGGGAGAGTGCTGAACCGGTGCCGGGAGAGTGCTGAACCGGTGCCGGGAGAGTGCTGAACCGGTGCCGGGAGAGTGCTGAACCGGTGCCGGGCGAGTGCTAAACCGGTGCTGGGCGAGTGCTAAACCAGTGCTGGGCGAGTGCTAAACCAGTGCTGGGCGAGTGCTAAACCAGTGCTGGGCGAGTGCTAAACCAGTGCTGGGGGAATGCTAAACCAGTGCTGGGGGAATGCTAAACCAGTGCTGGGGGAATGCTAAACCAGTGCTGGGACACTGCTGTAGCACTGTTTTAGAATGCTAGTTCTTGAGGGAATGGTACACCCTGTTCCTGGCACAGCCCCAGAGAAGGATAAGCTGAGAGGTTTTTGTTTATGGTATCTTGTGATTTCCAAGGTGAGAACCTGTTTGTTCCTTGACTCTCTGCCTAGGACATTTCGTTTGTGTTAAGTATTTCGAAATATGATGTTATAGCGATCTGTATGTGATGCGCACAGTTCAGAGAACGTAGTGAGATTAGACAACAGGGAGTCACTGGGGAGATACAAAAACTCTATGTAACAAAACACCTTTGACCACTTTAGAACAAATCATGGCCCCACGATCTCACTAAAATAAATATTATATAAATATTTTATATTACCTACTGGCGGTCGCCAGTAGGTAGTTCTAGTTAGGACCTCGTTTCTATTCAAAAAGCGTTTTTTCTTTTGCCAATATCTTTGGCGCCGTTTGACGAATCTTCGCGAAATTTTCAAAACTGGTGGGGCGCTCCGGTCAGCTCCTGTCTTGAAAGTTTCGGGTGATTCGTCAAGCGGGGCAGAGAAAAAAGGGGGTCCCAAAACGCGTTTTCTCCATGTTAATTTCCATAGGAAACTTTAGACAAAGCTACAGCCTGAACTGCTGAATGGATTTACACCAAATTTGGCAAAAAGGTAGCGCTTGGTTCAGAAAGCGACCTTTTTTTTTAAATGCTGTAAATCCCTTCAGTAGTTCCTGAGAAATTAAAAAAAAGAAAACTTTCGATATCTGGGCGGAGCCTAACCACACATCACCTCCCGAGCACGAGCTTGCCTCCGATTGGCTGCCAACACTTCAAACCAGGAAGTGTTGGCAGCCATCTTGTGCCTCGGATGGAGGGAGAAATAAAAAGGTAAATTTTTTTTTTTTAAAACAAGAAAAGGGGGCAGGGTAAAAACACCCTGACCCCCCAGGCCCAAAAAAAGCATTTTTTATTTTCGGGCGTGGTCGCGCCGGGTGCGCGAATCCGTCCAAAACGGTCTCCCGCGCTTCGTATTCAAAGCCCCCGGGTGGGCCAAGTCCCGGGGGCAATTTATTTATGTAGCGGGAGCCCGCGGGGGCCCCCGCAGCCCCGGGGACCGCCAACTCCCCGGGGCTTGATTTTTAATCTGTGGGGGGGCCTCCAAGGCCCCCCCCAAGCCCCAGGGACCGCCACCCCCCCGGGGCTTTTCTTAAATATGCGCGGGGGCACACGGCCCCGCCACCTCCCCGGGGCTTGTATTTAAAAAAAAAAAAATTAGAGTGGGGGCCTCACGGACCCCCTCAAGCCCCGGGGACCGCCACCTCCCCGGGGCTTTTTTGAATTATTTGCGGGGGGCCCCGCGGACCACCAACTCCCTGGGGCTTTAAATAGTTGGGAGGGGGGCCGCGCGGCCCCCCTCCTCGAGCCCTCCATGGCACTGGGGATGGCCACCCCCCAGAGTCGGCTCCTGCAGTGTCCCGGGGTGCCCACCCCTGGGACACTGCTGTTTGCTATGGCGGGCGGGAGCCGTGCGGCTCCCGCCCTGCCATAGCAAACTCTGCTTTGCTTCATTGAAGCGAGAGCAGGGAAACCTGCTCTAGCTTCAATGAAGCAAAGCAGGATTGCTTTTCCACAAGGGGAGCTGCATGTCAGCAGCTCCCCTTGTGGAAAAGCAATGCCGGCTCCTGCAGGAGGCGGGGTGCCGGCGGGACCGTGGGGGCATTGGGGCTTCCCCCACGGTCCCCAACGGAGCGGCCAGGCCCCGGGGGATGGGGTCCCCGAGGCCAGAAGTGGCCCAGGAGGGTGGCCACGCGGCCCCCCTCCATCAATAAATAAAAAAAATAAAAAAATAAAAAAGTAAGAGGCACAGCCCCGGGGGATGGGGTCCCCGGGGCCGAAATTGGCCTCGGGAGGGGGGCCACGCGGCCCCCTTCCCGTTTTTTAAAAATAAATATAAAAAATAGTGGTCAGGCCCTGGGGGATGGGGTCCCCAGGGCCCCAAAAATGGGTAAAGAAGGGGGGCCACACAGCCCCCCTTCTAAAAAAAAAAAAAAAAAAAAGCTGCCATCGCGCCGGAGGTCCCACCCCTCCCTGCAGCACTCTGCAAACGCGCCCCTGGCGCGTTGTAAGTTGGGGAATTAATTCCCCTTGAATACTGAGGGTCCCTGGGGCCAACTAGCCCACCAGGTACCTCCAGTATGCGCCAGGGAGCTGCGTTGCAGAGAGGTGGTCCAAGGCCACGCCCCCTTTTTATACCACTCTGCAACGCAGCTCTGTGGCGCTTACTGGAGGTAGCTGGTGGGCTAGTTGGCCCCCAGGACTCAAGGGGACTTAATCCCCCAATTTACAACGCGCCAGGGGGCGCGTTTGCACAGTGGTGCAGGGAGGGGCTGGGGCCTAATGTGACAAGTGTGCAAATGCGCCCTGTGGCGCATTTTAAGTTGGGGGATTAAGTCCCCTTTAATCTTGCGGGTCCCTGGGGGCCAACTAGCCCACCAGGTACCTCCAGTAAGCCCCACAGAGCTGCGTTGCAGAGAGGTGTAAAAAGGGGCGAGGCCTCGAACCACTTCTCTGCAACGCAGCTCTGTGGCGCTTACTGGAGGTACCTGGTGGGCTAGTTGGCCCCCATGGACCTTCAGGATTGAAGGGGACTTAATCACCCAATTTACAATGCGCCAGGGGGCGGTTTGCACACTTGTCACATCAGGCCCCAGCCCCTCCCTGCACCACTGTGCAAACGCGCCCCGTGGCGGGTTTTAAGTTGGGGGATTAATTCCCCTTCAATCCTGAGGGTCAATCCTGAGGGTCCCCTTCAATCCTGAACGCTACATTGACGATGTACTTGTAATATGGAGAGGTGACGCTGAATCCATCGGAGCGTTCATGGCCTGGCTCAATCAACAGAACACTATCTTAAGTTCACACACATACCGTCAAACACCAATTTGGTGTTCTTAGACTTAAACATCTATCTGGACAGTGGCACGCTTAAGACAACCACGCATTTCAAACCCACCTCGAAAAACTGCCTGTTACTGTACAATAGTTTTCATCCCCGACACCTCAGGGACAACCTCCCCTATGGACAATTCCTCAGTCTCCGGAGGAATTGTTCTGAACTCACTGACTTCAAAAAACAAGCCTCCGACCTGAAAACTAAATTACTGAATCGTAATTATCCAGAACAGATCATCAAAAGAGGGTTGAAGAGGGCGAGGAACAATAATAGAGACGCACTCTTGGAAGACAGAACACCAAAAGAACAGGAAGTAAGACCGATATGCGTCACCACTTTCAATACACACTCCAACCAAGTGTCTAAAATAGTGAACAAACACTGGAGAATTTTGAACTGCGGAAGTCTCAATTTACCAAAACCCATGTTTTCCCACAGAAGGGGCAGGAATCTGAGGGATATCCTAGTCCATACGAGACCTTGTGTGACTCCCATAATGGATTTTTCAAACTCTATCCTCCCTCCTTTCCAAGGCCACTATCCTTGTGGCAATTGTAGTACATGCAACCTTACAAAAAGGAGTAAAAACATCAAATTCAGGAATGGCACAGTATGGGAGCAAAGAAAATTCACAAACTGCAATAGCAGAAACGTGATATATATGGTCACGTGCCCATGCAAGTTGGAATACATCGGAATGACATCAAGACCGGTGAGGATTCGCATTGGAGAACACAAAAGTAACGTTCCCTGCAAAAAGAGCACCACCAAGATGGCCACACACTACCTAATCATGGCCCACAGTGTGGATGATTTACAATGGACAATCATTGAGCAACTCAACAATGAGAACGGTCTACTAGAGAAAGAGCAACGATGGGTGTTCCGTCTGGGCACCCATATAACAGGTCTTAATGACGACATACCTTGGGGACAACTGTCTTGAACCAAGGCGTGAACACTAACTGGCCCCAACGTAACCAGAGTAACACTGTATGACGTATGTTTATAGGTCAGAGGTGGCCTTATCAACTCTTGGACAATAAGCCGCCATGTGTTTGTTTTCCTCGTCATTATCTATACCCCCGACCCATTCCACCATTTCGGCGGGGAGCTGCCCCGAGTGCGTACGGACTTACCCACTAACCATCCTGCAATATCGGGGCACTGGCAGCAGTGCCACCGCATTTTGCCATTGAACTTCTAATCCTTAACTACTTATCATCATTTGCACCCCCGTGCCATATGAGCCTGAGGTTTTTCCTTCCCCCCCCAAATGTGCATCCTTTTTACCGCCACCTCAATGTACCTTAGGCACAGGGTACCGAAGGGCTGTGTCCGTCTTGAACCTCAATTGAACGGGACCAACATATGCCGTTTTGACACCATTATTATGTGCTATTCCCTCGTACATATATTTTTTCAATAGATTTACGATCCCTCATACGGACCATACAACGTAAACTATGAAGTCTCCTAGTTCTTGGATTCTAAGGTTGACTTTCTAGTTTTTACTAATGGGTTTATCCACCGAGCACAGGAAGTGACTCCAGTTCACTTCCGGGTTAACTCTTAACATCAGGTTATCGCTCTAGTGCTTAGCTCAAACCGCCCTGGCGCAGGAAATGACCCGCAACCACTTCCGGGTGTATTTGGACAAGTGACACAGGTGCAATCGGTTTGGCCGGCAACTCAACAATAACTACCAATTAATGGCACTATATAAAGGGTCCTCCCCGCGGTCTCAGCACACCACGGAGCCGCGGGTAGGCGTTGAATTGAGCGAGGCAGTGATGACAAAACTGTAAGTACGGCATAGGCGCATAGAAGGAACAGTCAGAAACGCTGACTTCGAGACTCTAAATACTTCCTTTCTTCTCCCCCCCCCGCATTGTCTCCTCTGGACAGAATTCAGTTGCGACACCCTTCCCACACGTTCTCATGGAGCATTGTCTCCTAAATAACTAAGTATGTATTATCTCATTATACTTACTCTGCATACCAGATTATTCTCCAAAATATAGAGTGTGTGTTTTCTGTTTAGTGTGAGTATGTCTTGTCCGTCATTTTTTCCACAGGTCACTGCACTAATGGTTAATAGACGATTATGGCTAAGGACACAACATTCACCTTGTGGTACACTTTCCTTACAGGTGACACGTGTTTGCGCAGAAGGAGGCGCATTTTTACAGTTTGTAATTAATTGTGCTTTCTTTTTTCAGATTAACAATTAGAATACCAAATGGGTATTGTATACAGTGCATGATTACTTGCATTTTCACTCATTTGTACATATCACTAGTTTCACTTCATCGATATCTTTCTCGGTAACATAGTGAGTACTGAAAGGATCAGTTATAGTCCTGATGAAGAAGCCCCAGAGCTTCGAAACATGTTGACTTGATCAGGAGTATCCGCACATTACACACAGGACATCTCCAACCCACTGCTTTTAACAGGACCAGCTCCAGGGAATATTAAAGTTTCTTAGTCCACAGGGGCCAGGTTCTTTTTAATCTCACTTTTCTCACTCACCCTTGACCCTTCCTCTCACAACTCCTACACCACACATAGTACTGAAAATCAGTGCTCCCGCGTAGTCGCAGGTCGTAGCACGCCCGTCCCGCAGCGGGACGGGAAGACCCCATGATGAAGCATGACACCAAGGGCCCTTTTGGTGTGTGAGGGGTATTTAAGCAAACACTGTGTGCTTCCAACCAATGTAGGAGACACAACTTTGTCAATGAGAGAATTTCCATTGAAAAAAACCCATCTACAGGTTGATCCTTCTGTTTTGTATAGATTTCCAGGGGAGGACGTATCCACCTCCAGTGCTCGTTAAGGACACTACCTCTTCACTCCCTCTATTGTTTTTTGTAGTCCTTTGACTAGCCTATTGGGCTGGGGCAGAGTTATCACAAGTTAGGGATGACTTGCATTTAGCGGATATTGTTCCAGCCTATAGCCTTTCGGGGGCCACTGGCTTATTGTGAAATATAGCTGGTGAGATAACGCATATGCCCCAGAGATCTTTAGATATGTTGTTAGGTTAATGTGCCTGCTGCAGTGGTCTTAACATACCCTAAACAGACAGTACTGCGAATCTAAATTGACCCAACATTGCCTTCCATTTCATGAAGGGCCGCTATATCTATCTTCCAAGAATGTTTTATTATCCCAATAACTTCCAGGATCAACATGTTGAAGATTTACCTCCTTACATTGAAAACTGTGGAAACCATAATCAGGGCATCAGAAGCTGAAAGCAATAATATTATAACTGACCTCTCTAGACATCTGTGCTCAATACTAACATTTTTTTGATTTTATAAACTGTTATCTACATCTGTGCAATATGAAGGCACATCACTCCGCTTTTTTAAATGTATTTATTAACTCTTTTGAAATTCAGCTTTTTGTTTTTAGTAAAAGAATATCTAATGTATGGTCATAACAAATAAAGTATGAGGTGTATACATGCCTCGTCACCTTCCAAGTTCCCATAGAATGCTAACTGCACATTCCAATTCTGAATTGATGGTAAGGACACTAAACTAGATTGACAGAATTTCAAATTTCTCTTGTGCGGTTTCCCGAGTTTGTCCATTTAGGGGGAGTAATTAAACCCACCACATCCATGCTGCCTGATATCCCATCCAACAAGAATTGACAACACGTTGTTGGGATTTGATGGCTGTGTTGCACTAACTTCTTTGTTCCCTGATCCAAGGAAGCCTCTTTCCAGGACAGAAGGCCATCCATCACTGGGAACAGTAACAAGCACAGCGGCCAAGAAAAGGAAGTCCGGCACAACCAAGAGAAAAATACAGCTGCCATACATGGACTGAGTCTTAGGCACAAGTTGAGGACAACCGTGAAACACCAGAGGCCGGCTAAGCCTAGCTCTAGGACTCTATCAACAAAGTTACCTTTGGGCTTAGTCTACTTTTTGGAAATCAAAATGGTTTGGGGGGGGGGGGGGAGATTGAAGGTGGAGGCTGACTAAGTCCACTCGTAGTTGGATACCTATTAGCAGAGGTTCCACTATAGCCATTGGCAGGAAAAGGTCAAAGCTGGAAAATTCAAATTTTATTCCCAGTGAAGTCTTATTGTCAGCCGGATTTGTTTCGCACCTCCATCCAGTTGAGATTTCTATGTTCGGACTTAGTTTCTTTTTGGAGCTCAAAATCCTCCAGCGGGCAAGTCTGGAAGATGTATACAACTAAGTCCTCTCAAAATCAGATACCTTTTCTGCAAGGTTCCACTGAAGCTCTTGGAAAGCAAACATTTTTCCAAGTTCCACGTTTTCCAATATTCTGGGGTAACCACTCTTGGTTACTTCAACGGCTTGCAGCACATTAGGGTGAGCACTTAGAGCAAGGACGCATTCCTGTAGAGGCCTCTACAAGGGTCCAGTCAGGCTCCAGTTGGAACTGGGCAACTGGTCATTGCAGAAAAAAGCCCTCTTGCAGCATTTGTTGTTTCTGTAGTCAAAGGAGGTCGGCCAACTGACCCATGGAGTCCACTTCTTAGTCCTGGGTACAAGTGGGAGCAGGTCCAGCTGTCCTGGTCTCCACATGGGTCAGAGACAGCAGGTTCAGTCCTTTTGTGTTCATCCACAGGTCCCGAGGTGCTCTGAGAAGCTAAGGGTGAGGGTCTTTTTTGTACAATTCACTAGCCAGAGGGTGGGGCCACTGCAAACCGATGGCTTAAATATTTCCAGAGAGACACCTTCCAACTTCTGTGGCACATTTTATTTGCCAGACTTTAAACAATCCCACAGAGCCCCGTTCCGAGTGAAACTCAACATGGCAGAATCTTTCTGCCTCTGGAGAAGGCTGGTGGGTCCACTCACGGTAGTGCCACGTTAAATTAGCAATCCCCTGTTCCTCAACCATACCAAGCCCATTCTGGGACCAGCCCCACCCCCCCCCCCCAACTGAGCCGGAGCATGAATGGCTGCAGTGTGTCATGGAAACATAAGTCTCATCTCCCCCAGGCCTCTCTTTACACTTAACTATGAATGGGCAGACCTCATCCTGATGCCTTTCAGGTTAAGGAAGCCGATGAGATGCTGTGAGCGCACAGCCTTAACGTTGGGCCACTGTTGAGAGCCACAGCACCTCAAACATACACTTCTGGCCTGTGTCCAGGGCGGGGCCAGAGTTGAAGTGGACGTGGATGGTGCCACCTACTGGCAGGAACTGTGGAAGCTCTTCCGGATTCAGTCTGGGAGATTAAAAAAAGACAAGTAACCTGCAGGCAGAAATATGCATCAGAAACTATTTTCATGCCGTCTGCCCCCTCTGTTCTATTTACATACAATTTAGCTTGCTGCTGCTTGCCTGGCGCCCTTATGGGCACTTACAAAAGTGTAAAAATAAACTGAACGGAGACAAGTGACAGTACAATATTGTGTCCAGCAGGACAGATTGTGTTCGCCCTCGTCGGCCTCCAGCCGCGGCTCGCTCGACTGGAGGGCTTTAACAAACGAAAATGTGCAGGGCAGCTTTTGGAAGAGTGCCTGGACGGCCCTTTAAGGGTCCATTATTAGTGGGGAATAAAGGACCCCTGTGCGAGGAGGCTGCAGCCCCTCAGCCGGGTGCCTCCACGAGCTGACAGCCCCCCTGCCTTAGCCAAACACTGTCACAAAGGGGGCATTCAGGCCCCACCTCAGCCTCATTACTGTAAATAAATGAGGCTCCGGCCCTAGACGAGGTAACTCCAGCCAGGGCAAAGGCTGACCAAGGCTAGGATCCCCATCCCGCCAAAAAAGGATGCGAGACACAAAACCACCCTGGGCAACTTCACCGAGAGCCTTACTCCTCCGTCTGAGGGATTTTCATACATGACTCTGGCCAGCTTAGAAGCACAGCCTACTGGGAACCAATGCCAGGGGAGATGAAGTAGTTTGCACAGGATCACACAATGTAGTCAAGCAAGAGGGGGAACCTGCTTCAAGTTGACCTCTTGGTCAGCAGTCCTTACTACTAGCCCAGCTCTTTGCCACTTTACCATTAGAGTCTCACGGGCGGCCCTGCAGCAATTGGATTATATAGAGGGCCATTATAGCTATTAATGTCTGATCTGTTTTGTAACTTAACTGAAGGAGAGTCACAGCACAGGATTCAATGAAGACCAATCAGGGCACACCCATCCCTCATTGCTACGTTCCCGCTCTACAAATAGAGGAATTGATACATTCATCCACCAGTATCAGACACCCGCCTAGTCACTACCAGTCATCGACGCATAAGTGCCTGTCCCTTTTTCAGAGGCAGGCCGGCCAGCAGAACAAGCATTGGCATAGCCAATAGGTCTCGCTTTTGGGACCTTATAAGTGTTTAGCCATGCAACACTTTATGTTGTTTAATCAAGGATATTGTGCTGGATAACTAAACACTTATAATGTCCCAAAGGCGAGACCTATCGGCTATGCATTGGGGGGCCTTATAAGTGTTTAGGTAGACCTATTGACTTTGCCAATGTTTCTAAGCTGTGCAGTAGAGAAGTGTGGCTGCTGTGCAGCATGGTGAGAAGTTGTAATTAAAAAGTGTAAGAAGCACGGAGTGATGCTGTGGTGTCGTTGAGTGATGCTGTGGTGGCATTGAGTGATGCTGTGGTGGCATTGAGTGATGCTGTGCTGGCCCTGGGTGATGCTGTGGTGGTCCTGGGTGATGCTGTGGTGGTGCTGTGGTGGTCCTGGGTGATGCTGTGGTGGTCCTGGGTGATGCTGTGGTGGTCCTGGGTGATGCTGTGGTGGTCCTGGGTGATGCTGTGGTGGTCCTGGGTGATGCTGTGGTGGTCCTGGGTGATGCTGTGGTGGTACTGACTGATGCTGTGGTGGTACTGACTGATGCTGTGGCGGTACTGACTGATGCTGTGGTGCTGCAGAGTGATGCTGTGGTAGCATATAGTGATGCTGTGGTCGTTCGTACTGAGTGATGCTGTGGTGTTGCTGAGTGATGCTGTGGTGTTGCTGAGTGATGCTGTGGTGAAGGTGAGTGATGCTGTGGTGAAGGTGAGTGATGCTGTGGTGAAGGTGAGTGATGCTGTGGTGAAGGTGAGTGATGCTGTGGTGAAGGTGAGTGATGCTGTGGTGAAGGTGAGTGATGCTGTGGTGAAGGTGAGTGATGCTGTGGTGAAGGTGAGTGATGCTGTGGTGAAGGTGAGTGATGCTGTGGTGAAGGTGAGTGATGCTGTGGTGAAGGTGAGTGATGCTGTGGTGAAGGTGAGTGATGCTGTGGTGAAGGTGAGTGATGCTGTGGTGAAGGTGAGTGATGCTGTGGTGAAGGTGAGTGATGCTGTGGTGGTGCTGAGTGATGCTGTGGTGGTGCTGTGGTGGTGCTGAGTGATGCTGTGGTGGTGCGGAGTGATGCTGTGGTGGTGCGGAGTGATGCTGTGGTGGTGCGGAGTGATGCTGTGGTGGTGCGGAGTGATGCTGTGGTGGTGCTGACTGATGCTGTGGTGGTGCTGACTGATGCTGTGGTGGTGCTGACTGATGCTGTGGTGGTGCTGACTGATGCTGTGGTGGTGCTGACTGATGCTGTGGTGGTGCTGACTGATTCTGTGCTGGCATTGAGTGATGCTGTGGTGGCCCTGAGTGATGCTGTGGTGGCCCTGAGTGATGCTGTGGTGGCCCTGAGTGATGCTGTGGTGGCCCTGAGTGATGCTGTGGTGGCCCTGAGTGATGCTGTGGTGGCCCTGAGTGATGCTGTGGTGGCCCTGAGTGATGCTGTGGTGGCCCTGAGTGATGCTGTGGTGGCCCCGAGTGATGCTGTGGTGGCCCCGAGTGATGCTGTGGTGGCCCCGAGTGATGCTGTGGTGGCCCCGAGTGATGCTGTGGTGGCCCCGAGTGATGCTGTGGTGGCCCCGAGTGATGCTGTGGTGGCCCCGAGTGATGCTGTGGTGGCCCCGAGTGATGCTGTGGTGGCCCCGAGTGATGCTGTGGTGGCCCCGAGTGATGCTGTGGTGGCCCGAGTGATGCTGTGGTGGCCCGAGTGATGCTGTGGTGAAGGTGAGTGATGCTGTGGTGGCCCCGAGTGATGCTGTGGTGGCCCCGAGTGATGCTGTGGTGGCCCCGAGTGATGCTGTGGTGGCCCCTGTGGTGAAGGTGAGTGATGCTGTGGTGAAGGTGAGTGGTGCTGTGGTGAAGGTGAGTGGTGCTGTGGTGAAGGTGAGTGATGCTGTGGTGAAGGTGAGTGATGCTGTGGTGGTGCCGAGTGATGCTGTGGTGGTGCCGAGTGATGCTGTGGTGGTGCCGAGTGATGCTGTGGTGGTGCCGAGTGATGCTGTGGTGGTGCCGAGTGATGCTGTGGTGGTGCCGAGTGATGCTGTGGTGGTGCCGAGTGATGCTGTGGTGGTGCCGAGTGATGCTGTGGTGGCCCCGAGTGATGCTGTGGTGGCCCGAGTGATGCTGTGGTGGCCCCGAGTGATGCTGTGGTGGCCCCGAGTGATGCTGTGGTGGCCCGAGTGATGCTGTGGTGGCCCGAGTGATGCTGTGGTGAAGGTGAGTGATGCTGTGGTGGCCCCGAGTGATGCTGTGGTGGCCCCGAGTGATGCTGTGGTGGCCCCGAGTGATGCTGTGGTGGCCCCGAGTGATGCTGTGGTGGCCCCGAGTGATGCTGTGGTGAAGGGGAGTGGTGCTGTGGTGAAGGTGAGTGATGCTGTGGTGAAGGTGAGTGATGCTGTGGTGGTGCCGAGTGATGCTGTGGTGGTGCCGAGTGATGCTGTGGTGGTGCCGAGTGATGCTGTGGTGGTGCCGAGTGATGCTGTGGTGGTGCCGAGTGATGCTGTGGTGGTGCCGAGTGATGCTGTGGTGGTGCCGAGTGATGCTGTGGTGGTGCCGAGTGATGCTGTGGTGGTGCCGAGTGATGCTGTGGTGGTGCCGAGTGATGCTGTGGTGGTGCCGAGTGATGCTGTGGTGGTGGTGCCGAGTGATGCTGTGGTGGTGCCGAGTGATGCTGTGGTGGTGCCGAGTGATGCTGTGGTGGTGCCGAGTGATGCTGTGGTGGTGCCGAGTGATGCTGTGGTGGTGCCGAGTGATGCTGTGGTGGTGCCGAGTGATGCTGTTGTGGCCCCGAGTGATGCTGTGGTGAAGGTGAGTGATGCTGTGGTGCTGTGGTGAAGGTGAGTGGTGCTGTGGTGAAGGTGAGTGATGCTGTGGTGAAGGTGAGTGATGCTGTGGTGAAGGTGAGTGATGCTGTGGTGAAGGTGAGCGATGCTGTGGTGGTGCCGAGTGATGCTGTGGTGGCCCCGAGTGATGCTGTGGTGGCCCCGAGTGATGCTGTGGTGGCCCCGAGTGATGCTGTGGTGAAGGTGAGTGGTGCTGTGGTGAAGGTGAGTGATGCTGTGGTGAAGGTGAGTGATGCTGTGGTGGTGCCGAGTGATGCTGTGGTGGTGCCGAGTGATGCTGTGGTGGTGCCGAGTGATGCTGTGGTGGTGCCGAGTGATGCTGTGGTGGTGCCGAGTGATGCTGTGGTGGTGCCGAGTGATGCTGTGGTGGTGCCGAGTGATGCTGTGGTGGTGCCGAGTGATGCTGTGGTGGTGCCGAGTGATGCTGTGGTGGTGCCGAGTGATGCTGTGGTGGTGGTGCCGAGTGATGCTGTGGTGGTGCCGAGTGATGCTGTGGTGGTGCCGAGTGATGCTGTGGTGGTGCCGAGTGATGCTGTGGTGGTGCCGAGTGATGCTGTGGTGGTGCCGAGTGATGCTGTGGTGGTGCCGAGTGATGCTGTGGTGGCCCCGAGTGATGCTGTGGTGAAGGTGAGTGATGCTGTGGTGCTGTGGTGAAGGTGAGTGGTGCTGTGGTGAAGGTGAGTGATGCTGTGGTGAAGGTGAGTGATGCTGTGGTGAAGGTGAGCGATGCTGTGGTGGTGCCGAGTGATGCTGTGGTGGTGCCGAGTGATGCTGTGGTGGTGCCGAGTGATGCTGTGGTGGTGCCGAGTGATGCTGTGGTGGTGCTGAGTGATGCTGTGGTGGTGCTGAGTGATGCTGTGGTGGCCCTGAGTGATGCTGTGGTGGCCCTGAGTGATGCTGTGGTAGCCCTGAGTGATGCTGTGGTGGCCCTGACTGATGCTGTGGTGGTGCTGACTGATGCTGTGGTGGTGCTGACTGATGCTGTGGTAGCATTGAGTGATGCTGTGGTGGCCCTGAGTGATGCTGTGGTGGCCCTGAGTGATGCTGTGGTGGCCCTGAGTGATGCTGTGGTGACCCTGAGTGATGCTGTGGTGGCCCTGAGTGATGCTGTGGTGGCCCTGAGTGATGCTGTGGTGGCCCTGAGTGATGCTGTGTTGATGCTGATTGATGCTGTTGCGCTTTAGAGTGATGCTGTGGTGGCCCTGAGTGATGCTGTGGTGGTGCTGAGTAATGATGTGGTGGTGCAGACTAATGCTGTGGTGGTGCTGAGCGATGCTGTGCTGGTCCTGAGTGATGCTGTGGTGGTGCTGAGTGACACTGTGGTGGTGCTGAGTGACGCTGTGGTGGTGCTGAGTGACGCTGTGGTGGTGCTGAGTGACGCTGTGGTGGTGCTGAGTGACGCTGTGGTGGTGCTGAGTGACGCTGTGGTGGTGCTGAGTGACGCTGTGGTTGCGCTGAGTGATATTGTTGTGTCCCTGAGTGATGCTGTGGTGGTGCGGAGTGATCCTGTGGTGTTGTTGAGTGATGCAGTGTTGGCCCTGAGTGATGCAGTGTTGGCCCTGAGTGATAATGTGGTGTCGCTGAGTGATGCTGTGGTGTCGCTGAGTGATGCTGTGGTGGTGCTGAGTGATGCTGTGGTGGTGCTGAGTGATGCTGTGGTGGTGCTGAGTGATGCTGTGGTGGTGCTGAGTGATGCTGTGGTGGTGCTGAGTGATGCTGTGGTGGTGCTGAGTGATGCTGTGGTGGTGCTGAGTGTTGCGGTGGTGGCGTAGAGCGATGCTGTGGTGGCGCCGAGTGATGCTGTTGTGGCCCTGAGCGATATTGTTGTGGGCTTGAGTGACGCTGTGTTGGTGCTTAGTGTTGCTGTAGTTGCGCTGAGTGATGTTGTTGTGGCGCTGATTGATGTTGTGGTGCCCCCGAGTGATGCTGTGGTGGTGCTGAGTGATGCTGTGGTGGTGCTGAGTGATGCTGTGGTGGTGCTGAGTGATGCTGTGGTGGCGCTGAGTGATGTTGTGGTGGTGCTGAGTGATGCTGTGGTTCCGCATAGTGATGCTGTGGTGGTACTGAGTGATGCTGTGGTGTTCCTGAGTGATGATTTAATTGTTTCTGAGTGGTATAGGTGAGGTGCAAAGCAGAAAGAGTTCGCTGGCAGATTGGAGGGCCGTGTAGGGAGTTTGCTGGGTTACTGTTGTTGGGAGCGGGGGGCGTACTTGGACCAGGATGGCTGGCGAGTGGCACGCTACTTTAATACAATATGGAGTTTTGTGCAACGTGTGAGTTTGAACTGACTTAGAGTTCATGCGCAAACAGCCTACAGCTCTGAGTTTTGACGCAGTGTTTTCACTCTTCCTCGGGAAAGTACCCCCACCCGCAAATAAATGATTTAAGATCAAAAATGTTGCTTAATATATGACTGCAAGGAAGACAGCCACATGCTTTAAGACCGCACTTTTATAGCTAACGGTAGAGTAATTCATCACGGGGATGAGGGGCTCTGACGAGACGAATAGGCCTCATCAGCTGTAAGTAACTGGAGGACACAAGCATATGGCACCTCAAAGTCAGAAAGCATGTTGTTTATGTACAAAAGGCCACCATGCGTTATGAGCACACCAATAACAACTCATGCAAAAATCATATTTGTTTCTTGGTGTCTGGTTCCCGCGCACATTAGATAATGACATACCAGACAATGACAGAAATATTTTTCCGGCCTCAAGTTATAAAATATTTTGTATTTCAGACGGGCGAAAGTACGAATGGCATATTTATCAACATGAAAAGGTAAGAAAGTGCTAGATAAAGTTGACGGTGGACAGAATTTTTGATTAAATACCCATGCCATGGAATTCTCATAGTGCTCTCCAAGTGCGCTTTACTCTGATGTCAAAAGTTGTGCTCAGCTTTGCGATTGCTAGAGGTATTTCCACTACTGCTATTTTTCATGTAAATCGCAGGACAGACCACTATTCAAATTATGTAGCAATCACCCCTCCTAGGCGTGGCCATTAGATCTATCAAGCAGAGTGCAGCAGAATTATTTGCTGACATGTAAAGATACTCTAGCGCCTCGATTTCTGAGGATGCTTGCCTGGGCACTTGCCGGGAGTCGTATGCTCTCAAATAAGGTACTGAACTGCTCAGATAAACAAACGTGGAAAGATGGGGGAAACGGGGTCCCCAACACGGAGAAATGCTGGGCGGGAGGGGATTCGAAAAGCAGCACCCTGGAGAAGGGGAGAGGGTGTGGCGTAACGGCCAGAGCAGCCACCTTTGGATCTGAGGAACTGCTTTCGAGTCTCGGTGTCAACTCAACATGCTGTGACTCTGGGCAAATCACATTATTGTGCCTAAAAATCCAAAAATGAATGGCTTGTGTAATGTAATTGAATAGTGTAACTGGTGCTCATGTAAAGCACGCTAATACCTTCGTGCCGAGTACCCGCTATAAACAACTGCAAAAAAATAAAGTGTTGGTGTGAGTGGGACTATGAGACAGACGTCCCAGTGCTTAATAAGCTTGGGGTTTACCGTACAGATCGAAGTATTCCACAATTAATTTACGGTACTTTGTAGTTGTGGAATAAAATGCAGGCTTGTTTGAAACGTTCGATGTGCCGATTAATACGTGGCGCTGACTGTAGTAAGAAAGTAGAAATGAAACAGTGAAGACGACCCCGTAGCTGCCTCGCTTTTGCTTTCACTGGCGCCAGGTGCTAACATGGAATGTTTTCAAGCGGCCTTGTAGTAATGAAGTCGCAGTGAAGTGCAGAGTAGAGCTCTGAAGGACAGGAGGGCAGAGCAGAATCGAGGACTGCTGAATACCAGATGAGCTGCCCCGCACGCAGGTCAAAGGAGCTACTCGGAAATCGTCATTGAAAAGAAATGAGCTGCATCAACGAGGGCAGAGCAGAAGCCGGGGCTGCTCTTTACCACCATGGAAAAAACAGAAGAAGCGGAGTCCAGCAGGAGCCGGGATGACATGAGCTCTGTGGTGGGGGAGGGGCATGCGCTGGTCTGGAGAGCAAGCGAGAGGAAAGCCAGATGGCGCCTGATCGCGAGGGAAGCCAGATGGCGGCTGTGCGCGTGCACACGCGCGTAACAGCAAGCCTTAGGCCACAAGCAAAAGCTTGTGGTCGTATTTCTAAAGCCCCCACTCACTAAATGTCTCGCCAGACCAGCGCATGCGCTGGCTCAGGCGAGACCTAAAAAGCGGGATAGGCCAGTAGGGTTGGACAAGAGGGTCACGTGTCAGGTCTTAGCCAGACACACAGCTCATTACTCGCGAGCCAAATGTATCCACCTGTTGGGCACGCTACTGCCCTAGGGGATGGGCAGCAAGAGCAGACAGGCATGCTAAACCGACTCCTTGCAGGATGATAAAAACACCATGCTGGTAAGATAGCTTGGTGAGCTAGTGCGCCTGCTGCAGAGATCTGGGTGGAAGTTATGCTCAGCTGGGTCTGGTCACTATAGCCTAAATCAGTATGCCAGCCCTCAAGATGCACAGATGTGTACAACTCAGATAGGCAATATGTAA
This sequence comes from Calotriton arnoldi, assembly GCA_963921515.1. Taxonomy (NCBI): domain Eukaryota; kingdom Metazoa; phylum Chordata; class Amphibia; order Caudata; family Salamandridae; genus Calotriton; species Calotriton arnoldi. Next base: position 265,980 of record CAWUFW010004284.1, on the reverse strand, counting down.
TCTACAGTGAAACAAAGTGCTACTTGAAAAGAACAATGCGATAATATTAATTATTAAATAACAGGCTCTAACCAAGCATTATTCGTATGAGGACTGTCCTTACAGGATATAAAAAGGCACACTGGCCTATGCGCAGCACTATAATATAGACCCCCATCCCCATCCGTGGGGTTTCGGACTGGTGTTATGGTGTTGGATGTGAATACTAATTCCCGCTTCCCCCGCTGGACCTCTGTGCTACTGAGAAATTCACCGACTCTCCTTGGACGTCTGTTCACTTATGTGCAAAACCATAGCGTGCATAAGACATATTAACTAATATAGCTCAGCGTGTTAGTTCATTTGCTGCAGAGATTTTGCACAGAACTGGATTTCACGGTTAAAATCCTGGCAGCTGATTCAGCATTTCACCCATCAGAGGTGAATGAAAAGAGCACCAATGGCTTGGGCAGTAACATTCCTTATTATAGCGCTTTGACACTACTGATCGAGGGCTGTAGGAGCTATCGATTACTAAGGTAGGTGATCAATGTGACTGCATGATCACCGCTGTCTCATAGCCCATACCCAAACCCAAGATTAGCGCTTTTCAAATTACCAATACAGGCACTGGAATTGTCTCAATGTGCAGTGGAAAAGCGTTGCATGGAAAATATATATATATATATAGAGCTATATCCTGCACTCCAAGAAGGTAGATACCAATTTCTATTCACCACATCGGACCTGAACCGCTGCCCGTCCAGAGAGAGAGACAGAAAAAGAGAGATAGAGAGAACAAGCATTGGCAAAACCAAAAGGCCAAGTCTTTGCAAGCTCGTACGATGGATGTTTGGTTTCTATCTTTCATTGCACATTTATGTCACAAAAAGAAAAAATAGAGAAGACATGACACCACGTAAAAGTGGTGGTTATATGTCTGAAAAAAACTTTTTAAAAATGTTTCCGTAACCAGAATAAGTGTATTTCCAGATTCGTAATGAGAACACACAAGCCCCTTGCTTGTAAATGTTCTGAAGTGTGGTTTCAACTCCCCCCCCCCCCCCAACTAAACTAATGCAGCAATAACACATTACAAATGGATGGTAAAATCTCTACATTTAATTTGCATTTATATAGCGCTTACTAACCCTGACGAGGCGCTATATAACAATAGCAACAGAAGCTCTAGCGCAGCCAGCAAACGGCTCTTGTGGAGAGTGGGGTCCCAAATCTCTTCTGGAGTCACTACGAAATGTAACTTTTACTAGAGACAGGCGCCTGAACTACACATCAGTCCTATTAACCGGGACTCCAGCTACGGGTAAAGGCAAGGGTCAGAAATAACAATCAAGGCATGCTGGCGACACTTCAAACACGAGCTCAGGCTAAAGGTCACGGCACTCTTCGAGGTCACAGGGCACCGGGGTCACGGAGGGCTCAGGGGCTAACAAGCACGGAGACAAGCCCCTCCCTTCCCGTTAGCATTCTGCCCACACCCCGGGTGTATAGGGGCAGTCCTGGCTACTTGTAAGCGGGAGAAGGAGGGTATCTCACTTTATGACTGCTTTTCTCACTATGCGAGCTGTCAGTATCAACAAAATAAAACAAGCATTGGCAAAGCCAAGAGGTCTGGCACCCGCCACCAGTCTTTTTGGCTTTGTTAGTGTCCGTTTTGTTTTGTTTTTTGCAAAGCTTTATTGTTGGGGAAGCTGCCCGGAGCTCAGTCGGTAAAAAAACAAACATTGACTGAAATGACTGAAAGTAAACTCTTTTTGGTCTAAAACAAACTGGCGTTACACAATGCAGTCTGGCAAAGGCAGGAGTAGGATGACCCGGTGTCCCATGCTGTGGGCTGTAGTAGGCAGAAGAAAATGTGAATGACATAACAGACCAATGGAAGTCGAGGGTTGTTGGAAAACCCCTAGAAGTACATTTTACATGTATTTGTAGTAAAATCTTGGATAAAACCAGACCTAAAGAGGAAACATACTGGACAGGGGCCTTTGCTTCTACAGCGCCATACACCATATCAAGACTAGTGACCTGAAGTACCAAAGTTTTTAGGCCAGGTCTAGAGGCAGCTTTAGCTGCCTGTCCAGCATCATGCAATAAAGACAAATACCTTCAGAGGGGCTTTGAGTCACCCCTCTTCATCCACCGGTCTGTTTTGCTTCCAACCATCACAGCACACGGCATGGGTCAGGCCACTTCATCCACTGGCTCTTGCCCACATTTTTTTCATTTCTTAACTTTTTTCTTTTGTTTGTTATCCTTCTCTTTGAATTATTGCAACCTGAAGAGATATTTCAAAGCCAATACTATCTTTTTTTTTTTCACCAATAAAAAACATTTTCCTGTGCAGTAAAAATGAAAATGGTTTTATACCCGTCGTAAGTACACTGGCTCCCTCGGAAGCAACCCTACTTTTCTACTGAAATTATGCGTGATGGTCAGTATTTTTTTATTGCAAGCAAATGGCTGCCACATGTAGGGGGCAGATTGTATTCTTTTTTTGTGGCACATGCTTGCCATGGTCGAATGTATTGGCTTTGGCATTGCTTACTGCAGTCGCTAAGGCTGCGCTGTGCCATTTGGTAGCGTTTGCAGTAGCAAAAACTCAATTAGCTGTGTACTGAATTGAGACGGTGAGCTGCACGATGCCAACACAGTGCTTCCTTGCAACTGGCACTGTGCAAATGGCATGTGATTTCTTGCAATTCGCAATGAAATGTATCGCTGGTCTGCAAGCGCTACCTTTGGTTGCAAAGCACTGAAAGATGAGAAAGTCGAGAGTAGTCGGTATCCATTCACACACTGGAGCTGTACTTCAAAGGCAGGTTCACCAGACGAAGCAGACAGTCGTCCCATGCACGGCTGCATGCCCCTCCCCCATGTCAGATCACAGTATGACAAAAACTATAGTCATTGCAGGCCCTCTACATCATTCCTCCTCCTTATATTCGACTTAAGCATTCTTAAATTCCTCAGCATTGAAATCATTGCTTTGGGGGGTACCTTGTTAAATATTGTGCGCGTGCAGTCCGGTGTATACACATACAGGAGGAATTTTCTATGTATTTGATCTTTGCGCCATGTACTGCGTTTCACTGTGGAAGAGATGCCGTTGATGTACAACGGCACTGTTCACAAATATGGTTTTGGCTGAGAAAGCGGTCTGCTAGGGTGGGTTCTGTGTACATTTGTAATAACGCAGTTACAGCGAGTACAAAGCAGTTTTTACAGGCGCCAACAGGTCGGACTGATTCACAGTGTCCTGCTCAAACTCATGCCCTGCATCAGAAAGTTTTTCCACGGCAATGTGCAATGAATAGAACTACCCCATCCAACACCTCTTAAACACTAGGAATTTCTCTATGTGGCATTCCATTCCATCGCTTGTAGCTCATCTCTGCCATTTAAAAGGGGACCAAACACTTGTAAATCCATCAATACCCGGCCCCAAAAAGCAGCTGTGCAGCCTGAACTGCTAGACCACCTGCCCTCAAGGCATGTTTCGGCTTCTGGGGCTTCAACAGCTCCAGTCACTATATCCAGCCAGACTGGGGACCACTTCTGGGCAGACTCTTTGCGCCTGCTTTTCTCTCAGCAGAAACAGACCTGCTGGGCGTGGACTCTTCTTAGTTATAGAGAAGATTTGTTGGTGCGGCCGGTGAGTCACTATCCCTCTCGAATGAGAGGACCTTAACTATATATTACAAAGTAACTACAAGTAAGTTGAATGTTAGTATATTCAGACTAGGCATTGAAGTCTGCCATGATAGCGAGATGAATGAATGAATATTGTATTTGTAAAGCGCAACTGTCGCTCCCCAAGGAGATGGTCACTGAAACCTCAGACGGCATTGGAGGCATGTGATGGAACGCGACAAACTAGCAGATACGAGAAAACGGGAGAGGGAGGGAGAGAGGAATAGGGAGAGAGAGAGATTTCAGTTCAGCATCCATTACTTGTGCCCACTGCGCTGGACCCCCATTCGGACTTCGATAGTGGACTTGCAGCTGTACCCTAGAGAGTGATGTCAGACACGTCAACAGTCACATCAGGTAAATCGAACAAACCCTGACCCTAGAGTAAGACAGATGACAAGAGGCAAAGCGGGCTCACAGAATAGGCAGTGTCCAATCACCTTAACTACAGGTAAATGAACATCTGTAATTGCTGTGAGGACAAGAGTCCCTTTCACTGTGATGACAACTTGCTCATCCTGCCCTTTTCTGTTTTTTATGGCATACCCTGTGTGGTTACCTAGGCCCGAGCGACAAGCTGAGCATCTACTGAGGGTCTCACAAGTTTTCTTTGACGTTCTGCAGAGCACGGGTGTCCGTGCCCAAAAATGACCCTCTCCCACGGGAGGGTGGTGTCAGTCAAATCAAAGTAGGCTTCGGAGACACAGACAGACAGTTTGTGGCAGCTGAGACACCTATGAAGGGGCACAGGTCTTTATACCTGCATCCGGGGGGAGCAGTGTCCTACATGTGTGCCTGAGGTACATGTGGTGTGCAAGGGCACTGCTTACATTACGACTGCTGGCCTCTAGGTGGCGCTATTACGAGCAGCATATGAAGGTGCTTCCCTGAACAGGGCAAGGCCTGAAGCAGGCCCTAGGGGTGAGCCACAGAGATTCTACAGCACTTTCTCCCTTCTCTGATTTCTGGCTGCAATCAACATTCACCACCGAGTCACCCCTGAACTGAAGACTGACCCAAGCGGTTCTGCTACCTGGCACCCCTGCCTGCAGATCTGTCAGGATGTCAGCAGACCTCCGGTCATGGTGTCCTGCTAGTGTGCCTTGAGCTACAAAATGTGTTCTCCTCTGCTCCTCCTATCTTAATCTGACAAGGACTGTCTGGAAATCACATTTTGTTCCTGCTGGTGCCTGTCCTTCCTCTATTTTGTGGAAGACCAGGCAGAGATGCTCTCAAGCGGCTCAACGTGACCGCTGTGAATTTTAACCAGTAGTCCTAGTTTTTGATGAATATTGGTCTACTTGAGAAGCAATGTTGTGTGTGTCTACTTCAGAAGAACTCTGGTGCCCCAGCACCGAGGAAATCCAAGTAGGAACAGGATTTGGGAAGGTGGTTTTTGTTACCCCAAGATGGGAAAAAGCACAGGACCCTGGGCACAGCAGCAAGACGAGGCAGCTGTACAGACTGATGAGCCGAGGAGCTTGTCCCAGACCAGTGAAACAAGGACCGAAGCCCAGCAGAAGGTCCACGAGGACCGAAGCCCAGCAGAGAGTCCACGAGGACCGAAGCCCAGCAGAGAGTCCACGAGGACCGAAGCCCAGCAGAGAGTCCACGAGGACCGAAGCCCAGCAGAGAGTCCACGAGGACCGAAGCCCAGCAGAGAGTCCACGAGGACCGAAGCCCAGCAGAGAGTCCACGAGGACCGAAGCCCAGCAGAGAGTCCACGCGGACCGAAGCCCAGCAGAGAGTCCACGCGGACCAAAGCCCAGCAGAGAGTCCACGCGGACCAAAGCCCAGCAGAGAGTCCACGCGGACCAAAGCCCAGCAGAGAGTCCACGCGGACCAAAGCCCAGCAGAGAGTCCACGCGGACCAAAGCCCAGCAGAGAGTCCACGCGGACCAAAGCCCAGCAGAGAGTCCACGCGGACCAAAGCCCAGCAGAGAGTCCACGCGGACCAAAGCCCAGCAGAGAGTCCACGCGGACCAAAGCCCAGCAGAGAGTCCACGCGGACCAAAGCCCAGCAGAGAGTCCACGCGGACCAAAGCCCAGCAGAGAGACCACGCGGACCAAAGCCCAGCAGAGAGTCCACGCGGACCAAAGCCCAGCAGAGAGTCCACGCGGACCAAAGCCCAGCAGAGAGTCCACGCGGACCAAAGCCCAGCAGAGAGTCCACGCGGACCAAAGCCCAGCAGAGAGTCCACGCGGACCAAAGCCCAGCAGAGAGTCCACGCGGACCAAAGCCCAGCAGAGAGTCCACGCGGACCAAAGCCCAGCAGAGAGTCCACGCGGACCAAAGCCCAACAGAGAGTCCACGCGGACCAAAGCCCAGCAGAGAGTCCACGCGGACCAAAGCCCAGCAGAGAGTCCACGCGGACCAAAGCCCAGCAGAGAGTCCACGCGGACCAAAGCCCAGCAGAGAGTCCACGCGGACCAAAGCCCAGCAGAGAGTCCACGCGGACCAAAGCCCAGCAGAGAGTCCACGCGGACCAAAGCCCAGCAGAGAGTCCACGCGGACCAAAGCCCAGCAGAGAGTCCACGCGGACCAAAGCCCAGCAGAGAGTCCACGCGGACCAAAGCCCAGCAGAGAGTCCACACGGACCAAAGCCCAGCAGAGAGTCCACGCGGACCAAAGCCCAGCAGAGAGTCCACGCGGACCAAAGCCCAGCAGAGAGTCCACGCGGACCAAAGCCCAGCAGAGAGTCCACGCGGACCAAAGCCCAGCAGAGAGTCCACGCGGACCAAAGCCCAGCAGAGAGTCCACGCGGACCAAAGCCCAGCAGAGAGTCCACGCGGACCAAAGCCCAGCAGAGAGTCCACGCGGACCAAAGCCCAGCAGAGAGTCCACGCGGACCAAAGCCCAGCAGAGAGTCCACGCGGACCAAAGCCCAGCAGAGAGTCCACGCGGACCAAAGCCCAGCAGAGAGTCCACGCGGACCAAAGCCCAGCAGAGAGTCCACGCGGACCAAAGCCCAGCAGAGAGTCCACGCGGACCAAAGCCCAGCAGAGAGTCCACGCGGACCAAAGCCCAGCAGAGAGTCCACGCGGACCAAAGCCCAGCAGAGAGTCCACGCGGACCAAAGCCCAGCAGAGAGTCCACGAGGAACAAAGCCCCGCAGAGAGTCCACGAGGAACAAAGCCCCGCAGAGAGTCCACGAGGAACAAAGCCCCGCAGAGAGTCCACGAGGAACAAAGCCCCGCAGAGAGTCCACGAGGAACAAAGCCCCGCAGAGAGTCCACGCGGACCAAAGCCCAGCAGACAGCCCACGCGGACCTAAGCCCAGCAGAGAGTCCACGCGGACCTAAGCCCCGCAGAGAGTCCACGCGGACCTAAGCCCAGCAGAGAGTCCACGCGGACCTAAGCCCAGCAGAGTCCACGCGGACCTAAGCCCAGCAGAGAGTCCACGCGGACCTAAGCCCAGCAGAGAGTCCCCGCGGACCTAAGCCCAGCAGAGAGTCCCCGCGGACCTAAGCCCAGCAGAGAGTCCCCGCGGACCTAAGCCCAGCAGAGAGTCCCCGCGGACCTAAGCTCAGCAGAGAGTCCCCGCGGACCTAAGCCCAGCAGAGAGTCCCCGCGGACCTAAGCCCAGCAGAGAGTCCCCGCGGACCTAAGCCCAGCAGAGAGTCCCCGCGGACCTAAGCCCAGCAGAGAGTCCCCGCGGACCTAAGCCCAGCAGAGAGTCCACGCGGACCTAAGCCCAGCAGAGTGTCCACGCGGACCTAAGCCCAGCAGAGTGTCCACGCGGACCTAAGCCCAGCAGAGTGTCCACGCGGACCTAAGCCCAGCAGAGTGTCCACGCGGACCTAAGCCCAGCAGAGTGTCCACGCGGACCTAAGCCCAGCAGAGTGTCCACGCGGACCTAAGCCCAGCAGAGTGTCCACGCGGACCTAAGCCCAGCAGAGTGTCCACGCGGACCTAAGCCCAGCAGAGTGTCCACGCGGACCTAAGCCCAGCAGAGTGTCCACGCGGACCTAAGCCCAGCAGAGTGTCCACGCGGACCTAAGCCCAGCAGAGTGTCCACGCGGACCTAAGCCCAGCAGAGTGTCCACGCGGACCTAAGCCCAGCAGAGTGTCCACGCGGACCTAAGCCCAGCAGTGTGTCCACGCGGACCTAAGCCCAGCAGTGTGTCCACGCGGACCTAAGCCCAGCAGTGTGTCCACGCGGACCTAAGCCCAGCAGTGTGTCCACGCGGACCTAAGCCCAGCAGTGTGTCCACGCGGACCTAAGCCCAGCAGTGTGTCCACGCGGACCTAAGCCCAGCAGTGTGTCCACGCGGACCTAAGCCCAGCAGTGTGTCCACGCGGACCTAAGCCCAGCAGTGTGTCCACGCGGACCTAAGCCCAGCAGTGTGTCCACGCGGACCTAAGCCCAGCAGTGTGTCCACGCGGACCTAAGCCCAGCAGTGTGTCCACGCGGACCTAAGCCCAGCAGTGTGTCCACGCGGACCTAAGCCCAGCAGTGTGTCCACGCGGACCTAAGCCCAGCAGTGTGTCCACGCGGACCTAAGCCCAGCAGTGTGTCCACGCGGACCTAAGCCCAGCAGAGTGTCCACGCGGACCTAAGCCCAGCAGAGTGTCCACGCGGACCTAAGCCCAGCAGAGTGTCCACGCGGACCTAAGCCCAGCAGAGTGTCCACGCGGACCTAAGCCCAGCAGAGTGTCCACGCGGACCTAAGCCCAGCAGAGTGTCCACGCGGACCTAAGCCCAGCAGAGTGTCCACGCGGACCTAAGCCCAGCAGAGTGTCCACGCGGACCTAAGCCCAGCAGAGTGTCCACGCGGACCTAAGCCCAGCAGAGTGTCCACGCGGACCTAAGCCCAGCAGAGTGTCCACGCGGACCTAAGCCCAGCAGAGTGTCCACGCGGACCTAAGCCCAGCAGAGTGTTCACGCGGACCTAAGCCCAGCAGAGTGTTCACGCGGACCTAAGCCCAGCAGAGTGTTCACGCGGACCTAAGCCCAGCAGAGTGTTCACGCGGACCTAAGCCCAGCAGAGTGTTCACGCGGACCTAAGCCCAGCAGAGTGTCCACGCGGACCTAAGCCCAGCAGAGTGTCCACGCGGACCTAAGCCCAGCAGAGTGTCCACGCGGACATAAGCCCAGCAGAGTGTCCACGCGGACCTAAGCCCAGCAGAGTGTCCACGCGGACCTAAGCCCAGCAGAGTGTCCACGCGGACCTAAGCCCAGCAGAGTGTCCATGCGGACTTAAGCCCAGCAGAGAATCCACGCGGACCAAAGCCCACCAGACAGTCCACAAGAAGCAAAGCCCAGCAGGGAGTCCCCAAATACCAAAGCCCAGCAGACAGTCCTGCGTGAGGTCGTCTCAAACAAGAGAGCCACCCAGGAGCCACCAGGCTCCTGCAGGCCAGCTGGCCAGTACTAACATGAAGAGGGTTAAGGGCCTGGCGAGTGCAGGGCTGCATGCCAGGTGAGTCCGGGCCCATGCCGTTTCCCGACTCCGTGGAAGTCCAGGTCACTCCTTTCCCAGCCCGAGAGCGCCCAGAGGGTTTTCGACTCTTATTCCAGGTCTCTCAAAAGTTACTGTCAGCAAGATGCGGCATGCACTTAAGAGTTCGCTGGCACAGAAGACTGCATGCCGGGAAACAACATGAGCAGGAAACAACTAAGCAGTTTAGTGCAGAAAAGGTGCCACCTGAAGACGCCACAACAAAGGTCGGATCTCAGATCCTATCTTTCAAACTCCCGCCAGACAAAAAACATCTCCGAGGTGCACAGGTACAGGACGAGGGGCTTGCTGGGCAGAGCACCAACTTTAGAACTAAGACCTGCACTTTCATCCCTATGTCTGTAACTTAAAACTGTGATCTTCGGCAAAACAATCTCTTTGCGTGTTTCTGCAAATGGGCTTACTTCACTCAAGAACCTGGCAACCGGTTGGTGTCAAGTGGGCAGGGGAGGTGGGATGATAAAAAGTCTATTCAAAGGTGATCTCCCCTTTTAAGGCGTTCCATGTTAGCGCGTGGGATGAGGGAGTCTATCCTAAAATACTTAATCGCTGGTCTCTCCTCATTGGTGCTTTGCGTCCCTCTTCTGAGCTTTCAGCGCCCTGAGCCCACTGGCCGATGTCAGAGGAGCTGCACACGGATAGGCCGCCCCAGGCGGCTCAGGGCATCGCATGCCTGTGGTGCAGATAAACATCACCGCAACTTTTACACCCAGAAGGAGGCGCCTGAACAGGTCACTAGAAAATGTGTGCTCAAGATCCGAGCCGTGATTATGGACGTCAGACAAAAACACCAGCCGTGTGCACAGGAGAGGGAGGAGAGCTCCCAGGGAGGAGGCCTGGACCCCACAGACCTGCGGACTGTATGCTGTAGACACTCCTCCTGGCCCTAAGATGTCTCAGCAGCAAGAGCCGTCTGCCACTACGAAAGAGGCACCCGTCTTTGCCCCTCTAAAGAGAGTAGGATGTAAAATGTAAAGTACTGGAACGCAGATGGCGTAGAGACTATGCCCCTGAATCAAAATCAACCTATAAAATGGCAAAAAAAACTTACCATAATCTCTGCAAACTAGCTCGCGCTGAATTTGTTTCAACCACTATTTCTGCTGCATTAAACTGCTCCAAAACACTATTTAACACAGTGAAGGAGCTGGCTGGCTCTGCCACTCTAGCCAGCCCCCCTCCACTAAATAAACGCAAATGCGAGGAACTCGCCTTTTTCTTCGTCCAAAAAGTCGATTAAATTCACTCTGACATAGTGTGTAACGGGCGCGATAACCCCCTTTCCTCGCAACCTGCGTATTCCTTCCAATCTGTTTTCACACTGCGCACAATGGACTCTGCTCGTCCTGACCAGGATACGACGCAATACACCCCCACTTACAACCTGGACATATGGTCCCCTCTTACTTCAACCTCTTTTAAAAAGACCCTCGGAAGTATCAAATCAGGATCACCTAAGGACCCCTTGCCTATTTCAGTGCTCAAGCAGCTAGAGTCACCATCCCTGCTTGCCATCATGGATCTTCTAAATGCCTCCCTAAAAGAAGCTACAGTTCCCCATGACTGGAAGCATGCCATGGTGGTCCCACTCCTTAAAAAGGCCAACGCTGACCCTGACTTATCATCCAATTATCGACCTATCTCTTTGCTGCCGGCCTTTTCCAAAATTCTGGAGAAACACATACATTCCCAACTCACTAAATTTGTCGAAGACCAAAAGCTTCTCCACCATTCCCAATCCGGTTTTAGAGCCGGTTTCTCTACCGAGACCACCTTACTAGGAGTAACGGAAAGGCTACGTCACCATCTGGATGCTGGCGACACGGTCGCCCTCATCCTACTTGACCTCAGCGCGGCATTCGACACGGTATGCCCAAGTGGAGAAGTGTGGCTCACTGGTTAGAGCGGCAGACCCTGATGCAGAGATCTGGCCCGGGACCAGGGTTCAATTCCCGCCTCGGCGGGTCTTGGGCTCAATTTCCTCGGACCTGATAATTCTCGCCTCGGTGCCTATTCTAATCATGGGTCCCACTCTGCAACTCTGGGCAATAGCTTGCTTAATCTCCACAACGGCCCCAACAGCGCTGGGATGCCTGGCTTCAGCCTGGGGGTGCCCAGGAGTGGACATTTCACAGGGAAAAGCCAGGAAGGGTTCCACAGCGGTATGCGTACAGCCCCTGGACACCCCTTTGGGGGTATGGGTGCGCTTTACAAGTACAAATTTCATTTCATTTCATTTCATACCACACTAGTAAAAACGCTCAGCTCTCTAGGCATTGGCGGCTCGGCCCTCAGCTGGCTCATCTCTTTTCTCTCCAACCGCACTTTTCAAATCTTTTCCTCCACTACCAGCTCTGACTTTCATTCTCTACCTCACGGGGTGCCCCAGGGCTCTATCCTCAGCCCCCTACTTTTTAATCTATATGTCAGACCTCTGGCCAACGTCGCGGATGCAGCAGGGATGTCCCTGTTCACCTATGCTGACGATTCCCAAATCATCTTTTCTCTCTCCACGAACAAAGCAGCCGGGCCATCCCATCTTCAGCTGGGCCTGGGAAAAATTGCATCCTGGATGCAGACCAATTACCTCAAATTAAACTGAGAGAAAACAGAGGTTCTGGTTCTGGGCAAAAACAAAGATCTCTGGGGCCCACAACACTGGCCTAGTGTGATGGGTGCTCTCCCCCTCCCCTCCAGCAAAGTCTGCAACCTAGGTGTTATCATTGACGACCAACTTTCTATGCACCATCAGACAGTCAAGGTAGCAGCCACCTGCTTTACCATCTTGAAGTGGCTAAGAAAGATCATCTGGATGTTGCCAGAGCCCACGCAGAAAACAGTAGTCTAGGCCCGCATCACCTCGAGACTGGACTACTGCAATGTCCTCTACCTCGGATCTAACAAGGCGGTGACGCGCAGGCTTCAGCTGGTCCAAAACTCTGCCACAAGACTACTTTGCAGGGTACCCAGAACGACCTCGGTCTCAGGCCACGAGAGACCTGCACTGGCTCAGGGTAGAGAACCGTATTAAGTTCAAAGCCCTGAGCTATATGTTCAAAATTAAAACAGGTGTTGCCCCCAAATATCTTCAAGCCATGGTCAACCCTTATGTGCCCTCCAGGTGCCTCCGTTCATCCACTCAAGGGAACTTTACTGTGCCCAGAATAAAGCTATCCCGGATGGGAGGAAGGTCTTTCTCCTACCTCGGCCCCTTGCTATGGAACTCACTTCCTAAAGCCATCCGTAACGAAACGGCATACAAACAATTTCGGAAATCTCTGAAGACTTGGCTCTTCAACCAGTAATCAACTTAGCTGCCTTTTGTTCTTCTGCTTCGCTCCGGCGCCGGGAAACCCTTTTTGGGTAGCTGCTGCGCCTTACAAGTTTAATAAATAAATAAATAAATAGGATGTCGTGCAACGGCCAGAGCTGCCGACTTTGGAGCCGGGAAACCAGGTTCGAGTCTCGGCGTAGGCTCAACATCACATCTTGTGACTCTGGGCAAATCACTTAATATCCACGTGCCTACCGAAAATGAATGTGTCCTTCTGTAATGTACTGGTGCTCATGTAGCGCTCTAATATCATCGGGTCGAGTTCGCTCTATATAAAACTGCAGAAATAAAGAGAACAATTCCTGGGGTAAAACACGTAAAATAAGAAGTCTGTGGCTACCATGAGGCCGGTTCGCATAAGGCAGTGAATGAAGGTGGCTGATCCAATGCCACACACCCCCTTTAGATGTTGCACTCAGATGCTGTCTCAACCAGGCGCGCAACGCCCATTGGGCTCAAAGGGCTTCAGCTTCAGCCCCCCCCCCAGCGTGTATGTCAGCCCGGGCTGAGACAGCGTCCCGGGCTGGCGACCTTCTTATTGCAGTCGCACCCGAGTACTTCACAGGTCTTTAAGAGACCATTTACTTGTTAAAGAGGCTTTGTTGTGTTGTCACCACTTCTTAGAGCCCCTGCAGGTCCACTGTGCCCCTATTGCTGGAAGACTTAGCCCCCCCCCGAAATTAGGCTCTAGTTGCGCCTCTGGTCTTAACCCAACAATCAATGCAAAGGAAACATTCCCCATGACTGCTCCCTAATCACATGGTTTCAGCCCCAAAACCGAATGGAATGAAATTTTCGCTAAAGAAACCTCATTTTTTACCGGCATCAACCATCCCAACTAAAGGAGGTCCACCAATCTCAGACTCGACCGACCGTGGCCACGTGCAGCGACATACAGCCATGCAGGCCACTCCCTGCCGGCTGAATGGGTTTAATGTCTCATTTACATTCATTGAAAGGCCGCCCCGGCTGCACTTAGCGCGGCTGTAAATGGCACGTTAGCCATGCACCATAAACCACAAGGTCAAAGGTTACCTCAGACTGCAGCTAAACGGCAGGAGGAAGGGATGTATTTCAACAATGTGTGCAGTGTATTTCAGGAGCACTACAGCTCTCTAGCTGGAAGGTTTCAGTCGATAAACTCTATAGTATTACGGCTCAGGGCGGTAAATTATTGTATTATAAATACTGTGCTTTTATAAAATAGGTGGGAAAATTACGCCAAGCGATTGGTCCAATGGGGTCACATGACCACCCTTCATTGCATGCCTCTAACTGAAGCCTTGATGGTCCCAGAGCTGTATCCCTGCATCAGAGCCACCGGTTACCAGCACCAGTTAACCTTTTGGAAGAACACACCATAAAGGGTCTTACTTAAAATTTTAGAAGCCATTACAATCCTCAGACTTCTCCACTTAAAAGGAATTACTTCCAAAACAAAAATAAATACCAGTCAATAGTTTGGCGGGTGGGTGCAAGCAGAGATGTAAACTCCTGGGCCTATGGTAAGCTGTAAGCAGCTGGTCTCCCTCGCACAGACCTTGCTGCCCCTGGTCTGGGGTGGGCACACGGAGACAGTGGGAAGAACAGGTGAAGAAGGCTTTACGCAGTGTCGTGTCCTTGCTTTTCACAGGCCGCTCAGCAGGACATAGATGAGGAGAGGCGGAGGGCGGGACAAGGAGCACACCCTGTTTTGGAGCGCAGCCTTTTAACCTGGATGACGTCACGGCCGCTAACCCTGGCACTTAGGTGAACCACAATCAACGGGCTCTCGCTGAAATTCTACAGGTTTAGGAATTCTGAGCAGTATAACACACAGGACGGCGGACCATCAGGGCCGCACTTCGCTGTTCTGTTTCTTTTACTGTGTGTTTTATATTTTATATGCAAACGTGCACAACACTTCCTGCACCTGCCGTGGTTCGGTGCAACTGCAACGCAGAACAAAATTCTTGAATCTTGGAATGGTGCACCATCAGACTTGTTGTCCACAGTCAATAAAAATATGCGCAAGATCAGATAATCCTTTTAATTCTTTATTTGTTCAATTCAAATTCTTTGAATCAACGCACAACATCCAGCCAACGCGTTTCGTTCAGTTTACACTTGAACTTCATCAGGGCTTGTTCAATAATAACTCATTGGGATGTCCAAGTTCCTCTTAAAATGCTGTATATGTACAGTTAGACATGTGTATTTTTCCCAAAAATTCTATGATCCACACATTGGGTATAATTTTATTTTTCAATTCTAATCTTGAAACTCATTGTCCAAAGCAAGTATTTGTCGAGTTACAAAGCGGCGTGAGGATGCTTGGAGTTCTCTCACGAAGGCAGTGCGTATGCCCAGAGTCTGTGCTCCTGTTGGCCCCCAAAACGATCCTTACGTAGCTTTGTGGCACTTGAGCGGAAGTTCTGGTGTGCAAACTCATTCCCATTGTTTTTTACATACTTTAATATATTTTGTGATGCATAATGTCCAGCAGATCGTTTGTCTTTTTCAGCTCTTACCCCCAACTTCTCAAAAAACATTCCTTCAACAGGGGGCATGTTGTATTGTTTCCAACATTGTTACACTGTTGCTCACTTGAGCGAGAAATCTGTTTGGCAAGCACATTCTTTTTTAGATCAAACAGTATTATATGCCATAGAGCATTAAAATTAATATATTTTTAGCTATGTTGCACAGCAGTAAAGGGTGTCTAAAAATAATTGTGAAAGCCAGTAGCTTCATAGGTGAGAGCTACTGGTTTCCCAATGCTCTTTATACATGGGGGGTGGGGACTTCCATGGCTGAAATCAATCACAACAACACACCCATCTTAGATGCGCAAAAAAAAAAAATCCTGGTCCTGTTTTTTTGCCAGTGACACCATTTTACTTTCTATGACGTCAATGGGGTTACCAATCCGATTTCTGCAGCTGATGCGGTCTTTCCATTAACTTATTGTTAGAAATGGGGGTCTCTAGTTGGCAAGGGTTTGCACCTTTGTCCAAATAGGGACCCTTCTTCCTAGTCAGGATAAGGGAGTTACACTCCTAAAATAACCCCTGCTCACCCCCCTTGGTAGCTTGGCACGAGCAGTCAGGCTTATCTTAGAGGCAGTGTGTAAAGCATTTGCACATAACCAACAGTAATACAGTGTAAGCACTACAAAAGGACACCACACCAGTTTAGAAAAATATCCAATATTTTTATATACTTAAGACAAGACCAAAAACGATAAAAATCCACAATACAGTACTTAAAAATCTTCAGTTATCAAAATATGCTTGAAAAACAGTTCCTTGATGTCGATAGCTCCGTCCGGGGCTATCACGGCGTCGTGAGCAAACAAATCCAAACAGTTCTTGCTGACCGCGGCGTCGGGGGCCAGCTACGGTGTCGGGAAGACCCGCAAATAGTACCTTTTAGAAATGCAGGGCGTCGGCGATCTCTCGTTCAGCTTCCGAAAGCACGGCGTCTGCAGGCGTCGGTTACGGAGGTCGGTGCAGGAGTCGTCGGGGCCCTCGAAGTCACACGCGTTGCAGATCGAACTCCTCTCTGTTGAAGTCAGGAGCGATGGCGTCGGGTGCTGCGGTGCGAAGTGCAGCGGTGCGGCGTCCTCAGGTCGCGGTGCGAGCAGCGGCTCGGTGGCGGCGTCGGATGGCGGCGGTGAGACCAGGGTCGCGGTGCGAAGTGAATGCTGTGCTCGTCGCGGTGCTGACGAGTCGCGGTGCAAGCAGCGTCGTCGTCGTTGAAGCGCTGTCGTCGGCTGACGAACTGGAGTCGATGGCGCCGGCAGGCCAAGGCTGCGGTGCGGGATGAGGGCGGTGCGTGGTGTATCTTTACGAGCGGTGCCCTCGAACCACGGTGCAAGCAGCGGCGTTGATTTCGGCGTGGAGCGGCGTCGTCTGGGATACCAAGGCGTCGTCGTGAAGCGAGGCGGTGCGGAGTGCGGTGCCCACAGGTCGCGGTGCGAGCAGCGGCTCGGTGGCGGCATCAGCAGGCGTCGGTGAGACCAGGGTCGCGTTGCGGCGGTGCCCTCTGTGGTGCCATCAGGACACGGAGTCGGCAGCGTCGTCGGGTTGCTTTTTCTTCTGTTGCAGCACAAAACACACAGTCCCCAGTGCTGAGGGCAGAAGAGCTTGAAGTCTTTGCTGTGTCTGAGACTTCTTGAACAGGGGGCAAGCTCTACCTCAAGCCCTTGGAGAAACTCACAAAAGTAGATTGCAGAAAGTTCAGTCCAGTCCAGTCCTTTCACTGCCCAAGACAGAAGCAGCCACTGCAGGCCAACTCAGCAAAGCACACAGCAAAGTGGTAGTCCCTCCTCACAGCTTCTCCAGCTCTTCTTCTTGGCAGTCTTCTTGGTCCAAAAGAGTTCTAAAGTTCAGGGGTCTGGGCCCCAATATTTATATCCCAAAATCCTTTGATCTCTTAAGCAGAGAGTGTTTGTGCCCAGCCAGAACCAGTTCTGCCTTCTCTGGTGTGACTTCCAGGCAGGAGGTGGAGACGGCATTGTCAGAGGCAGACCAGGCCCTTTGAGGTGCAAGGAAATCTCCTCCCCCTTCCCCAATTGCAGCCCAGGTCTATTCAGCCCTTTCCTGACCCACCTAGACTATTTGGAGCCACTCCTGCTCCCCAGCCTTCTGTCATCCAAAACCCAGACAGGCAATCCACATTCCATCAGAGGCACACGGGATAACTGAGCAAGAAAATACCTACTTTCTAAAAGTGGTATTTTCAAACACAGAATGTAAAAATCACCTTCACTAAAAGATGCATCTTTAGATTCTGAGTTCAGGCATACTAAACTTTATTTTCCTACCTAGTTCCCAGGGCCAGTTATGTTTATAAGATGCTATTAACAAACTTCCCATTCTGTCCTATGGGGAACAGGTAGCCTTGCAATAGTGAAAAACGAAATTGGCAGTAATTCACTATCAGGACATGCCACACACACCAGGGCATGTCCTACCTTTCACATACACTGCACCCTGCCCACAGGGGTACCTTGGGCCTACCTTAGGGGTGGCTGACATGTAAGAAAAGGGAAGGTTAGGGCCTGGCAAGTGGGTGCACTTGCCAAGTCGACATGGCAGAACCAGACAGCGCACAGGCTCTGCAATGGCAGGCCAGAGTCACATTTACGGGCTGTTTGTGTGGGTGGCAGAATCCAGTGCTGCAGCCCACCAACAGCATTTGATTTACAGGCCCTGGCACACGCAGTGCACTTTACTAGGGGACTGACACATAAATCAAATAGGCCAATCATGGAAACACCAATCCATAACACATTTTACCACAGGAGCACTTGCACTTTACCACTGATCAGCAGTGAGAAAAGTGCGCAGAAACACTACGCCAGCAAAAACAGAGTCAAAACCGGGAGGTCAGAAAGCAAAAACTCAGGGGAAACACGCCAAAAGATGCCAAGTCTAACACTTATCCAGATGGTATATCACTCTCCTAGAACTCTTAAGCTTCCATAGAACCCTTAAGACCCTCCCAATCCCCCGAACAGGTATAGAATAGGTGATTACGGAAGCGGGGTTACCGTTTGTACTGAAGCATCCTTCCATTGACTCCTTGGAAGAATGTCATTCTGTGCTTTACAGTCCAATATGGAGTGAATGTGAGCTCCTAATTTCTGGAGATTTAGAAGATGCACGCTTGGTCTGCAGCCATTTTTAGTTCTGAAATTTGGGGATGCCCAAATTGCTCCAAACCAACAACTGCTGACAACACCTTTAAAAAAAGACCCCCTGGCTCCCATCTGGCAACCTGCTGATCCCTTTCTCCGGGAGGACAAGGAGGGTCCCATCTTTTGGCTTTTTTCAACCCCCTTCTGCATTGTGCATTGACTCTGCTAGCGCTACCCTGGTATAAGCAGATTTATGTGACTTTACCGAACATGAGATTTGTGGACTTCTGCCACGAGTCTAGGCAAACTACACCAGGGATAAACTTGGTAAACTACACTTCGTTGTCTGACTGAATCATATTTAAAAATGAAAAGTGCCAGAGTTAGAAGGCAAATCACCTCTAAAACACTTCTGTTCTTAAAACACAGATTGAGGATTCTCCTACTGGCTGTTTTACTTCTAGGTGGAAAAAGGCGACCCCCAGCGCAAAATGGTGCCACAGATGTTATGATCAAGGAATTAGAGGTTCAAATTTTATTTTGTGTCCTCTTCATTTTTCACAGCAAAAAAAAACACAGATGGCCTGCTTATAAGAAGTAGAGATACATGGCGGCCCATTTAGTCACGAACCCGGTGCCCATCCACTAGCTACCTTCTGCAGTCTCCAGATATTGGTTACCTCCAGGGTTGGCTCGGCAGAAGACCCTAAACCGGTTCAGATAAAATCAGATTATATCTGACACCAGAGTAAGTTCACTAACTTCACCGCACACTTAATATGCGGAGCCCCTATTGTTATTAAGGCTGCAGCCTTACGGTTTATCTTATATCAGTCCTGAACTATTCCTGGCCATCTCTGACATTTCCCGCTACGAGGTCCTAACTCATCGTCTTATGCATGTTTGCATAAACTCCATTTAAGGAACTGCAATGTGATTGTATTTTTGTGACAAGTTTTATGGACATTCAGACCCGGAATAAACTTCTCCTGGTTCTGAAAATAGAAGGTAGAGCAGCCAAATTAATGTGTCGGAGATCCACTCTGGCTGGAAAGAGATCTGCTGGCAGAAAATGGAGCTCGGCCAGCGGAAGAATACTCCAGAGAGTCCTAACTTCGAGGCCATTATTTAAGCACAATGCAAATTATGGAAGTTTTCAACTTCTTGGCTCATATTTTTGGTATGTGAAATTTACTGTAAAAAAGACAATTAAGCGAAATTACATTCTCTAGAATTTCTCCAGTACTCTCAGTGCAAGGGGTCTTTCTTAATTTTAGTTATTTTGGGATTCTTGTACAGAGCGAACAAACCTGAATGGAGGTTTATGTGGCTTCAAAAAGCCAGGGGATGACGTTATACACAGCGCCTTTTTAATGCGCATGTAGTGCACGCCTCGTTAACACTTCTATGCGCAAGCTCCCCCTGTTCTTTTTGAATCTTGATACTCGTCCGGCGGAGCTCAAACCGCATGGCCGATTCCCGGTGGAGCTGCACCGACCGCTATAGTGGCGATTGGCCCTGGCACACCGCTTTGGCCGTCACCTACCCAGCAGGACTGCGGACATTTGTCTCGCCTTTTTCCCCGCCGCTGTCTCCTTCCAATTGGTCTCCCAGCTCCCCCTGTTCTTTATGAATCTTGAAACTCGTCCGGCGGAGCCCGAACCGCATGGCCGATTCCCGGTGGAGCTGCACCGACAGCTATAGGGGAGATTGGCCCTGGCACACCGCTTTGGCCGTCACCTACCCAGCCGGACTTCGGACATATGTCTCGCCTTTTTCTCCGCCGCTGTCTCCTTCCAATGGACTCCCAGCTCCCCGTTTTTTTTTTTTTTTTTAATCCTGACACTCGTCTTGCCAATAACTCCTGTATTGAATTTGTAATTTTTCTGTAATTAATGTGAAATTTCTGTAACTGGTAACACGCTGTTTCCTTATATAAAGCGCTCTGATACCTCCGGGTCTAGCTAGCGCTATATAAAACTCTAAATAAATAAATAAATAAGCAGCCAATGCGATTAAAAGAATGGTTGTGGAGGACAGCTTTTGCCATGAGTGGAAGACATCAACGCGAGTTTGTACCTAAAATGTTACATAGTTGTACCGCAATTAAGTTTTCCTTATTGTTTGGGTGAGGTCCTTCCGTTCCCCATCCCTGGAACCAACCAGAAGACGGGGGATGTGTTTCCAAGGCGTGGTGTCCATTCAGGACAATCACAGTCAAGTGCGCTTGGAGCGCAGTACTTAAAAGGTAAAGAAATGTAGGTGACAGGGCCTAAAATCTACCGTGCAAGGCTGGTGTCCCAGCTTCCCACCATCACTGCCGGTATCACCTACCACCAATGCATCGACATCTGGACCCACAAGACATACAGCTAGTGCTGTAGAACCAAGCGCTGCACAGTAATGCTTTAAGATCACAATGTATGGGTTTGCAAAGCTCTTGCAGAGGCAAACATGCACTGGCTCCCCTAGGGTACATCAGTCCTAGCTTCTAGGCTGCAGAACATCCAACTACTTGCTGTAGGAGTAAATTCATTTTAGGAACTTTAATCACAACTCATTGTACAGGGAGGAATCGCCATAAGTAGTCATCGCGAATGTGCGACGAAGGCATTACTGCGTAAATATCACTCTACTAGAGAGTCATGAAGGGTGCATCTTGCTTATGTCGCCACCTTACTCTGTCGACAGCGTATGCTAAACATGGCTGATATTAATTGACTGAAAGCATGATTACCACAGGCCAATGAAGTGACATTTCCTATGACAATTGCACGAAGAATGAAATAAATCAAAGCACCCGTTATGACACAACAAAACAAGATCAAATTATCAGCAATGAAGTAAGGACGACAAGACACATTGTCTGAGTACTGGAGACAGTGCTTAATTTGAGCTGGTGGTTGCAGCACTGTGTTTGGGAGCTGGACTTATTTTTAAGCGTCAGACTTTGACCCAGAAAAACAGAGAGAAAAGGAAATACAAGGAAGAGAAAGATGGAAAAACAGTGGCAAAGAGAGGAATCAGGGGGGAATAGAAAGCTAGATGGATAGATTGGTTGATGAAACGAAATGAAAACTAGACTATTTGGTAACCCCCACATTTGGCAGTGGGGCTGGCAGGTTTAAAAAAAAAATTAAGAAAAGGAAGAGGCCCGCACTTATTATTTTCCAAATAAAGACAGCGAGGCAGGTAGAGTAGAGCGAGCACAGCAGGAGACCCAGGCAGCACCACCACCTTAAGTTCAATTTAGCTCCCACAAATAAATCCGGGGTCTGAGAAATCCGTCCCAGGACCTAACACTGGCAAACACCGGTACAAGTTAAGCACTGGAGGAGATAGGTCAATTAGCAGCCCCACCAAACCCATCAGTGGTGGCTCACCCCTGTTCATACGCGCTCCTCCTAGAGGAAGGAAGGCTTTGACTGGAGAAGACAGCTAGATGTCAGGGATAATTGAAATGCAATGAAAGTAGATATTCTTGTATCTGAGCGCAGCTAATAGTGTAGGAATGCGCATCCTCCTCAATGGTGTAGTCAATGCTTTATTCACACCCCTTGAAAGAGATCTAGAAATGAAATCCCAGCGCACTATTTCCAAAGGGCTGCAAGATAACCTTCCACAGTCTGGAAGGATGTGGGATTTTGTCACCGGTTTCTATTGACATCTTTTACCGTCTTGAACCAGACTTAGCCTCACAAAAGTCTTCTGGAGCATTGAACCTCTGCCCGGCAGCATTATCAGACTTATTAAAGAACAAGCCTTACAGATAGGGGCAGGCTGAAAATTAAAACCACATTTTAATTTACATTGGTCAACTTAAACTGAAGAATTTGGTAGACAGATATGCCTGCAATGCTGAACACGCCCCCCCGTGCAGCGTAACTTGATATGACTGTCTGATCCCCACCCCCCCCCGCCACTGATCTTGCACTTCTCTTTTTATCACATTTCTGGTGCAAAGCGTGCACCATCCTAAGCTGCCCTTTGGTGTCTTCGTCCTTGTTTCACATGTGACCTCCAGAAATGTATACAATATTCCTGGTGCTGCCCGACCAATGAGTTCTATCCTGCTCATAAAGTTACTTTTCCATGTAATAGGGCGCCTGCCCATGCTGACTGCCCTTACCACTGTCCGCCCTGCCTTCTATCCTGTTATCCATTCTAGGTTCAGGGGCTAAATCCTTGCAATTTCTACTTGATTTCCATCAATTTCTTTGGGATCAAACTTCTAAAGGTCTCAGACCATTTCCTCCAAACGGAAGCTGCAGAAACATATCAAACACTTCACAAGCACAGATGATTAGGTCTCGCCTATGCAGCGCGCATCCGTGGCATAGAGGAGACCTTTAGCCATCGGTTCCCTTTTTCCCCCAAAAACGTGCACGCGTTCCATTGCCTTCAATGGCAACGCTTGCACGTGTGGCAATTGCCTTGCGGGAGCGAGCGGCAGCGCCATATGGCATCAATTATCGCCGCTGGCTCCCTCAAGGGAATCGGCAGGCCCCCCTCCTGCCGTGCGAGGCGCGCTTTTGCTTGTTTCATTTCTCATTAGGGTCACTTTTCTGATTGTGTGATTGATCCTGTATGGCTATGACAAAGCTGGGATAGCCTTTTTTTGTTCCACACATTTTCTAGCGCTGCAATTTTGTCGCTTAACTGGTGAGTTTGCCGCACGGCTCTCCTGGCCCCTGGAGTGGCTAAGTCTCAGTCATCTGATGAATGTGGGGTTGGGCTTGCTTTTGATTTGCTGCTCTGACACTGGTTGCTTCTTATGTGTTGTTGCAGCATTTCAGTAGGCCAGCCTTTGATTTGTCATCTGGGCTTTTCTGCCACCTGCTTTTGATTTTAACATGTCAGATATATTTCCAGAGGTTCTAAGGACACCCTCGTACAAGTTAATTGTGTAAATAGTCATCGCAGGGGGTTTCTCCTCATATGTAGACATGCATTTATCATTCGTGGTAATAGCAAATCGCGTGCCGCATTACAACTTTACCACATAACAAACCATACAGTACTTAGTGTAGGCTTCTAAAGTATCACATACATCTTCCCGGCATCACTGAGTTCTTTTTTTAAAAAAACAATGATTTAGCTTTTCTTCTCAGTGCCAGGTATGCAATCAGCAGCGTTTCTGGCTGGCTTTTAAGGATGGTATTTGTAAAGGATTTTCATGCACTGGTGCTGAGCTCTGTGGGATGCACAATTTCAGCCGCACCACCTCTGTGGATTGACAATTGCATTTCCTGCACTGCTTGTCCTCTGCAAACATTCTGTGGTGGAATTTATAGTTATGTATTTCAAAGCTTTCATGCTCTTATCTATTTGTAAAGTAAAAAAAAACTTCCTTGAGACAGTGGGGTGGAGCTTTGACTGGAGTTATGGCTCTGTTTTTCTTTTCAGATTCCTTTGCAGCAGGCAAGGTCAGGAATTTGGAAGGAATGTCTGTGCTTGCTGCTGATAAGGGCTCCTCTTCCCAGATTTTACAAGGCTGTTCTTAACCGTTAGGTTTTTCTTTTGCACGTATTTCTATTTCAGTTGTATTTTTTCTGTTTTTTAGGCTTCACTTCTTACTGTAGTGGAGTGGAGATATGTACAAAGCTTTTTTTCAGCTCGCAAACGGCCCGATTCGCAGAATCTGGGCGTCTGTGACCTGACAAAAGGAGTTTTAAATGTACAAAGCCCAATTTGCGATTCGCTATTAGCAAGGGGTGTCCCAAGTGCGGCCCTACCTAATAATGAATTGCAGAGGCATGCAAGAATGTTTTGCGACTGGAATGCGATTGCAAAACATTCAATAATTTACCGACTATGTGAAGGAGGTGGTGACCAATTCGCAAATAGGAAGGGTCCCCAAGGGACCCCTTCCCCTTTGTGAATGTGGGCAACAACATTTTTAGGTCTCGGCCTGCACCAGCGCTTGCGCTGGTCTGGCCGAGAGTTTTAGTGAGCGGGTTGTGGAAGTGCAAACCCACTGGCTTTCGGCTGGCGACCAGCTTGCGTTCACGATAGAGTGCACGCGCGCAGCTGCCATCTGGGTTTCCTATCTCTTCCTCATTTCCTCGTCATGGCTCATTAACTCTCTGGACTCTGATGTTTCAATCGCAGCAGCAGCTCACATTACCAACTGACGGCCCTGGACTACAGTCACATGAAAAACAACAGCGATTAGCATTGAAATGCAAGCTTTTTTTTGTCTAGTTAGAAATATTGCTTCGGTGGGTTGATTTCACCTTATATCGCTTTTTGTTTTATATTGGGAGTCACAGCCTAATTACCAGTATTTTTGTCTCACTCTGTTTTTTTCTTTAATATTTATTCGCGCAAAGCACAAAGCTATATTTAAGGTTACTTTTTCGCGTCACTTCTTCACTCTATTTAAACTCCACCCCCCCCCACTATTATTGTCTCTCTCCCCTCTCTAATTCTCTCTACTTAATTAACTCTCCCCTCTCTATCTTTTTTAGCCTTTCATTCTCTCTCACCCCTTTATCTGTTTCTCTTTCAAACTCCTTCATTCACTCTCTCTCCCCTTCTTTCTCTCTCTCTATCCCGCTCCACTCTTTATTCTATGTACACCCTTTCTCTCTCTTTCTCTCTCACCACCCTCTCTAATTGGGCATTATATCTTCACTCTATCTCTCACTCAGCATCACCACAGCATCACTCAGCGCAACCACAGCATCAATCAGAGCCAGCACAGCATCAATCAGAGCCAGCACAGCATCAATCAGAGCCAGCACAGCATCACTCAGCACCAACATAACATCTCTCAACGCCATCACAGCATCACTCAACGCCATCACAGCATCACTCAGTGCAACTACAGCATCACTTAGTGCAACCACAGCATTACTCAGCACAACCACAACATCACTCCGCGCCACCACAGCATCACTCAGCACCACCATAGCTTCACTCAGCGACACCACATCATCACTCAGGGCCAACACTGCATCACTCAGGGCCAACACTGCATCACTCAGCACCACCACAGGATGACTCCGCACCACCACAGGATGACTCAGCACCACCACAGGATGACTCAGCACCACCACAGCATCGCTCAGCACCACCACAGCAACGCTCAGCACCACCACAGCATCGCTCAGCACCACCACAGCATCGCTCAGCACCACCACAGCATCGCTCAGCACCACCACAGCATCACTCAGCGCCACCACAGCATCACTCAGCGCCACCACAGCATCGCACCGCCACAGCATCGCTCAGCACCGCAACAGCATCGCTCACCGCCGCCACAGCATCACTACAGCGCCACCACAGCATCACTACAGCGCCACCACAGCATCACTACAGCGCCACCACAGCATCACTACAGCGCCACCACAGCATCACTCAGCGCCACCACAGCATCACTCAGCGCCACCACAGCATCACTCAGCGCCACCACAGCATCACTCAGCGCCACCACAGCATCACTCAGCGCCACCACAGCATCACTCAGCGCCACCACAGCATCACTCAGCGCCACCACAGCATCACTCAGCGCCACCACAGCATCACTCAGCGCCACCACAGCATCACTCAGCGCCACCACAGCATCACTCAGTGCCACCACAGCATCACTCAGCGCCACCACAGCATCACTCAGAACTACCACAGCATCACCACAGCATCACTCAGTGCCACAACAATATCAGTTGACTGGGGGTGAGTGTTTGATTTGCTCTAACGCTCCCTCCATCATCACCTTTGGTATCGCTTTGTTCGCCCCAAGTTGGCAGGGTATGCCCAGACGTGGGTCCCTTGCTCACTTTGCCACTGGATTCAAGATAGCCTGGCTGATGAGGGTTTTGAACCCGAAACCGGTCCCAGGATGCTTGTTTCCGGTCCAGGGAAGACATGGCTTGGCAGTTCGGGCTGGACTGTTCCCATGAGGCACAGGGTCAGACTGATTTGCATATGGCCATGTCTGAACTGGGGTGGTGGAGTGAGCTAAAGAATGATGATGGATTAAACCCAGATCATTTGACTGGGGGTGAGTGTTTGATTTGCTCTAACGCTCCGTCCATCATCCCCTTTGGTACAACAATATCACTCAGCACCACCACAGCATCACTCAGCGCCACCACAGCATCACTCAGCGCCGCCACAGCATCACTCAGCGCCGCCACAGCATCACTCAGCGCCGCCACAGCATCACTCAGCGCCGCCACAGCATCACTCAGCGCCGCCACAGCATCACTCAGCGCCGCCACAGCATCACTCAGCGCCGCCACAGCATCACTCAGCGCCGCAACAGCATCACTCAGCGCCGCAACAGCATCACTCAGCGCCGCGACAGCATCACTCAGCACCGCCACAGCATCATTCAGGGCCACCACAGCATCGCTCAGCACCACCACAGCATCGCTCAGCACCACCACAGCATCATTCAGCACCACAGCATCATTCAGCACCACCACAGCATCACTCAGGGCCACCACAGCATCACTCAGGGCCACCACAGCATCACTCAGGGCCACCACAGCATCACTCAGGGCCACCACAGCATCACTCAGGGCCACCACAGCATCACTCAGCACTACCACAGCATCACTCAGCACCACCACAGCATCACTCAGCGCCAAGACAATATCACTCGGCACCACCACAGCATCACTCAGCGCCAAGACAATATCACTCAGCACCACCACAGCATCACTCAGCACCACAGCAGTATCACTCAGCAAGACCTGAGTATCATTCAGCATCACCTCAGCATCGTCTCCGCAACAGTCACCACCACCACCACTACCACCTCAGCATCACTCAGCACCACCTCAGCCTGCTCTCGGAATCTGGCATCTGTTGATTCTCCCCTAGCGTCTGGCCGCTGCTAGTGTTATAATACAGGTACTAGTTCCCAACCTTCACCCTTCGATTGTTTATGCCCCCTCAAAAAAAAAGCTTTAACAAACAACCATTGCAATAGGCAGAAACAAGTTGCCAGCATTGCAAGAACAAAAGAAAACTGAGGACATTTTTTATTGTAAATACTTTTTTTAATATGGTCGTTCAGTTTTACATAATGCCTTCTTGGTCATATATAAAGTAACAAAAATGCTTCTGACACTTTTTTATTATAACTTTTCAGCATGCTGCACAGCAGCCACACTTCTCTACAGCACAGCTTGAAGACATTGGCAAAGTCAATAGCTCTGGCTAAACACTTATAAGGCCCCAAAGGCGAGACCTATTGGCTATGCCAATGCTTGTTTTTTTCTTGTGGTTTCATAACCTGAACTCTCAAATATTTACGGGGAGAGGATTTGGAGGTCGGTGTGGGGGTGGGGGGTAATCTTCTGGGGGCGTTCTTTAGAGTTCTTTAAGCCCCCTCTCTAAGCCTATGACTTTCATTAGAGTACAGAGCAGTTCCTGTATCCAGTGCTTGAAATGGGAAAATTGAAGTGCAGGTACCCTGTAACAGAGTACCTGCTTATTTTTGAGAAGTGCCGGTACTCTCCAAATAAACGTATTACGTCACTCTTGAGAAGTGCAGGTACTCTCCCTCTAAAAATAGAAAAGTGCAGGTACTCCGTACCGGCCCATTTAAAGCACTGCCTGTATCGCTCCCAGAGTTCCTCTGGCTGCCTTCATGTCCTGTAGTGAATTTCAGGTGAATTTCATGTCCAGGCATGAGACATTTTCACTATCTTGGCAGCAAGCTTATATTTTCAGGCGGTGACAGCATTCTGGGCACGACCCAACTATTTCTACTATATGTCCTTGTCGCCAAACAACCTAAAATTTGGATTCCGGCGTTATCAGTTTGTGGCGCTCAACCTTGGACCTGCCTTCGTAGAGGTTTGATCTCTGCTTGTGTCCCTTTCTTTCTATTCAAAGCAGCATTATGTGTCGCCAATCACACCAGCGGCACAATCTCTGCTACATAATGGTGGCGTGTGCAAGTATTGTGGGTCGTTATTTAGTTTTTAGGTCCCGCCTAGCGATGCAGCGCAAAGCGCTGCTCGCTATGCGAGATCTATTGTTGCCGACTTTTGGTCGGAAGCGGGACAGGACATGTGCACGCGCACAAAGGACTGCAGTTGTGCACGCGTACGGCGGCGTTAGCACAACTCCAAGGACATGAGATGTGCACGCGTACAGGTCACGGCGTTTCCTTCTAAGCGCGTCTGGGGCAGACACATGCTGCACACAGGGTGCATTCACTCTACCCCCTTGCACCCGGCACGTAATGCACTGCATCGCGGCGTTTAAGCAGAATGCTCCCATGGCCCGCTTTCGCTTTCTCTCCCGTCATGTGTTGACGTCCAGTTCTCGCCCTCCTCCCGATGTCCGCGTGCCTTCTAAGCGCGTCTGGGGCAGACACATGCTGCACACATGCTGCACAGGGTGCATTCACTCTACCCCTTGCACCCGGCACGTAATGCACTGCACTTACAACAGCGCGTGTGCATACTCACCTCCTCCAGCGCCCCTTAGCACTGTATTCCCAGTAGGCGCTTTACAGCACTGCGCGCTCTATCGCACTTTGCTCCAGCGGCACTACCCGTACTGCACCCCCACTGTCACGAGACCATGGACGGACTCACCTAGGGTGTCAGCCAGCACGCAGTGCAGAGGCAGCACGCCCAGCACCAAGCAGGAGCCCCGGCCGGCTTCCTGGCTACCCCGGAGCAGAAGCATGTTCCTCAAGCGTCGGTCCCTTCCTCCTCTCCCAGGCTCCTCCAGTGCTAACTTTCAGCCAGCCCTCCGCTCCTGCTCCAGTCAGTGTCCACCCTTGCCCGCTGCTGCCTCCTTCCAAGTGAGACTGTCGGGCGGCCGAGGTGGCAGCGGGGCAGGCCAGTCCCGCCTCGCACCGGGTGCTGCCGGAGTTCCTCTCTGGGCTCCCCGTTTGCTGTCACCCAGGAGTAGCGCAGACTTCCAGCACTTTCTGTGGCTCCTCCTATCGCACAGTGGGCGGGAAACAGAAACACAGAGGCCGGCTCTTTTCATGGCGCATGCTCCTCGCAGGGATTTCGCGGTCTTGTAGCGCGCGCACCACTCGCGGGCTTGTGTGCGCACCACTAGCGGGACTGTGCTTTCTGATGGCGCCCGCTCCTCACAGGCATCTTGCGGCCCAGGAGATGTGCACACCCGGACAGGAGATGTGCACGCGTACGGCGTCTTGTGCCAAGAGACACGCGTGCAAGCCACAGCAACAGAGATAGCTCACGGGGACACATACCTGCGGCAGGACTGTGGCCACGCTGGGACATCCGGCGGTGAGTTTGTTTCAATTTTCTTAATTGTTTTTTTTTGCGGAGCATGTGCGCAGTGCGCATCCCCACCCGGCTACCATGGCTTAAAGTCGGGGTTGCATCCACATCCTGTGATTCTGGGCAAATCACTTAATTTCCCCGTGCCTGAATGTGTAATGTAAATACGGTGCTCATGTAAAGCGCTCCAATACCTTCGGGTCGAGTACGCGCTATATAAATATGCAATAAAAAAAAAAAAATACGTGGTTTTCTGGTGCCAGCAATCGGTTTGTTGAAAGAGGTGTGCAGGTGTTACGATATTTTGAGAGAAAAGTAGTGTGCTTTTACGAGGCATATTGCACAGTAATGGACATTCGCAGCATTGCCTGAGTATTTTTTATGCAACACGTTGGTGGAAAGGAAAGTGTCAGGCATTATATACAAAAGGCGGAACAGTGCCCAAATTATGGCTTTGATTCTCTGAAAGAATAATACATCTGAACAATCGTTCTATCAGGGTAAAAGGCACAAGCCCACAATAGTACCACATCAGTTTCCTGCACTTGAGAAGTGGCCAAAAGGGTTAATGTAGGGCACTCGCCTAATGTTATGTGCCCCCCTAAAAATAATGTTTGGAACAGGAGTGTACACTATGTTCTGTTTAGGCAGCGCGTAGAATAATTAAAAGGACGTCTTCAAATCGGGATGAAGATAACTTTGGTTGAGCATTAGAGATTTTTTTTTTTTTTTTTTAAGAGGTCAGTATGGCCAAACAAAATGAAATTCGGATCGGATGGCTGTGACAATCCAATGAGATTTTCAACATGGTAAATATATTTTTTTATATTACAAGGAAACGATCTTAGAAAATGCCTATTTCTCCTCACGTTTACTAAAGCATAGCATGAGTACATCAACACGAAGCTCTCTCTAGGGAGCTAAGTATCTTTTTTTTTTTTAATATTTTTTTTAATTAAAAGGGCACAGTTGGCACTGCTCCGAACTAGAACTTTCTTGCTGCTTCCTAAAAGACTGCCCTGCGCCGTAGTCAAAGATATAAAGGGATTAATGTGGCTTGCGCATTTTCAAGTGTACTTCCGGACACCATCCAGCGTTCTTTGATTGTTTCTGGAGCTTTAGAGAGCGCTCATTTGTGACCTTTAGGGACACTTTAGGGCACTAAGCTGCCGCAGGAGAGGTACGGGTTGTGGTTAAGTGCCAGTGTTTAGGGACATGCTGGGCTGCCAGCTTGAAGTGCTATAAAGAAATAAGCCATTTTCTAGCTGTGTGAAACTCCTCCCAGGCATTTGCTAGTCCATGTTTCTTTGCTCCTTCCCAGTCAGCTCACTGCAGCTTCCCATAGCAGGCGAGAGGGGTGCCGGGGTTGGTGCCAACTGTGCCCACCAGTAATCACTTGCTTTCTCAATCTTAGCTCTCAAACATCGTACTACCTTTAAAGCACACGTTCTGCAGACAGGTGTGTGAAGCAAACTTTTCACAAGGTTGCCCTGAATAATTACATATTTCGGTAATTGGTTAGCTGTTGGTGTGAAATTCACAACAGTCTTTTAAATGTTTCACACTTTTGGCTTCTATGAACTGTTACCTTCCTGTTCCTCCTCACGCTATGCACTGGTCCACCTCTACCACCCCCACTCCCCCAGGTGCTCTTCCCACTCGCCCCTCTCTCTCGTACCATATCTTACACCTTCTCTCGCTCTCTCACACACACTTTCCACCTCTCATGTGGTTCACTTCAGGTCTTCGAGCACAGCTTCTTTCCTGTGCCTTTTCAAGGTTTACCTCCTTGAAACCCGCCCTCTCCTCCTCTTCTTGTGGTGTCTACTGCATTCACAGGCGCTCCCTCTTTATGCGTCTGTGGCCTGCTCTCCACCTCTTTATTTCTTTCTTACACTCTTTCTGCGCCTCCATCTGCAGTTCATTCACCACTTCATGCGCAAACTACCTATCCCTCTCTATCTTCCTTTCTAACTATTCTGTGCAGCTCTCACCCCTATCTATTCACCATGCCACATAATTCCACTACACAAATCCACTACTCACAACACAATTCCATCACACTCAATTCCACAACTAACAATTCAAATCCAACACACATAATTCCACTCCACTCCAAACCAAAATACATAGGTGTAAGGCATTGTCATTTACAACGCCAATAGCTCAAACTTTCATAAATGCGAGACCTATTGCATTGCAAATGCTTGTTCTTTTGGTCGGTGTGGATTGTCCTTCATTGCGGTGTCGGTGTAACCCTGTCAATGCTTCTACTGTGTAAATATTTCTGTTGTCCATCAGGCTATAACTCAAGATAAACAACAGAAATAATCAAAACATGTTACTCCTGGCTCCCAACATGTGGGTGGAGCCAAAGTTCCCCTCCTGGTGATTCTCTCGTAAGTGTCTGGCGACAGCTGCACTCTCAAGCCAGAGCATAAATAATGAATATTACAATAAAACGCACCCCAAACGAAGGCTGGACGCACGGCCTTTCCACTTACGGTAGAGCTGGAGTTCACTGTGTAAGATGTCCCCCAGGTATCGCCACTGTCTGCACTGGATGTCACCCCTAAATCACCACCCCCTTTTACAGACCAAATCATTGCAATGCTCAAGCACGCTGGGTGGTCACAGCACGGTATTATATATAAAAATGCACTTTCATCCTTGGCGCTACCCTAGGATGGAACAATGCTCCTCCTGGCGGTGCCGATTGCTCATAATCGAATAAACATTGGCCTGCTTCCAGCATATTCAATCCGTTGACCAACCATTGGGCATAATTTATAATTAAGCCTGAGGAATAGGCTTTAACAGTGAAACACGTGCCAGCTGCACCAACAGGTTAAGAATATAAACTTTTTAGTGAGATATAGGAACACTGATTAACAATCATATAGGTGTCGCATAACTTTTTTTATTCATTTTTTTAAACATTTTGTGTACAGGAATTTTTGATTGATAGATGAATTGAACAAACTGATGGCAGGCTCACGATACCAGACATTCCAGAAACCTAGATATGGTCAGATTCATATTACAGAACACCTTGTAAAGTGCAGGTTCTAATAAGTACGAAGGTCAACAAATGTCGTCAATTAAGCACTCAAAAATTATTTAAAATTTACACATTTCAACACAATTTAATAAACACCCAGGAACTATGGTAAGCGATACATATAGCTGGTGCGCTTCTTCGAAGGTTCACTGCTGAGCCCTTGTTAATAAAGCATTGTTACATTTTTAAAGTAGCCAATCGGGGATAATTTCAACAATCTTACAAGAGAAGAAGTAATAAGGAGGACAAAGCGAGAAATAATGCAAATTATAGCAATATATTTTTGGGAAATTCATATGCCACAAGCCAAAAGGCCTGCAAACTTAAAGAGAAGTGAACCTCGGCCTGAGAACTAAACCCAACCACCTAAAGTTCACCAAACTCTTGAAAATTTAGTATTTCGACGCGCCCTCGCGTATAATATTCTAGAGACGAGGACGCTCACCCCCATCCCGAATAGACGCTAACTTCCATTCAAAGAATTAACTGCTCCTGCCACCTGCAAGTGCTCTGAAGTTAACCAACGCAACACAAAGCGCTATTCAAGATCTCCATACTAAATATATGAAAGATGAAAACAATTTTATTAGCCAAAAAAGGAAAACATATTGGAGTGCATTTTGACATTTATTTACATACGCAATAGAGAGAAAAAAATTCACAAGTGCACCAGAGGCATATTTTTGGTTTATTTTCCTAGTTTATTATCTTTTGCTGGCATTCCCAACCCCTCTGTACACAAGCCCCAAAAGTTTTGATCCGCAACAGTTTCTGTGTTGCTACGTCTACACTTAACTGGAAAAAAAATTCTGCAAATATGCCCGTTAGTTTAACATAGCACTTACGGGGCAGTTAAACGTTTCTAAGTATACCTAATTTTGCAGCATAATAGTCTGAGGCAAAAGAAGATAAAGTGATTAACCAGGATTTGATCAAGTGGGGAAGCCAGGATTAGGCCTCTGATCTCCTGCTAAGGACAAGTTTAGACACCCTTGAACACACTTTCTCCAAGCTGGTGCCATCTTCAACACGCTTTCTCTTCTCTTGCACCACAAGAGCCACAACACCCCTGCAAGGCACCCAACTCCAACCTTTCTCCTTCTCCCACGCACTGCGGATTAGGGATGGGGCTAAGTGCCATCTACAGAACGGAGGTATACAAAAATTGATCAGTAGAACGCTTGACAATCTCAACCACAGGTACTTACACGGGCTGCATCCCAGGCCATCGTTATTTTGCTCACCATGTAACCTCACTTTGGAACCAGCTATATGCAAATCAGTCTGGACTCTGCTCCAATGGGAACAGTCTAGCGCAAACTGCCGGGCCAGGTCTTGTCTGAACTGGACCACAAGCAACCAAGGACTAGTTTTGCCCTAGTTGGAGCACTTCAGTCAGATGTAGCTTGGCACCAGTGGCACGGTGAGCACAGGATCCACATCTGGGCATGCTCGGTGCACTTAGGGCGTCGCACTGAAGTATACAAAAAAAGGTGATGGGTGGAATCTATAGAAGGGTATCTAAAACCCAGTAAGAGGAAACCTTGTCCGGCTGTTTCATGCCAGCCAGGTGGTAAATATGCATAACATATGTTAAGGCTCTGCAGAAATTGATGAAACTTTCTTTGACAGATTCCCCTTGAGACCACTCTTGAAATGTATATAAAGCTCACTTCTCCATCCTCCGCACCGAATCGCAATAACAATAGGCCTCATCATGACACGCCTCGACTACTGTAATAACATCGACTTTGGCCTCCCCAAGAAATTCATCACAAGATCCCAATGATTACAGGAGCAGGCAGCCAGAATGTGCCTGGACATCCTTGAGTAGGATCACATGATACCTGCACTCACAGCAGTTCACTAGCTTCCAGGGGATGCAGGGAATACATTCAAGGTTCAGTGCACCGTCCATAAGCAAAATGAGGCACAGGCCCAGAAACCCTCCCAAAAGTGACAGCTCACTGGGCCCGTACCAGAAACCTTTGATCAATGTCCACTTATCTTATCAACCAGCAAACCTTCAAGAGGATGAAACACAGATGCAGCTCAAAGGATGTTCAAGGCTCGATAATGTGAAACACCCTTAATCCTATGCTGAGTTCTGAACTGAACATGGGTTACGACCGAAAAATTATCAGACACAGTTGCTCTATACCCAACTCTAGCTTGCCCCTCTCCTCAAGGGGCCAGATTCATCAAGCTATTGATGAGGCCCAGAATGCTCAAGCCACGCTAAAGAGGCATGCTGATGAGCGTGGCCCATGAAACGCCCAGATACATGCCCCTATTGATCCATGGAAAAGACACTTATTTATTCATTTTATATAGCGCCACCCAACCAGCGTTCGACATTCTTGCTGCCCTCCCTTGAACCCAGAAAGCAGAACAAGACCTAAACAAGTATTGGCAAAGCCAACAGGTGGGGTCTTGGTATGTTGGTGCAATGATTAGTTTTTTGTTTCCTTTTTTATTGCAAGCATATGCCACAAAAAATGCAAACCTACTACCACTTAAATGTGGCCACAATATGCTTGCAATGAAAATGTTATGTTTAAAAAATTCACTGAGATGATGGTTTTATTATAGATTTTTGTCCAAGAAAAGCAAGTTTTCAAATCAAATCAAAAATACTTTATTTCCAAGAAATAAATTCTTACAGAAATATTGCACATTACCCAGTTCATAAGTAAACAATACCGAATATCATAAAATTCATAGTGCGCAGCACTCATTTGGATGAATTTGACGGGCGTGACTTCGGCTAATAGCCGTTTAAACACTTAAAATTTCTGCTGCTAAAAATCAGCAGATGGTCGACAACCCAAAGTCCCACATATATTAAGAACACATTAAAAAAGACAAAAAATGCTGAATCAGCCATTAACTTGCAGTTCATTTTTCTCTGGCACAACATGATAAAGTGCAGTGTGCATAGCAGCTTATCTCGATCACATGGGTACTCTTAATCAATCTTGCTACAGGTCGAATTACCCTTCTCACGCTAGGCATTGCCAGATCATCCTCTTGAAGCAAACAGGACTCAGATCTTCGAAACAGTCCAGCACATATTAAAAACATTTTAAAAGCAAGATAATAAAAAATAACCAACAGCTTGCGACACATTACTTGCAAAGTCAAAACACTACTCTGCCAGCTTAAGGGTGTGCCGACCTTTATCTTAGAACACTAAGAGGAAGAAAGCCTAACCAGAGGGGTTATAATTTTTCGCAGGTATTGACCGGTGGCTATGGCTACATCCTGGTATCTAAGATCAGACAGCTATTTTAAGCCCATTTCTCTCGAATGTATCCTGAACTTTTTTTAATACAGGTCGGAGAATCTTTTTCCTTTCCTCAAGGAAGAGGACTCAATCCATCAATGGATGGATCACTGAATATTTCATACCCCGCTTACAGGGGCACAGGCCATGGCACTGGTCTACTTTGTTTTTTAACCGTGATATTCACCAACCCGGGTCAATTCCCACCCTCAGCCGCAGAATTTCATTCCATAAAGACTTACCCGTAATTGCATAGAGATACGGGAAGAAATCCATGCTCTCCTGCACAGCTAAAAAGGGGCTAACTGAACTCTTAACTTTGAGATACTGAAGGTCCTCTTTCCAACGGGTATCAACAGCGCTCTTCACATGACTAACTTGAGCTACTGTCCCTCCCTCAGTGCCCAAATCATGAACTTCCAGGCACTCTAACATTTCTATCACAGGGTTCATCCTAGTAGGGAAGGTTGCCAGTACTTCTGGTAAAATTAGCAATGACAATTTATCCCCAGGGAGCCTGTTTTAATCGAGAAACAGAAGCGCACAGCTCGGGCATC
This sequence comes from Calotriton arnoldi, assembly GCA_963921515.1. Taxonomy (NCBI): domain Eukaryota; kingdom Metazoa; phylum Chordata; class Amphibia; order Caudata; family Salamandridae; genus Calotriton; species Calotriton arnoldi. The sequence goes on along the minus strand of CAWUFW010004284.1, from coordinate 229,738 downwards.
TGCCAGCGCACTCCAGGCTACTGTTCTCAAGTCCCTTCTGATGGCTTGTATCATAGCATTTTTTTGTAAATCTAGGAGTAGCTTCAACAAATTGCCCTCTAAGCCATCCCAAGCAACCCGCCTATCCATTGCCAACACCTCTGCACCATGAAGAGCCTGAGGTATTAATTTGGTTTGTATCACTTTACCTAGTGGCTCCAAGATATAGCTCCCAAATTTGTGGTCAAACCTCTTTAGGCCGTTACTTCGGCTGAAAGTGCAAGTCTCCGGGAGGCCACATGTTTATCCCACCTCAGATCATCAGAAAATGTCATGCCCAGATACTTATACTCCCATTCCTGCTCCAACCACACATTACGTAGGAACCAAGCAAAATTATTTTTCTTTCTAGTGAAAAACAGAGTTTTTGTTTTATCAACATTTATCGTCAATTTGTTTTCCAGACAATAAGCATTCAAGGCCTTTAGTTTTCTTTGTAGCCCTATAAGCGTTAGGTCCATCACCACCAGATCATCTGCGTACATTAGGCAGCTGGTATTCCTCCCCTACAATCCTTTGAGAGTAACTGTGCGTCTCGCAAAACACCAGGGGGAGGTCTGAAATGAACAAACTAAACAGCAAGGGTGCACTAAACAGCAGGGGTGCTTCTAAATAGCCGAAGAATCACTTAAATTGCAGACAGCTACAATGCCACAAACACTTTGTACGAAATATTAAAAAAGGAAAGGGGAAAAAATAAAATCACCATCTAATCAGGCACTTATAGTTCAAGCAAAACAAACAAACTTTTTTTAAATTTTTTTAAAGTACCATAAAACTTAAAGCACAGCTTTGGTGGTGATACATATATTGGCGTTAAGCATACTCCGTCCCTAAGGCAAGAGAGAATTCTTATTGTCAATATGATGGTTCACCCATCAAATTTAGATGTGGACAAACCATAGGTGTAACCATGGCAGATACTACTCCGTCTCTGCCAGGGCAAACAACCCCCCATGGCCCGACGGAGTAAGGACCGTTGGAGACTGATCTCCATCTTCACCCACCTAATTTAGATGGGCGGACATATAGGTCAGTTTTCCCTGCCCGCCACCAGCTGGAAAACCCTGGCGGGAAGGGGCAGTAAAAACTGTCTAATGCCCCCTTTGCCATGGGAGATTAAAAAAAATGCACCTTCGCATGGAGTTATTTTCAAAAAGAAAATCCCACTTCAGGGTTTTCTTTTTGAAAAAAAATGTTTGAGGGATGGCTACCTCATGTTTTCGGAGCTGTGCGTCAAACTGTAATAAGCATTGACAGGAGTCGTGGGTTGGCGGCTCCTGCTAATGCTTCAGAAACTACCACCGGCTTGGCGGTCATTTCTAAATTCAGAAGGCGTTTACTCCATCAGGGCGACAGAGTAATTTACTCCGTCTGCTACAATATATATCATCCCTTTAGTCACCGATGAGAAAGGGAACTGTTGTTAAGAAGATGTGCACAAGCTTTGTACGGTCATTCAAGCGAAGGGAGCCAATGGGGAGTGCGGGCTGGTTCACTGTCCCAAGATGCTGTGGGGGCGGTGAAATCAAAATGTTATTGACAGTTCAACACATCAAAGGGTGAATGAAGCCTTCTGACCAACCTCCCCTTTGAGCTCGTATATTACGTATGCATTTCTTGGTAAACAATAGTCTAGCGAGAAGCTAACGTTGCCTCAAAGGCCAGATCTTATAAAGGAAGGGGCTAATTTTATGGCGAGGCACGGAGTATGCACTATCCTCTTTACTGCCACACACACAGCAGCAATAACTAGAACTTTTCAGAATTAGAATACCAGTAACATTCTAAAGAGAATAAATGTGTAATAATGTCACTTCACAGCAGGGAGGGCTGTAACAACCTTATCATACTCCTTCTGACGGAGCTCTGACGTAACCGCAAAAGCAGAGGGCGCGCAAGGATGTTAAAGAAAAAGCCTTTACTAAATTAATAACTTAATAAGACCTTTTAAACACGTGAAGAGTAACCTAACTTTTGTGCAGTAGAAGTATTCCCTTAACAATTATCTGGACCCTTTGCTTCTCAGGATTAATTCAAAATGTAAAATAATTTCAAATAAAAAAAGAAAATATTTTACGGGAGGCGAGTTTAACAACAATGTCCTCATGTAAAAAAGACTATCCTTTTAGAACAGTCAGGGTACAAAAATTTGAAGAATTTAGAAGTTGTGGGTGAGTCAGTCACACATGTCCGAGCCCGTTGGGAGCTGCACTTCACAGGCGGAGTTTTCAGCTCCCGTCTGCAGCGTGCGGCAGAGCTGCAGAAATCTGGAAAACAAAACTGCAGCACGGTGGAGGCATGGCACGGCTAGCTCCCAGCGCCACCCAGCGGCGACAAGGCATCATGGCAGGTAAGAAGGAAAAAGAACATCACCTTGCAAAGAAATCCAGAGGGATTCATTTCAAATGAAACAGTAGCAGGAGAGGGCGGGGTGCAGGGAGGCCAGGCGGAAGACAAAGAAGGGGAGGTGGGGCGGAGGAGGAGCGCCTGCCCCTTACCAGTGACTCACTGCACTTGTTAAAACACTGAGAAATCCACGACTTTATAATTACGTCAGAAGTGTCCTGTATTGGCCCCACAAGAAATCTGATTTTAAGAAGACAAGTATAAAGGAATACATTTTTATATAAGATAAAGAATGAACATATAAAAGAAGTTTGTGCATCCCATGTCTTAATAAGATGTTATAATAAGATGCGCATCATATATTCATAAATGTGTGTGCTGATCATCCTTGTTAAATAACATTATGGAGTTCTACTCCTGCTAGGGAGACCAGGAGGCTGTTCTTCCAGATCAAAAGCACCACAAAGTTTGATTGAATTAACTTGATGTGATAGGTGCGTTCTTTCTTTGCCTCAGCCTCATTTTTTGTAAATCACTCGTCCTATATTAAGAACATGTCAGTTACACCATGGGAGCCATATCCATTATTTTGACTGCTTCAACGCGCACCTTGTAAGGGATAATCAAATCGAATGTACGTTTTTTTTAAATTCCTTTTTTATTTAGTTCCATTCTCATCTTTGTCATCCTTATAAATATTGTCTTCTGTCTTTAAACGCGTCATTTAACCAATAACCTTTTTCATATATCAGCTTTGTCCTCTACACGCCATTTGTGGCAAGTGAACGACACCTACCTTTTTTTGTCAGCGCAAAATCATTTGCGCTGCTAAATCAATAGGCTGTGTGTGATCTGCATTAAAGGATAATAGTTAGTTGCCATTGGCATAGCGGGCACTGAAAACTGAATTTCTCAAAGCATCAATACAGAAACAACAGTACTTATTCTATCGAATTTCGAAACGTAAACTGCTGTGTCAGTCCACTGGGATTTAAACATTTGACTTTTTTTGGTGCGCACGGGTATAAGTAACATGCACATTAACCCACTGAGCTATTTAACTTGCTACATACATAAACAACTTGCCACTTCAGAGTGCACAATTGGCATCATTCCCACCAAATTAAGCGCATTATGAAAAATAAATTTTGCTAGTACCTCAATAACCTTTCTTCAAAATGGCACACCTTGAACAAAAAAATAATGACACGAGATACCGGCGGAAGACTTATCGAAGGAGAAAAGGCAGTATTTGTTCGATGAGAAGATGCCTCTTAGTGACACTTTCTTTCTACCCTAATCAATCTCATGAGGGCAAAAATCACACTAAAGTTCCAGTTATACCAAATGGCAAAAATTCCACACATTTTGCACAATGCGAGATACATCAGATTACACTAGCATAACAAACATTTCACAAACGCCAACTTGCCACCAAGGAGTACCATACGCACAGCTCCGCAAGGACACAGCTCGGCGAATCCTGTGGGCACAGCTCAGGTAACGCCCCAGCTGGTCACTTGGAGGGCGTGTTGGAACACTGCTATGGGAGAAGAGATATAGCTGTACCTCATGGGCTCAGCAGTACGCATTAGCACTGAGCCACCTGCTCCCAGGATGGGTTTATAGACAACTCAGAGAGCGCTCTCATGGGAGTGGCCTTGTGGCTGAACTTCACTGGTTCAGCACCCAGCACAAACACAACACCAGCTGCTCGCTTCTTGAGCCTGCGGATGTCCCATGGAACGCGGTCATGGAAGTAAACTTCTAGTTGAATCTCATGGGCAAAGCACTACACACAAAGAGCGCCAGCTGCTCCCCTGATGGGTTTTCTGACATCCCATGGAACGCTCTCAAGGGAGCAGACTGCTTGGTGAATCTCTTGGGCACAACTCTGCAAAACTACACCAAACACCATTGGCTGCTCACCTGTTGGGTTTACGGATGTCCCACAGGCCCACGCCTTCTTTTGAGTTAGCGGTCGCCAACAACCGGGGCTCCACAGGGTTGAACATCACGCTGTGAAAGGCTGACGGGTAGTTTGCCAAACAGAAGGGATCTGTGGGAGACACAAATTGAATGGAGCATGAGGCAACAGAGTATCAACCAATGACCCAACGACACACCAACCAAACACACAAGCGATGTAACAACAACACACCAACCAAACACACAAGAGAATGGAAACAGCGCCAATGCACAACACTTCCGGATGAGATACAGTGAGAAAACAAATGCACCCAGATCTAAACCCATAATCATTAAAGTATTACTGGTGAATGTACGGGTGAGGTCCTGTAACATGAAACTGGTCCAAGGACTAAAAATACACCACCCATGGAAGGAACTCCAGGCTCCACCAAATAGAAAACCTTTAACGCTCTTACAAGGAAGACAGTCTTGCAGGCCTTGAACTACCAGATAGAAAAATGAAAAAAAAGCAAGTGGAACCGCCTTATCGTCTCATATAGTACTGGAGGGGCAAACTAATTCTGGACCTGTTCCCTGGTTGCCAGGAAGATCGAGACGGGCACCCTGCAGGATATTCTTAATTATTCACATCTAAAGAACCTGATACTGGCTTTGAACGGAAGCTCAAATTAATCTAAAATAAATTCTTTAATACAGAAAGTGCTTCCTCTTGACAAAAATATAGGGGGTTCACTTTTGTTTTTCCACTCATGGTCACCTTTAAAAGAAAACACTTTACAGATTGGCATTATTATCATAAACTATAAAATACTACTAATACTTCGGTTTCTCAGGTCCCAGAAATCACTCAAAAAAAAAAAAAAAAACATCAGCATCTCAGCTGCAAGTGTCCATTTTACTATAATAATAGATTTTTGCAAAACACTGTCAAAGACAAAGCTTGGCTCTCCAGGGGGAGATGGCGAATGGTTTGATAACAAAACAGAATTTATTTGAACAGTCTGGTTTTCAGAAGCACTCTGGTGACAGAAGAATGTTTCTTAATATAAGAAAGGTAAAAGCTATTGTGGCATAAGGCTAACCCAAAAGGTGGTTGATTTATCCCAAAAACTAGGAATCAAAAGAATGGAGGCCACGCAGTTTTAAGAGGATATTAGAATTCCCGTCAGTAGGCAGCATGATTGTGAATCAGTATGAATTTCAGGAAAATATGTAAAAGTTTGGATAGTGATAAACATTTACACCTGCACGAGCCCAGGCAGGGCTGTAGCTTGACAGAGGTGCCTCGGCACGTGCCAGCACTCCAGAGGGCTGCAATCATAGAGGCTTTTATTAAAAACATGTTAACAGCAGCACTTCGCATCTCTGCACACACCCCAAACCCCCGAGGAACATGAAGCTCAGAGCTAGTGGTAGCAAAGTCAAGCTGAAAGTAGGCACCACGCGCACTGGAGTTACTGTGGTAAGACACTCTTCCTTAACACACTGCATCTGCTTTGAGTTATCAGATTTTGGCACAGCATTAGGAACAAGAGTGAAGTGTTGACAGCACACACTAATGCAGGCTCCAAACAAACAGGCCCATAAGAACAGTGTGGCCAAACGGAGCATGCGCTCTGGAGCTACCACCCAAAAGAGATGGTTCCAGAGGACATAATGGCCTCGTCCTGGACAGGTCTCTGCAGAGCTATTTACACTGCCTTGGTGTAAAGGGCCGACCTGTGTATAGAAAAACAGTTCTATTTACCAGCCCTGCACCTCTAGCAATCACTAATAGGAGGCCCAGGGGTGTAAGTGGGGTGAAAAAACTGGGGGGTCTCTCAAAGGGGCGTGACCGATGCAGTTAAGGGCGTGGCTTAAAGCGCGTAAGCTAAAGATCGGTGCTTAGCATAGTGTGTCGCCTGACTTGCATTTCGCTGCTTCTGTCATTGTATCCAGATATATAATACAACAAGTAACATTACACCTACAACAAGCAGGGCACAAGTCCTAAAAAAAGAAGTGGGGGACGCTGACGTCACGACAGGAAGTGACGTCACGAAAGGTGGCTTGCACCATCAGACTCATTGCCTCCCCTCGCTCACCCCTTAGATGCGATTGCATCAGAGAAGCCAGCGCGTGAGCAGCGTTCTGAATGAGCGCCGATCTCGCCCCAGAGAGGCCAAAGAGTGAATGTGTGGCTCCATTTGCTCCAGTTATCGAGCTCCCGGTAAAATAAGTGGGGGGACGCCGTCCACCCGCGTGGTACCCCGACTCGAGCCCTGACAACAAGCCAGAACTACTGGCTTTGTCAATGGTTGTAAATTGCATAAGATACATAAGCAACAACTATGGCTTCGTTGCCTATAATATTGAAAACGCTTCCGTTCTGAAATGATGAGGCTGTGAAAGAACATAACGAGTCTCTGAAGTCACCTCAAAGACAGTGGAGGGTGGTATTTCTGCACAGTTAAGATTTTTGTTTTCACCCTGAGGGTGAGGGCAAAAATGGCGACCCCGATAGAGACCCGCTTCGGCACCTGCATTTTAGAACTGCCGGTGCTGAGCACCGGCCCACTTAAAGCCCTGAGTAGGCCTTTTAGAATGTGGCTTTGACGACTGCTTGGGCGTAGAGACCTAGTGTGACGTCATTCACCAGACGGGCCCTTTAAGACGGGGCAACGTAGACACCTCCTGGGAGACACCCGGCCCTCAGCAAGGGAACCAGCAGCAGACCGTCCGAAGGCAGGAAAAAACAGATAAGACAAACTGATACTTTTACTGATGCATATTTCTGAAAAAGAAAGACTTGGGTTAGCGACCCGCCAGGCACAGGTAACGGTACTAGGAAATCAGTGTCCCAGGTCAAAATCTTCAAGACCCGATGTCCTTAACAGTAGCTCTGGCAGCAAGAAGGACGTGTTTACAGACCAACTGGGTCTGGGCATCTCTCACTGGAATGTGAAATGCTCTTCTGGGGTCTTTAGTGAAGCAGATGACGCCTCTAAGAAGCTCGAGCGAACCGGAGATTTTAACCTTTACAGTGAGTTCTGAGTGAATGGTTCCAATTAGGGGTTCCAAAAATAAAGCTAGCTGCTTGTAGGAAAGTAAATTACTCAGACCATGGTATTTCTCCCGTTGGCAGTTGGCGTCACCGTGTGGATGGACAGGAAAATGCGTCTCACAGTCGACCACAACGGAAACACTATTTACAGTCAGCAATGCCCTCTTCGGTCTGTGTGCAGGCCCCTGGCCGCCCCTCCGGGCCATGAACGGCTGCTGTTTGGCCCTTTAAGATGCGCCCGGAGGTAACAGAGGGGGGGTGCCTGTGGTCTGAAGAGTCTATGGGGCAAGTGTATGCAAAGGGTCTAGAGTATCAAAACTCAAATACTCACAACTTTCCCGCTTATTCCTCTCCAATTCTTATACAGAGAGATTAACAAACACTCGAGCGAAGAAAGTGGGAACAGAAACGCAGTTTTCGGCAGGCTTCACCAGAAGAAGTACAGCAAAGAAGCTGGCAAAACAGAAGGCATCCGCACAGGAAGAGGCGCCCATAGACCCCTGCTCACGGAAAGCATGGCGACCCGCTGAGAGAGCAGGCGGGTATGCATCAGTGCTTAGGGTAGCGCCTAGGAGCTTTCACCATAAACGTGCGCTATAGAAGTGTGATCACGTACCCAAGGCACCAGATGCCCTCAGAACGGATGGCCATCAATACCACATCAGGCCACAGACCACCATCCTGCAAGCAACCGAAGCCTCCTTGTCACCAGCAATGAAAAGACAAGCAATGCTTGGAGTAGAGGTCGATGTAAGCATGGCAACGGAGAAGCGACGTTCCCAAGCTTTAATAATTTGATCAAAACCGTTCCTATACTTTTTATTAAAAAAAAAACCAACCGTTCTTGAGTTCCCCCGGGATCGAAAGGGGAAAAGTGGCTTCTCTACTGTCGATCAATCATTCAATCAGGGGTTTGTAGAGGGCACTTCTCACCCATTAGGGTCTCAAGGCGCTTGGGGGGCAGCTCCGTTGGTGTCATTCGAGGAGCCAGGTCGTGAGGTCTTTCCTGAATTGGTGCAGTGTCGGTCTTCGCTGGAGGGGAGGGTGGAGCTCGTTCCAGGTCTTGGCTGCGAGGTAGGAGAAAGACCTTCCACCCGCTCTGTTCCTGTAGAAGCAAGTTACAGTGGCTAGGAAGAGGTCAGCTGAGCGGAGGTTTCTCTTGGGGGCATGGAAGGAGAGGCGGTTGTTGAGGTATTGAGGTCAGTTGTTGTAGAGGGCCTTGTAGGCGTGCGTGAGCAGCTTGAAAGTTATTCTTCTTTCAACGGGGAGCCAGTGGAGGTCGCGGAGGTGTTGGGTGATGTGGTTGTGTCTTGGGACATCGAGCATTAGTCTGGCTCCGGTGTTGTGGACGACCGGAGTTTGCGGAGGAGTTTTTTGTTGATTCTGGCATTGCCGTAGGCCAGTCTGCTCGTGATGAGGGCGTGAGTGACCGTTTTCCTGGAGTCGGAGGGTATCCATTTGAATGTTTTACGTAGTATGCGGAGGCTGTTGAAGCATGCAGGGGAGACGGCTTTGATCTGGCGATTCATAGAGAGCGATGAGTCCAGTATGATGCTGAGGTTATGTGCATTGTCTGTCGGGGTGAGTGGGTTTTCGAGGGCGGGGGGGGCCACCAGGTGTAGTCCCATGCGAAGGGGGTGGTGCTGAGGATGAGGACTTCACGTTTTTTATGAGTTAAGTTTCAGGCAGCTGTTCTTCATCCAGGTTGCAACGGCTTTCATCCCTTCTTGGAAGTTGTGCGTGGTGATGTCGGGTTCCTTGGTGAGGGAGACGATGAGTTGGGTATCATCGGCGTAGGAGAGATGTTGAGCCCATGGGTTCTGACGATGGTTGCGAGGGGGGCCATGTAGACGTTGAAGAGGGTGGGGTTGAGGGAGGATCCCTAGGGTACTCCACATCTGGTCTCTGTCGGTTCTGAGAGGAAGGGCGGGAGTCTTATTCTCTGTGTTCTGCCAGTGAGGAATGAGCGTATCCAGTCTAGGGCCTTTCCTTGGATGCCGGGAAGTTCTTGGGGTCCGTGGAGGGTTTCTTTAGGAGGGTGTTCACTTCGGCATGCTTCCATTTGTCGGGGAATGTGGCAGTCTCGAGGGAGCAGTTGATGGTTCGACGTAGCTCGGTGCGATGGCTGTGGCGGCCCTGTGGAAGATGTGTGGTGGGCAGGTGCCTGAAGGTGCTCCGGAGTGGATGCTCTTCATGGTCTTTAGGGTGTCTTATGTCGTGAGTGGTGTCCAAGTAAGTAGGGTCTGTTGGGTGGCGTCACTTGGGGCGGGGGTTGGGGCGGTGCAGAGGTCTTGGTCGTCGAAGTTGTTGTAGAGCATCTAGATCTTGAGGTGAAAGAAGGAGCTGAGTCTGTTGCAGAGGTCTTGGGAGGGAGGGATGTCTGTTGTTTCGCTGTTGGGTTTGGCAAATTCCTGTAGGATGGAGAAGAGTTCCTTGGAAATGTGGGCGTTGGAGGGGACTCTGTCTTGTAGGAAATTCTTCTTTGTGGATTTGATGAGTTGGTGGTGTGCAGTGGTGGCTGGTGTGTAGGCGGTGCTTGTTTCCGGAGTTTTGCTGTTTCTCCACGTCTTTTCCAGTCGTCGGCAGGAGCGCTTGGATTCTTGGAGTGCCGTGGTGAACCAGTTTGCTTTCTTGTTGTGTCGTCTTGTAGTCTTCTGGAGGGGGGCGAGTGTGTTGGCGCAGTTGGCGATCCATTGTTGGAGGTTGCGTGCCACGGTGCTGGCGTCTGTTGTAGTTGGGGGTGGAGTTCAGCATGGTGCGGAGGTGAGGTGTTCTTCGGAGACTTTGTTCCAGATTCTGTGTGGGTGGCGGCGCGCATGCTTGTGAGCGGTGGGTTTTCTAAAAGAGGTGGATGCAGTGGTGGTCAGTCCAGAGCAGTTCTGTGGTGTGGCCGAAGAAGAGGCTGTTTCCTCCTGCAAAGAAGGGGGTCGAGTGTGTGTCCTGCTGTGTGAGTGGGGGCGGAGAGAAGTTGCTTCAGTCCTATGTTGGTGAGGTTCTCTTGGAGGGCGGTGGTGGTTGGGTCGCCATGGTTGTCCAGATGGAAGTTTAGGTCTCCGAGTAGTATGTAGTCTGTGGAGGCAAGAGCCGATGAGGTCGGCGATGATGCTGGTGAACAGGGCGCTGGGGCCAAGGGGTCTGTAGACGAGGGTTCCACGGAGTGTCGTTCTGGGGTTGATCTAGATCTGGCAGTGAATGTGTTCAATGGAGGGTGAGGTGTCATCCAAGTCTGTGGTTGTCGTGCGGAGGGAGCTTTTGTGGATGGTGGCGAGGCCTCCTCCTGGGTGGGTGGGGCGGTCTTTCCTCAGGATCTTGTATCCATCGGGGATGGCGGTTGCGATGTCGGGTCCAGAGCTGGCGTTGGTCCAGGTCTCTGTGAGGAAGGCGATGTTGGGCGTGTGACTGTTGAGGAGGTCCCAGATTTCTATGGCGCGTCTGTGCAGGGAGCGCACGTTGAGGAGGATGCAGTTTAGTGGTTTGTGCGCGCTGGCGTCCGGTGGGCTGGGGGCTGCTGCTGGGGTCCGGAAGTGAGTGAAGGTGCGGCGGCAGTGTCGGCAGGGGATCAGCCTTGGGTGTTGCTCGGCGTCAAGAGCTGGCAGTTGTTGTTGTGTCTGGGGTTGAGAGCGTGGAGGGTGCTGGGGTCGTAACGGCAGGGGGTCGGGGGGACCAGGTTCCCTGGGGCTGGTCATGGTCGGGTTGCGGACGGGGTTGCCTTTGGTGCGGCCGCACAGCGGCCGCCATTAAGTAGGGGGAGGGCGATCAGCTGGGAGGCGGGAGCGACACACTGAGGGGGGGTGCGGGGGCAGCAGCAGCGGGGAGCGCTGGATGAGTTAGCAAGAAGGGGAAAAAGGGAAAAGAGGCAAAAGAGAACAGAGGACACAGAACAGAGCGGAAAGGCAGAAGAGCAGGGTGCTCTTACACTAGACCACCTACTGTGAAGTGAGAAATGGGAGAGACTGCTGAAAAAGAAACAAGCCATCACTTCAGGATGCCTGCTCCCTGAAAGAAATGTAAATAGGTGCAACTGATTAATCAGCAAATCTAAAGGCTGCCTGGGAGCCAATAAAGGCTTTAATCGAAAGAATCTGGAATTTGTCCTTTTTAATGGTAATCTATAAAAGAAAGGCTTACATTAGGTACAGTTAGCATCTTACTAAAACATAACTTTGAAAGCACAGTAAGCATTTAAACCATATTTTTGCACGCTTTGCAACAGCCTATTTATACCGTGTGCAAACTTATACTGTAATATATTTATTAAACTAATGACACATATTCACAGTGTTTTCTGTCACAAGATTAAACCTCTTAGCACTGTAAATACACGGCAGTATTTCACCAACAAACAGGATTCAAAATCAGTGACCATCCGGTTACATTCACAGGCCAAACATGTTTTTCTACCCAAAAAATGCATTTCCCCATACATAAATTTAAGTTGCATTTACTTTTCAGTTGAGATGTGTGCATTATATCGGATATGCAGTTACCAGTAGGTTAGCGGTCAACAAAATGGTTAATATTTTGTTCTATTTAGCCATATATGCGACCCTCCCACTCACTGCCCACCTCCCCACTGTACTCAGGATCACAGTTCCCATATTTTTCTTTATGCACTTTAACCTCTGGTTTTGAGTACTGAAGTCATCCCCCATCACCACGCCCCTACTGACTTTTGTTTAGGGAACAGGTAAACTCAGGACTTTAAGTGGGATAAAAAAGTGGAAGTCACAAAAAAGGGCGTGGCCTATGTAATTAAAGGTGTGGCTTAAACACGTAAACTAAACTTCTATAGTGTGCCAACCAGACCGGTATTTTGGTGCCTCTCGGAGCTTTCTATTATTGCACCTGTATATAACACAACAACTGACGTAAACCTACCACCAGCCAGGACTAATGGCTATGCCAACAGTTGTTAGCTATTTAAGATAAATGAGTAACAATGATTTCGTGGTTAAAAAATTAAAATTGAAAATGTCGGTCACTCCCGTTAATGTTTACTTTATGTTAGACATGTACGCCTTTTTTCTCTCCACATCTCCTTCATCTGCATATCTTACGCCCATCTCTTTCCACTTCAGCACCCTCTTCATTCTCTCCTGAATGCACTTCCTCACATCTCCTTCACTTCACCCCCCAAAACACACACTCACCTGTAAGCACTGCATTTTCTTTTACTTTCGCTTTGTCACAATTTTAACATAAACAGGAATTAAATCGCTGACATGATTGCCTTAACGTGTTTACATTCACATTTCAGAAATCTATCAGTGTTTTGCCTGTAAAGTTGAGCACATGAATATAGGGCCCGATAGGGACCTGTTTAAATGTCCGTTTTTTATTACTACCAGGTCCGAGACCCAGAGGGACCTGGCCCACTTTAAGCCCTGGGTAAACTTTTTACCCATGAATCAGTCTCCTTGGCACCAGCGTGGTTAGAAGTCAGGCATTCTGCTGCCAAATGTCGCTTTCATCATCACTACAGTGATAAGATGCTGTTCCCACTGCTCCAGCAAGTAAAACCTCTGAGAGGCACAGTGCTTAATTTAATCCAGTGGTTGAAACTGGGCCCCCAATGTTATGCTACTGATATGTTTCAGTGGATTTGACATTGTTTAATAGGCTTCGTTCTGTTTAACATCTTTAAAAAGGTGCATGAATGATTTGATAGCTGAAAAGCAGCTTCTACACATTTCAGTACAAAGTACTTTAGAATCAGTTTTCAGAAAGTTGTATCAGTACAACAAAGCTTTTTGGCAATGCTCAAACAAATTCCTTCTGTGAAATGACAATGAACCCACTAAATATGTTTAATTCCATCTTCAGAAAGGCGCAGCTGCCGGACTGCTGGCCAACAGTAAGTGTTCAGTTTGCTCCTCGGGCGTGTATGCTGGTTTGATGCTGTACACATGCTGGTCTCAGAATATTGAGCTTGTGGGTTAATGCACCTGATTTTGGATTTTCTGACTTGCAAGTCACATGCTTGATTCCCAATGCATCTTCCATTCCTTATGCAAATGAATAAGTGAGTGGCAATCCATTGGCAATAATACCACCTGTTAATTACTATGCCAGGAAGCTGCGCTATCCCAACTCAAAATAAAATAGTAAATAGCACCCCTTATTGAGCGATTCTTATAGGAGATTAATGAGCTATAGCCATGCAGGAAATCACCAGGCTGGCAAAAAGGTAGTTGCTTGAAATAACTTTGCAATGAATGGCGTTCTAGCATCTCCAGAACACATATAATGTGTGGCTGATGGGGAGAGGATGTGGCCTAACGGCTAGGGCAGTCGACCTTGAAACTGGGGAACCGGGTTCGAATCTCAGCAGGGACACTTAATTTCCTGTGATTCTGCGCAAATCCCTTAATCTCCTCGTGCTTAACAAAAAAAAATTAATGTGTCCGTCTGTAACGCAACTGGTGCTCATGTAAAGCGCTCCGATACCTTCGGGTCAAGTTCGCGCTATACAAAACTCCCAAAAAAAAAGTCCTGCAAAGAGGTCACTCCAATAGAAACTGAAATTATGCCTCCTAATAGCATATGGCATAATAACAAAAACATCCTTTCAAGTCTGTTCTGAAGGCCCCAGCACATAACATGTCAAATCCACTAAAACATCAATGTGGGTATTAAATCCTCGAGGGCAATGTACATAATAAAATGAATCATTTGCTACGAATTTCTCCATAATTCCTTTCAGAAGAATGACTTGTCTCTATAATCGTTGTTCTATATTAATTATAGTGATTATCCTGGCCTGGGCAGTGAAAGGTGCACCTTGAACGGGACACAAGAAAGACACCAGGCAGACAACATGGATATCACTTTGTCATTGTGACACTTAAACTAGTAGTGCACAAAGTAGACTTCACACTGTGCACTAGTTTTGCACTGGTAGTGTATTATACCTAGTACTAGAGCTATGCTACTTTTGACAGAGCCAGGCTTAGTTTGACAGCTGAATAGGGTTTCTCAAGAATTTTGCTGCCAAACTACACTAGTTAAAGAGGCAGGACCCACCGATGCAAGGCCTACATCAGGGGAGCGCTAGCGTACTTCCTCTGCATAGACACCATGCTGGAGAAAAAACACACAAGCCGTACTTTAAAGCAAATTCTACATTGGTCTTGCAGTGCCCTCTGAAAAACTGATTATAGAGAGGTTTGCTTTAGGGAGGAGAGGTATTATTCCGGTTAGACATAAATTATATGTTTAGGCTACACATAGCTGAGCTCTCTCTCAGTCTACACCTGGATAAGGCGCCAGACACCTGAGCTATCCCTCAGGTGACATCGCTCTATCACCAAAGGAAGGAGCAACATCTTTTCCCTTTCTTCTAAAACCGCTACCCGCACTGTGCTTCGAGCCGGAGGGCACCCACTAAATATAATGCAATATTTGACTTGAGCTGTTACTTGAAAAGTGCAACAAAAGCTCCAAGGATTCTTGGCACTGAACTAACGAAATCAGAAAAGATATAAAGATTGTCAAAAAATTAGATGAATTTTAAGAGCCTTACTAAAAATAGAATGGTCCTCGACTTTGCACAGGCCACAACGGAGTGGATTCCAAATAGAGGAAGCGACAAAAGATAAGGATCCGCATTATAAGCCATGCTGCCATATTCTGAACGCCTTGAAGCTTGTAAATAGCGGACTGAGGAAGACGAATGTAGCAAGCATTGGCCTAAGTCAATCTAGAAATGATGGTAGAATTAACACCACAAGATTTCCTGAGGCACAGAATAAAAAGGTTTTACTTCAAGACCCTCATTTGGATGCAACAGAATAATAACACTGCACCAGCAGGATGTGGTAGTTGGAAATGTCATCAGTGTAATCTTGTCTGATGTAATTCAATAGAGCCATCTGAGCAATCTCGGTGCCTAAACAGAGCTTTAAAACTCATCTGGCAAATGGTGTTCTGCAAGACGTTTAGAAAGCTGGTGAGCCAGAACAGTTCCTCAATTTTAATGACTGCTGGGAAAAGAAAGATGAGTCTATATTTAGCTCCTGACTTGGGGCTTAAGTTTGACTTCTTTAAAAGGGTCTAACAGCCACTTTCTTCCAATCACTAGTGATGGTGACAGATGAAAACAGATGTTAAGGATAAAGGTAACAACAGGTGTAACAATTTAAGAGACCTGATTGAACTTACATCATCTAGGGTGCCAGACTTTAGGGAGGTAAGCAAGGTGTAAACCATCTCTTATTCATATAGAAAAGCTGTTACAGGGCGACCAAAAGGGCAAAGGCTTATAATTATGCTGCATGTGACACACAAAATGAAACTGCAAGCTGGGCAATACAATCATGAATGGCCTTGGTCTCTTGATCTTCTCAAGGAAAAAAAAGAGGTCAAATTGTCACAAACAATTTGGAGGGGAAATAGTAATTTTGGCAAAGGGCAGATTGGGGAGACTGTGTGGAATAGAGCCCTTGAGAAGTTGGAGGCATGAGAAACAGCATTTGAAATAAGAGGTCTTAGTAGCAATCAGAAGGATTTGTAATGCCAGAGTTGTTGATATTTACATGGTGCTTTCAAAGTCTGGTGTATGTGTGTGTGTGTACGTACAAGCTTGTGTTTTGCTAAAAGCAAAATTGTAGACATTTTATATACAAAGGTGGAGGGATTGCAGCCCTTTTTGTCTTCCCCTGACCTCAGCTGGATATGCACGAACTACCTCCAGCCTGTCCTACTCTCTAAAGAACGATGCTTTGCTGTTTATCAGACCATTCTTGGTGTTTTCCTTAGCACTATATACCTCATGCTAATAGAGTCAAGGCACCAGGAGCAAAAATTATTACATTCACAAATCTCATTTGTGTTAAAACACAGATACACCACCATAAAAGATACACAAAATATACGAAATACAAAAAGAGGGAGAAATTCTTAGACTGTCTTATTAGTCTTTTACAATAGATGCGCTCCTACTAATTGTGTCTCTAGATATTAATAGATACAGTCAATGACATATGAACATCATCAATGCACTGTAGGTCATGCTTTTAAGTTTCGACAACGTGTTTCGATGGCCCCAATGTGTATATGCCACCTTTTTCAGGACGAATACATATTAGTTCCGCCACAGGGGGGCGAAGCTGCACCAAAGAGCTGCAAGCTTGGGCACTATGCACTGATCTGTTCCCAGCAGGCGTGCTCTCCTAGGCAGCCGCCATCTTGGCATGTAACTGCAAGCACTGCCTGGGTTTTAATCTGCCGTTAAGGCGGCACTCAGCTGATTCCTGTCCCAGCAGTAGGATCATACCACCCCCGTGTCTGGCGTCTCTGCAGCCAGGATGGGCGCCCAAGCGGTAAGATAAAAGGGATTTCGCAGGGCCGACGTGTGCTCGCTCAGACCGCTCTGTCAAGCATGGTGGTTAGCCCAGCCCCCCACTTAATGTTACAATTAATGTACTTTGATGTGGCCATACCTCCTGGAAGTACTGGCGCGCATGGGCCTCGGAGACTAATATATGTCATGGGTACACCTGCTTTATACTTCACCTACAGCGAGAGTGCAATTGGGGGCGAAGGTGTCTGAGGCCTTGGATATACAAAGAGGCACACGACAGGGCTGCCAGCTGTCCCCGCTGCTGTTCGCCCTTGCGATGAAACCGCCTGGCGGGTTGGGGGGGGGGGGGGGTCGCGGTTGGTAGTTGACGGCATGTTGTCTCACTGTACGCAGACAACACATTGGTGTATCTGAAGGACCCAGCTGTGTCAATCCCGTACCTCATGCGCCTGCTGGGGCACTTCAGGACGGCATCCTGGTTGTGCGTCAATAGGCACAAGACTGTCTGTACCCCCTGGCAACATTGGTGGACAGCGAGGTGGCCCAGCTTCCGGATGGGGAGATGGCTTGGAAGGGGCACAGTTTCCGATACCTTGGACTCCAGATCACCCACGATAGCCGCCTCCAGAATGCTCTGAACATGGGTAAAACTCTGGGAAACCTAGAGCGTTCCATCGGTTTTGGATTACACTGCCGCTTTCAGTTATGGGCAGGGTGGCCCTCTGCAAGATGGTTCTCCTCCCCGCAGCCTCTTTTCAATGCAGAACTCTTTCTGCACATTCCCAGTAGCCATGTTCAGACAAATTGATAAGTTACTAGTGGAGTTGGTATAGGCAGGGAAGACGTGCTGGGTGAGTCTAGACGTGCTAAAGCTGGACGGGAGAGGGTGGACTTGGGCTTCCTGAACTGCGTTTGTACTATCTAGCAGGTAAACTACAGTATGCAGCAATGTGGTGTGATACTGAACCTAATTGGGAGCAGAGATTGATGTCGGGGGCTGGGGATATGGT
The DNA here is from genome assembly GCA_963921515.1 of Calotriton arnoldi. Classification (NCBI taxonomy): domain Eukaryota; kingdom Metazoa; phylum Chordata; class Amphibia; order Caudata; family Salamandridae; genus Calotriton; species Calotriton arnoldi. The sequence continues at coordinate 212,064 of CAWUFW010004284.1, read as the reverse complement.
ACCGCTCTCTCACTTGCTGATGTGTGGCAGGGACTTGCCGCCGCACACTCCTTTTTGCGTGGCAAATGTGGTGGGAACATGGGATGTGGCAGTAAATAGGGTCATTAGAACAGCGCCATATGATTAGCTTCTACCGATTTGATTTCTGCGACCCTTCCTGCACATCCGTGAGTCCATGAACGTTGAAAGCTGGGTTGCAGGGGGCTGTGAGTCGGGTGATCTGTGTATGAACGGTACTTTTATGTCATTAGCAGAGATGGGGACAGATTATGGGTGGACAATAGACAGTTCCCGCAATATGCCAGCATTTCCTACACAGTTCGTGGGATATAGCTGACCTTTTCGGAGGAGCCCCAGAGATCCCATGGCTTGGGGTGAATTGGACCCAGGTTCTTATAAGGGCATCATCTCCAGATGGATAGCCGCATTGAAGGCGGATAGGATAACGGTGCTTGATGTGAGACGAGAAATGTGGTACAGGTTTCTGTATGCTCCACTGACAGATAGTGAGTGGCGCAGGGTGCAATCACAGGTGCGCGAGGTGGCGGGCAATGCCCGACTTAAGTTAGTGCAGTTCTACTTCCTTTATCAGGCCTATCAGACCCGCCTTCACAGAGCGTTTCCTGCACGCTCGTCGGCTTGTTCACGCTATGGTGTAGTGCCTGCTGACTTCTGCCACGTGGTTTGGAATTGTACACAGCTACAGCCGTACTGGAAGGAAGTACGAGGCACATTGTGCAAGCTGACTAAGGTAGCAGTGGAGCTCTCGGTGCGACATTGCCTGCTTGGGTTGCTCCCCTTGTTCCGGAGAGGTAATTCCTCTATTGATATACGAGTTTACCCTATACCATGCTAAAAATGGCAAGAGGCAAGGAGAGACCCCCTGTAGTCACACTTACTCCAAAGGGATGCTCCTCCGTGGACTGCTTGCCCTCTCTCGCCGTGGAGTTGCGAACTCCGGTTACCTCTCCGGAACAAGGGTTTCTGATCGCTCTGATCTCTATTTGAGGTGAGAGGTACAAACTTACGCTCTGGGACCGGCAGAGTCCTGAGGAAGGCCGGTGTGACCCTTATTGATGGGCATAACCACACAGCCGAAACATGTCGACACTATGGCAGTAAGGAGGGGTGTAAGGAGCACATTATATCTCCCAATCACCACCATCCTTCACTTCTTTTAAACCTGGCCGGAGGGTCTAGGAATACATTTTGGTATTTGCGACACCTCTGAGCTAGTTTTAATTCACACTGCACTTTCACTTCCGGTGTCCCAGTCACTTGTTGAAACTATTTGTTTCTGTTCTTTACGTGTTTTGTTGGTCTTTCCCCTCCCTTTGCTCCACCCCTATCGTGGGATACGCAGGGGTGTATAGTAGCAGCCCTATTATGAAGCATGTCACACCACGGTGTGAGTGAAGGCAGCATTTAGACACGTCACATGCCACCACCACTGACAGAGATAATTTTACCACTTCCTACTCCTTTTGGTGTGTATACAGTTTAGTCTGGGGGTCCGGGGTAGAGGAGTCTGTTACCCTCACCCCTTCTCTTTTGTGTATTTACACCATGAAGGTGGCCATGAGGGGGCACTGCATTGCCATGACATGGTGAGTTATGTCGTCTCTCACTTGTAGTGTGCTGACTTTAGAGTCGCACTTGCTTACCACGGAGCTCGAGGCAGTGATGATACCTGATGCACGCCATAGTCTGGCAACCTTTCGTCGCCAATACCAGAAGGAGGTGAAGCTACTCTGTGATCTTGACTAGAAGTCCTTCCTAGCCCACCAGCATGCAGGTGGTGATAAGCCAGGGCACACGTTGGTGTGGTTACTGTGATCGGAGACCCTTCCCCCCCCCCAGGACTCTGGTGGGCACCATTCATGATAGCATAGGTCGCGTGAGAAATACTCAAGCAGACATCAACAAAGTGTTCCCTCAGTATTACGAACAGCTGTATTCTGCCCCCAGGAACCCACCCCTATGCAAGTATGGGATTACCTACAAGTGGTGGCACTTCGTTGCTTGACCCTGCTGCAGTTGTTGGACTTTAGAACAGCCTCTCCAGATAGAGGAGATCAACCTAGCAATCTGCCAGATGGCTCACAGCAAGGCCCCAGGCAAAGACAGGTTCCCCATGGAGTATTATGCAGCTTTTGGAGCCACTCCTGCTCCTTGCCTGCTAGAGGTCTACCACCGAGAGGCACACCATCAGGGCATTTTACCAAGCTGGCTATGCGAAGCCCTCATAGTGGTGCGACCAAAACTAGTTAGAGACCCCCTTGAGGTGAGCTCTTATAGCCCGTTGTCAATGGTGAACATTGACTACAAAATCTTAAATAAGCTCCTAGCGAACAGGTTGCTTCCGATGCTTCGCTCTCTTGTTCATACAGACCAATGTGGGTTTGTGACTCAAAGAGCGACGCACTCCAACATTCTGCGCCTCTGCCACATGATGGATGCGATGTCCGAGGGGGCCCAACATCCCGGTGACGGTCTACCTGGATTTCGAGAAAGCATTTAATACGCTGAGTTGGTCCTACTTGCTACAAGTGCTTTAGGTGTTTGGGATGGGTCCTAATTTCCTAGGCTGGGTCAAGCTTTTATATACAGTCCCACAGGTACGGGTCCGCACCAGCCATCAGATCTCACGCTTCTTTTCCATAAGTAGAGGAACCTGCCAAGAATGCCCTTTATCACCAGTAATTTTTGCATTAGCTATGGAGCCGCTTGTGGCCATGCTGCGCGCCAGGGGCCCTGTCTGGGGCATCAGGGTGGGATTAGACTGGCACACTGTGTCCTTATAAGCAGACGATGTCTTAGCATGTCTACGGGACCATGCATGCATGCTACCGGCCCTCTATCACCGGCTCGACCTCTTCAGGGAGATGGCAGGTCTCAAGGTGAACTGGGGTAAATCCTGTGTCTTCCTTTTACGCTGGATTAAACCGGAGTGTCAAAAAGTGCCGGAAGTAGGGTGCCTCCCCTGGAATTTTGAGACCATTTGCTATCTCGGCATCAATGTTTACCACACAGACAGAGACTTGCTGGATGGTAATCATGGTAAGTCCTTGACCTTGATTCGCCAATCCATGCACTTCTGGACTCGACCACCCCTCTCGCCTATGGGCAGGGCATCAGTGGCAAAGATGCTGGTTCTTCCGAGGCTCCTATATTTCGTTGCGGCTTTGCCAGTGATACCAACTGTGAGAAGTTGGCCCGGTATATGCTGTTTACTAATTAAAGTGGGCACCCTGTACCAGTCCAAACAACCCTTATGGTGATTTAATAGGTCAAAGATAACCTTCGAAAGCTATCCAAGTGGTAGCTGTGGAGAGCAGCCTTCAGGCTTAGGTTTGAAGGAATGTTAAGCAGCTTGTTTTACCAGAATGCAACCTTATAGTATTGGTTAAATGAAAGGAGAACCACACAGTAGTTATAAAAATATGTATTTATTAGTATAACACACTAAAAGTAGGACACAGTATCTTCTACACGAAGATACTCACAAAGCACACAATACTGTAGCACAGAAACAATCGTAAGTAGCACTAATACACAGTGGGCTCCAGGGGGGAGACCAAACCATATACTAAAGTAGTGGTAGAAGAACCAATGCTCGAGTCAAGACAGTGTCTAGAGGATGTAGAATCACTGGGACCCCAAGGAACCACCCGAGGTGAGTAAGTAGGGACCCCACGGAGGACGGGTGCAGTGTGGGAACACGACCGCTTGCGCCGTACAATTCTATGGGAGAGTCGCGGTTGCAGTTCTAAAGTTTAAGGACCCTTCTGAGTGGACTTCGAAGAAACCCCGTGGAAGTTAGGAGGTTGGAGAGCCACCCCACCCGTGGATACCGTAGTACCAGAGTTACCTATCCCAGGTAAGCCGGGTGCATAGGCCTGAAGTGGCGTCGGAAACCGCAGTTGATCTCTATGGAGGACTTCGAAGAAGAGCCACTGCTGGGAAGAAGAAAAGTATCCGTCGGAATCCAAAGGTGGATTCTTGTTGAAGAGTACCTGAAATCAGAGGGGACAGAGTCCGGGTCACTCAGGAGTGACCAGGGGCTCGGTAGATGAATTCCCACCGATGTCGGGTGCTTCAGGTGCGTTGAGGGGGTTCCCGACTCTGCAGCCACCGGGACCAGGAGACGTTGAGGATGACCAGGAGCCGGATACGAGCTGTCCCACGAAGGATGTAGAGTGCTGAGGGGTCGGTGTCCGGTTGGAGCACCAACAAGCCTTGGCAGCAGCAACCCACTAAGATGGTCAAGAAAGATTACGGTTCGGACCAGCAAGGTCCAGGAGACTCACCAAACACAGGGGAGTCAGGGCAAGCCTGGAGCAACCAGGGGAGCCCAAGAAAAGCAAAGATGAACCTCAAGAGGACCCACAGGCCGGAGTCACAGGAATCGTGAGGGGACCTCGAGCAGTTTCACGAAGCAACAGCCCACGGAGCACTCAGTGCGAGGAGGCCGAAGTTCTTTGGTGGAAATGATGCCAGAGGTTGGGGCTACTCGGAGCCCAGTGCACTTGTTTCGGAAACGTCAACAAGCGTATGCACTTGCAAAAGTACACGGTGCACAGGGGTATGGGTATTGCAGCCCCCACGAGGGATTCTGACCTCAAACTTGGTGAGAGGGCAGCTCGGACCTCAAGAGACTTGGAAACCCACCTCCTGTGTTGCTGGAGCCTTCGGAGCTCATAGGAGCTCAGGAGCAGCAGACCGGTCAATCGTTATGTGGTGCCTGCGGTTGCAGGGAAGTGACTCCTTCACTTCAAGGGAGATGTCTTCGGTTGTCCTTGATGCTCCACAGGTCCTGCATGGAGCCTGTATGGTGCACGGGCACAGACAATGCTTTGGACGGAGTGGGAGACGAAGTTGGGCCTCAAACAAAGTCCAGCGAAGTCCATAGTGTCCAGACGGTCGAAGTTCAGTGGTTTCTGGTTCAGAATCTTGTCCACGTCGAATCTAGGGTCCTACAGCCAGGTAAGCCCTTTTGCACCCATGGGAGAGGGTTGCACAGATTCAGTTACTCCCATGTCCTTTGTCCAGTTTCGCGCCAGAGCAGGAGCCAACGGCTCCCAGGACTGGTTTGAACTGGACTATGCACAGGGACACCAAATGTGCTCCTCATGCAGTCTTTCGGTCGCTGGTAAGCGCACCCACCCACGTCTAATACACTAAATCCTGTCAGGGAGGTGGTCTCATCTCCCTGTGACAGGATGCCTATTGTTCTGCCTTCCCCTGCTCGAGCTTGGCTCAGCAGCAGGAGGGCAGAAATGTGTCTCTGGTCGGCAGCAACCATTTCGGGCTGCCCGGGACTAGAAGGCTGGTACCGGGAACACCAGGGATCTCATGAAGCTCGTTTCTGAGGGGTGGAATCATACTTCCCACACCGGTTACAGGTGTGGGAGGTATGATTCCACCATGTTTGATACCAAACAAGATAGGGTTACTTTCAGCCGTTTTAGAGTTGGTCATCACGCGGTCGCATAATGCCACTCTATATGTCGTAAATGGCTGCAGCACTAACAACCCGGGAGAATGGACTCTGTAGGCTGCAAGGCTGTCCTGCTCAGTGGCACCCTCTCACTTAGAACCAAGCACCCTGCCTTCAGGATTGTCAAGGCCTGCTATAGGGGTGACTTATAGGTTTTAAGTTAAGATATAGTAAACCTATATTTTAAGTAAGTGGTGCATGCACCAACTTACACAGGCTGCAATGGCAGGCCTGTAGTTCCATTTTGCATGACCTCTCATTGGTGGCATAATACATGCTTCAGCCCATGGGAGGCCTCTGGGGTACCCATGCCCTGGGTACATGGATACCATATACTAGGGACTGCAAGGGTACCCCAGTATCCAATCTGGAGTGTACCTAAGTACATGACATAACAGTTTAGGGAGAAAGCAGATAGACTGGGGTCCTGATTAGCAGGATCCCAGTCAGACTAGTCAAAAAACAGTGTAACATGAAGCAAAAAGTGGCGGTAACCATAAGAAGCAGATCCTACTTTCCTCCACCAACTATATCATTTTTCTGGAATTCTGATGTGTCTGGAGTCTGAGCTCGTTGGGGGACCTGCTCGGAAGCGGGTTTCAATCCCCATACTTCAGCGCCCCATGCTCGAGGGGGGACTTGGGTCCTGGAGCTGTATTTCACAGCGGCTCAATTGCAGTGGCCTTTGTGTTGGATGCCCGGCGATAGAACGGCGGAGGGTAGCCTGTTTCGGGCGGACCTGGGGGGCATGGACGTCCTGGAATGGCTGCTCTTGCTGAGTGAACTGACCAGGGGACTGGGCAGGCTCAAGCAAGTGGCCAAGCTCATCTGGACTAGATAGATCCAACCCAGACATGCACTGACCCCTATGCACCGCAGCTGCCCCTCTAAAGCGTGCCGGCCATGAAAAACCTGATGAGGCTTCACGATTCTTCTCCATGTCGAGAAAACAGGCTCACCCAAATGGTGATCTATACAGCGACGGTGCCCTGCTCTCCTTCCAGGGGCTGCAGGAACTATATGAGCTTGGGGCAGGTCTTTTTCTTGCACACACTGCAATTAGGGCGGCGATTGGGGACATATGGGCACCAGGGCCGGCCGAGCCACCATTACACTTGGGATAGCAGTGCTTCTTAAATGCCAGCGCCCTATCCCGTGCGTTTTGGTATTATACGCAGCACTACAGGGGGGATACAGTGAATTTCTGAGCCAGGGCAAGCCCAAATGAGATGACTGCTTGGGCACGAAATTGACCACCAAGCAGTGGACCGTGGCTTTAGGATGGGTAAAGCGAGTCTCGCACAATTCCTGTTTAAAATTCATGCAATTCAATTACTTGCATCAAACCTACCTTACACCACACCTCCACACAAAATGTTTCCTGTGGTGTCCCTGGCGCACCCGAGATGTAGTTGCATAGATGCTACATTTATTCATATGGTTTGGGAATGCCCGCCGCTGATGCGCACATGGGATGGAACATGTGTCGATGGTGATCAACGTCCAGCTGCCACTAGACCTGCTCCTTTGTCTGCTGGGGATACCAAAACAGACTAAACATACCAAACACTTCCTTAAGCTAGCTTATCTGGCATTGGTCCTCTTTAAGCAATTAACTCCCATGGCTTGGAAGGCCCCCATCCGCCCATGATCGAGTGCTAACTTCGGGTGACTCACAAATAGCCTCTGGCAGAAGCAGACGCCATGATACAGGATTGTAGGCTGCGAGGGGGAGGTGGAGCAGCTACAATGTGGAACACCTATGTTCTTAAATTGTTCGACGGGCTGTATCCCCCTCGGTTATAGAACTTCCGGTAAGTCGGGCAGCTGGCCAGATTGTACCACTGAGCGACCCATTCGCTTAAGCACACTTGATCACCGGACACGAGAGATCCTGCACTCTCTGGGGTGGTTTGCACAGGGGCTCACCCCTGCTCCCTTTCTCCCCTTGGAGCCACTACTAGCCTGTACTCTCCATGTTTATGGTATCCTCCTGCTGCTGACATTACCTCACTTCCAAGTAGTTGCACATGGCAGCGACAGCCAGAGGGTTTAGAAAGTTACTGTTTTGCTTCGTTTTAGTCTTTGATATATACATTGGCTAATTTTCTGCATCACAGGGTGCATTATGTTGCTCTGGATCGACATCCTATTCTTTGTCTCGCATTATAACCTGTTATCCCTCTCATATCAATGTATGACCTGCTACCAGAATATTGTTAATGTTGAAATGATGGGAGAGGTCTGTCCATCCACCTCATGAACATGTTGATTACTATATCCTATACAATTTGTGGTGACTCCAACTTAAATGCCAATAAAGAAATTTGAGGGAAACAAAATGGTTGAATACATGCAAAGGTGTCAGCAAGAAGCCATCCTTGTCTGCAACACTAGTTTGTTTGGGGAAAAGGTTGATCATGGCGGATAAATGGACAGAGCCTGTGACTCACTCATGCAACAACCTGACGTTGACACTCTGAGGAAGACTGTTTGGAGAGTAAGTAGACACAAAGGACAGCTGTGCATGGCTCAAATTTAGTACACATAAGGAAGGTGAAGACCAAATTAAGGTCCCACTGCGGCATTACAAAAAGCTTGGGTGGACCAGACCTTTAAGAAATCTTTTCACACCAGGTGATCTGAAGAAGGACAGTTGATCCGGTAAACACAAAAAAGCAGAAAGGGCTGACAACCTAAATCAGTGCCCACTGCAAGGCCTTGCTGGATCAAAGATAAAACAAAAAGTAACGCATCCAACAACTTTGCCTGTAATGAGTCTGTTTGGTGGAAATTACACCAGCCCGTTTTTTTGGATTAACTCCCGGCTGCTAGAATGACCTTCACCACTTAGGAAGGGAGATTGAAAGCAGTCAACGGTTGCTGCTCATTCTCCACACATGAAGGTGGGGTTGCTCAGGCCAGGACGCAGGGCCCAGCCATGCCTGCTGGTGCGACCGAAGATCCTCCCAAAGCAGCAGCCTGAGTGGAGGACAGATGCTCAAGCCAAGAAGTACCACACTCTCCTAAGTCCAATCCGGAGCCACTAGGATGACTTGGGCCAGGTCGTTCCTGACCTTCAGAACTCAGAGCAGGAGAGGCAGAGAGGGGAAGGGATACAGAGGTTCCAAGCTCCACTCTAGACAAAATGTGCATCAAGGCAGAGGCTTTTTGAGAACTCCAGCATGCAAAAGTGTTGACATTGCATTTTCTCGGTGGTGGTGAATAGGTTAAGCACAGGTTCTCACCATTGGTGGAAGACACCATACACCACCTCAAGGTGTAGCTGCCATTTTTGATCCACTAGGTGTTGTTGGCTGAGTTTGTCCACCCTGATATTTGAAGATGCCGCCAGGTGGTTCACAGCCAGAGAGATGACCTACTGACTCAGCCACGTCCAGAGCCACAAGGCCTCCTGGCATGGAACCAGGACCCTACTCTACCCTGCTTGTTACAGAACCACATGGCGGTGGTGTGGTCTGTGAAGACCTGGATCAGCCTCCCTTTCCCTTAGATGGATGGGAGGAAGGTTTTTACGCCAAGTGAATGGCCTACAATTCCAACAGATTGATATAGAGTCAGGTCTCTACTGGAGAACAGAGTCCTCTGACCTCTCCTAGATGGCCTCAATAAGTGACATGTCTGTCACCACCATCAGTTCTAGGAGAGGTGCTGGGAGGGGTCTGCTGCCTCTAGTGGAGAGGTGTGGTGCAGCGGCCAGGGCAGCTGACTTCGGAGCACAGGGTTCACGGTTCGATCCCCGGCTCCGGCGGCAGCTCAGCTCAGCACCATGTGACTCTGGGCAATAGCTCACTTAATTTCCACTACGGCCCCCAGCGCCTTGAGACCCGTAAGGGTGAGTAGCTGCACTATATAAAAACGGACTTACATTTTTTACTGCTGGTTCAATTGCAGCTGAGCAACCACCACTGCACGTCTTTTGCAGTCTTCTACGAAACCTGGATGGAATCTAACCAGTTCCCTTTGTGATAAGCCCATGGACACTTCAGATCCCACTGCAGAGCCAGAATATGTTATCTGGTGTAAATGACAAGCAGGATGTCAAAAAGTCTCAGAGCCCCTCTCACTAAGACCCAGGACCGAAGCAGAAATATCAGGATCATAGTCCAAATGTCCTGGAATTATTAAACCGGAGGGAAGGCTCAAAACTACACCGCATCCAGTATGGCACTTATGAAAGGGAGCTTATGCAAAGGAGTCTGGTGTGACTTCAGCAGGTTGATCTAGAACCCCAAATTTGTTAGGAGGTTCGCCATAGTCTGGAGGTGGTCTATGACTGACTGGTGAGCACCTTGAATAGCCACTCGTCGAGGTAGGGGCAAGACTTGTATCCAACCTCCAAAGATGGGCTGTAACTATCACTTCCATGAACATCCAAGGGGCACTGGTAAAGCTGATGGGGAGCACGGAAAACTGAAAATACTCCTGGTCCATCTTGAACCATAGGTAAAGCCTGTAGGACTGCAGGACGAGAATGGGAAATTAGGCATCCTGGAGGAACAGCGCTACCATCCGGTCTTCTGGGTCCAGGGCAGACAGAAGTTGGGCCAATGTCAGCATCCTGAATTGGTCCTTTTTCAAGAAGAAATGAGAGGGTGAATATCTAAAATAGCATGAAGGCCTCTATTCTTCTTCGGCACCAGGAAATAACGTCCCCATTTCCGATGCTGGAACCCTGTAGATGGCAGACTACCGCAATGCATACCATGAACATCTGTACCTTCATTTCCTGGCTTTGCTTGTCGAGTCACTCTTGCTTGCAGACCTCCTCAATCACTGATTATATCTCCATCTTCTCCTTGACTGCAGCAGATGCCACAGACCCTCATTGTCTGGATTCTCCCCTTTGCTGCCAAACGCCTATCACTCGACCCGGCACTCCATCACAGGAGGCTGAAGAAACAATCCAATTCTGGGCAACCAAGATTCAGCCAGTGTAGTAAACAAGCATTTGCAATGCAATAGATCTTGCATTTGCAAGAGTTTAAGCTATTGGCATTGTAAATGACAATGCCTTTTATTTATCTGTTTTGATAATGAACACATAAATAAAAGGCATTGTCATTTACAATTCCAATAACTCAAATTCCTGTAAATGCGAGACCTATTACACTTCATAGAAGCAGCCGCCATTGTCCCGGGCTTCTTGGAAAGTTAAAGCGCGCATGGCGCGCTGAATGTTGCAGGAAAGCATGTTGTGCCTGCAGTAGGAGAAACTCATTAAAGAAAATAGTGCTTACAGACTAAATAAGACATACGGTGTAACAACAGAAGTAAAAGGGCCAGTCCTCATGGGAGGTTACAAATGAAGACAAGCCGGTACTAAGGAGGGACTAACACGCCTATTAACGAATCAGAAGCCAGCATTTACGAAGGACAATGACACAAGTAAATGACAGATATGGGCAGATTGTGGGCGGGGTTTCAAGTCCATACTCGAATACAGCATGTCTCGCAAAGCAGCACATGAGCGACCCAGGCTTGACCTAAAAATAATGCAAGGACGTCCCCCAATTTCAGAAATTTGCTTCAGGCTGCCAAAGCAGGGCCAACAGAGAAGCAACACAACTTGCATGCCTTACAAGAGAAGGAAGAGGACGTCCAGGCACAAAGGAGAAGAAAAATATCACTCCTCCAGGAAAGGCACTCAGAGATCACAGTCTTTGCGTGCCATTTGTGTGGACCAAGCCACATTTATGAATGAAGTTGAGATATGATCAGCAAATCAAATGATGGTGTGAGGACCTAAAACTTCAATGACCGAGCCAGTCAACAAGTGAACGAGCAGGCAGGGTTGTCACAACAGATCAGTTCCTGGAGGGTCATCAACAATTCTAGCCCTGAAGGGAAGCCGCTGAACATTGCACCTGGAGAAACACCACATAGATCTGGGGGAGGGGTGCACGGGATAGAGTATGCTGAGAAGTGGGGCAGCATGATGTAGAGGACTACATCTCGGGCATGTTCACGGACGTACTGTGGGACACAGCATTTCATTCTAAAAAATCAGCTTGGCAACGGAGATGCAATATTGGACGAAAACAGGTAGGGCCAGTGAGGTCAAGTCTGCTTCTTAAGAACAGATGAGACCTTGCTTCTATTTAAGAGGAAGGGACACGAGCCTTGGCCAAGGAAAAATGTGCATAAAAAGTCCACTTAAACCCTTAACCAATGACTTCAGGACTTGGTTATGGTTGATGGAAGCTAGCAAACAAATACAAAAAGTTATTTAACACATCTCTGATATTCCTGATAGCGGAAACTTAACCTCCTTCAAACGTTTACCAGGAACATGTGGCCTATGTCCCACTGTGATATGGGACTATCTCTGGATTAGGAAGTCAGCTGAAATCTAGTAAGGCACCTATAAAATGGAAAAATGGACTAGAAGATAATAAACAATTTGACAAGCTTCTTCAACCAGACAAAAGCATCCCATTTGAAAAGTAGTCTGTAAACTACAATATCGAAATATCCAACTAGTTGAAAATACAGCCTTGGAGTGCTTAGATATTCTCCAATTCAACAGAGACAGGTAAAAAAAAAAAGAAAAACAACATTATCACACACCATATCCGGGTAAGAGGAAGCGCTTACAACTCAATAATCGTGGCAACTACTGGAAGTGCCTAAAACAGAACAGCGCTTACACTGTGCATTGCATCCTTACATACACACAGTGGGTAACCACCCATAATACCCTCCCAAAGTAGCCATTGTTTGGGTGTCACCATATAAATGACTAATGGCGTCATTTAGTTTGGCACATGCCCTGTCCACCGAACTCCCATCTCGTGCATTGTATTTAAAGGAGAGCACAGCACGTTTCTGGCATCGGATCCACCATAGTTCCCCTGCCAGAAACCATTGAAAAACCGTCCGACTGCCACAGGGCGACTGAGCAGGTTTTCAGAAGGTCCACTCTGTAAAGTTCTGACTTGGATGCAATAGCTTCACTAATGGCTACACTAAAGGCTTTATGGATCACCACGATGCAGACGGGAATCTTTAAGTAGGCAATCGCCTTTGAGGACCTGGCAGGCCTGCCGGCCAAATCTCAATGACACTCAGGATGTCTTCTGTTTCAGAAAAAAAAGTGGTGGATGAAAATTATTCAATAATTCTGAACCCCTGGCAAATGCTGAACACTTTTCATACAATTTTATTAATTTTTTTAATTTGTAGCTTGAATCAGTACAGAAGGGGACTAATCAAATGCAACAAGGCCACGGTGCTGCTACAAAAGGAACCATCTTACCACAAATGCTAGTCAACATCACCTCTGAGCAGGAACGGTACAAAACAGTGTCATTTATGGGGTAGCTGAGCAGCACAGTGAGCAAATGCCCCAGATCGGAGCATACTCAGGCCACTTAGTGTGCAACTCACTTAGTCAGCAAGAAAATAATCATGCACTTGTGGTGCTAAAACAAAGGCATTCAAGTCAAGTGATCTTCAAAGAACAGCAAAGACTAAATCTGCCCAGTGGTTAGAACTACTGGCACTGGAGCCTGGAGACCAGCTGATCATCTGATTCAGGTCAAATCCCTTAATCTGCCTGTACCTAAAAATGCAATGTGTGAATTGTATTTGTGTCATCTCCACGTGATATACACTATCTAAGAATGTTTCCCACCTGCCCACTCCCAATGTAATGTACAGCACTCTTGCTGCTTCTTAGCTAGGTTTGTGCTATATCAATACATACACATACATACATTCACACACACACACACACACACACACACACACACACACACACACGCACGCGCACACACACGTGCCTCAAAATTGTTCCCGAATTTAAACTTGTGGACCGAGATTACTTTAAGATTTTTTTTTATAAGTAGTGTATGTCTCACATCAGAACTCCTATCAGCAATGACATCTCAAAATAGAAAATCAAGTACCGCTATATAAAACCAGTAACATAAAAGTCAATTGCTCCAGATAAGAAAAAAAGAAAAAATAAGTTGACAAAGTGAGGCGAGATTGTTGAGTTGCCAAGTCTTACAATTTTAGACAGAGTTAACTTCTCAATCAGAGGACTGGAAAAGAAGGAATTTGACAACTTTTCAGATCTTTATGGCTGATTAGGATTCAATCTCCTGCCACAGCAGACACAAAATGTAATACTAATGTAATTCATGTCTACTAATATAATACACGTGGCTACTAAATGAATTTCTTTTGTCTTATAATTTAAGCACTTTATATTAAAGGCAATCTGATAATTTACATGAATAATTATTTTCGCCAATGTGCCATGTGTTATCGATATGTATAACATTGTGTCTACATTTCCATTTGTTTTTTATCAATTGTTGTAACTAAAAGAAGTTGTAATCCAGTTAATTGACAGGGAGGCCACAAGAGAGCATGTGCGCCGAGAAGGCATTAAGTGGGTGACGTCAATGTAGTAAAGTACACCAGCCAACATCCCAGACTGCTCTAAAGTTGCTCAAAAGTCTGAAGTGACAGAGGTTTGAAACTGGAAACAATCATCAGAGATTTTATTGGGGTTGTGGCCGTTTTGCCGTCACATTGGTCACTTCGACAGAAGATAACTTAACGTGTATTTGTAAAGCGCACGTTCACCCGTAGGCATCTTGGCGCTGAATAATAGATGCTTATTGTTACCCAACACAATGGTACTCATTTTATCGACCTCAGATTATTGAAAGGCTGAGTGGACCCACCGGGATTTGAACCTGTGACCATGAGATCGGACACAGGCCCTGCCATGGACGCATTAGTCCACTGAGCCACCAGACCCAGTGAAATTCACATTGGTGCAACAGGCTTGTATTCGGTACTCAAGGGAGGTCGGGTGAAAGGACTTGCACCACTGAAACATCGAATACAAAGTGGACAGGAAAGAAGGACTACAAGGTCCTTCAAGCCTACTTATTTTTAGGTCGAGCCTAGCAGCGCGCATGCGCTGCTCTGCGAGGCATGCTGTATCTTCTCTAGGGGCATTGATCACACCCCTTGCTTCCCAGTGGTTCCTTTGAGTGCTTTTCGAAATTCCCTTCCTTTCTGTGGCTAATTTTCACATTTGTCATGCCTTTCTGTGGGTGGTTCCCATCCCTGGCAACTGGCCCTGTTACGGCTATTATTGCTCTTCTGTCTAGTTTAGTTGCACTTCTTTTTCTGTTTCCTTTGGTTCGTGTATTCTGCTTGTTAAAAATTGCTAGTTTGTTTCATAGGCACGGCCCCGCAGACGTAATTTGCCCAGTGAGTGGGGACAAAAAACTTTTACAAATTACATGCATGCAAGGGAACAGAGGCTGCCGCCCGCAATCAGATGCCATCCGCTCGCCGCTGACTCCAAAACCCATTGGGAAGCAGCCTCATCGAACCCCCTGGCTCACAGCTTCTCATTGCCGACCCCATTTCTAACCGGGGAGTGCTCCCTTCGCTACAAAAACGGTTACAAAGTGACGGAGGGCAGCCGGCGGCGTGGCAGCGGGATGCAGAAGGGCATGGCCCTGGGGACCCCTGCCCGGCAGCTAGCGAGCCGAGAGCACGGCCCTCCCACCCCACTATTGCTGCCCGTCTACTCCCAAATCTTGCCTTCGCTTTCAGAGGCCACGCAGCTTTTATTTTATCAGGACGTCGCCCACTTCAGGGACGACGCGCTCCAGGTCATCAACTTTCCTCACCTGCGTGTCTATGTGTATGCCTTTAACTTGTTTGTCTTATGTCAAAGAGAGATCATTGGCTACAGCAGCCACTTCAGCTGCCAATATTTTACTAGGATATTTTCTGGCCACGGGGGGGGTTTTCTGTTTTGTATGCTGGATGCGTTTCTTGCTTATTTTTGTTACGTCGCTACTTTAAGGACAGAGATCCAAAAAACGCACGCCAAAGACAAACCGGCTAGCAGGCTGAATTTCAGATTTTAAAACAGAAAAGTAACATAGGTGAGCCCACACGCATGCTAGCCCCGCAAATTTTTGTTTTTATGATTCAGCATGAAAAGCAGACACGCTCATGACCCCTGCTTTGCAGTGTGCAGCGGGGGAGTGATTCACCAACTGTGGCTGCTTAGTTCAGACGGCCCTCCCTCTCCCACCAGGTCTCCAGTGGTCAGCAGCGCAGGCATGTCTAAAGCCGGCCTCAAATTGCAGCTGCCCTATAGTAACCCAGAGCTAAATTTAGAATTAAACAACTAAACAATGAGGATCACATGTTGCAGCTGTCCGCCAGAGGTTTCTGGCATTCAAAACACAACAACCACCTCACACGTACAGTAAGTGGCCACTTCGGCAGCATTTTAACACCATATACAGCCAGGCATGGAGTAAATTAATCCCCACAAACCTATTCCACTTTCACCTCCCATCTGGCTATATCCTCCAGCAGCACTCCATCCCCCCCAACCTTTGTTAAGTGAATAGCGGTTACTGCAATTTGTAAGGTTCCGCAGTGCTCTCGGAATCTGGGCGCCCCTATCGGCTCTGGCTACTGGTTCACCGAGCCAAAGTGATCTGCTGATACTGGTATTTGGTTACGTTTCAGGGTATTTACAGATTTGTCACTTTGAGTGGTGTTCTGCAAGGTGAGCATAGGCTGGAGTTTGGACACTGGCTGGCCAGATTCTGACATGGGTGTACTGAAAGGCCACTGTCACTTGCTATGCAGCAGAAATTTGCTCCAAGTACAGTTATTTTGTAGTGGCTTGGAACCAAACATACTGTGTCAGTGGGTCTACTAGGAATTAAAAGAGTGCAGGGTCTCCTCCTCTCCTAATTATCTTCTCGCCGTCTTCCAGTGTCATCCTACAACCCGAAATGCCCGTGCAATCATCTGCTATAGAAACAGTACAGAATTCTACCACGGACTGCAGCACGGACCTTTGTGCTCAAGAAGCCCCCTGCCAGCACACCGCCCCCCTTCGGATGCTTTAAACCTGCTTAGTGAACGCTGTATGGCTCCGCGAGTTATTCAATTCATTACACAAAAAACTTGCAGCAGCAAGAGCGCTAGGACGACAAAACTAGCCGCACGCACTTGTTATTTTATTGACTGCGGATGCTCTCTGAAGCATCACCTACTGAGGCCTGGGTATGGTAACCATCTAAAATCATTAATGCTTACTTTGTAATTATACATTTTTAAAACAATGTCGGTTACCCAAACTCACAGTGTTTATTCATTAAGCATGCAAACCGCATTAATCAAACAATGCATACCATCATTTTTTCACATCGACATTTCATTGTGTGGCAAAGATAATTCTGTATACTTTCTAACAAATATCTAGCTTTCAAACACAATAAACTGTATTTGCATCTATTTATCGTGTTTATCGTGCGAGGACTCCAGTATGTAAAACCTCGGGCCCCAGAGCCTACGTGCACGCACCTCTTGTTTTTTCCTTCCCCCGTCATCGGCGTCTTTGATGTTTCCCGTCCTGCGCTTACTTCATCCGGCAACCCTACCAAGCACCGCTCTGTCAGGGTAAGAGGTCACATAACATCACGGATATTGTGTTTTTAGAAATATCCGTGGTTAAAGAGGTGCTGTGCGAGTTGAAAAGTTAATGGGTAGAAATTACACACTGACATATCTCCTCCAAATTCTCCAAACTACATAAGTGCAGGTACTGCTGAAAAACTTGCCTAAATATTTTGCTTCACATTTTTAATTTGAAGCAGAGGCGCTAAAAGTAAGGTACTCTGGAGAAGACACGTCCATGTCTACTTACACACGCATGCACGCAAGAAGCATGGTGTCAGCTATATGAACACTGTATGAGTGCTCTCCTTTTTTAGGTCTTGCCTAGCGACGCAGCGCATGCGCTGCTCGCCTTGGCGAGATCTATTGTTGTCGGTTTGGTGGGCGAAGGGGGACAGGACATGTGCACGCGTACGTCTAACAGCTTAGCTGAAGACACAGCAGATGTGTGCGTACGGGTGACAGGAGATGTGCACGCGTACGGCTCTGCTCGGTTGCTCCCTCTCTCCTTCCGTGTCTGTGCGCACGCAGGACAAAACATATGCACGCGCTCTGCTTTCGTTGTTAAGGACGAAACATATGCACGCGCTCTTTCGGTAGCTTGTTTATACTTTCACTGTCACTTTTAATGACGGAGTGCCCGTTTGCAGGTCCACCGCGGCCCTAAATAAAAGCCTCGCAAATAACAGCCCGCGCGCCCTGTCCACTGTACCCAGCGCGCTATGGCAGCCTTCAGATTAGCAACGCTCCCCTTGACGCGGGCGAGGCATAACATCCTCCAGTTTGAGACACATTAGTCCTTTTCAGGGAGCGGTCAAAATGCACGCGTCCCCCCCTCCGAAGCCCCTCGCTCAGCTGACCAAATGGCCCGGACAACGCGCTTAAAAGCCTCGCTTGTTCCTCGTGTTCAGCTTGACTCCTCGGGACGTCCATATTGATGAGGTGTTTCCCTGCGCGGGCAGGCCATTAAACCCCACGGAGGTGTCAGGACGGCTCACTGTCACGCGTCCCTCTCGTCCCCCTTGTTTTTAGTGGCGTACAACACTGCAGCCTGACGACATCGGGGCCTGGTACATAAGTGTTATTACACAAGTCAGCCTCCACCTTGGAAAAATGAAAAGTGGACTCGAGCCCTTTGGGAGTTCAACTTAAGTACTGAAAGTTACTGAGAGTGCACTAACTCACCATGCTACTGCACCACAAATATGTGAACGTTTAGTCTCTAGGTCACCCAAATACGTCAGCAGTATATGTATTAACTCACTAAGCGATACCTCACGTATTTTAACATTTAACCTGCAGGTTATATTCTGATGTTTCAAATATGCTCTTTAACTCACTAACCTATGTCACCAGTATGTTGACAAGGTGTGGCTTAACAGCTAGGGCGGCCGACTTTGAAGCTGGGGAACCAGGTTCGGGTCCGGGAGGCTTAAGCATCCTGTGTTTTTGTGCAAATCACTTAATCTCCCCGTGCCTAGAAATCAATGTGTCCCTCTGTAATACACCTGGTGCAGCGCTCTCATACCTCTGGGTTGAGTTCGCAATATAAAAGTACCAAAAAAAAAAAAACATATAACCTTTAGGTTATACACTTATCGCTCCAGCAGGTGAACTAACCCACGGCGCAGATTTGTAGCGCGGCGCACAGGCATTCCGAGGGCGCCTGTTCCCAGCACTTCCCCCTCCTCTACCACTTGTTTGGGCTTTGCGTACCTAAGACTCCTCAAGCCTACAAACTCCCGACGCCGTCACATAAGGGGTCTGTTTAGTCTCTAAAATGGGTGCTGTCTGGATGTCCCAGTTACTGAGAGGACATTTTAGAGCCAAGGGTCACACGGCAGCTATAAACGCAATGATTTACGCCACGCCACAAGGAAGACAAACGGGTTATTTGACTTGAGGGGGGAAGGAAAACAGCACAGAAGATGTGTAATGCATATTTCATGGCGGCGTCTTGATGTCTCTACGACCAATTGTTTGTATATGTAGATTTCATGTACTATTCGTTTTCGCTTTACTTACCTCTACCCTCCCTCTCTTCAAGTAGGCGAATGAGGGAACACCTCTTTTCTACACTCGCCTCCATAAAATGGGACCGTCAGTGTAAGAACGAACATGTCAGCTTTTGGGCCGGTCGTCTCCAAATGGGGGCAGTTGGGAAGGGTGCGGTATTGGATGGAAAACTATCAAATCCGTCCCAGTGATCTTTAGTTTGCCTCTTATAATTCAGTGCGTCAGACAGTCGCCATTTTAATTCAAGCGATGGGCGTTTTTGTGTTTCCATAAAAATGCTTGTTTTCCACGTGTCAACACTGCACGCAGCCCGCAGGGTCCATAGTTCCGGAGCTGGCCACTAACCCACATCTCTCGCTCTCTCTCTCTATTCCTGGCACTCTCTCCATTGCTTTTTGCTGCACTCCCCAGCACCTGGCACTCTGTCCATCTCTCCCGTCTCCTCTACATCCGTCCTCCCTGCCCTGTCCCCTCAATCCCAGTGTCTTTGTTCCCTTTGGAGTCCTATTGCCTCGGTGCTATTCCCCCCCTCTCTTTCTTCCTCTGTCCCCCATTCCCTCCCTCCCACTTGCTCTCTCTTCTTCCTTCATCTCTCCCTACTTCTCGGTCTCTTTCCACACTGGATCTCTCTCTCTTACTTCTCTCTCTCTCGCTCCCCCCTCTTTCTTCACTCTCACTTCCCACCGTATCTGTCTCCCCACCCCCCACCAAGTCTTCCTCTGTCTCCTCTCTCTCTTCTTCCTCCTCCTCATCCTGGGGCTGTAATAGGGAGCCCCGAGGCCCTCTCTGAAAATGCGAGCTGGAGGTGACGTTAAGTGTGAAAGCACCAAGGTGTGAACCGAGAGAAGAGGCGGGGGCGGGGTGGGCGGCAGGTAGAGGGTCAAAGGGGGCACTGGCTCTCAGAGAGGTGAGAAGGGGCAGGCAGCAGTCGGAGCACAAAAACAACACCAGAGCAACAGGCAGACGCTCCGCGGGGAGCCTGGTGTAAACTGAAGAAACGTACACTTCTTAGCACTACAAAGCAGCCGAAGTGCGCCTTTCACTAGAGCCAACAAGCGGCTGCCATTGCCGGCTTAACAGACGGGGATTAAAGAAATAATTCATTGTCACTTTAATTTGTTTGCTAGATGTGAAGGCTTTCCTTCCTCTTCTGTTTGTCCCGACTCTGGAGCATGTGTGCATTGCTATGTCCTTACAATGCTCACTTTTTCATGTGTTCTTTGTCCCCATTCTCTTTGTGTTGCCTTCTCGCTCGTGTGCTTTCTCACTACCGGCTCTACTTTCCTCTCTTTAGCACCATTCATCCCCATGCCTGGTGTTTCTTCCACCCCTCGTCCCCATGTTGTTTCCCCACCCAGCCCCTTGTAACTTCCCTGCCACCCTCTTTAAAGATAAAAGAGCGCTTTCAAGCTTTTTTCCCCCAACTCCGATTGGTAACTAAAAAGAACAAGCATTTGCAATGCAATAGATCTCGCATTTACGTGAGTTTGAGCTATTGACATTGCAAATAACAATGCCTTTTATATTAGTTTTCGTTTTAAAAACATAAATAAAAGGCATTGTCATTTACAATGCCAATAGCTTTAACTTGTGTAACTGCGAGACCTATTGCATTGCAAATGCTTGTTTAGTTTGAAAATGCTTTATTGAGAGATGAGTATAAACAATGTGCAGGTACAGCAAACAATAAGTTAAAGTCCAAAAGACAATTCAATGAGTGCTCTCCTTGAGGGTAACTTTGAATACAGTGCAGGGGCTTCGAATAAAAACTGCACATGCCATTTTATTGCATTTTTATAAAACAGATCACGTTTTTCTAGTGTGAAAGGTTGGGGCAGACTGCAAATGAGAAGTGAATGGCTTAGGAGTTTTGACATGTGGTGCAAGCACCGGCATCTTTGCTGTTTTACGTTACTTAAAGGTGCATGCCATCAGAGGAGTGCCGGTCTCCTCGACCGTCGCTGCTTGGTATTGGATGCCTCGACACTTTCCTTCTCTGAGGGGGCCTGGAATGGAACTGAGAGGGCTTGTGTACTGGGCCGCCTCTACGAGCTTCGTGGAAGGGCGATGCGCGATGCTGCCTAGGTTGTGGTCTTAGGACAAAGGGGTTGTGTGTTTGCTGGTTTTACACTGATTTGTCTACTTAGGAACCATCACGATGGATGCACTCTTTAAGATCCAGCCCTTTTGCTGTTTCTTACACACACTCACCCCACACTACTTTCATGCACAAAAACTATTCACTTTATTTCACAACCAGTGTGTAGTAATTGTATAGCTATTCAATCCCTAGCGGCACAGCACCCAGGATAATGTGCTGCATGGTTTCGCCTTTTGGATAAGGTCCAAAAGGCGAGACCTAATGACTATGCCAATGCTTGTTACTGCCTCCTGCCGATTTACAGGCACCACAAGGTCTCCAGCTTTACTGTTGCTTTCTTAGTTCCATTATATTCTAGTTTGCCCCAGACCGTTTGAAATTGTCTTCTTTGTTGTCACTCCATTTTTCAGCTCAGTCTGAAATGTAAGCATCACCAACACTTCCGTGCTTCCAGTGTAAAATATTTCAAGATCGGAAGGGTGATTCACGCAAAAAATACACAAAAAAACCTGTAGACTTCTGCCTAACATTTGGTGCACAAGTATTCGTTTTTGGGCATTTACAAGCATGCACAAAAAACTTTGCAAATTGTGGATTTACATGCGTGCTCCTACATTTACTCCTGCATAACAGATTCTCCACATGAGTATTGTACACTTACACATGCTGACTTTTATGGTCTTTTCTTCCTCCACATAGAGCACATTTCCTTCACTTCCACCCTCTGAAACACAAGGGTGTGCGAGCCACTCTTTCATCCTACTCACGCACGTAAGCTCTCTCTGAGACATGACGCAACAACGTCTCGGAATGCTTGTGAACACTTAGAAATGTTCTACTATCTGACTGTTCAAACGAAAAACCCCAATTCCTACCGCTCAACCCGAGACTACAGAAAATCTCTAGGACTGCCAGTTTTCCAGGGTAGAAAGATGGATTTCAGAGGAAAAATCCACAAATGTTATCCTGTCACTTAAGATTAAAAAATTGTGACCACAGATTCAACTTTCGTAACTTACAGTCATGAGCAGAAAAGGCTTGTGAATTGGGTCCACAGCCTCGCTCGAATCCAGAGAGCTGTTTCCTAACTACCCTTTTCTCTTACAGAGGCAGGTTCACCCACACCACAGATTACTCTGGTTTCCTATAAGATACATAACCACCATTACCGTTGCAAAGAAGCTGTATGTGAAGCCGAGACAAAAATGAGAGCCCTGCCAAGTACCACGCATCAGGCGTTAGACTAACGCATTTTAATATGGTGTCCGCATCACCGCATTAAAATAGAGGGTCACGCATTTATAGCGCCTCCCTGACACCAACGGCGCTGTGCGAGCTTTACTTAAGGTACTGCATTAGCAGCGGCGGGAGTGCGCTACTGGCAGAGTGCACACTTTCGGCTGTCTGAAACTAATCTGCATACACTGGCCTCTGAGTTTATTGGCAAATTTAATGGCCATTGCTGTTAAAACTCTTTAAAAATTAGGGGGCTGCATTTAATCAAGCTACCATTCAGGCAGCCGGTCGGCTTAAGGTATCACGTGCCCTGTCACAGCGCTGCGTCACCACCTAAAAAAATAAATCAAACGAACAATGATGGCCAGGGGAACATGCTATCGCACAGACTCGAGTAGTTTTAAATATTCAAAAGAACACAAGAACTAGTTTAAAGTTGCCCACCTCAGATTATGGTTTGCCACCAATAAACCACAAATATTCAAACATCAAACGAAAGCTCTGAGAGGCAACATAAACAAGCATTCAAATATAAACAGCACAAATGCTAGACAAATGCACATGGGACGAGAGGAGATCTTTAGATTTTTGATCCTTTATTTCAAATGTTTGAGATAAAAAGCCAATACAGCCAACACGTTTCACCCGTGGCGGGCTTCTTCAGGGCTGTATGTACCAGTGGCGGTTTCTGTGTGAGGGCGTCGGGGCTCCGCCCCCTTTACTTTCACCCCCTGGGTCAGCTACTACAAAAGTACAACTAAATTCTTTTAATGATCAGTAAAAAAAAAAAATTACACAGACCTCCTATTGCTTGGGGCCGGGCTCAGGGCTGTTGTAGCTGCAATCATAAGTGATCACGAGTGTCATGTAACGTGACCCTGGCAGCGAAGCCTATGCCTTTCGTTTTGGCCCTGAGTCTACTTTGCCGGGCTGACGAGCTCACCGACCTGAGGTTTGTGAGGTCATCAGCTCGGAACAGACATAGCCTCGAGGACCAGTCTCCACCCACTAATGACGTTGGGGTAAAGTTCGCCCCGGGCGCTTCAGGCTCAAGCCCTGTAGCGCCAGGGGCTGCATGTCAGTCAGGGAGTGGAGAGGACGGCACCCCACCATTTCCCAACACGTCACAGGGAGGTGGGTCCTGCCCTCTGATAAGCTGGGAAAGGGAGTGGTAGAGGCTGCAGGTGGAAGCCGAGTCTGCGCAGTTTGTCATAAGGACTTTTAAGACACACTGCGCAGACTCGAGGTGTCTGCTTCCCGCGCTGCTGTTACAGGACCGTGTGAACGGCCGCCATCATTTATTTGCAGCTCCGGCGTTTCAGTGGGAGGTTCTGGCCACATGCTTAAGAAGGCGCACCTCTCTTTCAATGACATACCTCATCCCTCTCACATCCGCCTCTTTCTACCCATCCAAGGCCCTTCCCTGGGTCTCCTCAGGCCCCAGTCACCGTGCTCCTGAGTGCCGAGTAAGAGGTCCGACTGCAGCTGGCGAAATCCCGAGTATTCTTCTACCCGCGCTAACGAAAGCTAACGAGAGCTGCCAGGACGACGCTGCAGCCACTTTTCAAATTAGCACACTTCTAGTTCGAGCAGAGGCAAGAGAAAAGCAGTCAAACACCTGTGCTGAGGTGGACAAAGAGGGCCCAGTTGTCCGGAATCAGGTGAGGGACTCCTTCAGTCTGACTCTGTTCTCTGTTGGAGATAATTGGTAAAAACTCCGTTTTCATTAGTGCGGCCTTGGCGGAACCTTAATGAGCTGTATTTGTCTTCTGCTTTCAACAGCTGGTACCAGGGACCTGACTTCGTCCCTTCAGCTAACAAGCCGCTCCAGAGGGCTCCGAGGGCAGGGTGCATGCAATGGGGAGGCCAGGTTCCCTACCAAAAATGAATGTGTCCTTGTGTAACACAACAGGTGCTCATGTAAAGCGCTCTGATACCCAAAACCTTCGGGTCAAGTTCGCGCTATATAAAACACTGTAAAAAAAAAGGAGAAAACAATGCTCCATGGTTGAGCCAAAAGCTGATGGCACCCAGATGTGTACGTGTCAGTAGAATGTCTGTCATGTTATATTTTATAATATACAAAAATATAATCTAGTAAAGTGTAGATTTTTTTATTATCACGTCCAATGGGACATCGTTTATAAATGGTATTTAGGACACTATATTTCTGTTATACATTTTGTTAGTGCCATACTACCTGTAGGGACTTTAATCATTGACTCCTTTTAAGAAGGCAGTAGCTTGAATGATAAAGAATGAAACTAATCTGTGAGTGAGTATGAGTGAATACTCAGATCTTTGCAACAGCTGTAAATTCATAATGGTAGATGAAGCACTTCTTTAACTGCATTACATTCATCAAATTGTTCACGGTCCAAGACAGCACATAAGACACCAATGGTTATTTTTTTGTAGTTTGGGGCTATTGGTCCTTTTACAGAACCTGAGCATCCATTGTTTGACCTCACTTAATTAATACAAGTTAAAAGTCAGCAACAATGTTGTCATGTCTGTGTATTTATTAAAGCAGTATTGGCTTGTAGTAAATATATTAAGGATCATTAGAATGCTACATTGGGCATGCATGACATGACGAAATGTAATGTTGCATGATTTTCACAAATGTAATTTCTTTCCTGCCTGTCTTGGAATCTGGGTGCATGCATCCATTTTATATCATGACGTGAGTATCTCTGAAACATCCCTCTATACAGTGAATATGGCTGCAGAGAGTCAGAATTGGGTGCAAAACAGAAAGGTCATCTAATTCTAATAAAAGTAGTCGGAGTGCATGCAAGAAATAGGGCCTGAGTTACAGATTGGCAGTGAGGTCAAAATTGCTGATATGTAATGGATGCTGTAAAGCTTCTCTTGGCAGGATTATTGTTGGTGGAACTATTCCTGGTGGAGTTACTGCTGCCATGTTGTAATATATTGGTGATAATACACATAAACTAATTCCGCTTCTCGATAATTCTGGTAATTGAGGATGTTTCCTGCTTCCGCTGTGAATGAGTGGAATTCCCCACATTAGGCTAAGAGCTGCGCCTTTTAAAGAGCACTTAATAACGAAAAGTAGTTGTATTGTAATTGCATTTATATAGCTTTTAATACCCCTTACGAGTTCTTAAAGCTCTGGGGTTGCTGTGTACCATATTACCCACAATAAAGGTAGTAGTTAGTTTAGTGCTTAATATTGTTGTACATTTGTTGGTTATGGGATTACTCTTGTGCTCTGAGGATTCTGAAGCATTTCCTCTAGTTTCTAGTGGTGGATTGAGTTATTAGGCTCGCTGCTCTTTTATGAAAAAATGAACTCCCGCATGTAGGTTCCCCTTTTGGGTTCCCTGCTGCCCTAATGCTAACAGGGAAACTGAGCCCACATGCCCCCTTTTAAAATAAAACATTAATAATTTGCTGGAAAATGCATAATTTTATCCCATTGTTTAAAAAAATAGATTTGCACTGGGAATGGCGACCTGCCTCCCAAAAATGCTGCGTTACTTTACAGGGCACCCTAACACCCCCCCCCGCGCATGCCAGCCCCACCTCTCTCAAACTTCACCAGCCGCCACTGGTATGTACCAAGGGAAATCTTTAATGTCGTCCAATCATGGCAAAACAGTTTTAGGGAGTGGTGTGCTTCCAATGGAGAGCCTCAAAGTGGTGCAGCAAAGTACGATTTTTCAAACGGAGAGCCTGTTTTGGCTAGAGTAAGGCAATTCAAAAGTGTCACTGAATTGATCTTGCCGCGTCGTGATGCCCGAAAACGATACGGGTGTATTCTGAGATGTGGAGGACAGTTCCACATCTTTAATGCCGTTTGGGCCTTACTCTAGCCAAAACAGGCTCTCCGTTTGAAAAATCGTACTTTGCTGCATCACTTTGAGGCTCTCCATTGGAAGCACACCACTCCCTAAAACTGTTTTGCCATGATTGGACAACATTAAAGATTTCCCTTGGTACATACAGCCCTGAAGAAGCCCGCCACGGGTGAAACGCGTTGGCTTTTTATCTCAAACATTTGAAATAAAGGATCAAAAATCTAAAGATCTCCTCTCGTCCCATGTGCATTTGTCTAGCATTTGTGCCGTTTATATTTGAATGCTTGTTTATGTTGCCTCTCAGAGCTTTCGTTTGACGTAAAAAAAATAATACAAAATCCTAGTGGAGTAACAGAGGCTGCATGCGGGAGCTTTGCCTTTACTTGTTGCCTGTTGTTCCTAGTCCCTCTGGTCCACGCGCAGGGCGTAGCTCGATTCAGCCTTTGTGAGAGTGCTGGTGGTGCTGATCTAGTTTAGGAGGTCGGCATGCCCGACTTGCACCAGGTAGGATCTTTTTAGAAAGTTCTGCCAGGCCTCCAGGAAACCACTGTGTGACCCAGAGAGGGCTCCGAATCGGATCAACTCATCACGGTGAGTGCGGTCTTTAAAGGAAAAGCTCAGTCCGACAAACCGTGTCACGGACTAGCTCACTCACCGTAACTTCTTAACTCCTGACAGCATCTGCCTGATCTGCCCCCGGTCAAAGCGCTGAGGTCTCCGGGCTGCTCGACTGACTCGAGCACAGCACTGTCTGAGCAGAGCAGCTGTCAGCAGTGTTCGTTCCCCACAGCTTAATAGACTCTGGGGCATGACAAAGGTGAGAGGTTGTGCCAAGGTTGAAAGAGACAGCCAGATTACCTCAGTATATCTGAAAACTGGCTGTGAATAGGGGTCTTATAAATCATCACTTTCCTTAATGCTGTAAAATCATGTTGTGTTCTTCGGCAGATTTTGTCTCTATATTGTGTCTCATAAATAGGTTTTACATCTACTTTGTGTTCTCTGACACTGTGTTACTTCCTTCTTTGTTCCCTGGTTCCATTCTAAAATTATTTCGTGCTCCCTGGAGCTTTCTAAGGCCATTATAATACCACATTGGGTTCCCTGACACTGTTTTGCTTCTACATTGGTCTCCATAGCTGTTTTACTTTCATGTTGTGTACCCCGACACCTTGCACTCTAATTCTATATTGAATTGCCCGACATCCTTCTACTTTCACGTGGCACTACTCTATGCAATTTTGCTTGTGCGCCCTAGTGCCAATCTACCTCCACAGTATTTTCCCTGGCACTGCTTTGATTCCATATTTTGTTTCCTGATGCCATTTTGATTCCCATTGGGTTCCAACACGCCGTTTTCATTCAGCTTTCACTATGTTTATCCTCGTGCCATTTTACTGCCACATTGTGTTCCCAGACACCATTTGTCTTGGATGTTATGAGACATCTTGCTTAACCCTGGTGTCCCCGACCCCACTGTGCTTCAGAATGGCGCTTCCTCTTTTGTTTTCACTTTCCATTTTCTGACACGTAGGGCCTGATTCACAAAGGGCCTCTCCACTCGTGGTGGTGGCCCCGCAGTCGCAGGGAAGTCTCTGCACTCGGGGCAGAATCTCCCCAAGGAGAACTCCCCCACAACTGCGGGGCCACCGCCACGAGTGCGGAGGCCCTTTGTGAATGAGGCCTCATGTGTTCTATCTCGATCTACATCGTAGTCCCGTACACATTTTGTGTAATTTCTCATATTAATATGTTCCGCTCGTCTAAATTGCTTGATTTTGCTCGTGAGAAAGTGTCACTCATAGTTGTTGAAATGTCACTCATAATTGCACTCCAATTATGAAAATGTCACACAGCCATCTGAAACCTTGGCAGCTGTGGAGAGTCGGTAAGACAGCAGCGAGATGACACCACCACAACTCTGGCCAGCACTGGCCTCGATTCATCGGGTACCTACCGTGTCCCGGGAAAGTGGGGGGCAGGGGGAGTCCTTTCACGGGATGCTACAAGTCTGTGGATCTTACCTGAACGCGGAGGCTCGCGAATATCCCAAATCAGGACCCGTCCATCATCCGACGAACTGGCGAAGACATTGTCATTCACAGGACTGACGGAGAGCCCGTACACAGCATCCTCGTGTGTGAACACATCCGCTGTTTGGCCGCTAGAGGGCGCAGGGAGACAAGAGATCGAAATCATTCATTTCCATGCATTATATTACACACTTCCCGTGGTTTGTCGCTCGTTATAACAAAGGGGCACAGGACGGCAACGCAATTAAACCAATATTCTGTAATACCAGGGGCTACCTAACGTTGCCTCTAATCAAGCCCAGACTGACCCAATGTCCTCTTCTAACAAGCCTGTTGATAAGCAGAGGGACCCTTGGTGGAAATAAATTGCCAACCCCTAACCATAAACCCCAAAAGGGCCATGGAACTATCAAAATAAAATAAATACAGTTCTTTGGAGGTAGCCCCGTCCTGTGGAGATCAACTAGCATTTTTCTTACATTCTACCTCTGTAGAAGGTGATTAATGGAGTGATGGCGCCCCCTTCTGTAGACAGACTATTAAAAAATAATACTGAACATATGCACAGAATAAGTGTCATTCTAAATTATACCAGATTTGTTTTTAGCTCAAATACTGCAATAAAGGAAGAAGACGAGTGCTCCAGAGGCCGAGTATGACCAATGCTCAGTGGGTTGGGGGGGCATAGGCCAGGCACCGCTGGCAGAATCATACAATCAACGGCTTCGTTAATGAGTGTCGCTGGTCAGGCGAGCTGACCCTAGAAGGGGTGGGACGGAAGGAAACAAGAGGGCGTGGCCCTTTCATAGACGCCAGCTGGCGCACTATACAACACTTCTAATGCACGTGAAATGCGTAACAAATAACTCGCGCCCTTTTGCAGTCTAGAAAGAGGGGGAGAAAAGCATTTACAAAATCAATGAGTTCACGTACCTTTCGATGTCATGCAAAATCACTTGCTCGTCATTTCCTAAAGGGAGAGAATAAAGACATTTAGTAGGGTCCCTCTTCTGGGCGGTGGGTACCTGAGATGAACCAGGGCTGTAAAGGAGAGCGCGCAGTTCTACCTAGTTAGTGACAATGGGCCCACCCACCAGGCCTACCTTTAAGATGCATACTCCTCGTAGGAAAGCCGTGACCACCACTCAATAAATGCAATAAGTTTCCTCTTATGTGTCGAGTTTATGTCACATAAATCCAGTGCACTGCTCTGCTGGTGGAGATGTACAAACCTGTTGATTTACACCGGTGCTGCGCATCGAGTCATGGGTAGAGGTTCTCAATCTGCATGAATATCTACAGTCAAAATGTCAATTTTCAAAGGTGTTCCCACCCTCGACAACCCCAATAAATGATTAACTATTGGGGGCTCCTTTTCCTGCTATAGATAGCACATTTACCCCTCCTTTTGCAGTTTATCTGTGTACATCCAGAGTTGGAAATGCCCCAGAAAATATTTGTAAACACAGGGGCGGCTCCTCCGCTAAGGAAGGAAAAATAAAATGATAACGTCATTATTATTTTATTTTTCATAGGTTCGGGGCTGGGTTAGGGTGGGGCGGGGCTGGTGGCACAGGAGGAGGAGTGGTTTGCACACTACAAGTGCGCATGATTGTTTGGACGGCTGTCTCGGGCCGGCCAAACAGTCATGCGCACTTTGCATGTTCCTCACCAGGCTGAAATACACAGCCTGGTGAGGAACATGCCCAGACTCCCAATGCCTGTCTGAGCGCCGAACCACAGCGTTCAGACCAATCACAACACTGCATTGCAGTATTGTGATTGGCTTAGTGGAGTCTGGGTGCTTCCTGCTTCCGGCACTTGCTGGAGAAGGAGACACGACGGGGAGAGACAGTCACGGCGGCTGTGAGGAGGTAAGTGGGGTTCTTTTTGTTCCGTCCCCCCCTGCCACCCTTGCCCCACCATCCTCATTCCCTGCCAGTGGCTATGGTGTAAACACCCACAGTTACGGGTTTTCAGGTATTCACTACAGCTTTCAAGGCACACCATGGCCTCCTTTAACTTACCTTTCCCCTTCTCTGATGCCTACGTTTTCGAACAGAAAAGTCCTTTAAGTAGGTACTTTTTCACAGGTGAAACTCCGTAAATTCTGATTTTGCAAAACAGGATTTGCTTCTTACAAATGCAAACCCAACTTTTTATATAACTTAGTGACTCGTATTTCTGACACTTAGACGTGCAAAGGGCTCATGAATTAAGCTACTTTAATTGCTAAAAGCATACTTTATTTTAGCAAATCACCCAATCTGCTAATCCATTTTGTCAAATCTGAGCACCCAAGTCTTGCCTCCCATTAGCCCCCTCCATACTGTAAGGCTTCTGTCTTGATGTTCATTCCCACCCTGTGCAAACAGCGCACATCTCACGCGCCTCCTCCTCAACACCCGCTCCCTTATCAAACAGGTCATCAAAGGCTCAGACCTCATACACAACCTCTCTCCAGACCTCCTATCCCTCACAGAAACCTGGCTTAACCCATCTTTGGCCCCAGACACAGCAGTGGCCACCTACCCGGGTACAAAATCAAGAGACAAGACAGAGACAACAAACCAGAAAGCGGCATAGCCATCATCTACTGCAAAGAAATCTACTGCACCATTCCTCAGCGGACACCAGCAGTTGGCTGGAACACTTAGCATTCAAAATCATCACCCAATGCACCCCAACTTTAGCAGGAGGACTTTTATACCACCTCCCACCAGACCCAGATCTAACTTTAGAGCCTCCCTTGCGGACCTCAGAAGGATTGGCGGTTGGATTGGCATATTCCTAATTGGTATATTTAACTTGCCTAGAAGTCCCTGGTATATGGTACAAAGTGCACACAGGGCCCGCAAGTTTAATGCCAATAGTAGACAGCAAAACCTATTGTGCCATCCACTATAGTGGCAGTGGCAGCATGGCTTCAGGCCTATCACTGTAGCCTGACATGCACTGCGACCTGTCAAAATAAATCCTTCTGACAGGTCAAAACCTCCATCTTGTATATTAATAAGTCACCCCTATGTAGGCCTTGTAGCCCAAATGGCAAGGTGCAGAGAATCTAAAAGTGGGGCATGTAGAAATGTGATATTACTATGTCGCTGCCGGTACACGGCCCAAAAAGCTATTTTCACTTTGGCGGGCCTAGCTGTCCTATGTAGAAAACCAGAGTACAGATTAAAATACTAATACTGTAGTTCAGGAATGGGACCAGCTAGAAAAATCATTCAACAATTAATTTTAATAGTTATTAAAAATCCAATTCAAAGGTGGAGTGGGAGTTTAATAAATATTAGGGAAAAGCAACATTTAGAAAGTTACCTTTTCGCTGCCTGGCATTCCTGAAGCTAGTTTGCATTACTCTCTAGCTTCTCCCAGTCAGTAATTATACCTGAATGGGTGTGAAATGCCTCCCAGGAGCAAACAATAGGCTGATCTGGATGAGCAGAGATGACTCCTTTGAACTCCACAGAATATGTAAGGTGGGGATGTGGGCATCCTTTTTGGCAGTACAGTATCAAAACCTGCTTGTGAGTCAAATCCTGCTTGACAGATCTGCTGGGTTTATATACAACACTTGGGACACATTTGAAAGGGGAGAGAACAGGATGCCAAGACAATTAATTCTTGTGGATCCACTCTCTTGTTGCTGATGGATTCTGCTTTTGTCCAACTAGATTTCTATCTCTGGGGTTGTTGTGGGCACAGTGGATGCCTCAAACTGGATTTTAGTGTTACATGTGGGAAGGCACTAGGATTAGCAGAGTACACTCCCCACACACCTCCAGCCAGCCCTAAGAGCCCAAGGTTAGTATGGACGAAGAATGCCCAAAAGAGTAGGGTTGGCCGTGGCAGATTTTGCCCCATTGGTTAGGGTGTGCCCAGAAATCATTTTCACCACAAGCTAGTGCTTCGCATGAAGGTGGCACCATCAGGCATACACCTCAGAACACTTTCCTGCGGAATATCAGAACAGGACTGAACCTGCTGTATGTGATCTGAGAGGAGCCGTGAAGGGCTGGACCTGCTCCCTCTTGTACTCTACAAAGAAGTGGACACTCAGGGTGGACATGGCAATCGTTTGAAGATAGAGAGCACACTGATACTGTTCTTAGGCCCCTGGGATTATTTACACGTTTACTTTAGGAGGTTGCTTCTTCTGGATGAGGGAAGCAAAGGACAGATTAACTCTGGAAAAAATCTTTTACCTGGGTGTCTGCAGACTATTGACTTGCATTGAGAATTGCACGGTGTAACATTACACCATAGCAGGTTGGACAGGAGTTGCCGAGAGATCAGAAGTATTTCCAGTTCAAATGTTGCCTTTGAAGTTTGAAAATTATAGATCCTCTTGATGGGTCCGCCTCACGCCCCTCAAACCAAAGTCACTGCAGAAATGAACACTTTAGATAAGAAACAGAATTACAAATATTGAAAAATGGGTTAGAACCCGGCTATGTGCCAGAAATCACTCCTTCACAAAGACTGCACCATTCCAGTTTGGAAGGCCCCCTTTCATATATGTTTTTAGGTTAAGAAAAATAATGTGGTTAGCACAGCTGCCTATCCGTAAAATAAAAAACGTTTAAAAAAAAATCAGTGGGACAGTGTGCCAATCAGAACATAGTACCGGGCAGTGTATGCAGGAGTGACGGCACCATCCACTAATTTAGGTTCTAATCAGTCTTACACCACACAGCCTCCCTTCTCAGCTGCCCTTAACATGACAAAGAAATACCAACTTGTCTCAATACTCTGTTGCCATGATACAGCACACTCCATTTACTCTTTTCTGTATTTCCACAAAAACTGTGCTAAAAGAAGCTTTGTTCCCCTCAAGTAAGCAAAAGAACCCTGAAAGTGATTCAGACCCAAACCTGGCAGGGCTCAGAGTTAGTCCTTCACTGGCTCTACTCAGCTCTTTTTCAGAAAGTGGATCTTCGCACTGCTGTACCTTCCACAAGAGGTTCTAATACTGCGAAGCCAGTATGATCTCCATCTGGGAAGTGGACAGAGTAGATTATCCTAAACATGAACAAGAGTGACGGGCTACTGATCCGTCAATCATCGGATCTGGAAAGTACTTGGCATGTCCACCATCCACGATAATTAAAGGAGAAAAAACAAACTTGAAATTTACACTTCATGGTGAATAAAGGAAAACATTGTGCGGCAAAGCACCACAAACTGAATCTCCTGCAGCTTCCTTCGACTTTAGGAAATGCTGTTATGAACACCTCCTGTAACGTCTCTGCACAGGATACTGGTGCCTGTACTCTTCCGCCAACAGGATGCAGAGGTGGGAGGAATCTTCAGTGAGCTGGGTTTACCTACTTCCTTTAAGCGCTTCGTGTCCCACTTCTGAACATTCATTGTAACGCACAGCAGACTGGCCGAGAGGGAAGTGTCCTAAGGCACAGTGTGGGCTATGGACAGCTGCAGTGACTTACCTAGCGTACTTTGATGTATTCCATTCTAGTAAACTGGAGCTCTCAGCTAAAGCCTGGAGTCTAACTGAGAGGGGCAGCAACAATGCAACACGTCAGGTACACCGTGAAAGAGTAGAGGAACCGAACAAGTGTGTCTCAACACTGTGCATCACTTGGGTCCTCGCAGGAGGAGTTATTTCCGACAAGCCACCCCATGTCTAGACATGAACTCTATTTTAAGGAGAACTGTCATTCTGCAGCGATTGGAAACACTCAGACCATTGAGGAGGCCAAAGAAATATGTATATAGCTATGTTTTACACTACAAATCCTTAACAATTTCAAGAACAAGAAATGTGGATATTAAAATACTTCTAAAACACCTCTCCTATGGGAAGGAGGCAAACATTTATAAAAACACATGCTTTAGGACGATAACAAAATACCTATTCAAGTGCTGAGAAGCCCTCTGCTTAACCAGCACCATAATTGCTTGGGACCTTCTTTGAGGGATTGGCACTCAGAGCCCCGCTTTCTTACTTCTTCCACAGAACATGGTGCGTGAAGGACCGCGACGAAGTGGACCTGTGTTACTCTCCATCTGACCACATCCGCTGTACAATGGATTATGGAGTGGAGATGTGAAGATGAAGGTGGACACCCATTTGTGAGATACATGGATCCTTCCCCATGGTCCTTCTCCTCATGCCCAGGGGAAAAGTGGGACGGGCCCAGCGTCTACACTGCCCCTCATTTTACAAATGCTCAGTGTTGTCACTTTGATCGCTTCCAGTCCTGTATCCACCTTGTGATCTCAGATCTTAGCCCACAAGCACCAAGATGGCTGCCAATGACCTCTCAGAACCAGCAGAGTGTCAACAAGAGGACAAACACCATCATGATGCGAAACATGCAAGAAACAGAGCTTACCCAATCCCACAATATACTTTAACTCCTCATGGGAGACCGCTCTGCTGCCTGCAGAACTGCAACGCTACACACGGGATTGGCATCGGTGGGCGCTGGCTGCCTGATCAGACACAAACACGACAACCCACTGGAGACTGCGAGATGACTTCTATATTACCCATCTCTCCATCTGCGAGACACTCCGATGAAGCCCCAGTGTCTCCTACCCAGCCATGGACCATAAGTGGCATAATAGGTCTTTCCCAACACTCACTCCCAGAATTCCCTAGTTCTACTGCTTGACCGACGACAAACCCAACCGGTCTCAGTGTAGGAGCAAAAATACTTAAAAACATCTGAAGAGGAGGCACAGCTCAGAATGTTGCCTCATATACAGCAAAACTGTTGAAAAGTTTCAAGAACTGTAATCAGACCTTAAAAGTATTGTTCCCCTAAATGTCTCCAACAAATTGTAACTCACAGCTATGCAGACTTACTGAGAGGTGTCAGAAAGAATCTTAATTCATTGTGTATTGTGCATTCTCTTAATATTCAGTAAAACCCATCAATGATGTCCTTCTGTGCCAGCTAGGATCTCCAGACTTTTGTTCACTCCACATACCTGCAGAGTTGGCTGTATGCATTAAATATTCACTGCGCAGAGACTTGTTTTAATTGGTTGCGCAGGGGTTCTTGAAGGGATTAAACATCTGTTGCAAACAGGGAGCTGCAGAAAATTCACATGTCTGAGGTCCTAATCCTAGCATGTTCACAGAGCAGACTCAGATGTTTCCCTGCCTGGGGTTGGGTCAGCGTAGTTATTTAGTAGTCCAACAAGTGCACTGGCTTTTTAAACACAGATATTCCTATTAATTGGTATTGTCATTGTTTTTTTGTTTCTTTCATTGAGATAAAACCCTGTTGGACTTTTTTCTTCTCCCTCTGAATGTTCTTTGCAAATCAGAATGAAAGGCTACTTCTGCGTGCTCATTTACATATTAAACGTGAAATTTCAGAATGTTACTTCCTGGAAAATACATCTTAGGTGTAACCTAGAAGGACAATTCTGTTTTAAGATGAGGGTTTAGGAAGGGCCTAGATTTTGTCCATGGGAGGAGTAGATTTTATTTTTTTATTTCACATCAGTGTTGCCTTTCTGGCCACAAAGTGTTTCAAACTTCCCGTGATTACGCATCTTTTTAAATCCAATTCAATCCGAGCTAATTAATAAAAAAGCAATACAAGAGGCATTGTACAAAAAATATAGTGATGAAAGGCACTGGAGAGAGACCAAGAAAACCTCAGTTGTAAGGTATATGTCCATAGAGGATTGTTCTTATTTGCCTGCTAGATATCTTTTAAAACCCTTAGGATATTGGGAAAGAGGGTTGTTATTTCGTTTACGGGCAGGTACTATGAAATATTTATTATGCTTCCCCTTGGGCTACAATACTGATCTTGATGCATTGCCCTGCCCTTGCAACGCACACAGTAATCAAACAATGTTGCACTTTTTATTCTTTTGCGGTTTTTATTTTAAATTTGCAAAAGGATTTTTGATACCTTTTTTAAATCACGTACTATTTCCGACTTCAGGACAGCCTACACGGAAGTGCTTAAATTGGCGGATGATGAATTAATTTTCCGTGTCGGATCATTCCTGAAGTCGGCCGTACGGTCACGTAGAACTATGTGTGCCCAATGAAGGTCGTTAGAAATGTATTTTACTGTATTGTTATTAAAACCCCCCTACCGATTGTTAATATATGATATATCACGCTATTTATGATCCATTTTAGTCACTGTTATAAATGTACTGTATCTTTTGTTTTGAATATGTTGCCATCTATGAATTGTTTTTATTGTGCTTTTATGGATATCTTATATTCGAATAAAGATATTTTGATTTGACTTCCCGTGATTCAGCGTCATATTGGCCCGGAGTTTGCTAATTTTCTAATTATGTTCTTTTCTCTGCCAAAGTGGAGGGAGGATGGATGGAACAACAAACACAGCAAATGCCAGATCGATAAAAGCTACAAATAAAAAGCTTAATATTTAAAACCACCTACACATTCGGCTCTTGCAAGACAAGTTGGCGTTATGACGCAATGAGACATAATTGAAGCAAATTAAGAACTTAACTACTTTAAAGACCTCTAAGAAAGGGGTCACCATTGAATCCTGGGAGATATGTAGATAAAACATCCTCCCACCCTCTGACCACCATTGCACACATCATTCCTTTCCTCTAATCCGACGGAAGCCTGCACAGGCGGGACGGACTGGCAACACCCATACGCGATACAATTACTTAAGCATGTTTGCAGGATCTTGCTTAAGGACATGAGAGTCTAAGAACTCTAAGAATTAGACAATTTAAGGAGCACTTTCAATTGCATTTCTACATTGGTGCAGAGAACTGCCAAACTGGGGGTTTGTATTTTATAAGAAGCATTGGCAAAGCCAATAGGTCTAGTCTATGCAAGAGCTATTGGCTTTGCCAATGTCTTTTAGCCATGTTCTACACCAGCGTGGCTGTTGTTCAGCATGGCTAAAAGTTAGTGGTGTAGAGTGGAGTGGTATAGAGGGGAGTGGAGTGGAATAAAGTGTCAGAGTGGTGTACAGTAGGGTGGCACAGAGTAGGGTGGCACAGAGTTGGGTAGCATAGAGTGGGGTGGCGTATAATGGCATAGAGTGGATTAGAGTATCGTAGAGTAAAGTGGAGTAGAGTGGAGAGGCTTATTGTGGAGTGGGGTAGAGTTGAGTGCACTATAGTGAGTGGAGTGGCATTCAGTGAAGTGCACTATATTGAGTGGAGTGGTGTACAGTGGAGTGCACTATAGTGAGTGGAGTGGCGTAGAGTGGAGTGCCCTATAGTGAGTGGATTGGCAGTACAGTGGAGTGTACTATAGTGAGTGGAGTGCTGAGTGCACTATAGTGAGTGGAGTGCCGTACAGTGAGTAGAGTGCCGTACAGTGAGTAGAGTGCCGTACAGTGAGTAGAGTGCCGTACAGTGAGTAGAGTGCCGTACAGTGAGTAGAGTGCCGTACAGTGAGTAGAGTGCCGTACAGTGAGTAGAGTGCCGTATAGTGAGTAGAGTGGAGTATCATGGAGTAGCGTGGCATACAGTGGTAAAGTGGCATGGAGTGGTAAAGTGGCATGGAGTGGTAAAGTGGCATGGAGTGGTAAAGTGGCATGTAAAGTGGCATGGAGTGGTAAAGTGGCATGGAGTGGTAAAGTGGCATGGAGTGGTAAAGTGGCATGGAGTGGTAAAGTGGCATGGAGTGTCAGAGTGCGGAGCGTCAAAGAGTGGAGCGTCAAAGAGTGGAGCGTCAAAGAGTGGAGCGTCAAAGAGTGGAGCGTCAAAGAGTGGAGTAAGTATCCTTGTGACAGAGTGGCATGGAGTGCGGTAGAGTGGAGTAGAGTGGCGGGGCATAGAGTGTTGTAGAGTGGAGTGGTGTAGAGTGGAATGGCGTAGTGTGGAGTATGTATGGTGTGGTAGCGCACTGCCATTTTCAATTGAAATGACCATTACATTTGCACATACAGTTTTACTAATAAAACTATAAAGCACACAAACGATATTGTGTGGAAATGGCATCACCTAGTGTACTGATTTGTTTTGATCGTATTAAAATATCTGTTTCCACCACACTACCGAAATACAAAAAGAGGTGTTTCATTTGTGCTTTTGTAATTAGATATATTCTGAAATATTTACACAGTTCATTTACAGACATTTAAATTTTGTTGTGTGATGGAAAAAAAACCTTTTCTTTCCCAGTACCAGACAAAAAAATGTCACATAAATCCTCTCACTTTGAAGTCAGAGAAAGAAAAGTAAACAGCAAGCTTCCTCGGAAGATAGAGCCTGACATTTGACCTCTGTCTTTGAACACGCAGCAAATTTAAAGGCCTCTTTACAAAAAGCGAGGACTCGTGAAAGAATACAAAGAGCGATGGTGAACAAAGTTTGCTACACGAGAGTGACGAAGCCATGCTGGACAGCCTAAAACAAATAGAAAGCAAGAAAGTGTGAGTTACAACCGCAAAGCCCATGGTAAGCAATGGGTGGAATGCATTCTGAGGGAAGCTTTCAGAATGCCTACAGGATGTCTTCTCGCAACCAGTCAGCTGTGTTGTCTGGTAGGTTTCGACCTAAAAAGGAAAGGAAATTCTATAGACATGGCTCGAAAGGTACTGCTTACCTGTAACCTGGTACATTTACTACAAGTTAGGGATTTATGTAATCCAGCTTTAACAATTGGACTTCTGCAAAGATAAGGGACTTTTTAAGCTTCTGATCCTCAAATCCAGAACTCTCACTCGGCTATTGTATTTTAACAACAGCAGCTGTTAGCCCATGAAAGCCAAGAATTGAAGATATGAAACCAGAAAAATAATGTCAGTGCAATTTAAAACCGTGAAAAAAATGCACATTTAGCATTTTGTTTTGTTCTAATGCTCTGATTCTAATGTCAACTGTGGTCAAACTCTTTCTTTCTTCCCTCACAGGATTCAAATGAGCATGTATAAAGACATGGGAGTATGTATGTAGACATGTATGTATATATGTAGACATGTATGTATATACGTATGTATATATGTATGTGTCTATATGTAGTTACTTGTACCACGCAAACCTGGTTCAGAAGCACTGGATAGATGTACATAGCAGTAGTGGGTCAGACAAAGAAGGTGATTTGAAACCTATCCACAGAATGGGCTGTTATGTTTCTTTGTGAGTAACAAAATAGACAAGAGGAGCCAGTGCTTCTTTTGATGGTGAATAAAGTTTTGCGACTGTCATTTTTCCTTCCATTCTATGCGTTACTCCTTTCAAACCAACATCAACACTTAGTGGCCAGCATTGATTCCTCGGTTTTATTTCTGCTTGGTACCTCCCGGATACCACAGGTATTTTACTTTGCAGCAATACAGAGAAAACAAATCCACAGATTGGTCTGTGGTGCCAATTATGCACCGGATTCGATGTTTAGTTTAAAACATATATCTAAAACTTTATATACAACAAAAAGAACTTTGTGTACTACCACGGCATTGAAGAAATTCATCAACACACAGGTTTAGTCCTCCGCTTCAACAACCATTGTCAAAGCAAAAAGACATGTTCATGGCATATCTACTCTACACAAAAGAACGTTACTTGTAATCCTAGTTCTTCACAATGGGTATGCCCTCTGAATTTATAAAAGTAAGTATAACTACATGCATGTGTGAGAGCCCGGATGATAGTTTTAAAAAATGGCATGTTTTTAAATAAAATCAAATATATAGAAAGCACACCCAAGAAAGCAACATTTACAAATTGTTTTAACCAGTTAATCAAAATACAAGTTAAAAAGTACAGTTAGCTGAAACCACCACCTACAATAGTGTACTTGGCGTAAAAGAAAGCAGAAAATAGTGTCCCAATGTAAGACAATGCACATAGCAAAATCTGACTTTGCCCCTTTAAGAACCCTGGTGGTCTGTTCTAGCCCATTGTATCCAGCACAGTGTTGGTTAGGCAGTTTGTTTTTTGGAGTCTAGGGAAGATAAAACTATATGTATAGTATCTAGTTAAAAATCTGTGGACAGAAATGCAGAGATGTGGGAGGGACTTATGAATTCAGAGAAATACTCATGGTGAAGAACTAATGTTACAACAAAGCATCTTTTCAGTCTTCACCATAAGAGTCTCTCGGATATTAAAACAAGCATTTACAATGCAATAGGTCTCGCAATTGCGAGATTTTGAGCTATTGGCATTGTAAATGGCAATGCCTTTATAATATTTAAAGGCATTGTCATTTACAATACCAATAGGTAAAAAGCGAGACCTATTGGATTGCAGAGCACGGTGTCCCTGAAGCGGGCACCGCGCTCACCCTTAAAGTAAAAAAACAAAACAGTGTGGTGTCCTTAAAGCGGGCGCAACGCTCAACATGCAAGTTTATTTAAAAATATTTTTTTTTTTTTAAAAAGGTGAAAGAAAGCGCGGTGTCCCTGAAACGTACACCGCGTTCTATTTAAAAGTATTTTTTTTTTTAAAAAGCGTTGCTATTGTATTGTGCGTGCTGTGGGGGTAGGGGGCAGCTACTTTTAAAGTTAGAGCGGCATAGCGCTCCATAAGAAAAGCGGCAGCCAGTGCTAGGAGCTATTCACCAATCAGCTGTCGCCTCACTCTTTTCCATCTCCTCTGAAATTAGTCCACCCCACCCGATGACGGATTGGGAGAGGGGAAAAACCAAAAGCCTGAAACCGAAGCCTGTGTAGTCTCCAGCTTGCAGTTTCCTACTTCAGTAGCTGAAACAGGAATGAGCTATGTGTCTGCCTCAATAATCAGCACCAACACCTGAAGCTGACCAGTGCAGGAATCTGAAGACTTGATGGCGCAGACTGGGGTTTGCGACCTGCTTCTAGGGCTCCCATGCCCTCTGCCTGTAGGGGGCTCTCTTTTGGCCCTATTTAACGGTGTCACCTTGTAGACGTGGACGTGGGAGGACCTGGTGGGGCCTGACAAGGGACGTGAGGCCTGGCTGGCGGGCTTGGAAGCCCCTCGACACTCTGGCCACCATGGCCCCTGCTCTGACTTCGCGCACGGCAGTCTACGTGGAAGCACTCCCGTCCATCTTCCTCCCCCCCCCCACAAGGTGTGAATGAACTACATCAAAGCGGAGAGAAAGAACAACAGATAATGGCTATTAGTTAGTACTAATTACCCCAAACACTTGAAATTCACACTTTGGCAAATGTTTGAATGCTGGCTCCAGAAAGTCTGGAAGGCCAGAGCTGCCCCTTGTGATGCAAACCCCGCTCTTAGCCTGTCGTCTTATAGCAGTTGTCAGCTGCAGCTAACTGCCTCGACAACTGCATACGGTGACAGCGGTTCATCTCAAGCACTTGCAAATTACCCATCTAGTAAAGCTTGCCTGAGATCCTCAGAACTGGTCCCACTTACAGTCTGAAGGTCTCTCCCCTAACCTTACATTGCAATACAATAGTATTGATACAACACAATAGTAATGATCAAACTTACACTACAGATAATATTCAAGACATATACTATCCGAAATATTTCACTACACAGCTTTATAGCTGCTTGTTACAGCTTCTTCATAGCGCTCTGATTTATAGAAAAGGCATAGCGCTTCAATATATTGGCACATTTAGCAACATGACTGTGCCATTATAAAAAAAAATTAAAACGGCGGAGGTTCCATTTGAATAATTTGAGCTTAGTGTCTGCTGGGCAGAGGTGGTAGTGTGTGGGGTTGTGGAAATTCAATGCACTACTTGGGAGAAACCTGTCGTGCATCCCAGTGGAATCCGTGAATGTTAATTTTCACAACCAGATGGTTGTATATCACCCCTCACATAATGCAAACAATGAAACTGGTCATTAAGCACCGCAAACAAATATATGCTTGAAAAGAAACTCCAACATAGCAGTATAGTCACAGTTGCCTACATATCACACCGCTTAATTTATTCCAGAAAATGTGTAGCGTGGGTGTCTTCTAACCTTGGAGTAAGAACACCTGTGCATTACTGTTAGGTATCGCTGATTTCTGAACTAATCATACATGCCAATAGACCCGATTCAGGCGGGAGACTACCGATTTTTCAAGCCAAAAATGGCTTTATTTTAGCTGCCTCCCGCCTGAAATTGCATTATCTACAATAAAAGTCAATGGGGAATTTTCATTCTCCCGATTCTTTTTTTTTATCTCCCACGTCCCTGTCCTAAAATGTTGGCATGTATGTGAACTAATGTGGACTTGGAAAGACATTGACTGGTCCGTTTGAATTTGGTGCGGGGGGAAGGGGGTTGCTGGTGAAGATATGGAGGGGATGCAGCCGAGTCAGGAGGGCAGAGCTCTGGAAATGGACGCAGTTAATATACCGTCATACCCATGCTGTCACTGCTCGCCCACGGTTTACGAACAAGATGCCCAGGGGTGTGGGCCTACAGAAGGACCCTTTGAGGCCTTTTCAGTAATGGAGCGAAGGTTGGAGACCGGTAACCTTCAGTATAGTTTAACTGGCATTTAGGTTCAAATATCAGCTATTTATAGACACACACGCTGATCTATACAATGGTGAATTTGTCACATTGTTCGTGGGGGACACCAGGCTATGGTGTGGTCTGTAAAGCTGGCCACGGAACAGCCCGGGCCTTGGACGAAGAGTCTGTTTCCACTCAGTGCATGTATTATCTTCAGCATTACTGACGGGCGCTGCCCCCATGGCCACATAAAAGAAAGGCCACAAGGGACTTGTTTATGGCTGCAGTTGAGCCGAACAAAGGCCTTTGGAAGATAACACAGAATGCCAGACACCACTAATGGGCCCTTGCACGAAAGAGGCAATCACTTGCAAGTGTCCAGGCAACCAGGTCTGTGGACTATTAAAAGAACAAGCATTCGAATGCAATTGCGGCACTCGTGCTTTAGCTGTAAATATCTTAAGCTAAAGCACGAATGCCCGGATTGCTTCAAAAGTAAGGTAATAGAAAAACACCTTTTTTCTATTTCTTTACTTTTGAAGCAATCGAGGTTGCTGACCATTGCGGCCGTCGATCGCGGCTACGTAGAAATCCGACCAAACAAGCCAGTCGCCGATGACTGTAGAGAAGAGCTCCTCATTAAACGCTGGTTCCTGACAGCG
Organism: Calotriton arnoldi; assembly: GCA_963921515.1. Lineage (NCBI taxonomy): Eukaryota > Metazoa > Chordata > Amphibia > Caudata > Salamandridae > Calotriton > Calotriton arnoldi. The sequence continues at coordinate 168,850 of CAWUFW010004284.1, read as the reverse complement.
CGTGCCAAAAGATTAAAGTACTCCAAGAAAATGTGCTTCGCCGCCGTCCGCCCCTGCGGAACAGGCACCAATCTACATAAGCTATTAAAATACAAAGAAAATAGTTTAGCGGCCTGCTTAAGGAGGCCTACTCTTATTTTTCGTTTTTAGGTCTCGCCTGAGCCAGCGCATGCGCTGCTCTGGCGAGAGTTTTAGTAAGCGGGTTTTGGAAGTGCAAACAGCAGTTTGCTGGCGACCAGCTTGCGTTCACGCGAGTGTGCACCCGCGATCAGGCGCCATATGGCTTCCCTCGCCATCTGGCTTCCCTCGCCATCTGGCTTCCCTCGCGATTACTTTCACTTTCGCGGCCGTGTCAGTTTCACGGCCGCGCGGCCATTGCTTGTTATGCCTGGCAATTCAGACGCCAAGATGTCGCATATACAGGGTTTAATTTATTGCTTCAATAGTTTCATCACGATTGTCGAAAGGTTGGGGAAATAATCTGAGATTTTTATATTTAGCATGTTAAGTGTGTGAGGTCTGAACGTGTGACTTGATGCAGTATCTGTGGCCATTGTTGTTACTCTGCTAACCCTTAAGCTGCTGCTGCTTCTTTTTACGATATGGGTGTAAATTGATTTGTTGGGCTGCATGCAGCGGCACTGCGCTGTAGAAGCCCCCTTGGTCTACTAGGAGAGCCTGCACCACAAACTGATTAACGAGGTGAGCCGGAGTCACTACTTTAAAGCCCCCGACCACAATTGACTTTATTTTGTATCTTTAACTGTTTTTTTTTTGTGTGTAACTGCTCCTCACGTAATGGCAGAGCCGAGTCACGAGCTCTTCACAGCACAGATGGTCTGCCTTTCCAGTGCTCCGCTCGGAACTCAGCTGTGCCAGTATTTCAATTTACCACTTTAAATCCAGTTTGAGCTGCGCCCGTTTACTTCACCCTCCCCTTATCTGTGTTGACAGCGTCCCACCCTTAAACGCCCCCCCTCCCCCCCTGCGCCTCCAGATGCCTCCTTGGTATTAGTGTGGCTTGCCAGGAAATGTAGTGCAGATTCGGTATTCACCGTGACCGGGAGACCCTGCTGACGTCAGCAACATGGAGGAGGCAGAACACTCTCGGAGCCCAGAGATTAACTTTGTTGGGCTGCATGCAGCAGCACTGCACAAGTCCCCTTGCTCTACTAGGAGAGCCTGCACCACAAGCTGATTAACGAGGAGAGCCGGAGTCACTACTTCAAAGCCCCCGACCACAATTGACTTTGTTTTGTGGCTTTAACTGTTGTTTTTTTCCTGCAACTGCTCCTCATCTAATGGCAGAGCCGAGTCACAAGCTTTTCACAGCACAGAACTCCGCTCGGAACTCAGCTTTGCCATTATTTAAATGTACCACTTTAAATCCATGTTGACAACGCCACTCCACCTCTTCTATTTCTTTACGCCACACCCTTGCCTTCAATTGCCTCCTTGAGGTTGTTTCAAAGAGACATGCATAAATGCTCGCAGATGGACACATTCCTTTTTTTTCTGGTGCAGTTCTCTTACTATAAAAATATGTTTGATCCTTATGTTACGAAACACCTGGCGCCAGTTAAGATAGCACTATTGGTGGTGTATGTAGTAGCTCTCCCCGGATGTTTCGGGAGCAGTGCGCTTTGCTGAGGAGCAATGCTAAAAAAAAATTTTTTAACTGAACTTAATATTTATTACACCTTTGGGCGGTTTTTGTTACTTTCGGTTTAAGGATAGGTCTCCGGTACACTTTAAATGATACTTGGAACATGTTCATGTAGTTTCTACTGATGGCTGGGTAGTTGGACGTAAGACTATTTTAGTTCAATGGGAAAGCCTCCTCGCTCATAGATCATTCGTATCCTTCGAGGCGCATTTGAATCAGTGCTGTATGTTAGTGCACACGCTTGTAGGTACACATGCCGGCTCTGGGCGCGCAGGGTGCAGGGCAGTGCACCAAAAGCGTGTGTAACTGAGCTGGTGAAAAGTGGGCACGTGAGAGTTTCACCGTCGTGCACAGGCAGCTGACGCCGTACCACCGCAGTGTCAAAGTTGCTGTGGTTACTCACTCACCAGCCGAGCAGCAAGCAGTGCCGTTTCAGCTCCCGCATGTGGCATCTCTCAAGAAGCGAGAGTAACGCTTTTATATTTCAGATAATCTTATGCATGTTCAAATACTCACTTCAGACAACTTTTTTTTTTTTTTTAAATCCTATTTTGCTAATGTCAATAATGCCATACATTTAGGGACACGAAATACTCTTGATTTTACCGGAGTTTTGACTGGCTTGTGGTTTGTTTTGCGCTGGGACATTTTTCTTAAAGCTAGTCAATTTTAAAGAATACTAGTGAGGCACTGTGAACTTACAGCGTCATCCATGCTGCCGAGACACAACATATTTACAGGTTTTTTTAGGTCGAGCTTGTGCCCATAAGTATGTCTCCCTGTCTAACTTTTTGTGTGTGCGTTTATGTATATTGGTCTCTCTTCGAGAGTGTTTTGTTTTCAGGTATCTGTGTTTGATCTCCGTAGGTGTGTGTGTTCGTGTTTTTGTTTAGGCTGTCAAATGTGACTGTAAGTGTGTTTAAGGTCTTGTGTTTATCAACCGATCTCCATACCAAGTCTGTTTGAGTTGTGGTGAGTTGATGTAATTTTGCCTTCTCCTGCCACATAATTTACTTAGCCGTGCCGTATAATTCCAGTGGCCTTGGCCTTTGTACGTTATTGTGTGAATATGGAAGTATACTTCAATGTGTCTATTGTAGTGTCTATCTATCTATTCTGGGCAAATCACTTAATCTCCCTTGCCTACCAAAAAAATGTGCACTTGTGCAATGTAACTGGTGCTCACGTAAAACACTCCAATACCTTTGGGTCAGAGTTTGTGCTATATAAAAATGCAAAAAAGAGAGGCAATTTACAAGTACAAAACAATTTTCTCCCAATTTTGAAAAGCTTTTGCAATTGTGAACATACCTATTTGCGCTTGTGAGTTTCACTTATACATACATGCAAGGAGATTTAACAATGAGCCACCCCCTCCACCCCCCCGGGAGTACCATAGAAGACTAAAAATACGTTTTTCCACCATATGAGAGGTTACTGGTCTTACTGATGTCTAAAGCGTAACACCGGAAGTTACAAACAACAGGTACAGAGAAGTACTTGTAATATTAGAAAAAATAATACTTTTAATTCCACTTCTTCTCAATAAGCATTGCAAGAACAAGAAAACTAGAAGACATTTTTATGTTAATTCTTTTTAATCGAGTCGTTCAGTTCTATATAATGTCTTATTGGTTACATATAAGGTAACAAAAATACTTATAACACTTTTTTATTACAACTTTTCAACATGCTGCACAGCAGCCATGCTGCTTTACAGCATAGCTTAAATACATTGGCAAAGCCAATAGCTCTGGCTAAACACTTATAAGGTTCCAAAGGCGAGACCTATTGGCTATGCCAATGCTTGATAGTGTTGTTACTATGATGGGCTCTGTCTGGCAGTATGCTTTTTCTTCTCCAATTGCATCTAACCCCAAGGCAGAACCAGCGCGTACACAGCCGCGAGCGTTACCTGGGGTTCAAGAGGCAAGGCTGGCACCGGCCTGGGGCTCCTCCGGTCTTCGGGACACTAGGCTCCTGGTGAAGCTGCACGGAGAAGGAGCGGGGCAGCCTCATGTTTTGCGGCTGGAGAGGACGGAAGGGGGACAGGAGATGTGCACATCGCGTGTCTGTACGTGCGTGTTGACGGGCGCGTTCATAATTGCAGTCCGTCCTGCGCGTGCACATTTCCTGTCTCCCTTCCGAAGCAAGTCGGTAACAATACATCTCGCTAGCGACAGCGCTTTCACGCTGCGTCGCTAGGCGAGACCTAAAAAGGTGGACTAGAGTTGCAAGCTATCCGAACCTTAACAGTGTAATCAAGGCCACATAATGAACTCTTTAGGTTACAAAGAGAAACCTGACCCACCAAAGTATCAGTCATAGAGTCGGAGTCCAGACAATAAAGAATAGCAAAGGTATGGAGTGACCTCTAAATATTAGCCTTCCAAATGTCAGGTATGGGAACGATCCTCATGAAAGAAGCAGCAGCTGTCTTCTCCCTTATGGAATGGGTCCTAGATGTACCAGGTGAGGACCCAGTAGTTTTTTTTTTGCAACATTGCAACAAACTACCCACCTGGCTATGGTCTTTTTTCTGCTCTGCGGAAGATTTTGTAATTTGGGTGGAGGCAGACTTAGATATTGTGGACCCTGTAAAACCTAAGAAAATTATCAATAGGCATAAACCCTTTGCCACTTGGTTGGTTCATGGATAAGCTTAAAGAACTCAGGCAGCTGTGCGGCAGACAGGAACGTAGGTGGCACACTAATTTGGAACTTGCAGAGAAAAATAAGCATAAAGCCTTACTTTTAACTTATAAACGCTCCATCCTTGAGGCTAAATCTACCTTATTTACCGATCAAAGTGGTGTACGCCATCATGCTTCGGTATATATATATATATATATATATATATATATATATATATATATATATATATATATATATATAATGGTGCGGGGGTATTCTGTAAGTGCACATATGCATGGACCAGCATTTGCATTGTGGGCCTTTTTTCCTTTCTTTTTTAAGCGATAGTGTGCAAAAATGCAAAATGTGTTTTATTTTTGGCTGACGCTGCATACCATCATCAAACTGCATTGACAAAATCAATATGTCCAAAAAGGGAGCTCTACTGGCTGTGCCAATGCTTGTTATGTATGAGTGGCTTCTGTTTATATCATCTTATGAAGCGCCTCGTTGAGTTATTGTTAGAGCGCTATAAAAAACAAAAAAATGAAAAAATATGACCGCAGCGATTTGAAACAGTTTTAATGTATTCAAGGGGACGTGAAGCGCAGGAAATAAATGTATAAAGATATGCAGGGGTTCTGACTGAAATCCAGACAGTTTGTAATCTCGAAAACTTACAAAACAGCGGGTGGCAAATTCCATGGCACACTACAACTTCTGCTAGAGTATGAGAAGCACTCACACTTTAAATAGCGGACGGGATATCCACAATTAACAATTCATATCAATGCTATGGGAATATGAATTTAATATACACACGCACACCTATATATATCTCAATAAGTATCTTTGCAAAAAAATGGTCCATAATTATCATAAACTGTCAATCATTCATATTCTACCTCTCCTGCAGGAATTTTCAGAGCCCAATGCAAATAATGTTTTGTAATATGGGTGGTCCCGGTTCCATTTCTACATGGCCATTTTTAGGCCACTGGGGAGGTTTGTTACAGCACTGAACCCACTACATCAAATGCAGTACAATGTGGGTCACTGTATTGCCGAAGTAGTGGCAATGTAATTTACCACTACACCGTCCCTATAAGTGCCTCAAATGTATGTTTTTTGGCAGTTCAGTTACATATTTTTTCATAACTAACTTTAATGTTTTATTTTGTTTGTTATCCTTTATCTTTCCCAATATTTACTTTTTCTAATTGTTGTGTTAAACCCTAAACTTTTCACTATCCCTAAATCTAACCCTTAAATAATTACACCGGAATGCATTTTGTTTTGTGTTAACCTAACACCAAACCCGAGCCTTATGTTTTTCTTTGTTTTTGTAAAATAAAAGACTCTTTATTCCCCCTTCAATAAACCAATTTTGTTTATTTTGAATGTTTTAATATCATAGTTACATATCATAAAGGAATGCCTACCTTACTTTACTAATAATGGTTATTAATAGAATTATTTTACGATTAATAATACAAATAATAATAGGATATGTTTACTGAAACATTCCAAAAACCCAAATATTTTAGAAATAATTTTAAAATAAGTATAAATGTTTTTCATCCTGGGGCCCACCAAACCCCTTTTAAATTTAAATTTCTATTAAATATGTTATTAAATGAAAGAAGTTCCCCTTTTCATTTTTTTTCTTCGTTTTAAATAAATTATATTCTGGCTGGCGATGTAGTGGTAACCGCAATGTACTGGTGGCGATGTAGTGACCAGTCAATGTATGGTTCACAATGTATTGGGGATTTACCATCCATCAGTTGCAATTGGACACTCCTGTCGATGTTTGCTGGGCCTCTGAAAGGTAGCTACCCACAGAAACGTTAGTATACCACCAGCACTGCCTTCTGGTCTCAATTTAAGGACAGAATGAGAAGCTCAAGTAAACCCTGGAAAGGACACGTTTAAGGAGCCCAGAATACTATTTAATGAGTATGTGGAATATTTGACTAGTGTCTCTACTATATTTTACTTTGATAATTGATTTTTTTTCTGGGAAGGGGTTTTGGGAGGGGCTGAATGTAATGGTTTGCTTATGCACAAATCTTAATCCAGCATGGTGCTGCAGCCAAACTGGACAGAACACAGGGTTCCCCTTCCGACAAATTTTGACACCACGAAAGTCAACTAGTTTCAACAACTACTCAATGAGTATACGAAAATGACTAAATGGCCTTCCAGCATTAGCTGGAAGGCAGCCATCTTAAAATATCAATTGCTAACTAGTCCCACCTTGATGAAATTCTAAGCTGGATTTCTGTCGAAAAACGAATTAATGTCCGTCGGGATCCGAACCAAAAATAGGCCCAGGCACTGCAAAAATAGGGCCACATTTGTGTATTGTAACATTTGGTGCAACACTGATGGGGCGGGGGAAGGGCAAATGAGGATGCACAGCACGGCTAAAGAGGGTAACCGCCTGCAAAGAAAATACACAGCACAACAGCATGCAGAGCTGAAATCGAACACAATATGAGTGAAGGAAAAGGAGAGTAAATGAGATTGAGGATGTGATCAGTTTTCTGAACTATAAGTGGACGAACGCTGTATCTGAATAATTCCAGCTTTTATATAACCTTATATAGAGAGAATAGCCGAAGAAAGCAAACCAATAAAATATATATTTAACTTATGTGGCACCCTTAGAAAGTATCATTAGATATGGAAAAACTATATACAGAACAATTCGCTCCTTATAGAGAACCATCTCAGTAGACAAGACAAACAGCACCAATATGATGATCCCACCAGTGCAAAGACATACATCTGCATCTGCCTGCAGACCGCTTAACCGGTCATATCCATCTCACACTGAAAAGCCCTTAACCTTTCCAAGCTTCAGTGATGGTCCTCTCCACTCGTCCTCCTTAAACTTCAACTTGAAATTCCTTGAACTGAAGGAATCATTTGATGGGTCTTAGCAAGTAGGTGGTCTTTTTGTTCCGAAACATTATAGTGAAACTCCTGACACCTTGCATTTTCAACTCAGTATTTATCATAAACTGACTTTTTACCACGACGCACGCAACAGCAGCTTTCAAAATGAATTAAAAAGGTGGTCTGGGCCTCAGCATTTTACATACATTTGTATACAAAATTGGCAAATCTCATCCACGCCTCAACTCAAACACCAGTCACTACTTTCTCACCAACGCAGAATGGATAACAGGAGGATGAGGAACAAGGATGGCAGATTAACTGGCTAGGCGTGGGTCCCCCCACCCATTCCTGCTAGAAAGTTGTTCTCTTCGTCCACAACTCGCTCTTTCTCCAAGGGTCAAGGCCAAGCTCTGCCGAAGGAGGCGATGGTTGCCTCTGTAGGTCGCTGGTTTAAAGCATAATCTGGACTGCCGTCCTCTCCCATGTGAAAATGTGGCACCCCTTTCCAGCACCTGCTTTTGCACACACACTATGAATAGTGCTATACCAGGGGTCTCCAACCTTTTCTGTAATAAGAGCTACGTATGATCAATAAAAATCATCTCCAGCTACTAATATTATTAGTGCTGTAATGATGACCACATAAGACAAGATTATATCAGTAGCCATCCCTTTCAAGTTTACTAGCCATAATCACCTCAGTGCTTCAGGCAGGGTAGTCAGCAGTAAAGCAAAAATGGCTTTGCCAGCTTGGAATGCTTTTACATATGTAATACTAAATAGGTATATCTTGAATGCCCCTGGAACCAAGGTAACACTATTAGTAAGCTTTAAATATAATTTAGGAATTCAACCATTTTTCTGCAAACATCAGTTAAGTTCTGAAAATATACACATTTTCGTCTTGAATGAACACTTCAATTTTGGTGTACATATATCAATTCAGCCAAGCAAAAGCTTCTAATTTAGTAGGTTGAGCTAGACACAGGAGAGGTACTTAAAGGTATCTAGATAGCTACCAGTAGCACGCAAGCTACTCGTTGGAGAGGTCTGTAAGTCCGTTTTTATATAGCGCAGCTACTCACCCTTATGGGTCTCAAGGCGCTGGGGGCCGTAGTGGAAATTAAGTGAGCTATTGCCCAGAGTCACATGGTGCTGAGCTGAGCTGCCGCCGGAGCCGGGGATCGAACCGTGAACCCTGTGCTCCGAAGTCAGCTGCCCTGTGCTACACATATACACACAATACTTTTTTACCACAATCTAGAAGGTAAACACCACTGAAAATAATAGTCATTATTCAGTGGTACTTATTTTGGCAAATGTTGATGGATAAAAAGCTCAGATAGCCACAACAAACTTTGAATTTGTGACTTTTAAGTCCACCGAGCGGTCTAAATTGCTATATCTGTTGAGAAAGGGAATCAGCTGGTAATATATCCTAGTGGGTTAAGGCTCCCTCCACACATTTCATTATGTATCCAGATGGTCTCCGTTTGCAATTCTGGTTCAGTCGCTTACGGGTTCAACCAATAAACAAAAAAATCAATTAAATTGAATTAGAGAAGGTAGACAGAGTGAATAAGGATGTTAAAATTTACACCAATGAATCCTATCCTTATTTTTTAGGCAGCCTTTTTTTTGTTATTGTTGGCAAAACTAACTTCCTCCACTTCTGGGCAGGACTCCTCCAGTTTTTCTTTTTCATGCAAACTTTATCTGGGTTATACGGTAGGGACAGGTTTTAGACCCTCCCCCACATTTAATTCTTCTAGCACAATGAGAACTACAGAGGTACTTGATTCTGAGAACATAGCTCCCAAGAACTTCAGAGCTCTTAAATAGAAACCGGTATTTTGTCCAGTGTACCATCAGCCTTGAGGACCGACAGTCCCTAGCTGCCTTAAAAGGAAGTAATACAAATTACCATCAAACCTGCTGACACAGGAGGAGGCTTTGCAATGAAGGATGATTTTTATAACAATCAAAACATATGTCAAACAATTGACTTAGCAGCTAGGTTCAAACAGCACATCCAAAACAGTCCCTTATTACCAACTTGGTGCACACTCGTTACAGTATTAACTGCTAGTAGTTCTGCTGCAAAGAGGACGATAAAAAAAAAGTATCCGGGTGCACCCAAATAAATATACAACCATTGAAAAGTCCAATCCGGACAGTAATATTTCTTATTTCTTCTTTATTAATTTACAAAAATGTTGTTCTTGTTGCATAAAACCAATCACAGTCACAGTCACAGTCAACGCATTTCGTTTGGGGCACATAAACTGTAAATAAATCTATATCCTCAAGATACCTTCCGGATCCGTGAACATTGTGGTCTTCTTTCAACACCACCACCACCACGCTTTTTTATTTAGAATAAATAATTCCCAACCTTCAATCATATAATAAGGTAGCGTTACACGATACGCAGATGTACTTCTCTTCACGACCCCTTGTATGGGGGCGGGGGGGGCGGGAGGGGTGAATGCGCCATCGTTGACACCAGAATCCGTGTCCTATTTCAAAGGCGGCACATTGCATTCTGAGAGAAACAAATCAAGACATGTAGTGCCAGCTAAACAGACCAGTAAATGACGGTGTTTTAGCGGATTTGCTTAAAAATGGGCTTAAAGTTAATTTTCCATTGTAATTCAGGCTTCTTGATTGATCGTATCTAGTAGCGCTGTAATCAGACCTGTGATGCAGATTAATCAGAAAATTAAAACAACAATAGGCCAGCAAAGGAGCAGAATCCAATGTAAAGTAGCAAATGCTCAGCTAGTGTTGCAAAACTTTGGGAAACACCATAATGAGGATGACATCAGATGGCGGCTCATTGATGCGACAACCAAGCTGCCAAAAGGAGGTGGCTTAAAGGTTATTCTACGTTGCCAGAAGTGTCGATGGATCCAGCGGTGCAGATCAATTGAAGAAGACCTCAACTATGAACGCATGGAACTCGATCATGAAGAATTAATGGTGTTGTCTCCGCGGCTGCGGACAATGGAATACAAAAACACCAAATACAGTATTAATGTGACATTAATACTGTATTTGGTGTTTTTGTATTCCATTGTCCCCAGCCGCGGAGACAACACCATTAATTCTTCATGATCGAGTTCCATGCGTTCATAGTTGAGGTCTTCTTCAATTGATCTGCACCGCTGGATCCATCGACACTTCTGGCAACGTAGAATACCCTTTAAGCCACCTCCTTTTGGCAGCTTGGTGTCATCTTCCCAGGAACAGTCTTGATTATGGAGTATCTTCATACTGTACGTGACATGGACTCACGTGGATTGCACATAATTCTTGAACTACTTGCCAGGTCTAATATAGCATAATGCATAGGGTTTCTGGTGATCAGCTAAAACGGATTATAACCAAAAAATTAGAAGCAAAGGGAATATTTGCTTTTTAGCCGAAACCGCAAAACATTGTATTGTGCTGCACTTTTATTGTTTTGGTGCCCTTTGATGTCAAAAGGAGTGCAAATGCAGCCTTCAAATCCATGCACTTTTCGATGATGGATGCTCCCGCTATGATCGACTCAGGCCACAGTAAACCTATTAATATACCGCTGTGACCACCCGTAAGGCCCCAAAACCTCAGGGCTTACTTCTACTCTAGTTTTGGGAGCAGTGCTCATCTGATAAAATTAGTCTCTCTGCTCACTGCACATTATTGTGTAATGGCCAGCAGGTTCACATCTAATCTAGGAGTAGGGTCTCCATCCCGAGTAAGTGCCACCGCAATGATGTCATCCTCCTTCACGGAGAGAGAAAGCGCTTTGCTTTCTAAAATCTCAGGGAACAGTATTATGAAAACAAAGATCACTGTGCATACGAATGCCTCCAGAATCAATGTCCTCCCATAAAGCAATGCACCCAGCACACCTGTTCTTGGTTTTACATCGAAATTGTCTGAAAAGTATGTCAATTGGAGAAACATCCCCTCTTAAAGAAGGATCATGGGCCATCGCATCTCATGAACCTATTAGGTGCCCATACACAGCCACAGAAAGGATCATTTCATCTGATTTGCAGACATTGACCAACCTAAATTTGCTCAGAAGATTTAGAAATTAGTGAATAAGATGTACACAGTAGAGCTCTGAAAGAAGAACAGGCAACAACTGCTTTGTTTCTCCTAGTATGTACTTCAACAAAAATAGGTACATGGATCTGTTCTGAGTTTACTACTAACGCAGAACATGTTTCCTCATAGAGACTCAACCTAAACAAGTTCAACATTCATCCCTACTGCCTCCACATCACAAAGAAGCTTGGAACTTATGTTGCTAAAGCAAGGCTTGACGCTTGGCAGTATCACCTATACAAAGCACTGGGACTGCAGTGAACGTGAACTTATTGAGCTGTGCTTCTTCTCCCACCCCTCCCCCCCCCCACAAGATAGAAAATGCACTATAACACTACATGCTGCACAAAGCACAAAGAATGTGCCTTGTGCAACACTCATGCATTCCCGGGAGAAGCACAGCCTAGCACTGCTTTCAAATTGATACAAAAGCCCACGGGCCCTGCACTTCTTTCAAATTAAACACAAAATCCCATGAGCCCAGCACTTATTTCAAATTAACACAAAATCCCATAGGCCTAGCTGACAATGTAAAATAAACTTCCTTCACGGCGTGAAACGCAAAGGCAAACAATCCAAGAACTGATTCAGATCATGAAGGTGCTTTACTACCTCAGCTGCTGCTTCATACAGCAGCACGGTTTGCTGTCAAAGTTCCAGTAGCTAATAGCATGCGTATTAATTCCTTAGAAGGCTTCTACTCCATGATGAGGTAGAGCAGCTATAGGTCCAGCTTACACAGCTAGAATACATTTATTAGCCCACTCCCTTCTTGGGATCTTGAGACAAAGAACAAGGCAGTGTAGCACTGTCTTCCAGTACTGAGCACCCCACGATCTATTAAAAAAAAAATATATGGAATATATGTTGAAATTCTTAATTCAGTGGATTTTGCAATTTGTTTCAAGTATAGTGTAGCAAAAAGATATATTAAATGCCCAACATTAACTTTTGACCTATTGTATCAAAATCTGAAAGAGGTGGGGGCGAAGAATAGCCGAGTAGCAAGATGGCCGCTCACTAGAGAGCTCTGCTGACCGGATAAAAAATCCGTCAAAATCCTCGACACAGACACTCACAATTCCCCCTCATCTTAGGGAGAGACATCGAGGCTCGCAGCTGTGGCGGAGGAGTGGTGGTGTCATGCTCGGAGAGCCTGGGAGTGAGTCAGGATTGCCGGCGCCTCGGGAGCGGGCTCCGGTCCTTATAGATCAGAAGCAAAAGGGCACGACCGACAATCAATGTGCAAAACGGACCAGTCGAGGCAGCCAGAGTGCTGGAATAGCTCTGGGTCGTAGGAGTACCCTGAAGAGCAGGCAGACTACTGGGGAGGACCGGCGCACCAGAGGGGAGGCCGTGCATCTGCCATCGTACCGAGACAGGGCCTGGCCCTGACGTGCCTGTGGAGGGCGGTCGGTCCGACTGCAGGGGGTCGGGATCGCGACTCGTCAACCGGCCAACTGTGAGTAGAGTGCACCCTCCATGAACTAGCTGGGACTGCAGTGGTGCTGTCCCTCCGCTAACTATGACCCAGCGGCAGCCTCCTGAGCGCACCTGCGCCCATTGCTGACTGCAATGCCCATCATGGATGCAGGTAGGCCGCCAGCTGGATTGTGCACACTCCTGAGCGTTGTGGCTGCGTTCGGAGACACCGGAGGCCCCCGTGCCACTGACTATCCCGGCATGTCCTCGATGGCCCGCAGGAGCCCGGTGCCTACACAGTGATCTGGGGACGGTCGTTTGGTGAGGGACGGGCCGTGAGTGACTGCAACCCGTCACATCGACCAAGAAGCACATTCAGAGCCAAATCCGGAGTCCCTAACATGTGCGGACTCACAAGTTGTTGATCTTAAAGAACTGCTAACTGATGTCAAAACAAGCCTCAGAGCTATTGATGCTAAACTGGACATACTTACCAACAGGCTAGACCACATGAAACAAAGTCAACACACGACCCTAGACTTGACCAATTAGAGAATCACGTCTCTGATTTACAGGATGCCCAAGTGGAATCCAAGGAACATATGTTGCATACGGACAAAATCCTGGATCTCATTAAAGCCAAAAATTAGGAACTTGAAGCAATGTCACAGCGCAATAATCTTGAAATCACAGGAATTCCTGAATCAACTGTCATCACCACCATGGAGGGCTTCGTGGAAACACTCCTCCGAGATCTCTTCGGAGAGGTCCTGTCCCCGTTCTTTTTCATGGAAAGGGCGGCTCGTTCTTTGGGCCCACAATCCTCCCTCCCCGCCAGGTGTGCCGGCGCAGCCCATAGTGGCGCGCCTACTGAATTACAAAGACAGAGACACAGTGCTGAACCTTGCCAGCGAGCGTCAATGCATAAGCCATCCGGGAAATTCTATATCCTTCTATCTAGACTTCACAATAACTGTTCAAAATGCCAGAAGAGAGTTCATCCCAGTTAAAAGACTTCCTCAGAAAGTTTAAAGACCAAATGCGCTTCCATACCCTGCCAAGCTATGCATCTCACAGGAAGGCAAACCACACTTTTTCACTGAAGCCAAGTGAGCTTTAAAGTTTGCAAAGCACATTACCAAGCAACTGGATTCCCCGACTGGATCGCTGCATCATTCTACTGCTGACCCTCTCAATGAAAACGACTGAACTCTCTCCGGCTGCGAGCTCACCTGGCTGTTCGGCATGGACACCATCCGTTTCGGGTTGTGCCGGGCTAAGTGCGCTGCTGTCCTCGCACTACCAGATGTGGCCTCAAGCTGTACACTGAATCACTGTTCCTATACAGTTCACTGTGTCATCCTATTGGGGTGTTATCGCCTCCGGTCACCCGGTCTATATGGCAGGGGTGGAAGTTCGGCTTTGTTCTGCCTCCAGGGATGTTTCCAGTTTCTGTGTCTATTGATATGCTGGGGAACCAGGGAGGGGGGTGGTTTCTTGATTCTCAACCATGTTTTGGGGTTGGAGTGGGTGTAGGTGGGTAGGGACATTCCACACGGTTATTTCTTGTTCTTCACTTATTAGAGCCCCTTGAAATGAAATGAAATGAAATTTGTACTTGTAAAGCGCACTTATACCCCCAAAGGGGTGTCCTGGCGCTGTACGCATACCGCTGTGGAACCCTTCCTGGCTTTTCCCTGTGAAATGTCCACTCCTGGGCACCCCCAGGGTGAAGCCAGGCATCCCAGCGCTGTTGGGGCCGTTGTGGAGATTAAGCAAGCTATTGCCCAGAGTTGCAGAGTGGGACCCATGATTAGAATAGGCACCGAGGCGAGAATTATCAGGTCCGAGGAAATTGAGCCCAAGACCCGCCGAGGCGGGAATTGAACCCTGGTCCCGGGCCAGATCTCTGCATCAGGGTCTGCCGCTCTAACCATTGAGCCACACTTCTCCCTTGCTTCCTTAGGTGATGTTTTTCTACACACGCTGCTCATTGCACTCATTTTACTATACAACCACTGCTAACCAGTGCTGCACGAACCTCATGAAGACTGTATAGAGGTCAATAAAATGCCTCACCTGGAACATTCGGGGTCTAAATGACTAATCAAAAATCTCGTCTCACACGCCCATACATTGTACACCACCGAGTAGATATTTGCTTCCTCCTAGAACTCCACCTCACTTCACGCACCTCTCCAGGGTTGAAAGCTAGATTGTGAAGTGAAACATATACTTCACTATACTCCAATAATGCTAGATGTGTGGCCATTCTTATCCGCAAAGGCCTACCATGGCACTTAAATAATATCATCATAGATAAAGATGGTCGATATGTCATCGTAACAGGCACACCGATAATTTTAGTAGCAGTAAATAGCCCAAAAATCAGATGCTCCAGAGTTTTTCTCTGAGGTGTGCAGATTGGTGGCTGGGGTTTGGCCCAGGGCGATACTCTGGGGAGGAGACTTTAATGTGACACTTGACGACACTGTGTGGTCATCGCGCCGTCCACATCCTGGCATGGCATCTGTGCTCACGACCCTCATACACGACAATTATAGCTTGATACATGGAGACAGACACATGGGGAGAAGTAAGAGGGCATCTGCTTTTCCTCCTACCATAATGCCTGAACGAGAATAGATTACTGGTGTCCAGGGACGTTAAAAATGGGGCGTCAAAATTACGCACCTGGCCCGTACACTACTCGACCACGCCCCCAGTGCTGCTGGAATGGACGATTCCTCAGACCCCCCCCAGCATATTTTCATGGCGCTTCCCTCTGAGGGCACTGCTTGAAGCAGTGTTTCAGGAGGAAATAAGCGCAGATAGTCACGTACTTTGAGCACAATGTGGGCTCCGTGGGGTCTCCAGCCACGCTGTGGGAGGCGTTTTCAGGTGGAATTGCAGGGCGTGAGTATCTCTAAGCAGTCAGGAGTGCCGAGAGCAATACGCGCACATTTGGCTGGACTGGAGAGTGACATCTGGGAATTAAAGATCAGTTTCCACCATACTAATGACCCGAATACATTACTGGCCATACGGGAGAAAATATCGGAGTACTCCGCTGAGGCAATACGGGAAGTCAATTATTTAGGTACAGATGCCCAAGCCTGTTGCTACGGGGGAAGGGGATCGCCCAGAGAAAACAATAGCAGGCCTTCTCAGCAAACCACATGCCTCCACATATGTAGTTGAACTATTGGACGAAGACTCTTCCCCAGGTATTCTAAAAACTATGTCCGCAACTATGCCAGCTGTATACAGCAACCACAGTTCATGACAGGGCTGACTTGACAGCATACTTAGACACAATTCAACTACTCTGGCTCGACAAGGCACATAGAGAATACCTAGACTATACTATCATGGTAGAAGAAATCACTCAGACCATAAGTTCACTCCTGGGACATAAGACACCAGGCCTCGATGGCTTTACCACCTCCTCTATAAAGAATATGCAGCCCTTTTATCCCCGCATCTTTTGCCCATGTTTGATGACTCCTTGAAAGTAGGCAGCCTACCTCTATCACTCAGAGAGGCCGTAATCGTCTCACTCCTTAAACCTGATAAACCAGCCTCCAGGTGCGACTCTTACAGGCCATTATTGCTATTCAACATGGACAACAAGATATTTGCACATTTTTTGGCGAATCGTTTACTGCCCCTATTGCATGACATCGTGAGACAGGATCAATCCGGCTTTATCCCTGGCCGCTCAACCTCACATAATTTGCACACCCTATTTGCCATCTTGACCTGCAAATACATGCAGTGGTCGCCCTACTCAACGCTACTAAAGCGTTAGACTTGTTAGAATGGGACTTTCCCTTTACTCTACACAACGATTAGGACTCGGCCCTACCTTTACAACTCATGTACACCCATCCCACAGCGCAAGTCCAATTGAATGGATTATTCTCTGATCCCATTCCGATCACTAGGGGCACCCGCCAGGGCTGCCCACTTTCACCATTATTATTCACCATAGCGATGGAACCTCTAGCTGCCAGACTCTGGTAACATCATGCGCATCGAGATATAGGTCTCACTTCGCGTGGGTTGATTATTTCACTGTACGCAGATGACATCACACTGTATATGTGCAATCCGCGTGAAAACCCGGTGCCGATCACGCAGGAATGATGCACTTTGTGGGCTTCTGCGGCATACACATAAACTGGGCAAAATCAACACTTTTTCCCCTCACAGACAGCACACACCCATTCAGCATAGATAATCCTTTGAAGTGGGTGGCAGGTTCGGTGCGCTATTTGGGTATATGGCTCAGCCGAGACACGGAGTTACGGACGGGCAATTTTGGCCGTGCAATTGAGTGGTTGGAGGATAGGATACCTATATGGTTGAAGTTGGCTCTTTAATTGGCCGGTTGCCCAAATGGTGCTGCTCCCTAAATTGTTATATCTATTTCTTAACGTCCACTTATCGCTTACTGGCGCCTTCCTGCGTCGTCTAAGATCTGACCGAATCACCCTGGTTTGGGCAGGCGGCCATCCCTGCATCTCTTGGGAAATACTCACACTGCCCCTTGCCTAGGGAGGAATGGGAGCACCAGAAATGAACCTCTATGCACTATGCGGCCAGGCGCAAATTGTACACTTCTGGATCCACCCAACTCCTCATCAACCACATGTTGCAGTGGAACAAGACCGTGCAGTCCCTAGGCCTTTGACTACAGCACTTTATGCTCCATATAAAGCACCTAGAATGGAGGTAGACACAGTGGAATGTGTTCGCTGGGTGTGAGATGGTCTACGGAGGAGGGCAGGGTCCACTCAGATTTAAGCCCTGTCGATTTCCCTGGGTGACAATCCACTGATGCCGCCCCTACAGGACCAGGCCGCCCAGCAGAGGGCTTGTCGCCTCAACATTCTTACATTTTCAGACCTATACCGTAGGGATATTTTTCTGCAATCAATGGCCATTGATACCCCTAATCCACCCACTACACTAGACCTTGTCTTACATTATCAATTCAGAGCCACTTGTCGCGCTACCCATGCAACCATTCTGACGCAACCTCCGACACTTCAAGCACTCAATGATATCCTTACCACACCCTCTCCGCGTGAATTGATAACAGGGCTATAAACCACAGTTCAACAATACCCCCCAGCGACGACCCCTCGTGCTAGAGCGCTGTGGAACGTGGACACAGACCCCTCCTTGACGGACTCTCATTGGTAAGTCTGCTGCGGGCAACTGGAGCTACTGTCACCCAATTATAGATTACGGCTGATTCACTTCAAATTCTTACACCGTATATATTATACCCCAACACAGCTGTATACGTTGAGCCTGGTCTGTGTCCCTGGTTGTCTTCGGTGTGCTGCAGAGCAGGCCTCTTTTCTCCACCCAGCGTGGGAGTGCCCTAATGTAGCCAATTTATGTAAGGAAGTTTTCTTGATTATACAAATCGATAACTGATCGGCATATTGCCTGCACCCTACTGGTAGGATTACTAGGCTATGTCAGGGATGTTCTGGCTGGCCAACGCAGGCTCACGGCTATGATGCTTCTTTTGGCCAAACGCAGGGTGGCCATGAACTGGGGCAGACGCCCGGTGCCCACGGTGGAGGCCGGGTTGCAGGATACCGCATATTGCTCCGAACAACTGTCACACTTTTGGGAACTGATGCCACCACAGTCCCGTCCCAAAGACATCTGGGAACCTTTGCTTATTTATTTGCGTTCAGGAAACGCAACTACTTTATCGCCACCGACAGCCCCCCGTGAAATGACATCGGGCCCCGGGCACCACATGTATCTCCCCTTCCCTTAGGGCCAGACAGGAGGGTCCTGCCCTCTGACCATCGCTTTCTTAATTCATTCTACGTGCTAGTGGGAATACTCGATAAATTTGATTGCTGCCTACTTAAACTGGCGTGTATCACAATGTACCAATAAGTGATATTGTCACAGTAGTCGTGGTTGTGTAATCTATGACTCGTGTTCAATACAGTGTGTTGCTTCTCATCGCCAATCTTTTTTCTGTCTTTCGTCCTTTTTTCTACTCCTTTTTCTTTATACACGCTTCCAAGTTACTTATATGTACTGTTGACTATCATTGAATACAGCATGGTGTGTATCATCACAAAATGTCAATAAAACAAAATACTTAAAAAAAATCTGAAAGAAGTGTAAAGCTATATTCAGCTATGCACAGCCTTCCTTTGGGTTGGGACTGGACTACTGGAAAGAGATGTTTGAGTGCTGGAAAAAGAGACAGGCATGGAAGTGAGGGAATTAATGAAATGTAACTCGACAGGGCAAATCCAGGTACAGGGCACAAAGAAGGGAATTAGGCGCAGGACAGAAGGAAGATCATACTGACAAAAGGAATAAATATCGAAAGGATGGTAATTTGAGCAAAATTCTTTAATACACACTGGAAAAACACCAGCCTTGAGATTTTTTGCAGAGCGCAAACGAAAGAGTAAACACTGATTTTTTAAAACACTGGTGTGCACTGAAAAAACACCAAATACAACAAACCGACAAAAGGGAAGTCTAAAGTCTAATGAGGAGTTATGCCATTTGCTGTTCAATAAGTGCAATGATCAATAACCTGACATTTATTCGAGTAGATGCATGGAAATATGAACAGAGTTTTGTCATAATAGATCCTGCATGTTTATGTGTCCATAAAATTCTTTCCTCTCTTTTCCAAGGGAAAACTCAGATGCTTTTATATCATTTATTTTAATGAATTCTCCTGTTCTGAAATTGTTTTTAACCAGTTATGTGGTTCTTCTTTTACATTCTGTCAGTGGGGCAAGGAATTTTTTTTTGCTACACATTCTGCTCACACGGATGCCACTTCGGGGGAGTGACTGTTTGCACTGCCGAGTGTTCATTGTCTTGAATTTCCATAGATATAATTTGGACCCAGGTGACTTTTTAATTACAAAGTGTTGCATGGTTAAGCTTATAATTAAGATTACAATATGGTTAGTTTAGTAAATGTTTTTGTGTCATTAAATTTGATTTAATAAAAAAATGGAGCTAAAGTTCATACTAATTTATGCAAATTTTAATTTAATTACTTATGTTGGTATTGAGGTTAGGTTTAGAATAAAATAATTCAGCAATTCAATTGCTTTTACAATGAGTTTTGTATAATTGAGTACAATTAAAATAACACATTTAAATAATTAAATCAGGTCTATTAGTAGAATAAGGTTTATAATGATTGGAATGTAATTGAAATTAGGGTTACAGTAATAATTAAGTAAGTACAACTTAACTAAAACTAAATATTTTAAACACAATTTATTATATTAGTATTGCTGCATGGGAATTACAAAATGATGACGAAATATTTCAATTTAATTAAATTTGGCTTGATAAAAATAGGATTTTATATTATATTATATATATATATATATATATATATATATATATATATATATATATTTTCTTCAAACCCATCAATATGCACGCTCTCCGTAATATATATATATATATATATATATATATATATATATATATATATATATATATATATATATATATATATATATATTCACTGAAAAAACCATAGGTTTCAGGCACGTTATAGTTAGAAATTAGCATTTAAAAACCTATGAAATTCACTGAAAAAAACCATAGGTTTCAGGAACGCTATAGTTAGAAATTAGCATTTAAAAAACCTTAGAAATTCACACAAAAAAACACATAGGTTTCAGGGACGTTATAGTTAGTTGGACATTTCACTCGTACAAAACCAGAGAAATGCGGCCGTTATAGTTAGTTCAGCTAACTATAACTCGCGCCCCCGTAATGCACTGCTGATGACGTCACATATTACATCACTCATGACATGGTCAGTGACATCACTGATGACATCTCAAATGACATGCTAATGCTAATTTCTAACTATAACGTGCCTGAAACCTATGGTTTTTTTAGTGAATTTCTAAGGTTTTTTAAATGCTAATTTCTAACTATAACGTGCCTGAAACGTATGGTTTTTTCAGTGAATTTCTAAGGTTTTTTAAATGCTAATTTCTAACTATAACGTGCCTGAAACCTATGGTTTTTTCAGTGAATTTCATAGGTTTTTTAAATGCTAATTTCGAACTAAAACGTGCCTGAAACCTATGGTTTTTTCAGTGAATTTCAAAGGTTTTTTAAAAGCTAATGACTAACTATAACATAGCACTCACGTTTGCAGAGTGGTGGAGAAAGGTGAGCGTGGCCTCCGTACACGCTCACCAGGGGGCGCGTTTGCAGTGTGGTGGAGAAAGGGGGCGTGGCCTCCGGCTAGATGCCGGCTTTTATTTTATTTTTTGTCAAGGGGGGCTGTGTGGCCCCCCTTCTTTCACATTTTTGGGGCCCTGGGGACCCCATCCCCCAGGGCCTGACCCCTTTTTATTCCCCCCCCCCAAAAAAATCTGGGAGGGGGCCGCGTGGCCCCCCTCCTGAGGCCAATTTCGCCCCGGGGACAACATCCCCCGGGGCATGGCCAGTCGTTTTTTAATTATTTTTTTATATATTTCATTGGCGGGGGCCACGTGGCCCCCCTCCTCTGGCCAACTATGGCCCCGGGCCGTCCTTTATTTATTTAAAAAATTTTGTATTTATTCACTGGGGAGGGGGGCCACGTGGCCCCCCTCCTGGGCCACTTCTGGCCCCGGAGACCCCATTCCCTGGGGCCGGCCCTTTCCGTTGGGGACCGTGGGCGGAGCCCCAATGCCCCCACGGTCCCGCCGGCTCCCCGCCTCCAGCGGGAGCCGGCATTGCTTTTGAGCAAGGGGAGCTGCTGACATGCAGCTCCCCTTGCTCAAAATCAATTCTGCTTCGCTTCATGGAAGCGAGAGCAGGTTTCCTGCTCTCGCTTCCATGAAGCGAAGCATAGTTTGCAAAATGGCAGCGTCCCGGGGATGGGCACCCCGAGACACTGCAGGAGCCGGCCCTGGGGGGTGGCGGTCCCCAGGGCCATCGAGGGCTCCAGGAGGGGGGCCGCGTGGCCCTCCTCCCATCATATGCACAGCCCCGGGGAGGTGGTGGTCCCCAGGGCTTGGGGGGTCCGTGAGGCCCCCCCACACTATTTTATTTTATAAAAAGAACAAGCCCCGGGGAGGTGGCGGTCCCCGGGGCGGGTCCGTGAGGCCCCCCCACACTATTTTATTTTATAAAAAGAACAAGCCCCGGGGAGGTGGCGGTCCCCGGGGCAGCGGGGTGGCCATGTGCCCCACGCATATTTAAGAAAAGCCCTGGGGGTGGCTGTCCCCGAGGCTTGGTGGGGCCTGGGAGGCCCCCCCACACATTAAAAAAGAAGCCCCGGGGAGGTAGCGGTCCCCGGGGCTGCGGGAGGGCCGCGTGCCCTCCCGCATATAATTTAAACAGCCCCGGGGAGGTGGCGGTCCCCGGGGCTGTGGGGGACCCTGCGGGCCCCTGCAAATACAATCCACATTGCCCCTGGGACCTGGCCCACCCGGGGGGCCTCATTTAAATGAAGCGCGGGAGCCCGCGCTTCATTTTTTAAAAATAATTTCGGCGGGATTCGCGACCCCAACGCAAATTCCGCTGAAATTATAAAAAAAAAAAAATGCTTTTTTTGGCCATGGGGGTCCTTGTGGGACCCCCTGAGCAGGCCTAGGGGTCAGGGTGTTTCTACCCTGCCCTCTTTTCTTGTTTTTTATCTATGTTTTACTGTTTTCTTGTGACTCGGTTCTACCGAGTCAGAAGATGGCTGCCAACAGTTCCTGGTTTGGAGTGTTGGCAGCCAATCAAAGTGAAGCTCGTGCCCGGGAGGGTTCGCGAACCCTCCTCGGTGCTCAGATATCGATATTTTTCTTTTTCTTATTTCTCAGGAACTACTGAACGGATTTACACCATTTAACAACAAGCATTGGCATAGCCAATAGGTCTCGCCTTTGGGGCCTTATAAGTGTTTAGCCAGAGCTATTGACTTTGCCAATGTCTTCAAGCTGTGCTGTAGAGAAGTGTGGCTGCTGTGCGGCATGCTGAAAAGTTATAATAAAAAGTGTCAGAAGCATTTTTGTTACTTTATATATGACCAAGAAGGCATTATGTAAAACTGAACGACCATATTAAAAAAAGTATTTACAATAAAAAATTCTCAGTTTTCTTTTGTTCTTGCAATGCTGGCAACTTGTTTCTGCCTATTGCAATGGTTGTTTGTTAAAGCTTTTATTTTTTTGAGGGGGCATAAACAATCGGAGGGTGAAGGTTGGGAACTAGTACCTGTATTAGAACACTAGCAGCGGCCAGACGCTAGGGGAGAATCAACAGATGCCAGATTCCGAGAGCAGGCTGAGGTGGTGCTGAGGTGGTGCTGAGTGATGCTGAGGTGGTGGTGGTGGTGGTGACTGTTGCGGAGACGATGCTGAGGTGATGCTGAATGATACTCAGGTGTTGCTGAGTGATACTGCTGTGGTGCTGAGTGATGCTGTGGTGGTGCTGAGTGATATTGTCTTGGCGCTGAGTGATGCTGTGGCGGCGCTGAGTGATATTGTCTTGGCGCTGAGTCATCCTGTGGTGGTGCTGAGTGATGCTGTGGCGGCGCGGAGTGATGCTGTGGCGGCGCTGAGTCATCCTGTGGCGGCGCTGAGTCATCCTGTGGCGGCGCTGAGTCATCCTGTGGCGGCGCTGAGTCATCCTGTGGTGGTGCGGAGTCATCCTGTGGTGGTGCGGAGTCATCCTGTGGTGGTGCGGAGTCATCCTGTGGTGGTGCGGAGTCATCCTGTGGTGGTGCTGAGTCATCCTGTGGTGGTGCTGAGTCATCCTGTGGTGGTGCGGAGTCATCCTGTGGTGGTGCTGAGTCATCCTGTGGTGGTGCTGAGTGATGCAGTGTTGGCCCGGAGTGATGATGTGGTGTCGCTGAGTAAAGCTATGGTGGTGCGGAGTGATGCTGTGGTGGCGCGGAGTAATGTTGTGGTGGCGCTGAGTGATGTTGTGGTGGCGCTAAGTGATGCTGTGGTTGTGCTGAGTAATGCTGTGGTTGTGCTGAGTGATGCTGTGGTTGTACTGAGTGATGCTGTGGTTGCACTGAGTGATGCTGTGGTTGCACTGAGTGATGCTGTGGTTGCACTGAGTGATGCTGTGGTTGCACTGAGTGATGCTGTGGTTGCACTGAGTGATGCTGTGGTTGCACTGAGTGATGCTGTGGTTGCACTGAGTGATGCTGTGGTTGCACTGAGTGATGCTGTGGTTGCACTGAGTGATGCTGTGGTTGCACTGAGTGATGCTGTGATGGCGTTGAGTGATGCTGTGATGGCGTTGAGTGATGCTGTGATGGCGTTGAGAGATGTTGTGATGGCGTTGAGAGATGTTGTGATGGCGTTGAGAGATGTTGTGTTGGTGCTGAGTGATGCTGTGCTGGCTCTGATTGATGCTGTGCTGGCTCTGAGTGATGCTGTGGTTGCGCTGAGTGATGCTGTGGTGTTGCCGAGTGAGAGATAGAGTGAAGCTATAATGCCCAATTAGAGAGGGTGGTGAGAGAGAAAGAGTGTACATAGAATAAAGAGTGGAGCGGGTTAGAGAGAGAAAGAAGGGGAGAGAGAGTGAATGAAGGAGTTTGAAAGAGAAACAGATAAAGGGGTGAGAGAGAATGAAAGGCTAAAAAAGATAGAGAGGGAGAGTTAATTAAGTAGAGAGAGAATTAGAGAGGGGAGAGAGAGAGAAGGAGAGAGACAATAAGAGTGGGGGTGTGGAGTTTAAATAGAGTGAAGAAGTGACGCGGAAAAAATAACCTTAAATATAGCTTTGTGCGAATAAATATTTTTTTAAAAACAGTGAGAGACAAAAATACTGGTAATTAGGCTGTGACTCCCAATATAAAGCAAATAGCGATATAAGGTGAAATGAACCCACCGAAGCAATATTTCTAACTAGACAAAAAAAAGCTTGCATTTCAATACTAATTGCTGTTGTTTTTCATGTGACTGTAGTCCAGGGCCCTCAGTTGGTAATGTGAGCTGCTGCTGCGATTGAAACATCAGAGTCCAGAGAGTTAATGAGCCATGACGAGGAAATGAGGAAGAGATAGGAAACCCAGATGGCAGCTGCGCGTGCACGCCATCGTGAACTCAAGCTGGTTGCCAGCCGAAAGCCAGTGGGTTTGCACTTCCAAAACCCGCTTACTAAAACTCTCGGCCAGACCAGCGCAAGCGCTGGTGCAGGCCGAGACCTAAAAAGGACTCTTTCTGAACCAAGGGCTACCTTTTTGCCAAATTTGGTGTCATTCCGTTCAGCAGTTCGGGCTGTAGCCTGTTCCAATTTTTCCAATGGAAATTAACATGGGGAAAACGCGTTTTGGGACCCCCCTTTTTTCTCGGCCCCCGCTTGACGAATCACCCCGAAACTTCCAAGACAAGAGCTGACCCGAGCGGGCCATTAGTTTTGAAAATTTTGCGAAGATTCGTCAAACGACACAAAAGTTATTGGGGAAAAGAAAAAATGCTATTTGAATAGAAACGAGATCCTAACTATAACTACCTACTGGCGACCGCCAGTAGGAGAGATATATATATATATATATATATATATATATATATATATATATATATATATATATATATATATATATATATATATATATATATATATATATATATATATATATATATATATATATATATATATATATATATATATATATATATATATATATATATATATATATATATATATATATATATTTCGTCTCAATGCCAGGAACGGAAATTGTAGAACAGACGAAAGCGAACCCAAATGATGGTGCAATTGTGGTTTTTATTTTCTGCCCAACACCACCGCTGCCATAACGCGTTTCAGCCCGCGTGGGGCCTTGATCACATGACACAATTGAGGGAGCGGTTACAACTTTTAAAGTGCAAGTGAGTGACGTTTTGCAGTGCAACAGCTTTTTTTCTCTCTCTATTTCATAGACATGGAAAAGTTTCATATGTCAATAGACAAAGGGTATAGGGACATTGGAAGTGCAAAGCTAGACCAAACATGATACAATATCATTGAATTGACAGCATATTTGAATAAATAAATAAATAAGTATTCAAAATAAATATTCAAAATAAAACTGTCCGGCTCTGAATAAAACTAGGCTTGTAAAATAATGCTAAAAAAAGTTAAAACTAATGTAAAACTTTTTTTTCCGCATAATTAGCAGCATTATTCACAAGGCACATAAGTGTCATAATTGCACATACGATATACCCAAGAATTTAAGATGTTAAAAAGATAGAGCCCAAGTGGGCCATTGCCAATAATCAATGTCAACTTAAAAATAAGATAAAGTCAGTGCAAAATACGCAAAATCAAGTCACAGTATAAAGTGCAAATACCATATAAAAAAGTGTAAACAACAATCAGTGCAATAAAAATGAATTCTCGGAAATGTACTTTAAAAACATATTTCACAGGTAGGTTGACAGCAGCATGACCGTTAAATCTTAATCTTAATGACTTATTAAAGATGTGTGTAAAAGTCTTCACTGGAATTTAATCCATTTGGTGATTTGCAGTCCATTTCTAGAATGTACCTTGTTTCCAACTTGCGCAGCACTGATTCACGATCCCCACCTCTTCTCAGTGGTGGGACCGTGTCAATTACAAAGTACTTAAGATCAGCAGAATTTTTGGCATGCGATTCATCAAAGTGCCTGGCAACGGGATATGTAGCGTCGCCATTGTTGATAGCACGTATGTGCTGGAGTATCCTCTTGTGGACCTGCAACTTAGTGCTCCCCACATAGCGCAGGCCACGGGGACACTCCAGCACATACACCGCAAACTCTGTTTTGCAAGTTAATTTTTTCTGAATGAGGACAGGTCTGTTGTTGAGAGGTGTCATGTATTTAGTCTTGTTGACACCATGTTTGCAGGCTTTACAAACAGAACACTTGATGAATCCCTTACTGCTATTAAGCCAGGAAGTGTTGGTTCTAACCTCAGGGCTGCTTTTCACCAGGCAATTGCTCATCGAGCGGGCCTTTCTATATGTAATGCTCGGTGATCGTGACATATGGGTCCCCAATGTTGGATCACTTCTGATTAATGCCCAATTTTTGTTGACAATCTTGCAAATTGTTTTATGCGGATTATTATAGGTTAGAATCAATCTAGTCTCGGTCAGTTCATTGAGTACCGGTTTGGTTTTTCCTGCTAATGCCCGTGGTCTGCCATGTTCATTTGCTTTAAGTATGGCTCTATCGACCACTTCTGGGAGATAGCCTCTTCTTAAAAACCTGTCTCTGCAATTTTGCTGTGCAATTTGACAATCAATATCAGTGCTGCTAATTCTTCTTATTCGTAGCATTTCCCCGTAGGGAATGCTATTGATTAAATGTGCTGGATGATGGCTAGACGCATGTAATATAGCATTTCCAGCAGTTGGCTTCCTGTACATTTTAGTGTGTAGTTGATTGTGTTTGATGTTAATTTCTACATCCAAAAAGCATATGGACCTATTGCTAATCTGACCAGTGAAACTTAGATTAAGGTTGTTGTTGTTTAGTTTCTCAATGAATTGTAAAGCCTCACATTCAGAACCTTTCCAGATTATCAAAAGGTCATCAATGTACCTAAACCATTTAATGACATTGTCAGACATGATTTCAGGGTAGGTGGGCATGAGGACCTGTTCCTCCCAGTGCCCCATATGCAGACAGGCATAACTGGGGGAGAAACAAGCCCCCATAGCCACACCTCTCACCTGCTGGAACACTTGGTTGGAAAACAAGAAGTTATTTTCAAGGCACATGTTAATCATAGATAACAACATCCTATTATGATCAAGGAAGCAAATAGATCTAGTATTTAGGTAATACTCAATGGCCTTCAATCCGTCCCTGTGATGAATACTTGTATACAGGGAAGATACGTCAAGTGAAATCAACAGGTAATCAGATTGCCAGATAATACCTTCTAATTTTTGTAACAGATCACCTGTATCAAGAATAAAAGAAGGAAGATTCTTTACAAGGTCCTGTAAGAAAAAGTCAACATATTTGCTGGCATTCTCTATAATGCTGTTGCAAGCTGAGATTATGGGGCGTCCCGGTGGCTTCACATTGTTCTTGTGGATTTTAGGTATAAAGTAAACAAATGGGCATCACCGGGTGATCATTCTTTAAAAATTTAAACTCGTCCAGAGTTAGTAGACCAGTTCTTTTCCATGCCAGCAAGATAGTGTAAAACAAGTTCCAAGCCAATTTGACCTCTGCCATTGTAGTTCTTTTGTAACAATCTCTGTCATTAAGTTGACCAAGTGCCTCCTCCATATACATTTCCCTTGGCCACAACACGACGTTGCCGCCTTTGTCTGATTGGCGGATAATGACATTCACATTGTTTTGGAGTTTTTTAATAAGTTGGTGGTAAGCAAAGTCACGGTAGTAATGCCTCTTATTGATGTTGACTTGCTTTTGATACAGTGTCCTCAGCTCTTGAGCAACTTTATCGTGAAAGATATCGATATTGTCTTTCAGCATATTTATATATATATATATATATATATATATATATATATACACACACATTACACTTAAATATAAATAATGATTATGAAAAGAAAGAGCATTATGGTAAAGTTTAGGGTTAGGGACCAGGCAAATCAATGGTAGGACTAGATCAAGGGGACAAAGTAAAGGTCATTTAAATGTTAAGGACATCAAAATGAAGTAAAAATTAGGAGAAAGTTAAGGTGGTCGAAGTAAGGAAATACAACGGAAGAAACACTGAAAATACTACAGGAAACCCTTTACGACAAAGGCTGCTTAAAATAGCCCTCGTGATCGCCACTCGACACAAGCCAACAAGCGACAGTAGTCGTTCAGTAGATTGCTTGCTCCTCCAGAAGAAACCCAGCAACACCCTGAAATCAGTGACAGCCAAAAAGACTTTCTGATGGGATTTCCACCCTCAAGAGGAACAGAAAGCATCTTACGAAAGTGTTCTAGGCTGCATACTTCAAACAGGAGAAGCAAGTATCTTGGCATCAGGGAGCAGGACCTTTTAGTAGCCTTTAACTCCACCGACCAAAGTGCAGCAATTTATTCATGGCAAATTAACATTTGTGACTGTCATTGCAAAGCACTGAAATATTTCCACGGCTTCAGCAAGTGCCTTAAACTCCCATTCAATCCACCACATAAAAGTACAGACCACCCAGAGACGCCATGCTCATGCCTTGCTAATCCATGTCTGCACAAGGCTAGTGCCAAATCATAACACACATTTCAAAATACAAGTGCAAATACAAGGTGTTGAATTTCTGATTCAAAGAACCTGAGAGAGGTGGACACAATCGAGTAACTACAAGATTCTGCGGAGTGGGCTTTAGCATCTCTAGCTCTGCGCCAAAGAATAAATGAAGCAATTCCTGCCGACAGCCAACATCACCAGCACATGCCAAACATCAACCTGGTCAGATACACCAACCCCAGCCCTCACGAACCTTGTGCGCACATCAAAGTCATATCTTACGTGGAGTTGATCCTCAAACACCAAATCAGCAAACTGACTGTCCACACCTGGGCCAAACTACAAAGCCATGAAGAAACTCCAA
This sequence comes from Calotriton arnoldi, assembly GCA_963921515.1. Classification (NCBI taxonomy): domain Eukaryota; kingdom Metazoa; phylum Chordata; class Amphibia; order Caudata; family Salamandridae; genus Calotriton; species Calotriton arnoldi. The sequence continues at coordinate 139,562 of CAWUFW010004284.1, read as the reverse complement.
ACCTGCCTATTCCCAAAGGTGACTTCTGAGTCCTGAGAGACAATATACTTGAACTCCCTTTATGGTGACCCTTCAGACAAAACACACCAGATTAGATCGCAGGGACAGCATGCGCCTTGCCCTCAATTCCCTGCAGCAGCTATAAATAACACAGAAACACCAGTGCAGGATATTTTGCACAAAACAGGACACCATATAGGGCTGGGCAATACCTGCCACTTACGCCTACCAAGCAAGCATCCCTGAGGTCACCCACTGAAACTACAAACAAAACTAAACATAGTGCTAGTTATAAAGGATAACTCATCCAAAATCGCCGCTTATCATCAACTGGTGCAGTACCAGCTGTTAGTAGTACTGCAACAAAGCAGTACATAATAAAAAAAACACTAGGGCACACCCAAATAAATCTACAACGATTGAAAAGTCCAATCCGGGCAGTAATGTTTCCTATTTCTTCTTTATTAATTTCCAAACATGTTCTTCTTGTTGGATAAAATCAAATCACTGCTACAACCACAATGCGTTTTGTTCTACTGAACTTCCTCAGGGCATTTTAACTGTAAAGAAATCCATAACTTCAAGAAAATATACCAAATACTTCACTACTCCATCTTCTCTCATACCATCATGCCGCCAGTGCTAAAGGAAAAAAGGTGTCTCCTCCATAACTTGAACTAGTCCATAAAACTGCTGGTGATAAGTAGACAATGGGATCCAAAACTCAAATCATGGTCACAGACACATAGGTGAGATAACCTGCCCTAAAAAGACCGAACGCGCGTCGGCCATTTTAGAATGCTCTGCAACGCTCTTGGCGTCCACCATGCCACGTGGTTTCCTCTTGGGCTTCCCTTCAGAAGTAAGTTCACCAAGAAAGTACAAACCACAGAAATGTTAAAAACCAACACAGCTTTTACATACATACCAGCACTGGAAAAGGTAAAAGAGACAGAGATTAAAAAAACATAATTAAGAAGATTTGTTTTCCCCATTAACTTGCAATGAAAAGGGGGTAATTTCAGGCAGGAGAAAGCTAAATTAAAGCCATTTTTGGCTTTAAAAATCTGAAGTCTCTCATATGAATAAGGTCTGTGGGCATGTATGCGTATAAGAGCCAGGTCCTGCACAAAATATTTTATTTCCAAGGGCCTAGCTATCAATAGTGCAGCAGGTGCAGTGGGACAGGGGCCTGGGAAGAGGGTCCTATTGAGCTGCCACGGTTTGTTTCAGTGGCTAAAAAGCACCTCTTCACACCCAAAGCTGCTTATCCAACTGCACCTTAAGGTATTTCCACCAACAGGCAAACTGCCCCGACAGAGGCAGAAATATATCGTGACCGCCAGGACCTGGAAAGACAGGGCGGTTCCGCCAGGATATAATTTGTATTATTGTATTCTGCTACAGTATGCCTAAGGTAAACCACTTTGGCATGAAACCAGTGGTGTTCTGCAAGCAGAAGTAATGTTCCAATTACTAATCACAAACTGGAATGTGGTTGCAACAGGCACACACTTTGACTGTTAAGTGAAATAAAATGGAACAACAATATTAAAATATTTTGCAATCTGCCAGAAAAAATGTGCTTAGCGCTTTTATCCTGCAATGTTCGTAGTGTCTACAATGCTCAAATAGCTCCAAGAGGTACATATATTATAATTAGCATGTTATTTCATGATTCCCAAACACTGCAACACCTGTAATTCAAAGTGATTTTGCACCCAAGAATAACAAACAGTTTTTGTGGTGGGGCTTTACGCTAAAGGCGTAACGCAGGCATCTGCGGCGTAGGGGGCCCACACCCTTCAGGGTGCACACATGTCTATGAATACTTGTGAGATATGGGAGATTGAGGAGCCCCTTGACACATTCTGCAGGAGGGCTCCACCATTTTGAGTTTAACCCACCCTGCCATATTGTCAACTTAATTCATGGGAATTATATATTTTCTGTGAATCATAGGTTTAAAACCACTGGGACATCTCAAATGAAGCACACAATGTAACGTATGTAAGCAGTAACTACATAATAATGTATTTGGGTTCAGAGGACTGTTTTCTTACTTTACAAAACAGAGTACCCAAGCTGTGCCGTGTGTGAGTAGTTCATCCCATTCTTTTTTAAGGACTAGGTTTTGACAGCACAGCTTTGAAATAGACCTATTGCTTACAATATACATAGGGTGAGCTTCGGATCAGACATTGGCTTTCTTTGGCCATCCTCTTTCAGCCATTGGCAACCACGTTTCGCCTCAGCCACATGGAATATTCAGATTTCACCTACTGCTATTGGCTTTCTTTGTGTATTCTACCACTTCCCTTTGAGTCCTCCAATTAACTACTTGAGGGAATACTTTACAACTATAGTCCTCGCTGCCCCCCCCTGCTAGCTCCCTCCCTAATCCTGCTCCGTTCTTCTTCTGTTTCCCCCCTCCCTTCTTCCCCTGGATGTTCCTCGTTACTCCTGCATGCAACAATCTCCTATTTAATTTTTGCTCTCGGTTTTGTGTGCGCTTACTGTTACCCCCCCCAGCCCACCATCAACCACCCCAGGCAGCTTCTCAAACTTGCCACTAGGGCAGGTTTTTACTATTTCTCCCTGTTTCACTGAAATGAAAGACTGTCTATATATAATAAATGTTCCTTTGCCTTCAGTGCTGCCCTCTTTTAGTTCCTGTGTCAAAACAAATGTTAAGTGGAAAAGGAGCCTTCGTTATGCCATTATTTTATTTCCATGTCAATGAACTTACAGGAGGACTATATTGAAGGCTCCCTGGGCACCCAACCTTTATTTCAATTAGAAACAAAAACAGGACTGTCTCATAGGATAAGGAGCCTTTAATTGAGTCCACCTTTTGCAATGCTTGTCTGGCTTTAATGTGCACGCGACATGTATTCGTATATCAAATACAGGCTTATTGGCTTTGCCATGGCTTTATTTTTCTTGAACTCAGATGATTGCAGTCTTGTGCATAGAAAAGCATAAACTACAGGTAAGAGGATGCATAAGCAGAAATGGCGTAGAGACTCACAGCTGTGAGGTGACACCTAGTACTCTCAAACAGTGATCCAACTATTATAGTCAAGATACAAGTGCTCTAGAAGCCCTTAGCTGCAACACCCTCTTATACATCCAAAGCTTGCAGCTGAGCTGGTCTGTGCACACAGTGCTTACCTCCTGAGAACACCCTTGTGTTCCCGCTGTTGAAGGCCAGGCAGAAGATATTGGAATGGTGTTCCCCTTTCAGCTGAATGGGGTTGACTCGTGAGTGAATGGCTTGCTCCATGTGCCAAAGTAGGACCCTGCGGTCATCTCCACCTGCGAAGGCGAAACATGTATATTAACATAAAATACACTTTTCAAATATTTGATAAGTTACAATAACTACCAATCCATATAGCAGTGTTCTGAAAAACCAGCTGGCCTAATCATTAGAGATGAGGCAAGTACTTACAGTCCAGTAATATACAGGAATCTGCCCATTTATGACCCCCTTGTAATTTGTTATATTATATGCAACAATATCACCACATGGGTTGATCTGATGCTACCTCAAGTGCAGAAGGAGAAATATTCAAAATTCACCAGAAGAAATCGCACCGAACATAACTTGGAGGCTGGCTCCAGTAAAAATACCAGTATCGTTTAAATTATATTATTTCATTTTATTAGAAATGTTATTTTTGTGTTGTAAATATTGTGTTATTTATTCGCATCCAGTGTGTATTTTGTACTGTTCCTTCACATTTTTATATTCAAAAGTAGGTACTGGAGGAGGGGGACTTTTCAAGCAAAGTGTACATCCAAAATTAATTCTTGATGTTTTGCTCATCATTATTCAAAGACTGACATGGGGAAACAGACATAAAACAGAGATCATAGCATATACAACTTATAAACATTTTTTCCAAAGATTTGGAAGTGCTTTCCAAAGGTACCAATAAAACTAAGATACTCATGACCATCACTCAACTAGGAGGGGGAATCAAAAAGGTAAAAGTCTGGAATAACCATAAGAGCACTACACACCACTACACCTCATCTCACTCTCTAAGCTTCAAATTGGCTATTGTCCAAACCCTACTCAAGAACCCCACTGTGGATGCGTCCAATCCTGTGAAGTACTGTCCGTCTCACAAATCTCTTCTATAAAATCTTGGAATGTATTGTTTTTAGCCACCTCATGGCATTTTTTATTTTCTATAAGCTACAAAAGCCCTTCTAATCAAGCTTTAATAGTGTACTCTCTACTGAAACTGCACTTGACATCTGTACACCACACAAAAACTAATTTATACTGGTACTGCTTTGGCCCCTGCAGCTTTCAATACCACAAACCACTCTACTCTCCCTTCTGTTTTCACAACTCCATGCGCAACTAAGAGAGCACTCAACTGGTTTGTGCTGCTGTCGCTCTCTGACCACCCCATTCAGTCTTTAATCTCTAGCCTTATTCGGTTGCCTCAAGGGTTCTTTTCAGGGTGGGGTCAGGGTCATCTATGCTACTCTTTACATCCTATCCCTCAGTGATACTATCAAGTCAAATGGTTTCTCATGTCATCTACACTCCAATTACATATTTTTTCTCCTTCTGAGCATTCATCTGCTAACTCAAGTCCAAAGTCTCAGCAGGACAGCCACTGGATGGCTACCCATTCCCTTATGCTGAACTCCTCAAAGTCAGAAATTATTTCCCTTATAAATCTTTTTCTATTTCCTCACTCCCACACATCGACCACAAACCTTGACTAGAATGGCCGTAGCATCCCTCTTCCCACAGCATTTGATTAGCTACCACTGCCAGATACAAGTCCACAAAATCCGTCTCCACATCCCCTTCTACACAGGCAAAAAACTATACTGTACACTTGTTCTGAGCAACTTTGACTACTGCAGCAGCCTAGTGGTCAGACCTCCTCCACACTCATGGATTCCATTGGACAAAGGGCTAACCTTTACAATTAGAATCCTTTATAAACACCGTAAGCACACCCTAACCTCCTACTATTGGCAGCACAGCGCATGGTTACCTGCAAAAAAAGACAGCGCTAACTAAAAACTCATTCTGGTTTTTAAAGCTATAAGTAACCTACCCACATTTACCCATCTTGGATGTTAATGAATCAACATACCTTCTTGCAACCTTCGCTCAACGTACCAAAACATTCTTGCAGTCCCTAAATCTCCCTACTCTGATTTCCAGTTCTGCTCTTTTGAACTATTTGGTGCATACTATCAGAATGGCCTTAGAGTTGAAAGGTGCTCCATCTCTTACCTCATGCATTTAACACAGTCTTAAAGACTTAACTATTCATGCGTAAACGTGGCTACACATAATGCTTACTCAGCCTTGCACCCCTAGACCCACCCTTTACTTTCTTATGTAAATGTGTACATATACCAAGTTGTAAAGCCAAATATGATCAACTTGTCCTGCTTGTATTTTTTTCCTCAATTAGCATCCATCATTAGCTGTTACCACCCAAACTCTATATGACCTTTTAAACAGTGGTCATGTTGCTATAAACAGCATCTCTTGTGGAAATGCGCATCTTCTGCCTAATAAATAAATAGGTAGATAAATTATTCTGCTATCAGAGGCTGGGAGATGGATGGAGATACTAGCAGACCAGTGGCATGGTGCTGAACTGTAACAAGGACAATATCCAGAAACCAAAATCATACCCTGATCTCTCACAAAATGATAAACAGAACATACTGAACCCTGGTCAAAATGCATACGAAATTGAATGAATGAAATTATACTTATATAGCGCATGGCTACCCTGAGGCCTCCCAGCGCGGTTTGATAGAAGAGTAGAGGAAAAACAGAAGCCATGATGTTAAGAGACTGTCTTAAAGAGGTAGGTTTTTAAGAGCTTCCGGAAGGCCAAAAGGTTGTTGTCCTTACGTAAAGTGGGAGGAAGAGTATTCCAGATCTTTGCAGCATTAAACGAGAAAGAGCGTCCACCCCACCTGGATCTTCGAATTTTCTTGGGAGCGGCCAAGCATAAGGAGCTGGATCGCAGGGTTCTATGAGGGAGATAGGGAGTGACCAAGGGGTGAATAATAGCTGGACCAGTCTTCCGGATGGCTCTATGAACTAGGCACATAGCTTTAAACTGTATCCTAGCTGGAATAGGGAGCCAGTGGAGACTCCTCAATGCTGGTTTAGCAGATTGCCACCGCGGAATCTGAAGAAGCAGACGGGCAGCACAGTTCTGAGTTACTTGCAGTTTGTGAATGGTGAATTGAGGAGCACCAAGATATAGGGCGTTCCCATAATCAAGGCGAGAAAGAATAAGGGCCTGTACCATAATTCTTCTCGCCTGGAAGGGGAGGAGGGGAATGATTTTCCGCAACATTCTCATCAGTCCATAACACGTGGCTGAAAGCTTGGTAGCCTGGTAATTAAAATCAAGGGAGCTGTCCAACCATATACCAAGGCTTTTAATTTGTGCCTTAGGAGGTGGAGCAGGACCCAGGCATTCCGGCCACGGGATGGGGGACGGAGGGTTGCCCAGGAGCATGATCTCCGTTTTGTCCCCGTTGAGCTTGAGGCAGGAGAGTTCCATCCACTCGGCCACGGCCTCTAGACAAGGACCTAGGGTGCTAGACGACTCCTCAGAGTGATTCAATACTACCACTAACTGAGTGTCGTCTGCATAGGTGATAATCTTAACGCCGAATGGATGGACAATCTCCGCCAGGAGACTCATGTAGATGTTAAAAAGCGTGGGGCTCAGGGCAGAGCCCTGAGGAACCCCACAGCTAAGAGGCAGCCGAGAGGACACCACATCTCCTTCAAAGACTTGGAAGAAGCGGTTGCTGAGGAAGGACTGGAACCAGGGCAGTGCCGTGCCTGACACTCCCATGCTCTTAAGTCGATGGGCTAAGATGTTATGGTTAACAGTGTCAAACGCGGCACTGAGATCCAGGAGGATGATTGCCGCTGTTCCTCCTTGGTCCAGTAACCTTCTTGCCTCCTCTGTTACTACTACTAAGGCCGTTTCCGTCCCATGCTGAGGACGAAAGCCTGTCTGAGAGTAATGCAACAGCCCGTTGGATTCCAAATAATCAACCAATATGGTGTTAATATGCTTCTCAACCAGCTTACTCAGCCAAGGGAGGAGGGAAATTGGGCGATAGTTGGCCAGATTGGATTGATCCAAATTGGGTTTCTTCAGAAGGGCCCTAACCATCGCGCATTTCCAGGCTGTAGGTACCATACCAGAGATGATGGAAGAATTCAGAGTATCAAGAATAACTGGGCGAATAGCATTAATGACTGAAGTGAGGTGTTGCGGAGGGGCAGGGTCCAATGGAGAGCCTGAGGTTACTCTTGTAATGATTGAATCCAATAGAACCCCATCTAGAGGGGGAAATTGCTCCAACGAGCATTTGAAAGTAACGCTCGAGCTACTTGTTGTGGTCACCATGGACTCAGGTGTTGTGTTAAGAAAGGACATATAGATAGTTTGGATCTTTTGATGAAAAAAGATTGCCAGATTGTTACACCGTGCAAGTGCTCCTTCCGTTACTGAAGGTTTTTGAGGTAAGGTGATAAGTGATTTAGCAATGCGAAAGATCTCTTTAGGTGAATTTGCAGCAGTACTTATTTTTTCTTCATAAAATGTAGTTTGGGCGATTTTTATTTCTGATTTATATAACCTGATTGCTTTCCTGTATTCCACTTTCCTAGTCTCTGAGAAATTCTGTCTCCAACTGCTTTCCAGCCTCCGGCATGTTTGCTTTAAGTCCCTCAATTTGGGGGAAAACCATGGGGCTGTTTTTCTTGTAGATAGGTTCCTTAGGGAGAACCAGGTCAAGGGAGCTTTGGATCCAAGCATTAAAGTTACTACTGGCCAGATTAGAATTAGGATCTCTCAATGGTCGTGTATTGTCAAGAGCTATGATCCAATGATTGAGGGAAAGCCTCGACCACTTTCTTTCCAGAGTCGGTGCTGCTCTCTGGGGGGGCAGTTGTACGGCAGTCTCCCAACTTAGGGGGATCAAAAATGATCCGTCCAGGGGAGAGGAGTAGGAGTACCTACAACAAGGTTGTGCAAATTGCTAAATACATGGTCAAGAAGGTGACCGTTCACATGTGTGGAGGCAAATCCTTTTTGCTTGAGTTGGATCGCCAGGAAGCTAGATAGCAGTTCATTGGCTATATGGTTGGCGGGGTCATCTAGATGAATATTGAAATCACCGAGTACCGTAAAATTGGCTGGGGCCAGTGCTATATTGGCAGCCAAAGTAGGTAGAAATTAGGGAGAAATTGCCCTAAAGCTCCCGGGGGGCGGTAGATCAGCAGACCGGAAAAGGTGCTCGTAGGTGAGAACTCTAAGGAGAAAGCCATGCTTTCGCAATCTGATAGCGTGGTCAGTGTAGTACGACAATTAAAAGTGTCTTTGAATATAATAGCAAGGCCTCCGCCTCTGCCGGACATACGATCAGCTCTAAGTATTGAGTAGCCTTGAGGGAGAGTTTGAATAACAGCAGGGTCCGTTTCAATCTGGAGCCAGGTTTCTGTTAGAAAAAGAGCATCTGGCTCAAGTTCATCTATTAACAATGCTAATTCCACAGAATGCTTAGGAAGTGATCTGCAATTTAACAGAAACATCCTTACGGGTGTGCTAGTATGTAATCTATAATGTTTGTGAGGCATTAACTCAAAGCTACAATGTGGGCAGTGGAAGGGGTTATTAGCAATATTTAGACAGTGTAGACAGTTGGAATTCGTAACCCCTTTCAGCTCATGCAGAGAATACGAACTGTAAGTTATACTTGTCACACGTGAACTGGTGACAGATTAATACCCTGAAGGTACTCCATTCTCTAACCTAATGAGTCAAGTCGAATACAGATAAACATCTGGTCCGACATTTGAAAATACATTACAAAAAGCAAGAACTAAAATGGGAAAAATGGTGATCTTCAAATCCAAAAAACACAAAAATTTGTATTGGTTTGGTTAAAAGAAGAATTTCCGCTTATGGGCGTCAAAAAGATCAAGTGACTATCTTTGTACAGCACATAAGAGTGTGCAGGGAGGAGAGCTGAATAATAAATCCGGACACGAAATTGAATTTTGCAATCAAAACTTAATGCAGAATAACATTAGTAACTTCCTTTTTTCTAATATAACACTTCATAGTTTCCATTTCTAAGCACTGGCAAGTGTGACTATTACCCAATACGTGGCCTGATGCACAAAGTTATTTTGTGGTTGCAAAGCCTGCAAATTGCAAAATCACGGGGTTTGAGCCGGCAAAATATGATTTTACGAATTACTTCAGCTCTTTTCCCAGTACAGGGGCTTTTGCAACCCCATCCAAACAATAAATAAGAGAGGACGTGAAAGATGGGCCTCCCTCCAATCTCCGAATCAAAAAATAATGTGTCAATGGTTTGTGACTACAATTGCGGTCGCAAACCATTAATCAGATAAGACATCTTAAATTGGGTGGCTTCTGATTTGCAAAGAAGATGAACCCACGGGACATCTTTCCCTTTGTGAATAGTGACAGCGGCCTCAGTGATGAGCAGACAGTAGTCCTAAGGATAACTGAACCTATTCCCAGATGTCTTCCCAAACGTAAAACTTAAAAAAAAATTAAAAAATCATAATTTGTCCTTTTGATGGACACATGATGTTTCTTTAAAAAAATAAAATAAAAATAAAAAAGGTTCCCCACCAAGGAATGCAAATGAAGGGACGGCAGTCTGCGGCCTCCATCCCTGCATTTAAAGCCAATCACAGGGGGTTGTAAATTATGACATGCCTAAATAATATTCATTAGGGCGGTCATTCTGTGCCCCTTGCAAACATATAATTTATTTGTATACAGGCTGCGTTGCAAATGGCATTCCATTCGCAAACAAGTCAGTGTGCAAGCTGCACCTGCCTGGTTTGTGAATAGTAGATCAGGCCCTTATTGAAGTTTTCATGAGAGATTCTTCTAACTGGGGAAAGATATAGAAAGATATGCTAACTTCCTAAAAAAAACTATACGCTTGCGACACTGGGGGTCAGACTTCGAGTCCTGGTTAAATGTTATTTATCAGATTCAATAATCAGGCCCCAAGTGTCACATCTGATGCTTGTGAAGCATTCTCTGCCACCTACCACAACAGGGAGGAGAAGAAAAATGTTGATTTATAAAGATAAAAAGGAACAAGTAAAATTCTGACATAAAATCCCTCTTTGAGCCCCAAATAGTATAAGTGTGAAAAAATGTCCAAAGTACAAGCCTAAAACAACTGTGGTTTGCTACGGTTTCCAAATCAGCTGAAGGGTCACTTAGGGTTCAGGACACAAACTAATAGATGCCATCAGTAGGGTCCATCTAGGGTCCAGATGCAACTGGTCTCCTAGACTCTAGGAAAATGGCATTTGGCAGCTTTTGGTTTTCCTGTAGCCCCACCTCTTAGCCCCGAGTACAAGTGGAAGCAGGTCCAGCCCTTCAGGTCTCCACACAGGTCACAGACCGCAGGTTTATTCCTCTTCTATTCATCCACATTGTAGGAAGGTGGAATCTGACTACATGGTTACCCCCACTTTTTTCCTGGTGTTTTGCTGGTTTTTGACTAGTCTGACTGGGATCCTGCTATTCAGGACCCCAGTCTATCTGCTTTTTCCCTAAATTGATTGCATGTACATTAGGTACACTCCAGATTGGATTCTGGGGTACCCTTATCAGTCCCTAGTATATGGTACAGCATGTACCCAGGGCATAGGTACCCCAGAGGCCTCCCAGGGGCTGAAGCATGTATTGTGCCACCCCTGAGAGGCCATTCAAAATGACACCACAGGTCTGCTACTGCAACCTGTGTAAGGAGGTGCATGCACTCTTTACTTAGATATAGGTTACCTATATCTATTCTAAATCACTGCACATATAAACCTATCAGTCACCCCTATGGCAGGCCTTACCAATCCTGAAGTCAGGGTGCTGGGTTTTGTGTGAGAGGGTGCCCCTGCATGAGCAGAGCCCCTCTCCAGCCTTCGGAATCTATTCTTCGGGGTTGTCTGTGATGCAGCCAACCATATATACTTAAGTGTATTATAACCTCGCGGTAAATGCTAACTTTAAAACGGCTGCTTAGAAACATGTCGTGTTTGGTGTCAAACACCTTGGAATCATACCTCCACACCAGTAACTGGTGTGGGAGGTATGATTCCTCCCTTGTAGAACCACTACTATGGGTCACCGGTCTACCCGGTACCAGCTTTCTCGACCTGGGCAGCACAAAATGGATGCTGCCAGCCACAGACACGAGTCTGCCCTCCTGCTGCTGAGCCAAGCTCGAGCAGAGGAAGGCCTGACAATAGGTTTCCTGTCACAGGGAGGTGTGACCACCTCCCAGACAGGCTTTAGTGTATTGGGGCTGTGGGTGCACTCAGAGTGCCAGAAAGTCTGCACTGGGGGCACATTTGGTGTCCCCGTGCATAGTCCAGCTCAAACCGGTTGCAGGAGCCATTTGCTCCTGCTCTGGCGCGAAACTGGACAAAGGACATGGGTGTAGCCACCCCTCTGTCCTGACCCTCCCTAGGTGGGTCCCCAGAGTTAGTCCAACCCCTTCCTTGGGTATAAAGTAGGAAACCTGACTACAGGACTTTGGATTTTACCTGGACTAAACTCTGCAAGCAGAAACCAAGTACTTCGACGGTCTACACTTCGCTGGACGACAGAAGAATCTCCCTTGGAGTAAAGGAGTTACTCCCCTGCAGCAGCAGGCACCTAAACGCATCTGACCGGTTTGCATCTCCCGAGCTCCTGAGGACTCCGAAGATTTCTGCAACACAGGAGGTGGGTTCCCGAGCGTTCCTGAGGTCGATCTGCTCTCTCAGCAATCCTGAGACCAGTATCCCTCGTGGGGACCGTGCAACCCGAAACCCTGTGCACTGTGTACTTTTGCAGCAGCATATGCTTTTCGGCGATCCCTGAGGCTGTGCTTTGGACTACGTGTAGTCCCGACCCCGAGCAGCATTTCCACCAAAGACCTCTGGCCTCCACTCCACGAGTGCTCCGTGGGCTGGTGATTTGTGATTCCGCTCGAGGTCCCTTCGCGATCCCTGGTCCGTTGGCCTGTGGGTCCTGGCGAGGGTCACTTTGATTTTCCTTGGGCTTCCCTGGTTGCTCCAGACGTGCCCTGACTCCCAATAGCTTGGAGAGTCTCCTGGACCTTGCTGGTCCACACTGTAACTTGTTTCCTCTGCCCGCGTGGGTTGCCTTTGCCAAGGCTTGTTGGTGTTCAATCCGGACACTGACCCCTCAGCCCTCGACATCCTTCGTGGGACAGCTCACCTCCGGACTTTGGTCGTTGTCGACGTCTCCTGGTCCCCGTGGCTGCAGAGTCAAGCATCCCATCTTCACACCTGAAGCACCCGACATCGGTGGGCATTCGTCTCCCGAGCCCCTGGTCACCCTGAAGTGACCCAGACTCTGTCCCCTCTGCTTTCAGGTTCTTCTCACCTCTGATCCAGGCTTGGATTCCACCGGACACTTTTCATCTTCCCGGCAGCAGCACTTCTTCGCATCACGCCATTGAAAACGATGAGGGTTTCCGACACCACTTGACCCCTATGCACCCGGCTCCTCTGGGATAGGTAACACGGGTACCTCGGAACTCCCAAGGGTGCTGGCCTTAGAACCTTCTATGTTCCAAAGGGTTTGCTTGAAGTCCTCTCCGAAGTGTCCTTAAACTGTAATTTGCCAACCGCGACTTTCCCATAGACTTGCACGGAGCTCGCGTCTGTGTTCCCACACTGCACCCGTCCTCCGTGGGCTCCCTGTGTCACTCCTTTGGGTGGTTCCTTGGGGTCCCAGCGATTCTACGTGCTCTAGGCACTGTGTCTAGTGAAGTCGTTGTTCTTATACCATTTTTTTTGTATATGGTTCGGTCTCCCCCTGGAGCCCGCTGTGTATGGTGCTATTTACTGTTCTTCTATTGATGAAGTATTGTGTGTTTTATGTTCTAATCTCACACAGAGATTAGTAGAGCGTGTTTAGTAATAAATTCATATTTTTTATATAACACTTGTGTGGTTCTCCTTTCATTTGGTCACTCAGGAGGTTCTGTTCTGGTAAAACAAGCTGCTTTACATTCCTTCAAGATTAAGCCTGAAGGCTGCTCTCCATAGCTACCACTAGGATAGCTTTCATAAAGGTTATCTTTGACCTAATCATCAATAAGGGTCGTTTGGACTGGTGCAAGGTGCCCACTTTAATTAGTGGACAGCATATACCAGGCCAACTTCTCACACACATGTCCAGGTGTGTTCTGGAGGAGCTGGGTCGATTTTGTACAATTCACTGGCCAGTGGGAGGGAATGACTCCTGGCCACTTTCTAACCACTGGGCACAAAGTTCCGAGGCTCAACCTCTGCCTCTTTAGCAGCACATTCTGTTTGCCTTACTGTTAACTATCCAAAAGTGTATTGTGTCTAGTGAAATCCAAGATTGCAGACCTTCCTGCCCCTGGAAGACACTAGTGGTGGACCCAGGGGCATTTCTAGAGAAATGAGCAATCCCCTGGTTCCTCAATCACACCATCTGGTTCTGGGACCAGCTCTCCCTTCCACTGGGATGGAGTCTGGATGGCTATAGGGTGCCCTTGGATCAAAAGGCCCCTTCTCCCCAGGTCTAACTTTACATTAAGCGATGAATAAGCAAGTTTCGCCATAGTCCCTTTCAAGTTAATGAAGTTCCTAAACCCTCTCTAACTGTCCTTCCAGAGAGAGGATTAGTCACATGCCTCACATGCCTAGGTCTTCCTGTCAAAAGTCCCAAGCCATGAGCTCTGCTCTGGGAGTAGTTTTCACACCTCATCAAGGGAAAGCACTGACGCGAGGCTAACATCAGGCAGGGTAATGCTAATTAGCCAACTGGAGCTTCAGACAGGATAAGTATAACTTTATAATAGTTTTCCTGTAGATGTATCAAAAATCCAACTAAACTATTCAACTGGACTTTTAATAAATATCAAAAACAGTGATTGAGTGGACTCTGTAGCTTAGGGTTAACTTAAGTTACAAATTTAGAATGGTCAATTAATTAATATTTTAGTTTTTTTCATAGAAGCAGCTACAGACTTATACAGTGAAAATAGCTTTTGGGGGCCAGCCAGTGTAGGATGACACGCTAAACTTACATTCTCACATGCTCTACTTTTAAATGCTAGGCACCCTGTCTTGTAGGCTATGAGGCCTTTTTTGGGGTAACAGACTTAATATTTAAAGGTGTGGTTCCTTCGTGCCAAAAAGGGATAGTCTTATAGGCTGCCTGCAGGGTTAAAAGCTGCAGCCGTCAAACTAAACACATAGGCCTGAAGCCATGTTTTTCTTACTAACCTAGTGGATGACACAATGTGTGCTTCAGTCTACGAGTGACATTTAACTTCCAAGCCACTGGTGCATTTCCTTCATCATATACTAAGGCTTTACTGGAAAGTTTAACATGGCAATTGAGGGCTTTTGGGGGAAGAGCACATACATTGAGGACTTGTCAGCAGTGCCCAATGTGCACCATCTTCCTCATGCCACTCAGATCCACCTGGTCTCTCCTTGACCTCCTCGCCCTACACTCAACCACTTTCCCTTCGCTCTTCGATTGGTCACAAGCTTTGGACCGCTTTGCCCTGCTCCATTTTGTCTGCCAGTGCACGGGCCTCCTTTCACACCCTTCTTAAAGACCTTCTGCTTTATTCCTCCATTCTTGCAATGATGATGCTCCTGGCTGTGGTTTTATTGTAGGACCCTCTCTTGGAGTAACTTAGTTTGTAATTATCCACGACACGTTGGAGAAACTGTGACAGAAAAGCCATGTTATGAAAACCGAATATCTACAGCGGAGTGTAAAACATCTTGCGTAAGAGCTCATTCCTGTCCTCTTACATGCAGAGTCTACTGCAATCCACTGCTTGATCAGCTTGTTTGGACTGGTCTGCCCTTGACTCCAAATGAAATAACATTCCCACTCCACCAACAAATCACTAAATTGCTCTGTATGCGGAGCACATATTATAATGGGTGCATCAGAGACCTTTTGAGTAGGTACAACCACAAGCAAAGACAGGTCATCTTTTGTAATCACAGCATGTGATGAAACTAAAGTATAACAAACCTGTACATTTTCTCTGAATTAGCAGTCAAGTCCCACTATTGTGTTTATGAAATGATCTCTGAAACCTCTATACTTTTAAATTCATTATATTATGCTCTGTAATGAATAAACGGGGGTAAAAAAGGGGATATTGCTGCTTGGCTACTATTTAACAAAACAGTGGTGGTCTAACCTGTTCTGGAGTGCTGCTTTTGCTTAGCTCTATTTGTACAGCACCTTGGAACTTGCAGTCAAGTAAGCCTTTGGCATTGACTCTTAACCCTGTTTGGTGTTTCTTTGGCTGTTTATCCACAAACATTGAGGGAGGTTATGGTTTTTTTCACCTTCAGGGCAGTTTCTTCTGTTGCCACGGTTCTAGCATCTATTATTTTATTATTGGTGAGTAGGTTTGACGTTTTCAGGGAGTGTTTGTAAGCTGTGATGGATAGAACTGGAAAGAAACACTTCATTTTCATATCCAGAATGAGGTGTGGAATATATTCAACATTTGTCAAAGGAGCCTTTGAAGAAGATTAAGTGCAGACGGAAAATGCAAATTCCCAACTGCCACCAATTTCAGATGAGTGGAACTGCATATACAGAAGTATCCTCCTTGCACAAGACAATGGAATCATGCGTTTATGCACCACTGCTCTCAATAGGAGTCTGTGACACTGAATATAAACCTCTGTAATTTAGTGATCAACACTTTCTCCCAGCCTCTCTTCCTCCATTAATCAACTTACTCTCCCCATCCACAATCTCATGTCTACACCCTGGTCAAAAACTCACAGCCAGGACCCGTTGTCCACCATCTCTCGCTTTCTCTTCTCCTTCTATCAAACGTCCTCACCCCAGTGTGCACTCTTGCACCCCAGTCAACTCTCATTAAAGTAAAATAAACTAGATTTTTAGGAATCTCTGCTTAGCGTACACCCTTTCTCCTCTCAAACCATTGAGTAAACAATTACAACCTATCCCTACCTTGTGAAAGGATTGCTCTTTCTACCCTATTGTTTTGGTCATATTGGTTTTCTGTGCAAGCTTAGTGCTATTCAGTGAAAAACCGCTTTAAAGCACTACAGAAAAGTATGCATTAGACACCTTTACATTTAAATTGTTTTGGTAATCTAAATACAAGTTTAAAGAGCCAGGATGACCTACAGGGCAATACAGAGATTGTACAATGGGCACTACCTCTGACCGACAGGTATGACTGGGCGGAGTAAGACACATTTCTGGCTCTACCCAACTTTTTGATGAATGTTTCAATAAAGGATTATATTAATTTATCATGCTTGTCCTGGTGTCGATTGTAGGGACTCAGTGTGGGTAGCACATTCCATGCGTTTGACTGGGCTGAGCAAGGTCTCTTGATAACGGCAACTGCATTCAACTGATCTTGATTTGTGTACATGGTTGTCTACTGTAACTTAATTGCTGGGATGTTTGTAAGCAATTGTGAGAAGTTTGCCATGAACCACAACCGACTGCTGCAAGCACCTGCAAAGAGTGCGCTTTCTCCAACTTCTGCTGCATGAAGGAGAGCTCTCCCACCAAGCAATGTTAAAGAATTAATAAAACCTTTGTAAGCGCACACATTAGGGATTCTAAAATCCGCACTCAAGCCTTTTCATCAAAATGCACCATGATGTGTTATGGTTTATTTATTTTCAGTGGCAAGTCGCACCCCTCCCTCGCCCAACCCAGTCCACACCTGGGTTTCACACACTCCTGAAAGCTTCATGCCAAGCAGATAAATTCATCTGTGGTTTTCCAGACCTCGTGTGCCTACCACCTGGTATCCTAACCCTACTCAGTGGTCCACAAGATGGAGCCTACCTTGGGATGCAGCTCATAGAAATCCTGATAAAACAACACTGGGGAACAGGACTATACTCTTGGCATGATATGCAGCTCGAAGTATGGTCTGGAACGCTCTCTTGGCACTGTAACTTGGAGGCGCTGTATATACTTCTTCGCCAACAGTTTGACAATGTTAACCACGTTTTAATTAATATATAGACAACATTTTGGGTAATTTAATGTTCGATTATGAAATTATACGAAAATATTTTTTCCTGACACACCCAATATACATATTTTACATATGGAATGCATTACAAAGAAGCAAGCATTTTTGCCACTCCATTTGTGCTCTGATGGAATAGGCGGATAATAACTGGTGGCCATTAACGGGGGTCACAAAAAACTGTTAGATCCACAGGAGATAAAGTAGAGCGCATACCAACACATAAGATACAACAGCCCAAAGAAACATAAAAAACTGGCAACCCTTTTTCTCACATTGACCGACCACTTCCACCACCACTGCAATGTTAGTTCATAGGACGCAGAGGGGCATGCTTCATCCTCAGGTCTGCTCCTCATTCAGACAAAGCTGGTTATAGACTAAATGGGCTACAAGAACTGGAGCTCACAAGAAGATCTTTTGATTGAAACGAACTTCAGGGATCCACTTAACTAAAACTGGTTGAAATGACCGCTACGTCAACCACAAGAAATTATATTCGGACCACTTACAATCAGATCAAAAATCAAAAGCTCAGTGGAATGTTGAGGATGCCAATTCACATTCTCAACCCATGGTCGACACGTTTCAGCCACCGTTTTAAAGCCCCATGCAGATTCTGTGGCTTTCTTCAGGACCCGACCCCCTAATTGCAGCAACTTTACCCTAAAGCTGATCTAACAATCATGAAAGTGATGTAAGGTGCATGCGCTGAAATCTCACATGAAAAAAGTGAATATGCGGACTCGTGGCAAAATTGAATCCAAGTCACAATACAAGCTGTTGAAATTAACACAAAAAATGACGGACAAGTAGAGGTTAAAATTGTAGTCTTGTCGTCGATGTTCTGTGATGCTCAAAACACTCCTTATAGTGATTATGAACAACATGCTACTGCACTCTATGCATTTACCAATACCAATGTACTTTTTGTGTTTTTTTTATTAAGAAAACGATATCAATCTATGCCAACCATTTGGTGCAAATAGCTTTACTATTATGCACATGGTATATGGATTAATCTGTTTACCCTATTGTAGGAATACATTAGGCCCCATGGAGGGGTCTCCACAGTAACCCTCTGTCGGGAGAGGTATGGCGCAGCGGCCAGAGTGGCTGACTCCAGCGCGCAGGACTCGCGGTTCGATCCCGGACACCAGCTCAGGATCATGTGACTGGGCAACAGCTCACTTAATCTCCCCGATGGCCCCCAGCGCCTGGATACCCTTAGGGGTGATAAGTCGCGCTTTACAAATCTGGAATTATTATTATAGTTGCACATTGAATTAGTGAAATTTTACCTATTGTTATTAATTCACCATTCTTCTCGTAATCCGCTTGGACCACAACCTCGCACCTGCTTTTGACCTACCTCATCAAGAGGAATTACTGGCTGGTGAAACGAATGACTCGGTGCTCCCTCCGAAACAAGAATATGCTTTACTACGATTATCATTTATATAGATCAGGTAAGCTGCGAGTGCTCATGGTGGCAGCGCCGCTTTGACATCAGAGCGGGTAACAACGTCACTGCACAACATCTGCATACAGCCAATGATTGATAGTTTAACCAGTTTCAATTGAGTGGATCTCTAGAGTTCATTTCACCCAAAAGATCGCCTGGAGAGCTCCAAGTAAGTAAGTAAATCCAATCTTTATTCTGCTTGTAAAGCCATAAAAGAATACACCGCATAAAATCCAGCGATATATTTTCTGTCAAAAGGAACCCCACATACACAAAGAAACTTGTTACCATTAATCGAATGGAATTTCAAGTTGTTAGCGCTTGGCCACAGACCAGGGTGTGTCATTTCGCGATGTTGATCGTTAAGCCTGGGTCGCTCAGAAGCAAAACAATTTTATTCAGCAACCTCTGGAGACCCACACCAGTTCTTGAGGCTAGGACACGATTATATGCATATAACAATGCAGGAATTCTTCTAGATCCCACCCTGGGCGCGTCTGCCTCCACAAGTGTTTATCATGTGTCAAGGTCATTGATATATAAACAGAAAAGAAAGGGGGCCAGCACACACCCCTGTCTCACCCCACGTTTAATCTTCATTGGGGGAGTGCATTCACCATAGGACCCATACCTAATACACCCAGTCACATCTTCATGTAATTGAACTAGGAATTAAACCAGTGGAGCTTCCATTCTCATGTCCAGCATTTTCCCCCAAAGCGTCCCTCTATTAACGCAATCAAAAGCTAACCTGAGATCCATGAAATCTAGGTGCAAGCAACTCTTCTTTGCCAACGTGCATTTACTCATAATTAAATGTAGGTTCAGCCATTGATCAACAGTCCCAAGACCCTTCCTGAACCCATACTGAACTGAAGAGAAAATACCCTTATCCCCAACCCAGGCCTCCAGCCTGTCCAATAAGATCCTGACAAGTATTTTAGCTGTTGAATCGATTAAGGAGATGGGTCGATAACAACGGGGTCAGTTTTATCGTCTTTATAAATCGGGACAATAATAGAGTTCAACCATGACAGAGTCTTAAGACCCTCACGAGTGATATTCTGCGCTTTACAAATCCTGATTGATTGACTTAGGTGGACCTGCAGTAACCGCACTCCTTAATACATTGACAATTAAAGGAGCCCATAGATCAACATTGTCAATGAAAAGATCAATTGGTACTTCATTCGGACCTGGGGCCTGGTTCCTTGCAATCCATTTTATTGCCGATCCAACCTAGCCTAGGGTAACCGGTGCCAACTCCAGGGCACCCCTTTGATAATTGGCCACTGTGAGGTCAGGAGAACTGTCTGGTATAGTACTACAATCATACACCTTAGAAAAGTGATCCATCCATTTATAATGTGGGACAGTAGTATCCAGGGAGGTGTTATGACTATCTCCAAAAAAAAGGGGCATTTACTGTGTTCCAGAAGAGGCGGATGTCATTCTTTGTACTAGCCTCACGGAGCTATTTACAAACATTCTGCCTTATGGCTAACTTCCTTATGGTGGTAGCCTGTTTGCAATTTAGTCTGCATAACTTCACTTCCCCCACATCCGTGAGTACCCACTTGAGGGAATGGATAAGATTCTATGCACCTGCGAACAGGTGCCTTGGAACCACTGCTGATTAGAGGGCTCCCTGCGGGACTTCACAAATATTAGCAGTTCAGCTACAGTATTACAGATCTCATTATAAGCCCTTAAGATACAAGAGGGATCTGTCTCCACTTCTAGGCACATACACCATCAACTGCTTTCTCTTTTTCGCTATAAGTTCAGCTAGCAAGAGTCTGGAATCCACCATAATCCAATTGCAGAGGATGCCCTTGTTATGGTTAGCCTCCATTGGTAAAATGGAACGCACAGCAGATAATTGAACATTGTCCACAAACAGATAGAGTGCCATGGGGTTGTGATCACTCAGGCAATTATGGAGAAGTCAGCAACCTTATGTTTATATTTCTCTGAAAAAACAATCCAATCAATTAGAGTACCAGAGCCTTTGCCAGTAAAAGTAATTTGTTTGCGGGTTGGGGCAGAGATAAAATCTAATGCAAGCAAAAGAGAATGCTTACTGAGGATTGTAATAAAGGTATCAACATGTGGGTTATGCTCAAAGTGGGAATAATCCTCACTGTCACATCCTAACACACCATAGACAGAGGTTCTGGAAATTGGGCATAGTCTGTCGTTAAAATCTCGCCCCGCCCGCAGAATACCATGAAGTTCCCTTTTAGCTCATTCAGAACCTTGCTAAGGGTTTGATCGAGAGACTACTATCAGGGGTGTGGAATTTAATAAAATATGAGGTTGCTTCAAAATTCTACATGCCCTGTAAAAAATATCCGCTTGTCCCTTTGGTGCCATGTAGTGCAGCGACAAAATATGGCAGCAATCTCATTAAATAATATCTCCGAAATTAGCCTTTCTGATTATGCCAGAGCTCATACTATAGTAAGGTTTGAATTCTAGCAATTGTCTTATTTTGCCACCTTTCCACAGAACTACATAATAGGGCTGGAGATAGCATTAAGCAATAGTTCCAGGGTTGGAATGCCCTCTTAAGTGTGTGAAAACCTACGATATTGCATGTTTTAGGGTTTTTTTCCAGCTCTTCTCTAAACTTTTCCCATGCCGAGAAAGGTTGGAAATTTAGTCCTGACAATGGCAGAAGTCAAACATCTTCCAGGGTTGGGAAAAAGTGGTTGGAGGGAAAGTGAACTTGTAAAACGCCCAACAGATTTTAGCATGAGCAAATCTACACCTGCAAATTTGCTTGTGCTAAAAAGCAGTTCACACATTTTTTCTAGGAGTACGATTTCCCGGCCTACTTCTGTAAATTCTTGTGAATTCATGAAAGCCGTAAATTTGTACTAATGCAAGGACATATACCATTGGTGCAATTTTGTGACTTTCTTTAAGAATTAGGCCTCTAATTAGGTCTGGAGTTAAACTAGACCATTTGTTATAAAATAAAATTCTCTATCCATCCATCGACTGGCTTCCGCTATTTCACAAGGAGCATATCGGCACACAAAGTAGTTTTGTTCAGTGCCAGGGACTACTGTGACAATGTATGCTTTTTGAGACAAAACAATATTATTGCTTTTTTGCCAATGTTTGTTTAAATGGTGAGGATCTGGCAGCTCCCAAAAGGTTTAACAAAACCCATATAAAAAAAAACTAGCATTGACAAAACCAAAAGGCTGACCACCAATATTAGACCTATTGGCTTTGCCAATGCTGGTTTATTTTCACGTTTCCCATTATCTTGTTGACACTGTTTCCACTGATTTTCCATTATGAATATTTTTGGGAAATACTAGCATGAAATCAATACATTTTACTAAATGATGCTTCAGAGAAATGTAACCTGCAATTTCACAGTTTGTTTTCTTCCTAGTTGCATTTTTTGTGAACATTTTATTTTGAAAACAAAGGATCATCAATCCAGCTTTCAAACTTCGGCAGATATTTGCATCTAATTAGAGAGCATTCTGGGAGCATTGTATGTAGCCTCATATTGATACAATTTGCAAACGTGTACACATTTTAAAACTGAAACCACTAGCAGTAGTGCAGTCCGAGTTTACAGCATTTCCTTAAAGCACTCATCCTATTTATGAACCATAAATACAAATTCGACCAGCATTGACATATGGACACAAATATTACCTTAACTGTAGATAATGTCCTTTCCTGATCCATGTGCTACTGTAAACTGACAGCCAAATGGTTTGTGCTGCAGGGGATTAGGCCTACTTGTCCCAAGGACAAAATAAACATGAAAACTTGACCCCTAACAATATGCCCTAGGAGTCTGGCTATAGGAATTCCACACCCCTGCTTGGTGCGTGGGCACAGCCAGTATGTGTTTTGGCTTGAATACCCATGGCTTCCTCAAGACTGTTGATAAATTTAGGCAATGCAAAGACAAATTAGAGAATGATTTGTTGTAGACATATTGGGGAGAGGGGGCGGGAGTTTTAATGCATTATAATTCAGAGGAAACTAATTAATGCCAATTTAGATCCAAAAATATTTCACTACGCTAAAAGAGATACAAAATTCACCAATCAATCCTGCTAAGCTACTGTGAAAACAAATCCAACAGTCATCCTTAACAATGTCTGATTCTGTAAGAACACTTAAAGAGCCTGCAAGCCTAATTGCTTATCACTGCACTTTGTTTCAGAAAAGAGAAACCACAGGGGAGATCTACTAATGGGAATATAAAACAGAAAAAGTCAGCTATATTCGTTGCTGCAATAGAGTGGTGAGCATCCTGTCAAGTGTCTGAATCCCGACAAGACAACAGACTCAGCCTTCCATCCTCCTAAAGATCCGTTGATTGGGTACCATGAGTGGGTAATAGCATCAACTGTTATTTACAGCACTTCTAAGTATTGTGTTTTATAGTAAGCACATTTCCATAGTGCTTGCTGTAGGAAGGTAGGATCTGACTGCATGGTTACCCCCACTTTTTTCCTGGTGTTTTGCTGGTTTTTGACTAGTCTGACTGGGATCCTGCTATCCAGGACACCAGTCTATATGCTTTCTCCCTTAAATTGCTATGTATGTACTTTAGGTACACTCCAGATTGGATACTGGGGTACCCTTATCAGTCCCTAGTATATGGTACACCATGTACCCAGGGCATTTACTTTTATTTATTTAATGCGATTTTTATATAGGGCGTAACATTACCCGAAGGTGTCAGAGCGCTTTACAAAAGAACCAGTTGCGTTAAATAAGGACTTTGGATTACATGAGATACATAAGAGATACAAACAGAAAAAAATTGCAAATGTACAAGTTGTAAAGTCACTCAAGGAAGAGATACAAACAGATAAACTCTAAAATCACATAGGAATGGTAGTAAGTACAAAGGTCTACTGCATATACTAGTGGTTAGAGTTATATATATATACAAATTGCAAATTCACTCAGGATTACATTTTAACAGCGATTAGGTTTGGACAATTATATATTACATATTTACAGAGCAGGAAAATCTTGCCATCGTTCAGCCAGGTGTTCAGGTGGTTTTGCACTGAAGGGTGGTGGTCTTGGGTCTGGAGGGATCCCCGAGTTGGAGATGTCCATAGGGGTAGAAGGCCGGATGGTGGTGGGGGAAGGTACCCCAGAGGCCTACCAGGGGCTGAAGCATGTATTATGCCACCCCTGACAGGCCATTCAAATTGACACGACAAGCCTGCTACAGCAGACTGTGTAAGCTGGTGCTTGCACCTCTTACTTAAGATATAGGTTCACTATATCCATCTAAATCACTACACTTAAAAACCTATCAGTCACCCCTATGGCAGGCCTTATCAATCCTGAAGGCAGGGTGCTGGGTTTTACGTGAGAGGGTGCCCCGGCATGAGCAGAGCCCCTCTGCAGCCTTCGGAGACCATTCTCCGGGGTTGTCGGTGATGCAGCCAGACATACTGGCTGCAGCCAGGCAATACTGGTTATGTTAGATCTGTCAGCAGCCTTTGACACGGTCCATCATGAAGTTTTGATGGACCGTTTGTCTGAAGTAGGGGTACAGGGTGCTGCCTGGAACCTCCTGCAGTCCCTTCTATCTGAAAGAACACAAATAGTTGATTTGGACAACAAGTCCAAGCCGTTTTGCCTTCCTTGCGGGGTTCCCCAGGGATCCTCTTTAAGCCCAACACTTTTCAATGTGTACGTGATATCATTGGCTGGCCTGATAAGATCCTTTGGTTTCCAACTCACCTCCTTTGCGGATGACACTCAAATAGTGTTATCCCTTAGAGATGGTGAGGAAAAGGAAACAGGAGCACGTTTTCATGATTGTATGAAGGCCATATCAGGATAGATGTCGACTAATTGCCTAAAATTAAATTCAAGCAAAACAGAGGTTATTATATTTGGAAATAACCCACACTTATGGACACCAAACTGGTGGCCAGCAGATTTGGGCATTTGCCCCACCCCTACCCTGAAAGCAAAAAATCTGGGGGTGTCAGTAGATAACAGACTCACGTTTAGTGATCATATAAGCTCCGTGGTATCTGCCTGTTTTCTGATACTCAGAATTATAAGGAAAATAAAGCCTTATCTTTCAGTAGGAAATCTCAGGACGGTGGTCACGGTACTTGTCATGGCACGTCTGGATTACTGCAACAGCCTCTATCTGAATGCCCAAAAACAGCACATTAACAGGCTTCAGATAGCACAAAACGAGGCAGCGAGGCTGTTGTCAGGGACACCTAAATTCGTCTCTGTTAAAAAAGAATTAATTCAACTACACTGGCTTCCTGTGAAACAAAGGGTACGATTTAAGGCCCTTTGCATGGCCTTCAAAGCCCTTAATGGCATAGGCCCTGACCATTTGAGGCAAAGGTTTAAATGGTATGTTCCTGGTAGGACTCTTCGGTCCACTGGAGCAAAAAACGTCCAAATCCCTACATTTAAAAAAGCTAGTTGGGGAGGTAGGAGTTTCATCACATGCACATCCAAGGCCTGGAACGACTTGCCGTTCCACCGGAGGAATGCAGCAGATCTCCTTTCTTTTAGAAAGGGACTGAAGACTTGGCTGTTCACTCATTGACCATATTTCTCCGCTAACCTGCAGGCAGTGCATAGCGCCAGGACACCTCAGGGTAACCGCTGCGCTCTAGAAATCCAATTAACATAACGTAACATATAGGTCTAAGTGCATTATAACCTCGCGGTAAATGCTAACTTTAAAACGGCTGCTTGGAAACATGTTGTGTTTGGTGCCAAACACCTTGGAATCATACCTCCACACCAGTAATTGGTGTGGGAGGTATGATTCCACCCTTCTAAAGGGACATATGTGGGTCACCAGTCTACCAGGTACCAGCTTTCTCGAACTGGGCAGCACAAAATGGACGCTGCCAGCCACAGACACGATTCTGCTCTCCTGCTGCTGAGCCAAGCTCGAGCAGAGGAAGGCATGACAATAGGTATCCTGTCACAGGGAGGTGTGACCACCTCCCAGACAGGGTTTAGTGTATTGGGGCTGGGTGGGTGCACTCTGAGAGTGCCAGAAAGTCTGCACTGGGGGCACATTTGGTGTCCCTGTGCATAGTCCAGCTCAAACCAGTTCTGGGAGCCATTGGCTCCTGCTCTGGCGCGAAACTGGACAAAGGACATGGGTGTAGCCACCCCTCTGTCCTGCCCCTCCCCTAGGAGGGTACACAGAATCTTTCTAACCCTTTCCCATGGGTATAAAGTGGGTTACCTGACTACAGGACTTTAGATTTTACCTGGACAAGATTCTGCTAAGAAGAAACCAAGTACTTCGACTGCCTGCACGACGCTGGACGACTGAAGAATCTCCCTTGGAGTAAAGGAGTTACTCCCCTGCAAAAGCAGGCACCAAAGTCGCATCTGACCGGTTTGCTTCTCCCGAGCTCCTGAGGACTCCGAAGATTTCAGCAACACAGGAGGTGGGTTCCCGAAGGTCCCTGAGGTCGATCTGCCCTCTCAGCGATTCTGAGACCAGTATCCCTCGTGGGGACCGTGCAACCCGAACCCCTGTGCACCGCGTACATTTGCAGTTGCACATGCTTAGTGAAGATTCCCGAGCTTGTGCATGGGACTCTGTGTAATCCTGACCCCGAGCAGTATTTGCACCGAAGATTTCCGGCCTCCACTCCACAAGTGTCCTGTGGGCTGGTACTTTGCAAACTTGCTTGAGGTCTCCTCGCGATCCCTGGTCCGTTGGCCTGTGGGTCCTGGCGAGGGTCACCTTGTTTGTTCTTGGGCTTTCCTGGTTGCTCCAGACGTGCCCTGACTCTCCATTGCTTGGAGAGTCCCCTGGACCTTGCTGGTCCACACCGTAACCTGTTTCCTCCGACCGCGTGGGTTGCATTTGCCAAGGCTTGTTGGTGCTCCAGCCGGACACCGACCCCTCCGCACTCGACATCCTTCGTGGGACAGCTCACCTCTGGAACTTGGTCGTCCTCGATGTCTCCTGGTCCCCGTGGCTGCAGAGTCAAGCAACCCCTCTTCACACCCGAAGCACGCGACATCGGTGGGCATTCTACTACTGAGCCCCTGGTCACCTGAAGTGACCCAGACTCTGTCCCCTCTGCTTTCAGGTTCCTCTCACCCCGAATCCAGGCTTGGATTCCACCGGACACTCTTCGCCCTCCTGGCAGCAGGACTTCTTTGCACTCCTCCATTGAAAACGACGAAGGTTTCCGACACCACTTGACCCCTATGCACCCGGCTTCTCTGGGTTCGGTAACACGGGTACCTTGGTACTCACTGGTGGGTTGGCCATAGAACCTCCTATGTTCCAAAGGGTTTGCTCGAAGTTCTCGTAGAAGTGTCCTTAACTTGTACTTTTGCAACCGCGACTTTCCCATAGAGTTGCACGGAACACGCTGTCGTGTTCCCACACTGCACCTGTCCTCCGTGGGCTCCCTGTGTCACTCCTCTGGGTGGCTCCTTGGGGTCCCAGCGATTCTACGTGCTCTAGGCACTGTGTCTAGTTAAGTCGTGATTGCTATACCATTTTTTTAGTATATGGTTCGGTCTCCCCCTGGAGCCCGCTGTGTATTTTGCTACTTACGAATGTTCCATTGATTCAGTATTGTGTGCTTTGTGCCCTAGTCTCATGTAGAGACTAGTAGAGAGTGTTATATTAATAAATACATATTTTTATATAACTACTGTGTGGTTCTCCTTTCATTTAGTCATTCAGGAGGTGATGTTCTGGTAAAACAAGCTGCTTTACATTCCTTCAAGATTAAGCCTGAAGGCTGCTCTCCATAGCTACCACTAGGATAGCTTTCAATAAGGTTATCTTTGACCTCATACATCATAAGGGTCGTGTTGACTGGTACAAGGTGCCCACTTTAATTAGTGGACAGCATATACCAGGCCACCTTCTCACACTAGCTATCACGGAGGAGGCCTTGAAGTGCTTTACACCAGGCAGCACACTGCTCTGGAACCCAAGGCTAGTGGTTAGTCCAGAGATTACTGGTTATTATTAGTTTTTGGGATTAGTCGTGTGCGCTCAAGCAAACCATTTCATACATTAATTCAGTTTCTTTGCGGTAAATTAAGTTAATAGGCGTTGGGTGTAATCATTGGGGTGGGGGGGTTCAGAAGTATCAAAAGTGCAGTATAAATTGCCATTATAAGAAACAAGCCATTACTGCAGTTATCTAAAGTCAACGCGATCTATATTTCAGCAAACGGTGTTAAATTCTAGGGTGTAGGGTCAAACAATAAGAAGGGGTGTCTGGTCCTTTAAGGCAGAGCAAACAATGAAAATTGTGAACATTTATTCGAAGTCGGGAAGAGTTAGGCATGTCGGCAGCAATAAGGACACACCGCATCCAGCAATGCGTATATCAGGCTGATGTTTTGACCCTAATGCTCTTGGTGCATATGTTTATGAAGAAGGCCAAGAATAATGAGCACTAAAATAACTACTAAAGCAGTACTGTCCACCCACCAAAAGCAACCTATCAGTCTCTGATGACATAGCTGGGATTTTCTTTTATGATCATTCATACTTTCATGGCTAGTCAGAAAACAAATGAGCAAAAAATATGGTTGGGGCAGATCTAAACAGAGTCCCCCAAAGAGCAGAATAGTGCATGGATATGAACATTGTTCCTGTACAGTAATGTTGGAGCCGTTTGGTTCTATGGTGGCCTCTGTTTGAAAGTCATTTATGAATACAATGATATTAGAGTGGAGAAGCATGTAAGAGTAAAACGTAAAGCAGTGGTCTCAAAGTTAATAGAGGCAGAGGAGCAATCTTGACTAGTAATGAAGGAAACCCAACACGATTCAAATTTAACGTTTTGAATAGAGCAAACATTGCCAAAGCTTCCAAGTGCCTGAATTCGAGTGGAAGCTAAATTACGTATCCCAACTAGAACTAGCAGGCAAAGCCCCTTTTTATTTTATTTTTAAAACCATCCCCTTTAGAAAGGATTAGTGAACACAATCCAAGTACAACAACAGCTGCTCAAGAACACAAATTGTAATAAAAGGAAAATTAATAAAATGGCAATTGGTTAAACTGATCCAAGGTTTTGTATTCCTTTAGAAGATACAATGCAGACCAATTTAAAAGGTACACGAAGAAACATAGCAAGAAACCACAGTTAACTTTCGATTGCTAATAGAAACAAAGCAAAGGACATACGGTAAAGCTGAATACTACCACATGCCAGCGCCACATACCAACCATTGCCGTTTCCCCATGAGCCTGTTCCCATTGCTCTCTAGGAGCGCTACTGCCCTAGAACTCATCCCAAAGCACAGGGCATCGACAAGCCCCAGGTATCGCTCAGATGCATTATGAAACAAAGAAGCAAGTCAACATCTCAGTAGTTTTGAGTAATTAACACAGAAACAGATACATTACAATGCACCAGGTGTGATCTTTTCTCCATGGTGTATATTTTCACAGTGGCGTTCTTTCTTTCTAGAGGTTTTACCACATTTCCATTTTCCGGCCACGATCACCCTACCCACCCTCAGCATCAGCGGTTCTAAGGTGTTTGTAGGTTTGCATCTGCACCACAGCTACCCCAGTCTGAATCTTTAACTGGTCCACTGGCAAAATATCTCCTGTGGCATCTTTAATGCAGCTAATTTTCAAGCAAAAATGATTTAATATCTAAAGAATCCCACCACATGTGGAACAAGGTTACTCTCAATCTCATCAGATTTCCAGAGGCATACTCCCAAAGAATTTTCAAGTATGTTAGATAAGTTTCAGGACTCCTGATACTTATCCGGATAAGGACTTCTCTTGATAGGACCATCTCTGCACGATATGGATGAACATTGTCATTGGCTGTGTGCAATGTTATTGTCTGAATTGTTGGTTCAGTTTCATCAGGGAGGATGAAATTGCATATATGACCCCCAGTCCACTCTATGCATTGAATGAGTATGTAGCTCCCACAATCATGCTTCTCTATAGTATAGGGCAGGGGTGTCCATCGTTGGATTAGGAGAGCTGGACAAGGTTGATTAACAATTTGCTTTTATAGATGGAAGGATCCTAGAGGCATCTGCCTAAATGTGCCTCTAGGAAGCAGAACACTCTTCAGGAACATCAAGCATCCTAGGCAAAGCCCACCAAACTTTCACTCGGTTTACAAAGTCAAGGCCATGAATCAGTTCTTCATTTAAATAAACCAGATCAGGCAGCAAATCCACATCACAAGCAAGCCATAGCCACACTCCTCCTTTTCAACACAACACACCAAAGTGAACCTCCATTCTTGGAACAGTAGAGCAGAGCCTCAACTTAAGCATGCTACTTGGGAAGTACGTTAATATCAAAGAGAGGAATATGTATTTAGCTTTTGTTGACCTCTCCTCAGCTTTTGACTGTGTCATACATGCCAAACTGTGGTCAATTATGAAAGAGCTGGGAGTAGAAACATCAATCATTAGCTTTTTGAGGGGCCTATACTCGGGATGTAATGAAAGGGTCAGATATGGTATTAGAGGGGAATGCACCAAAGCATTCAGGGTGGAGAGGGGGGTGAGACAGGGCTGTGTCCTGGCCCCCTTTCTGTTCTCACTATGATGGCCTTATCATATTGGCCGGTGCTGTAATCTATAACCCCCCAGGTCACCAAATGGAACTTGGCACGAGGCTACTTACCCAACTTCTCCCGGTATGCCTGAAAAATAAAAATTATTTAGTCATAGGAGATTTTAATGTTCACTTTGAGAAAACTGATAATCCGGTTGCCTTGCAACTGGAGAGCGATATGCAGATCCTACAACTGAAACAATGGATTAAGGGGCCCACTCACACAGCAGGGCACACCCTCGATCTACTTTTTTCCAACATTGAATCCACTTATATTCATGAGATTAAACCGTTATTATGGACTGATCATTCGCTCATATCATTCTCACTAGGTCTACCGGCTAAATCTACAAAACCTTTGAAACCTCAGCAGACAATTAATAGAGCCTGGAGACTAGTCACCGAAACATTGTTCCAAACGCACTTTCTCCCCATAATACTCAGATCCTGGGTGATCTCCCAGTGAATATGGAAGCAGTCACCCTCGAGATGGAAATTAGCATGTCACTGGACCAATTTGCACCTGAGTTAAAACTTAAACGAGTACAAAGATCCACCACGGAAAAGTGGTATACTCCCCAACTCAAGGCACTGAAAAGAAAGTGCCAAAATATCGAACACCAATGGAGAATGTCCAAACTGGAAACAGATAAATTACGGTACAAGTCTGAACTTAAATCTTACAACCTGGCGATTAGAAATACAAAGAGGACATATTTTGCCCAACGAATTAACGAAAACTGCAATTCAGCTAGGGAACTATACAAAATAGTTAAAGAACTGAGTAAACCAACCAGCATGTCTCAATGTCTACCCCCTTCAATAGAAGCCTGTGAAAAAATTAGTAACTTCTTTTCGGAGAAAATAAACAAAATATACTCCGCTTTTAGCCCGATTACGATTACAGATGCAACCAATTTGAGATTCTGGACCCCTCACCCAGAAGCCTCATCAGCATTGAGCGACTTCTCCCCCCTCTCAGAGATTGAGGTTCTAAAAGCTATGGGCGAAGTAAAAGCTGGATCACCTTTAGACCCCTGCCCTCACTTCATTTTTTTCTCAAATTGCTTCAACTCTGTGCCCTTATGTCACGCAGCTCTTTAACTACTCTCTTAATTCAGCTGCATTTCCTGACATTTGGAAACAGGCAGTTGTAATTCCTCTACTGAAAAAAGCAGGAACAAACGTCCTTAATCCTGAAAATTATCGGCCAATTTCCCAACTGCCTTACCTCTCCAAAGTTTTGGAGAGGCTAATAAATAAACAACTATCAAATTTTCTGGAAATTAACAATCTATTGGACCCCTCTCAGACTGGCTTTAGGGCTACCAATAGCACCGAGGCTACACTGCTGGCAGTATTGGATAATATCAGAATGTGCACTGACCAGGGAGGAGCTGTTGCCTTGATATTATTAGACCTGTCAGCAGCGTTCGATACGGTCTCACACAACAGACTGCTAGAAATCCTCTATGAAAAGGAATCCATTCCAAAGCCTTGGAATGGTTCAGATCGTTCTTAAGTAATCGTACTCAAACGATTCAGTTAGGGCACTTTCGATCTCAACCTAGCGCCATCAGCTGTGGTGTCCCGCAGGGGGCATCGCTAAGCCCAACCCTATTTAGCGCCTATGTTTCATCCCTGGCGAAAATCGGTAGAAAATGGGGAATTGACATCTGCTCTTACGCGGATGACACCCAACTGATGGTGGCCCTTGAGGAAAGATCTGAAATTACTAAAACAAAACTGCATAATTGCCTCTCTGAGATGGCACAGTGGATGTCTGA
The DNA here is from genome assembly GCA_963921515.1 of Calotriton arnoldi. Lineage (NCBI taxonomy): Eukaryota > Metazoa > Chordata > Amphibia > Caudata > Salamandridae > Calotriton > Calotriton arnoldi. Next base: position 107,578 of record CAWUFW010004284.1, on the reverse strand, counting down.
GCATTATTTAAAATTAAATGCAGGAAAATCAGAAATCCTGCTTTTTGGGGTGCCAATCTAATTTGGGACGCGTCTTGGTGGCCACAAACTCTTGGTGCTGCCCCAACCCCCAAACAGAGCGCAAGAAACCTGGGTATCATTATTGATACCACCCTATCCATGAAGGACCATGTGCGGATCCTCTGTGGAAAAGGCTTTGCGACTCTGAAATTATTAACTAGACTTTTTCCCTGGATTCCATTGGAATGCAGAAAAACAGTCACACAGGCATTGCTCATAAGTCAGCTTGATTATGGAAACGCTCTATTTGTGGGCATGACTGAGCTCCTTTTCACGCGGCTTCAGGTGCTTCAAAACGCCGCAGCCAAACTAGTATGCAATAAAAGCAGACTAAGTTCCGCATCAGCATGCATGAAACACCTGCATTGGCTTCCAATACGACAAAGAGCAGTATTTAAACTGCTCTGTCATGCACATAAAGTACTACATCTAAGTGGACCCAGAATTCTCCAGGGGAGAATTGAGTTCTATGTCCCCACAAGGAGCCTTCGGTCACTCCATCAAGCACTAGCTAGAACTAAACGTATTAAGAAAGTAAGGACCGGTGGACGGTCTTTTTCATACTTAGCAGCTCAGAGATGGAATAAACTCCCCCTGGATCTACGTCTTACATCCGACTACCTGATATTCCGGAAAAACTTAAAACCCATTTGTTCCCTAAAAATTAACAATCATTAATTCCTTTATACCAACAGCCAAGCACTGTTGCGACTAGCGCCTTGATATCCCTCGGGATGAATGCTGCGCTTTACAAATAAATAAATAAATAAATAGCGTGGGCGCGGTGCTTGCTACATAGTCTAAAGATGTACTGCAAGTAGGGACTCGCCCCGTACTGGCCCTTTTCTATGCCGATGACGCCATCCTCATGGCACGCACTCCACTTGCTCTTCAGTCCCTGCTGACAAATTTTTGCTGAAAACACGTAGGATCTCTGACTTTTAGTAAACCAATCAAAATCCTATGTCATGAAATGTGGGAAGAAAACCGCTAATTGCCGAGATCTAAAACTACATGGTAAAACTATAGGCTTTGCTAATACTTTCTCCTATTTGGGGATTTTATTTGATAAAGAGTGCCTATGGAATAAGGCAATCTCCAATAGGAAGCTACAATTCAGTAAAGCCTGTATGGCACTCAGAGGGTTTGTCAGACGACTGGGCTCTAATCCACCAGAGCTGATGATGTCAATCTATAAAGCTAAATGCCTTAGTGTTGCACTTTACGGGGCGGGTGTGTGGGGACACAAGAAATGTGGTGATATTCAACTGGTTGAGCACGAGTTTTTTTAGGTATCTTCTTACTACCCGCAAAAGTGCCCCAGTACACGTATGTCATGCCAAACTCGGAGCCCCGTTTATCAGAGACCTGATCATGTTACAGCCCATTCTACTCTGGTATAAAGTATGGACTTCTGCACATACCGATTTAAACCGTGCCATAATTAAGAACTGTCTTAAATCTAGCCTATACCAGCGTATTCCGTGGCTTGTCTATATTCAATGGTTTTGTAATGATCTGGGCCACCCGGAGGTTTTAGAGAAGCCTGAAACATTAGATCTTATTAGTAGGGACTCTCTATAAAACTAACCCATGACACATCTAGAGAACATCAGACTTACATCCGAAATCTGTAAACCCAGTGTTCTGAAAATCAAATGATTTTAATAACTTTCGATATGCAACCCTATCTCAAAACAGTTTTAAAGGCAAGAAATAGTTTTGTTCTGACTCGTCTAAGACAAGGAACCTTTCACCGGCTGATGCGATGACTCAGAATACTATGCATGTGGTGTTTTTTTTGTAAGTTTTATAACCATCAGAGGAAGCGCTACATTATACCGATTTTAAGAGGTGCACACTTCACGCAATGTCGACCTGCGTATTTATACTTACAATCCTTGCCTTCTCTGGAGATCTGCTGTAGTATGGCATCTTTTATGTGGGCGGTCTTCAATGTTAGAAAGAAAATCCTTTTAACTCTCCCACAGTAAAGAGATTAGAGTGCAACCTCTATGGTGTTTCGCCGGGTGGCAATATATGTTTTAAGTACACATCATCCCCTGTATTTTTATGTTTCTATAACTGATTAGATTCAATTATGCTTGCTATAGTATGTGGGGAGAACATGGCGGACCCAATATGAGGTTTTTGTCCTCCTACTCCACCCTAGTTTTGCTGAATTATAGTCAACTCCATCATAGAAACTTTGTGTTAATGCAGGGAAAACAATCCACCAAGTTGCGAATGCCTTTTTTAAGTGCGGCACACCAACTCTTTTTATTAAGATACTGTGGTATTGTTATTTGATTGTAAATCCCTTTTTTTCCTTTTGTGTTTTTTAAGGTATAATTATGCATATATTCTGAGCCGGTCCAATGAATTGTATCTTTTTAATGTTTTTATATTTGCAATGTTTTATACATTGCTTTTAAAGATGGTTAATTGCCTCCGAATAAAGTTATTAAACTAACTAAACTAACCTCCATTCTATTATTCACATTCAGACGTTGAGAAACTCCCCAATGTCCTCAAAGCAACCACATACAACATCACCCACCGGTCAACAAAGTGTTTTTTGTTATACATTCAGACCCCTCTTAAAATTTAACTGACCCGAAAACCAGATCTACTACTGACCTATCACACACATATATAATTTTATAATTACTCATAAAGCAAATCAAGAGAGCCGATGCAGACGAACTGCAAGACCAAAATAGTATCAATTTTTTCCAATTTAAGAATGCCTCAAAAATAATATAGCAGGTACAAATCATACTATATCCTGATTAGAGATGACATCTTAATATTTCAAATGGATGCCATACATCGATTACAGTACACCATTAAGTTGCTGGAAGGATTTGACCGATTTTCGGGCCCAATGGTCAACTGGGCCCAGATGTGTGTCTTTGTGATCAGATCTTTTCACACACAGTAGATGAGGGGTAGGAGGAGATGCCCCACTTTGACCTCCGGTAACACGACTCTACACACACACAGAAATGGGGCTATACGAAGTATGTCGCTATTAAGAAGAGGTAAGTTGACAAGACACACATGTTGTAAAAACTGCCCTCACCCACAGAAATCTGTGGCATGCTTCATCATAGAGCTGCTAACACACCTCCGTGCAAGCCAACGACCGAGGTGGAGCAAAAGGGAGGGGGTGACAAGACAAACAAAGAAAAACTTTGCGGTCTTAAAGGAAAAGTGCAGAGAAGATAATGTTAAAACTAACGCAGGGATCTCCTAACTAGCCTTCATTGTTGGACTCCCTGGTCAGATTAAAAAGGTTCTAAACAACCAGTGGATGGTGGTATACTGGTCTATGATGGACCCACTACCCCTCCACTCTGCAAACTGTCGACATGTTTCAGCCGGCTACTGCGTTGTCCCAGGCTTTCATCAGGACTAAAAGAGTAGATCCCCAAGACACTCTCCCTACCTCCTACCTTGGGGAGTAGAGCGTAGTCAGCCTGTGTAAATGCTCAGGTCATGTGGGTTGCGTAACTTACTCCAAGAGAATATCCTGCAAGCAATGAAAAAGTTTCACAAATAAACACACAACCTACAGTGCCATTTGTGGTAAATGATCATATAATAAAAAACATTTATAAAGTGACAAAAGTGGTCTTGTCCCTCTTAACTTATTGTGCGACCCGGTTTGTGCTATAGTTAATGTAGACATCACCGGTACGTCGGACCAATCGTCCTGTATGAGTGTGGCAACATCGCTCTTTAAATAAAAAGACCTAGGGTCATCATTATTCAGTCAACCATCGCAAACGTGCACTCGGTATACCTTACTGAGTTTCATTGATACTTGTGTTCGAACTGGCGGGGGAGTGAGGACGGCTCCCTGTAGTCACACTCTGCACTGATGAAGATAAAAATGATGATTATGTAACAGATGGTCGGTATATTGTCCGGCCGGAGTGTGCTCTCAAACTCTCCCCAGACTCCGTGACCAACTCCATAGTAGTCAACTTACGTGAGCCACTGATTCGTGTATTGCCCTGGTGGCTTATCGTGATTAAAATTGGCCCAATACTCGTGTTTGGGGCTGAAAAGGGCTAGCGATCAACTCGCCGGGTCCTTGCCTTGTTGCCCCCGGTCCCCCCTACTTACTATGTCAAGGTGAGCTCGTCACGGACATTTTGTCCCTCCCGGCGCCGCGTAGGTATTGGGAGCAGTGCCCTGTAGCCCGGTTACCACAGGCTTGCCGTCCGTCCACGTGACCACTCACGTGGTGCGCGTGACCGCGGGATGTCGGCAGCGTGGAAAAAACTAGACCGCCGATCCTGCGCCTCCATCTTGGAGTGTGTTGTTTCAGCGGGCGCGGTTGCATTCCTCAGTACGGCAGCCCGTGGAATCTTCCACAGGGTGTCAGAATGTTATAATCACCATGGTTATGTATCCTAGGGGCTGTCTAGGCCGTACCAGAAAGGCCACCCTGTATCCCTCTCCACTTGATGATAGATGGTCATTTTAAGTCAGGAGCACATATAAGTATATTTGCAAGGTGTGTATGAATTAAGTCCCCAAAGGGGATAAAGATTATAACTGTACTATCCCCAAACATTTCACAAGGGCTACACAGTGAGTGTGGGAGACATGGCACGGTGTAGTCTAGGCCCCAGGTGTACGTCTGGGTGCCAGGGACCCAGTAATATCCCTTGGGGTGCATGTCCTGTCATGTTTAGTCATCACGTTGCCCACCCTGTGGCTGATTACAGGTTAAGTGCGTTCCAAGGTATGTAGTCATTGAGACCTGTAATATGGCTACGTATTCTATAGATCCATTTTTGTTCCCTTAAGAACAGGGCATTCTCAGTATTATGGGCAGTAGGTGGAATATTAGGTTTATCCAATACTGTCCAGAACAATTCGTTGACAGAGTGCTTTTTTTCTTTGTAGTGTGTAGTCAGGCGTGTTGTTGTTTTCTGACACCCGATTGTGGATCTGCGTTCCATAATTCTTATTTTGACTCTGCATGTCGTCATCCCTATGTAGACAAGGCCACACAGGCATCTAATCATATAAATTACATTATTGGTATTACAATTGATATGCCTACGTTGTTCCCATGGGTAAGTAAGCCCAATATCAATGCTTTTCGTGTTGGCGGTCAAATGACACACATCACATGATCCACACCTCGTGTGTCCTGTCACTGGGGGAAGTTTCCACAGGTTCTCTTATTGTTCCTGTAGGTTCGGTCTTGATGAAAAGGGTCTCGGTCTGGTGTGCACCAATAGGTCCCTTATATTCTGACTTCTTTTGAAGGAGAAGAGTGGTTTCTCCAGATGTAGTCCGTTGGAGTTCAGGATCCTCCAGTTCCGCAAGATAATCCGTTTGAAGCTGATGGAGGTGGTGTTAGAGGTGGTTACACAGATAGCCTTGTTCGTGGGAGGTTTGTTCACTGTCTCCAAAAGGGCCTCACGGTTGCAGTTAAGTGCCCTCTTCTGTGCCCGTCTAATTATTCTCCGTGGATATTTCCTGTTCAGCAGTTTCCCTGCCAGATCGTCAGCTTCCTGCCTAAAGTCCCCTGTATTGGAGCAGTTTCTGCTGAGGCGTAAAAATTGGCCCACTGGGAGGTTGTCCCTTAACGATTTGGGGTGGAAACTATCAAACAGAAGGAGGCTGTTCCGGTCTGTTGGTTTGTGAAACACCTGTGTTTGTAGTTTTCCCTCCCCTGGGACAATTTCCAGGTCCAAGAAGGGCAGACACTCCGTTGTCACTGTTGATGTGAAGTGCAGGAGGGGATTCCGGTTGTTGAGCCAGTTTAGAAAATCAGTGATAGACTGAGCGTCTCCCTCCCAGATCAGGAGCACGTCATCGATGAAACGTTTCCACACTTTGATATTTCCAGATGCTCGTGGGGGCGAAGATGAACTGGTCTTCAAAGGATGCCACGTAGAGTCCCGCAAGGCTGGAAGCAAAAGTACTACCCATCGAAGTACCATAGGTCTGGAGGTAATGGGGTACCTTGGAATTCAAAAAAGTTCTTCGTAAGTGCAATTTCTGCGAGGTGCAGAATAAACGGCCTCGGTGTACAGAAGGGCCATTCTTGGTCCAATAGAATCTCGTCTACCACCCGTAATGTTTCCCTCTGGGGTATATTCGTGTAAAGAAACTCAATATCTAATCCCACCAAGAACTCCTTATTGGGATCAAATGTGAGGTCCTTCAGTAAATTAAGAACATCAGTAGTGTCCTTCAGGTAGGCCGTCCTGTTCTGTACCAGAGGTTTAAGAAAGAAGTCACAGAACTGGGACAGGGGCTCAAGGATCGAGCCAATCCCGGACATGATCGGTCTACCTGGTGGCGGTCTTGTAGGTTTGTGATCAGATCTGCAGAGCTCGACAAACAATCCCCAGAAGGGCTACCACTGTTGAAATGAGAGCTGCATATATTAAAGCATTTGGGAATTCAAATACATCATGGAGCCCAAGACACTGAGGGCAATACTGCCACAGTGCTAAGATCCTAAAGGGGCTACCACGGGTAGAGCAGCATTGTTTTTTTTATTGTTTTTTATTGAGAGTTCAAGCAATTTACAGAGATACAGAACTATCAAGTAAAGTGCATAATGCGAAGTAATCAAAATACTCGAGGTGCTTTACAAGTAGACATCATACAGAGAAAAGATACAACATTACAGATCACAACTGGATAAAGTGCAAAGTGCTAAACATTAGAAGTAAACATACCCCAACAATCTTTCAAATAATCCTGTTGCAGAAAAGAAACGGGACAATCATATACAACATTACAGATCACAAATGGATAAAGTGCAAAGTGCTAAACATTAGGAGTAAACATGCCCTAACGATCTTTCAAATAGCCCTGTTGCAGAAAAGAAACGGGGCAGTCATATAGTATAAGATAAAGGATGTATAAAGTGCCTAAGTGCGTAAGATAAGGTAACAGTAGATTGGGAAGTTGACCCTTAAGGGCCAGGCTTAGCTGTTCAAACTACGACCCTGCCTTCTCCTCAACAATTATAAGTATTCCAATAATAAAAAAATAAAAAACAGTTTCCCTTAACTCTGAACTAGATCCCCAAAGAGCTGCAACGTTTCTCAAACTTCTTTAGTGAACCTAATCTTATTGCATATTTTTTTTCCAATTCCTTGATTTTACTTCATTTCGCTCTCCAAGCTTGGAAGGAAGGTATCTTATCGGTTCGCCAGCACTGTAAAATTAGGGATCTTGCTACTAACGCTGCAATGTATAGGCATTCTTCTTGTGTAATGCTTAGTATTCTATCGGGAGAGCAACCCAGAACTGCGATGGATGAGTCAATGGAGATGGAAAGGTCTAAGGTGGATCTGAGATAATATTCAATTCCTTCCCACAGGTTGCTGATTTTTGGACATTCCCAAACAATGTGTGACCAGGTGCCACCATTCTCTTTTGTGCAGCGGAAACACCTGTCCTCTATTTGTGGATATATATTATGTAGGAAAGAAGGGGTCCTATAAATTAGCCATTTTGAGTAAAATTGCATCCGCTTAAGATTTGCGCCTCTCAGTGTTGATGCATTAAGTTTGTTAATTCTGCTTCAGGTTGATTTTGAGACCTGCATCCCTTCCCTTTTCCACCATCTATCACGGATTTTTTCATATAGGGGGAGAGACTTATTTTCGTCAAAGATTTTAACCCATGCACTAACCGTCCGTTGTGTCGGGGAATCAAAGGCTTCGCTGATACCTGCTTTAGAGGATACACTCCTTATATCGAATTTTTCCAAAAAGGGTTTTATTATAATGAATGACCATTTCAGCATTGCTTTAGAGTGTAGGAGCCCCATTTCGATCTCTGACCATGACTTCCAACAGTTGCCTTTAATAAAATCCTGAATCTGTACATACCCATTTTCCTCCCATTTTTTTAAAATACGGGTCTCTAAAAGACATCTCTCCCCCGTATAAAAATGGGACAGCCTAGTCGAACTGTTAATTCTTGGAATACTGTAAAATGTTAAAAATTGAGATTTTTGCTTAAATACCCATTGGAGAGTCTTGTAACGTACTTTTTTAGGGTACTTAACTATTCTTGTGGGGTCAACAATATTATACTCCTTTAGGATCTTATTCATAAAAAAGTTATCTGCCTCCAGGGGGTCTAATAAGAAAAATCTGAAGGTCGCATGATAGTAGTTCCTAATATTTGGAAGGGACAGCCCTCCTTCTGCAACAGGGTAGCATAAAGTGCTCAGTGCCAGTCTCGGTATCTTATTAGACCATAAAAAAGAAGAAAACATGCTATCTATCTCTTTAAAAAAAAGCTGCTTGTATTGTGCACGGAGCGGCGCTAAAAAGGAAGTTAAATAGTGGAAGAATAGACATACGAATTAGTGCCACTCGACCTAATATTAATAATGGGAGCTGGTTCCATCAGGCGTTTCACTTTTTTAAGCAACGGGGTGTAGTTCAAATGAAATATGTCTTCTACTTTCTCCGTCACATAGATCCCTAAGTATCTCTTTGGGCGAGTGTTATAGGCAGGTCTAAAATCTGGCAATAGAGAGTCGATGGAACAATTGCACAATATAATCTCTGTTTTAGACTGGTTTATTTTATAGCCTCCTATTGCTTGGAACTCCGAGAAAATCCTCATGATTTCCTCCTGGGTGTCTGTTTTAGAATTTAAAAAGAGAACAATGTCATTAGCATACAATTTTATATTTGTCATCCCTTGAACAGGGACCGTGTACGCCTTTTTCTGTCTAATTGCTATTGCTAGGGGCTCTATAAATAACGCGAATAAGATCGGAGAAAGAGGACACCCTTGTCTAGTGCCTCTGTTTATTTGACATGTGCCTATGTTTATAGAGTTAATTAAGATTTGCGCCTGTGAGTTCGTGTATAGCCGTCTTATTAATTGTATAAACTCCTCTGGGAAGCCAAACTTTTCCAAAATTAAAAACAGACAATCCCAAGAAACTAGATCAAACGCTTTTTCGGCATCTAAAACCCAAACCTGAGCCTCAGTCCTGTTTATATTAAAAAAATCCAGTGCTTCTAATAAAAATTTCATATTGGTATGGAGCTGTCTCCCAGCTACAAAACCACACTGGTCCGTATCAATGAGTGAGCCTACCATTCTATTAAGCCTATTAGTGAGAAGTTTCGTAAACATTTTGTAATCGACATTAAGAAGGCTTATGGGCCTATAAGAATTAACGTTCTCGCTATCTTTATCCGTCTTTAGGATGCTAACCACTACTGCTGTGCGGAAAGATAACGGAGGGTCACCCCCTTTCAGAAGATAATTAGCAAGTTTTAAAAATTCAATATTAAGAGTTGAAGCAAACCTTTTAAAAAATTCTGCGGGAAAGCCATCTTCACCAGTTGCTTTACAATTAGGCAAAGAGCTTATGACTAAGTCGAGTTCTTCCTTCGTGAAGTCGACTAGTAATTCCTCTCGAAAGTTCCGATTTAAGTTAGGAACTGGCAAATTGTGAAGAAAACAAGAATGGATTCGGAGGATGCGTGATGGTTTGATTGATAAATTCCCATATAGTGCTTAAGAAAGGCCTCGCCTATGTCCAAAGTTCTGGTTAAACGTGTTTTAGTCGGTTCATCCCAGATACTCTCAATCCTATTACGCACCTGTTTCTCCTTTGCCTGCCATGCTAAAAGTTTCCCTGTATATTCACTATCTTCATAGACTGTCTGGAGGTAAGTCCTGCTTGCCACATCTCCTAACCCGTAGTAAAATTCTCTCATTTGTATTTTTGCCTCGAGTAACTCTTGCTTAGTGTTTGAGTCCCTATTTATAATATACTTCTGATTCGCGTGGGCAAGTCTTGTTTCGATCGTCATTCTTTCCTCTTTTTTGGCCCTTTGTCGCGGGATATCCTTCGAGGTGATTGCGCCCCTCAATGTAGCCTTAAATGCGTCCCAGATTACATTAATTGGGGCCGAATCTTTATTTATATAAAAAAAGGCCCTAATCTCGTTATCTATTTCTGTGCAGCACAATTCATTTGCTAAATTGAGTTTATTAAAATACCATCTTCTTGATGCATTTTTGTCCCTGCTCTCAACAGCGATTTCCATTTTGATTAAAGCATGATCCAAAAAAGCATTTAGAATATGATCGTATTTATAAACTGAAAGATTATCTGAGGTCAGAAAAAAATCTATTCTAGATGCCGAGTCATACTTTGCCGAATAGCAAGAGTACCCACGCTTATCTGGATTTTTAAGGCGCCAATTGTCTACAATATCTAAATCGGTTTTACAACTAGACAGGGCGATGGAGACTTGAGGTTTATTTTGTTTTTATTCTATCTTTGTCGAATCAACTGAAGGGTCATGCAAAAAGTTAAAATTGCCTCCCCATATAATCTGTCCAGGGATGCCCGATAAAGCTTGTTTTAGTTGTAGAATAGGGAGTGGATCATCAATAACAGGTGCATAAATTGTGGCCAGTATGAGGTTTAACTGATTTAATTTTCCATGGACAAACGTCCATCTTCCGCCCGAGTCCGAGTGTGATGCATTAACATGAAATTGAACATGCTTACCTAAACAAATTCCCACACCCCTCTGTGCAGCACCTGAAACAGATGAGCAATGGAAACCCACCCAGTTCTTAAAAATTTTACTAGCATCTGATAAACTTCAGAAATGCGTCTCTTGGAAAAAAATAACATCGGGATTATGCCCCCTGAGCCAGCTCTCAATTGCATAGGACTTACGCCTATTGTTAAGACCATTAGCATTAAAAGACAGAATTGTTAGTTTATTCCTATTCATCATTTTTTTTTTTTACTTTGTCAGGCGTTTTAAAAGGTATGCCCTAATGCTTGGTGAGTGTCCGAAAAAACACCTAACAGTGTCTAATTTGCTTAAAGTGACTTGTGCTGACATAGAGCAAAACCAGAGGTATAATAGAATATTGTTCAGTTGGCTACGTAAAGTCTGAGAACATGGACATCTGCTAAGGAATAAAAATACATATCTTATGACATATCGAATATTCCTCTCTGATCCTGTTAGAGGTTTACCATGCAATACGTAGAAATCCTTCCTATAAGGCCACTTCCTGGCAGATGACAATCTAATGTGCAAATTTTGCATTGGGCAGCAGGTCTTAATAGCAGCTGAAATGTAACGTGCAATAGAGCATAGATACCTAAAATACATTATATAAATTACCGTGTATCTGACAGCTAGCTTCCTAATAAGCCACTTCCTAGAAGATGGCCATCTAATGTGCAAATTTAACATTAAGCAGTAGATCATAATAGCAGCTAAAATGTAAAGTGCAGGGAGACATAAATACCTAAGATACCTAAAGTGCCTAGAGTGCATTATCCACATAAAGTGCATAGAGTGTTTAAATATCTGAAAAATATAAACCGTATATTAACGTTTTCTCTGTAATGTCTATACAAATTCTGGAGCAGTAAAACTTCGCCTAAGAACTCTCTTTTCTGAATGCCTCACCCCCTCCTCCTCCCCCCCCACCCCACCTCCTGAAGGACGGAATTCCCCGCTATCCCCACTATTTCCTCCTTCCCCCCTCTTTTTACTGGATGCCATCTTGTTGCATCCTTTCGAGTCTCCTGATTCACCTCATGTCCTCCCTTAATTAAGAGATCTTGTATCAATTCATGTTATAGACCGAAGCCAGCTTATGACTACAGTGTCTTTTCTCTTACGCAGCACTCCGATCTTCCAAAAAGGTTTGAGCTTCAGGCATGTCCGTGAAGATAAAAATGTTTCCTTCAGCCAGGACTTTTAATTTGGATGGTTGAACAATTGATGCTTGTGCTCCTTTAGCCTTAAAGGAGTCAATCATTTTGATAAAATCCTTCAGTCTACGTGCTGAAGCTGTGGACAGATCAGAGAAGATTCTAAAATTTTGAATCTCAGGAGTAGAGAATGATCTCTTTGCTATTGCTGCATTTAGAATTCTTTCCTTAATTCTGTAGTCTGAAAAGTTCATTAAGATTGTACGTGGATATTTGGCATTCGGATATTTCTGTGCGGGAACTCTGTGGGCTCTGGTGATTGTAAGATCTCCTTGCAGCTCTGGAATTACCTTCCTTAGAAGTGTCTCAGACCACCCCACCATATCAGCATTCTCCATGCCTTCCGGGATTCCGACCAAGCGCAGATTGGATCGTCTGTTATAGTTCTCGAGATCTTGGAGTTTTAGCTCCATCTGGTGTTTATTTTTATTTAGCACATGAAGGTCCTTTTGCATAGCTGCGATATTGTCCTCTAGGTCTGAGACGCGATTTTCAACTTCTGTAATCCTTTTAGGGATGTTAAATAAGCTCTCCTCAAGCTTGGACAGTCTATCGTGCAGATGTGAGATTTCAAGTGCTTGCGATACTTTAAAGTCCCTTAGCTCTTGTAAGATGGTTGTGAGCATACTTTTTATTGAAAATTTTCTTTCCTTTGGGCTCATCGCATGAAGTCGACGGGTCTAGATCCAGATCCAGTTCATCCTCAGATGAGGACTCAGACGCTGGTGCTCCTAAAATGGTTTGAATGCCGCTTGTTACCCCTTGTGTCGACTGTTGAATTGCTTGGTCGCCTTGAGTGGGAAGGGGGTTAGCAAGGGACGTTTCTAGAGGAACTATCTTGGACTGAGGATGGGATTGAGGCTGTGGCTGGATTGTCTGAGCGGGCAGAGCAGGCTGAGCTAGATGGCTTTGTAGGGTTTTGTTGTATCCTGCTTCTCCCTGCTCTTCTCTCTTTCTTGTCCTTTCTTAGTCTCTTGTACTCTGCTGCTCAGCCTGTCTCTATGATGTCATCCTTAGTTCTATCTGTGGATGTTTAAGTGTACTGTCAGTTACCTTGGAGGCTGAGCAGCAGGGCAGCTGCTCCCGGTGGGGCCTTTATTGGAACTTTACTTGATTCTGCTATCTTTATTATATGCTGTCTATTTATCCTATGACTTCAAATCAACAATAAATCTACAACTGGATCACAGCAACCAAAGAGTCATCGTTATTTATTGGATGTTACACTGGCGACGATTGGAGAAAAGAAACCACGCGTAAAGAGAAGAAATTACTAAAGAAACAAAGAGAAACTAGCTAAGCCTGATTCCCAACGCCTTGGATGCCCCACCGGTGTCTACAACAACAGACAGCCTACTGAAGTAAGCTCTGGGAATTTGTTTGAACCTGCTACCTTACTAACTATCTACTCATTTGATGTTTTGAGCGATGGACATTGCATGGATTGGATGATTTCTCTACAGAGGATACTGAGTTGAAGATTAGGGATTCAATATTACTAGTTTGGATCTTTTGCAGTTTGCTGAAGTGTTTGATGCAACACACCCCAGAGAGCAGTTTTAAGTTGCAGAGCAAAACCCACACTTCTGGTGAGCAGTTACGTTGATTTAATGATGCAGAGTTTGGTGAAACTGAGGACCGTTTGAAGATAGATGTGTCCCAACGTTTAAGAATTCAGCAACTTTTAATAGACTTTCTTCCACTACCCCATCTAGTCACGACTTACAAGAGGACTCATATTTTGAAGTGCCCTGCTGTGAGATCGGTGGAGTGTTGTCACATTGATTTTTATCGGGGTGAGCCTAACTTTGGAAATTAATGTTAAAGGCATGCTGTGTAGTTTAAAAGAAAAACTGCCGCGCAGACATTTAAAAGTTTAAACTAGGCACGCGCTGCTCACCTCTTCAACTTGATCAGCTGGAGAGTCTTATGTGACGTTTCTTGTCGTTGCTAAGCAGATCTCATTGCTGCCTTTGGACGATTTGCACCATAAGCGTACCTGGAGCCACCCGGCAAGCGTAAGATCAACGTGCCGCCATTTTGTTATTTCAGCACTAAGTTTACTCTTTAGCCGATTGGCCGGGCACTCATCCTTGTTCTTCTGTGCTGTTGCCTCTCGACTCTGAAGAATTATTTGAGTTTGATGAGGTATGGGTTACAAGGTGTGCACAAACGGCTGGCAGTTGAAGGAGGCAGAGTTTTACCACAGGGACGCTGTGAAGACTGGAATCACTGAGGTTCGGGGTGGTGAGTCTAACTTTTCCAAGCATGTAGTCACTCGTGTTGCCAAAGGAGAACGCATGCGACAAACCTGGTTGGCATTTCAACGTTGTGCTTCCAATTTCTTTACTTTGAATGGCTGCATGTTAAGGAAAAGATTATCGGTGTTCCCATTCTCACTTCAGTCTACAAGTCAAGGAGGAAGCTGCCTCCGAAAATCAGACAACGGTGACTACATTTATTATTTTAATTTGTTATGTTTAAGAACTTGTGTCAGCATCTTGCATATTAACTCCGTTACAGAGTGTGTTTATTTTTGTATTCTGTTTACGCTTTGGTATGCAGTACTAGTGTGTTCTGTATAGTATTTTCGTCATGCAGGGTATATCCATTTACCAAATGTTAGCCTGCATTGCTCATTATGTGTTACAATATGCGAGTTATTGCTTTGTCTGTTTTCAGTGTTTCTGTGATGGTGCTGGAAATGCTCGGTTCACCATATTACAGTAGTGAGCCACTTACATGCTCAATATTGATTGAGGTGCTCAACGTTTATCTTATTCCGCTATACTTACTACTCATTTGTTTTTAAGTGTTCCTATTTTGAATTTTCTTGTGTGGAGTTGATTTTAATGCGTTCTTGTGCGGAGCCATTTTCATGCTCAAATTTTCATTGAGGTGCTCCATTATATTTATTCTGGTGGTTACTTTTGTTGGAGCCATTTATTTGCTCAATATCTATTGAGGTGCTCAGTTCTAGTTATGCTTATTGGTGATGGGCCGTAAGGGCTCAGTTTTTATTGTCATTCCAGATGAACCACTTTATGTGCTCTATTTGTTAGAGGGGTTCAAATGCTTGCTGTGAGGAGCCGCAGGGGCTCAGTTTATTGTCCATTTAAATGAACCACTTTATTGTGCTCTATTTGTTAGAGGAGTTCAAATACTTGCTGTGAGGAGCCGCAGGGGCTCAGTTTATTGTCATTCCAGATGAACCACTTTATGTGCTCTATTTGTTAGAGGTGTTCAGATTTTATTTATGATTGTCGGTACTGAACCTTTATTGCTCAAATCTTCATTGAGGTGTTCAGTTCAATTTTTCATGGTTTACCATAACCACTTTTATTCTTGTTAGCTCATGGTGTTGGTACAATCTTGGTACCCTCGCCCTTACCTCTTCTCTCCACCATTCTGAAGAGGGTGTTTATTTTTGTGCGTTTTATGTTGTTCCATTATTTACTCTTCTGCTCTCTGTTTTGTCTTCTTCAACTTTTCGTTTAAAGGGGGAAGGTGTGTTGTATCCTGCTTCTCCATGCTCTTCTCTCTTTCTTGTCCTTTCTTAGTCTCTTGTACTCTGCTGCTCAGCCTGTCTCTATGATGTCATCCTTAGTTCTATCTGTGGATGTTTAAGTGTACTGTCAGTTACCTTGGAGGCTGAGCAGCAGGGCAGCTGCTCCCGGTGGGGCCTTTATTGGAACTTTACTTGATTCTGCTATCTTTATTATATGCTGTCTATTTATCCTATGACTTCAAATCAACAATAAATCTACAACTGGATCACAGCAACCAAAGAGTCATCGTTATTTATTGGATGTTACAGGTTTGCTGGTCTGGTTGATCTAATTGGAATTCGATTATTGGACTATCACTGCTTAGTTGTGGCGTATCTTTTAACTTGTTCTGTGAGAAGTGGTGCTTACTGAAGAGAGGATATTGCTTGGGACTGAGCAAGTTATCATCTCCCCTATCAGGCTCGCCTCCTACTCTGACCTCTCCACCTGTGGCTAGGCAGCTTAGATCTGCAGACTGTTCAGGCGGGTTTTCATTTTCATCTGAGGCTTCGTACAGAGCATTTTGCTCAGACTGCTTATCTTTTTCGGCCAGTGCTTTTGCCTTTAACTCCATTCTCTGCTGGCCATTTCTTTGGCCCCTCCGCATTCCTCTTGGGGCAGGTGAAGGTGTTAACACTGTTTGCCCAGATGTCTCTGAGGACTCTTTTCCCATGTCCACTTTGTTCTGTTTAAAACGCATTTTTCAAAAACTTTTCCCTTTTCTTTCTTTTTTAACGGACCAGCCAAGCTGAATGAGCAGGAGAATGAAGAAGGAGGAAGCAAAAAACGTCTCTAAAGCAGCTGCGTACCAGAACGCTGGATCGCCACAACTAGACCATCCAAATCAGGACAAGACACCACACTGTCTGAGTGCCTAAATACTCGAGTGTTCTTCCCTCACTCAGTGTCCATGACGATGTCGATGCCGATGCCAGCATCACCAGGTGGAACCAGATGGAACTGAGGGAGCAAACAGAACAGACCGGTCGCAGCTCAGAGGGCTAGGAATTCAGTCAGTCAGTTCGGGCCCAGCGTCACACCATACCCAATGGACCAATTCGGTCCGTAGCGGCCCCAAGCTCCCCCTCAGAGGTCGGTCACCGTGGAAAGGAGGGGGGGGGGAGAGGGTGCAATAGAGTCTCCAGCCTCCAGAGCAAGTGTGGCAGGTGTGGGCAGGTGTATACACACGTAATATAGGAACAAAGGACCTCTTCGTCTCCTCTCTTCTCCACTCCCCCGACTCTGCCCGCTCCGCCCCTCTCAGACCTTACCGGTGCCGATGTCGGTATAGGTATCGGAGCAGCTCAGTAGAATCTTCTCTTAGGTGCTGGAGCCGGAGACTGTGCTGGAGCCAGTTGATCCGCGCAGGGCACCTTCACCCCTGTGCAATAGCCTCCTTCAAGCCGGCACAGCAGGCAGGCAGTGAGCAGTGAGCGTCGCACCGCGGGTGCTCGCAAGCGAGGAGTCTTGAAACTTTGGGACGGTCGGGCAGGGGCTTACACAGGAAAACAGGAAGCAGAAACCTTCAAAAAGCGCAGTGTCCGCCTCGTGTCAAGGGTCAATACAACCCTCATCTATCTCCGTGTCTCCCGAACGGAGTGCCCAACTCCCTCCGGTTCCTTGGCTCCTCGGTTCTTGCAGGGCAGAGCAGAATCTACTTTGCCGCGAGGATTAGGCTTCTAGGCTCACAGACTTGGAGCCATCGGAGCCCAGAGGAACGGCAGCCATTCCAGCGCATCCGCGGGCGGAGCTTTGGTGAATCAGGTGACGCTAGCGGCTACGTGCGTGGGTCACGTCTGGCGCATCTCCCAAAAAAAGGGTAGAGCAGCATTGTTGAAAACTGTGATGCTGCCACGCCTGCTCTAATAATCTGCAGCATATATTGCACACCAAGATATTTAGGGAACTGGACGCTCAGCTACTGCAGTTAATTAGGGGGTGGAAGAAGGCTCAGAGTAGCTCAGAGGACACTGAAGATGGCAACGCCAAAGGAATCTAACAACAAAACGCATGCCAATACTGAAAATTAATCAAAATTCATTCCATAAGATCACACGTGACACTCACTGTGATCAGAATACATTTCTTTTTGTTTTTTTATTTTTTCATTTCAATAAAAATCGCTCAGTCGATTTTTGAAAGAATCTCAATGGTCAACACAAGAGTACATTACCCCAATTTTTACATAGACCACACTTATTAAAACACAAATTACATATATTGCATATGTTATACATCACACTTATTAGACGACAAAAGACATGACATGGACAACAAATTATACAATTCAAGAATGAACAAGCTCAAGTTCCAAGATTCAAAGATGTGAAAAAATACAAAAGTGAAACAAAAAGAAGAAGAAAAAGCCCAAGATGGTTGAAAGTTGTTCAAAGACCGTTTTTTTTAAACCTTAGTCTGGGCAGTGACCAAACAGTGTACTATTCAGGATAACCAGGAAATTTCATCAGTCTTTTACAAAAATTCTTTCAAAATGCAAAAGAGGGTTGGCCTGACAGTCCATTTATATACACTTAGATGGTCATACTGTGGTCAACGCCTTTCGAACCCCTGAAATGATTTTGTAGGGTTCTCCTCAGGACCTAGAACTTTAAGTGAGCTGAAAATAAAGAGAAATAAAAAAGTGCTTGTGTTATCACTTGCAACACAACTTTCTTTTAAGAACAACAAACCGCAACTCCCCTATGGGTCTTAGCCTTGTAAGAATTACCTTGGTTTGAGATCAGTGACCTCCAATATAGGGATGATCCTATTTTTGTACTATTCGTCCTATTTCCAAAACTGTGAGAGAGAGGAAAAGAAGAAGAAACGAAGCAAAGTCAGTCTTGTTTTCAGACGTGTTTAGTTGGCGGGAAGTCCATACTTTACTCGATATTTTGTAGAATACTTACTTCTGGTAGTCCGGGATTTTGTGGTGTAGTTGGACGGTATGTGATTTTTTGTCTTGATTAATCTTAAGAAAGAAGGAACAGTTTCTTTTTTAAAAAACGTCTCCCGTTGTATGATAGTATGAAAACCGAGCGTGCTTTGATGAAAGGGGAACTCACTTGGTTTTAGGATAATGGCGCATAAATGCGAAGACGCTGTAGAAATTTGAAAGCCTGGAAGAAAATAAGGTGGTAAAAGGAAGAATTTTAAAATAACTCTGCCTTGTCCGTTATTGTTCGTTGTATTGAGGGCGTGTGTTCACAAAGTACCTTATGTTTTTAGCCGTTTTGGAGGGCGGGCGCGGGATTTGATCTCCGAAAGTCCCTGATCGGAGAAAAAGTGAAAACTTTAAAACGTGCACAATAGGTCGTTGGTATTGGCGCTGTTGGGCGCAGGCATTCTATGGTAAAAACGACTTGGCCTCATTCTTCTCTGCTGTTTGAATGGCTCTAATTGGCGTGAGACAAGCCTCCGATCTTTCATTATATTCTGAATAAAACGTCTTAGCGTTTCCTGTGCTACCCATGTTTGAAGTTTGTTTGGCACTTCTACGTAAACGCGAAATACATTGCGCCTGTCTAGGCATGTGTGATGTGTGGCTATTTGTGTGAAACTATTTTAAGAAAAGGTCTTTCTTTTGTCCCTACAAAAACAACAAATTTTGTTAAAATGAAGTCCGAGGTAATTGAGTTCTGTAGAAAAATCAGGTTAAAAGCCTTCTTTATAGAAATTGCAGTCCCCTTGACTACAGAAACTACAGGATTGAGAAACAAATCCACCTTTTGCCTTCCAGCCAACAAAGTCCCAAAAGAAATCCTAACATTTGAGCGCACGATCCTTTCCGCAATCACGGACATGGAGAAAAATAGAAATTTTGTCAAACATAACATTTCAAAAACTCAAAAAGATGGAATACTTACATTAAAGAATGATTCTTCTATAACTATAAAACCGGCGGATAAGGGAGGCTCAATAGTGATTTGGAATACTTCAGACTACAGAACAGAAGTTCTAAAACAACTAGAAGACACACAATGCCATCGTAAAATTGAAAAGGATCCTACATCGGAAATTCAAGGAGAACTATCAGCAGTTCCAAGAGTAGGGCTAGACCAAGGATTTATTGGACCTAAAGAATTTAACTTTTTAAACAAAAGACACCCTAGGATCCAGCTGTTGTATATTTTGCCCAAAATACACAAGAGTGAAACCCATCCTCCAGGCCGACCCATCGTATCTGGATGTGAATCAGTATTAGAACCTATATCCAAGTACGTCGACTTTTTCCTCAAACCATTTTTGGAAGGAGGTACCATCGTACCATCAAGATACAACGGATTTCATCAACAAGATAGAAACCCAGGAATTCATACTTGGTGAACAAATACTGGTAACAATGGATGTGATGTCCCTATACACCCAGATACCTCAGGACGACGGACTATCTGCCATTGAAGCCTTTCTGGAACAAAGACCAAACCCAGTGAGAGTCCCAACCGATTTCATCATGCAACTAGCAAATTTTGCGCTTAAAAAAAACTATTTCAGATTTGGCACTGACTTCTACTTCCAAACCAAAGGGACTGCCATGGGTTGTCCTTTTGCGCCGGAGTTAGCCGTGTTATACATGGCAACATTCGAAGAAAGATTTGTTTATAATAACAACCCCTTCTCCCAATACATTTCAAATTGGGTACGTTATATAGACGATATTTTTCTAATATGGAATGGTGGTGAAAGCAATCTGCTTCAATTTCACAGCTGGCTGAATGCACGCACACCAGATATTAAACTCAGCTTAAACTAGAACTCATGTAGGATGACATTTTTGGATGTTGAAGTGTACATCTCAGAAGGAGTAATAATAACGACGCTCCATAAAAAACTGACAGATCGGAATAAAGCACTGCATTACACAAGCCATCACCCGCAAAGTCTCCGAGACAACCTACCATTTGGACAGTTCTTGAGGATCAAACGGAACTGTTCACAAAAAACAGAATATATGTTTCATGCCAACAATTTACTTGAGAAACTAAAAATACGGGGTTACCCAAAAAAACTTCTAAAACATGCTATGAAAAGGGCATGGTGGACACCCAGAGAAGCCCTTTTGCAGAAAAAAGATAAACCTAATATAGAAAGACTTGTTTGTGTAACCACGTTCTGTCCACGCACAAACGTTTTGAAAAAAGTGATCAATCAAAACTGGCATCTGATCCAAAATCTAGATAGATCATTTACAAGACCTCTCTTTGCTCTAAAAAAGGAAAGCAGTATTGGCAACCAAGTTATCCGTGCAGCATTGCCCAGAACATCAGACAAAAGTACACTTAGATAACAACTATGTTTACCACCCATTGTTGGTCACCATAAATGTGGAACCTGTGTATGTTGCCAACAAACCATTGAAGGATCGCTATTTTCATTCAAGGACACTACATGGAAACATGACTTTTTCCAACTGTAAAACAAGAAACGTCATCTATGGTATACTGTGCCCATGCCCAAAACTATATATTGGCAAAACAAACCAAGAAGTAAGGCAGCGAATAACACAGCACAAATCAAGGCCGAGGCAGAGACTTGGATAGGAAACTAATGCAGAGGGAGGCAATGCTCATTGTCAAGTTCAACACAGCTGTTGACGGATTAAATGAGCTATCTGAAATTTATAATTTGTAAAATTATTACTGCAATAGAGACACACTCTTGGAGATTCCTTGATGTTTAGATGTTTTGACTGTACAGTGAGCATGAATACTTCATTCAAGACTCCACTTTGAACCCCCCATGAGAGCTTCACAACCAAGTATACTGGCTTTACCTGAAGTAAATGCCCTGACCAACCACCAACTTTATTAGTTTCCCTCTGTACTCACAGAGTGGATGACATGATCCTGTCGGGATACCAACCATTAACACAATTGTTCTTCCCTGTAGTACGCACAATTGTGCGTCTATGGAAAAATACACTTTTAGGGAAATGAATGACCAACACCTTGAGTAGACAAAACTATTTGCTTTCATAAGATTTACACTCCTTTACATTTCGTCCTATTTGGACTCACAAAACTTTATTGAAAAATACAGAGCAGACTCACAACACTAGAAACCACAGTAACCAAGGCAACTGTAGGCGTGGCCACGTCGCCACGTACAACGGAACAAAAAAATGGAGCCGGAAAGAGAACTCGTACCCACTCGGAAGCCGCTTCATTCTATGACTGAAGGCGTTGGAAGCCAAAGAAGAATATTTGAAGGTAGGTGCTTTGCTCACCTTGAGGCCGGGAATTTTTTGCCTTCGGCCCGTTAACACACAGATCAGCGGGAATTATATAACAGGAGACAACCCTTATTTTTCCATTATGGTCGAATGTCTGACCCGCTACTGCATGCGAATAATGAATACCACTTACGGTATACCAAAGAGGTTTTTGCCACACATCACACATGCCTAGACAGGCACAATGTATTTCGCGTTTACGTAGAAGTGCCAACCAAACTTCAAACATGGGTAGCGCAGGAAACGCTAAGACGTTTTATTCAGAATATAATGAAAGATCGGAGGCTTGTCTCACGCCAATTAGAGCCATTCAAACAGCAGAGAAGAATGAGGCCAAGTTGTTTTTACCATAGAATGCCTGCGACCAACAGCGCCAATACCAACAACCTATTGTGCACGTTTTAAAGTTTTCACT
Source organism: Calotriton arnoldi (assembly GCA_963921515.1). Lineage (NCBI taxonomy): Eukaryota > Metazoa > Chordata > Amphibia > Caudata > Salamandridae > Calotriton > Calotriton arnoldi. The sequence continues at coordinate 85,544 of CAWUFW010004284.1, read as the reverse complement.
TTTTCTCCGCTCACGGACTTTCGGAGATCGAATCCCGCGCCCGCCCTCCAAAACAGCTAAAAACATAAAGGTACTTTGTGAACACACGCCCTCAATATAATGAACAATAATGGACAAGGCAGAGTTATTTTAAAATTCTTCCTTTTACCACCTTATTTTCTTCCAGGCTTTCAAATTTCTACAGCGTCTTCGCATTTATGCGCCATTATCCTAAAACCAAGTGAGTTCCCCTTTCATCAAAGCACGCTCAGTTTCATACTATCATACAACGGGAGACTTTTTCTTTTTTTTAAAGAAACTGTTCCTTCTTTCTTCAGATTAATCAAGGCAAAAATCACTTACCGTCCAACTACACCACACAATCCCGGACTACCAGAAGTAAGTATTCTACAAAACATCGAGTAAAGTATGGACTTCCCGCCAACTAAACAAGTCGGAAAACAAGACTGACTGCTTTGTTTCTTCTTCTTTTCCTCTCTCTCACAGTTTTGGAAATAGGACGGATAGTACAAAAATAGGATCATCCCTATATTGGGGATCGGCTGATCTCAAACCAAGGTAATTCTTACAAGGCTAAGACCCATAGGGGAGTTGCGGTTTGTTGTTCTTAAAAGAAAGCTGTGTTGCAAGTGAAAACGCAAGCACTTTTTTCTTTCTTTTATTTTCACTGTTTGGTCACTGCCCAGACTATGGTTTTAAAAAAACGGTCTTTGAACATCTTTCAACCATCTTGGTCTTTTTCTCTTCTTTTTGTTTCACTTTTGTATTTTTTCACATCTTTGAATCTTGGAACTTCAGCTTGTTCATTCTTGAATTGTAGAATTTGTTGTCCAGGTCATGTCTTTTGTCGCCTAATAAGTGTGATGTATAACATATGCAATATATGTAATTTATGTGTTTTAATGCGTGTGGTCTATGACCATTGAGATTCTTTCAAAAATCGACTGAGCAATTTTTATTGAAATGAAAAAATAAAAAACAAAAAGAAATGTATTCTGATCGCAATGAGTGTCACGTGTGATCTTATGGAATGAATTTTGATTAATTATCAGTATTGGCATGTGTTTTGTTGTTAGATTTAGATTATTGGCCTAGCCTTACTGATTAAGGGCCAACACCCTCTCTAGTTGATCAACGCCAAAGGAAGGCATCAAGTCCCAAACTATCAGCTCTATTACCTAGAGGCACATTTTCAATGGGCTGCTAGATGGTTTGCTGAAGCTTCCCTACTAGGAATGGAATGTCTTCAGCAAGGCCTGGAAATGGGTGATATAATGTCTGTTACCTTATTTCCAAACAAGCGAGGTTGGAACACACCGCCCAGACTTATGCCGGCCATTAGGCAAATGTGGGAGCAGTTACATCGGAAATGCAAGAACGAGACTGTATATCCCTCCGGCATTCATATAAAAACACTAAGAGCCATACAAGAAGAACAGCAACCAAGGAGCAGCAGGACAGTGAACCAGTCGACAACCTATGAGACCGGTGCAATAAACTCCTTCGCTAAGCAGTACAATTGTTAAACAATGGCATATTGGTGAGATAAATGCTAAATGAGGACTAGCAACCATCAACAAACATCTTCAAAATCACACATTGAACACTAAACTCACACTGGGCAATGGGAAAAAAGTGATAACCCAGATTTACGGATGTACTTCAATTAGACCAAGTGAGTGACTTGTCAAATGTCAGAGAGAAGAGGACACTAGATAATGGCGAAGAAATACCAGACCAGGAATGGAAGGGCCTTCGAAAATAAGACAATAGTATCTAGAAATGCAAGGTTAAAGCTTCAGCAGTTTGACTTCTTACATAGGCTGTAACTCACACCTGCGAAAATAGATACACCTCAAACGCGTCTTCCAGGTGCATGAGATGCAGCAAGGAAGAGGCGGGACTTCTCCATATGATTTGGATGTGCCCAGTTAGAGTAGAATATTGCAAGAAAGTGCCAACAACGCTGGACAGGAAACTCGATAAGAAAGGGCTGCTAGAAGTGCAGAGGTGTCTGTTGGGTTTGTTTCCACGCCCTAAGAAGAAGAAGGTGTGGAGATGATACCTAAACTGACATTAGTCCTGGCCAGAAGATCCACTGCACTCCCATGGAAATCCATGCACTCCCATGGAAATCCATGCAATGAATTAACTGGTCAAAATGGTTCTTTCCACGCACCCATCTGTCCCTTCATCACTATCTTTTCTCTCCATCCTAACCTCATCCGTTCTTCCCACTTCTCGTCATTTCTCTATCCTCCTCTCCATTCAGTCCTTCCACACTCTGTCCATCCATCCATCCACATCTCCATCCTTCACTAAACTCTTCCTCCTTTGCACTGAAAGAGGTCATGTTTATGAGCATCCTGCCGTCCAGAGTTCCTGATCAAAGTCAACAGAGTCATAAACAATTTAAATGCTTCATATTACACAGAGGTGCCCAAGCTGCTAAAGTGGCAGGGGTTAATGATACCCTTGCTTTCATACGTAAGCCAGTGTTGGTAATACCAATAAGTCGACATATTAAATGAAAGTGCATGGACGCTTCATCTTTGCAGTCACTCATTCATCAGTCCATGCACTCGGTAACTCAGTATTCAAACACTCATGTATCTATTCATCCACACAGTCTCATTTTGCATTCACCCACTCATCCATCTACAATTCTACGTACAAAGTTGCTAATGAAGGAAGAAGCACTTTCTGTTATCAGGCAAACCTTCTCACTTTGCTGCTTGTTTGTGAGGAGTGTGAGTGTGCTGTCTGTAGTGTGTGAATGCTATTCTGTGATCGGTGTGAGTACTGTCAGTAAAGTGAGACTACTAGTGTGCGACTATGAAGGGTGCAGAGGTGTTGTCAGTAGTGAGATGCTGCGAGTATGTGAGGGATACTAGAAGGCTTCTGATAATGTATATATTGTACTCTGCAAGGGTTGCAAGAATCTTGTCCGTATTTAGGGTGTTTTGATTTTCCACTACAAGGACCTTACCACTTCCCCTCATGGCTTCATTGAGGCCATGGCTGAAGTACTTTAAAGATGGATGAGCATTACTCTTGAAACAACGCTGCAGCAATTGTCCCTAAGCAAAGTCTACGTTCACAGATTGTGAGCCCTAGCAGTCTGCTTTTCCCAATGAGGCTACCCAAAGATTAGGAGGCATTAATGACCCAGGCTGCCAATTTATTTTCGTTTGATAACCCTTGCCCAAAGATCATTTGGTATAGCAAGGACAGCGGGAGGGAGGCCGGTAATAAACAGCATGTAAATAAGAAAGCCTCCCTACACAACAGATGACTGATATTTTTAGTGTCACGGAAACAAGACATTGTGCAGTACGGTCTAGAAATATACGATGTCAAATATTGTATATGTTCTAGAAAGTAAAAACAGTTAATTCATCAAAGTGGTCACTCTCTCACCGTGAACAAAAGGCACACGCGAACACATAAGTCTAAAATGATTTCACCCAGAAATGCCATCACTTAATAACAAAAGCTAAAACTTCGTTTATTTACTCCTCTCCTTCAAAGCTAAATCCCTGAACTAAGTCATTGTTGATGGTATGAGCCACCCCTTTCAATATCAGGGCATAAACATTACCCCCATTAAAACTTACGTATTTTGCCCCCCTCTTTAATAAGCATTGTAGGACTCTCGTGATGATGAAGACCCATGTAACTGTCCCAGAGGATCGAAAAGCAAAGTACTGATTTACAAAGTCAGGAGGATCACTCCGTTGAACAAAAAGGAACCTTGAGACTAAAAACATTGGTTGGTCTAGTAACTACTTTGGAGCCCATCTCTGCCCCCTTAAAAGATCCCTTGCTGGAATGCTTTTAATTTACACTCTACTCTCCTGGTCTTGAACAGCCAAATAATCCTGTAAAACAGGACTCCCTTTACAGGGGCCCTCAAGGTATCCTTCTTTCATACAAGAACTGTGTTTCAAGAATAAATGTTTGCACTCATGTGTTATCGTGTCCCATTTGTTCCCCCATGTGAAGGAGTGTAGTCACCCTGTTTGATGAATTAATCCATGGAGGAAGAAGTTTTACTTCAAGTGAATTGATTGCTGTCAGGAAGGCCCCAACTGCCCCCTGCACAACTCACTGACCCCTATATCACATGTACAACCAGCTGTACTTCATCAGATACACCAGCGAACAGTCACCGCCTCCTCCGCCCTGGACAACTTTGTGTTCCCACTTTCCATCTCCTGAACGTTCCAATCAAAATCCCTCTTTGTTACCCTTTCTTATGTCGGATTCAACAGCCCATCCATAACTTTAAACCAATTTCACCTCCTTCATTCAATAGTTTTAACCCTCGTCCTAACCATAAACTCAAAAGACTATTACACCAATATAAAAGTTACCTTCCCACTTTTTTTCCTTGCAATGTTTTTGGTCTCTCCTTTTCGCTCTCCTATTTTTTAGGTCTCGCCTGAGCCAGCGCGCATGCGCTGCTTTGCGAGGCTTCTAGTAAGGACTTCCAACTTAGACCACACGCTCGTGCGTTTTTTTTTTTTGCTCACACGCTATTGGCCTTTGCGTGCATCTTTCTAAGAAAGACAGCACGCAATTGGCCAAAGGCGGGCGCATGTACCGCCTTCTCTCCAAACGTTAACTCCCCTGGCCTAGGGAGCTCGGGAGCAAGCAGCAGCGCGGCCGGATGCCAGCTGCATTCCTGACATTCCTTTGCGGCCACGCTTGTTTTGTGTAACGCCGCCTCGGCTAGAAGCAAGCACGCTGTGTGTTTACTGTTCGCCCTTTGCAAACCTAAACGAGCCCTCGCGCCGACAGACTGGCGCGTTTCATTGAAATGCCCCTCAAGAAGCGTTGGATTGACGCACTCACTCAGTACCTGACTGGCAGCAGCTCGGTCCCTCGAGCACGTGCGCCATATGTTGCGGGGACCTAAGCCCGCGTCAGCTCCGGCAGCTATCAAAGCACCGTGAACCCTTAAGCGGATGCCTGCTGCGCATACGGATTACCAGCTTGCAGCCATCCAGAGTTTAAAGTCTGAATTCCCAGAGACCTTTCAGTGTTAATAGTGAGGCAAGGCTTGCGTTAAGAGAACCATCTACTAATAACGAGTGTAATCTGCGCTCTATGGTAACAGCCCGCAGTTCTTTTAGCAGCCGAGCCGAACGCTGCTCGTGGCGACGGGAGAAATGTGGCGAGCTGGAATAGAGTTTAAAATAGGTACCTGCTTCTCAAGGTCCTTTCAAAGCCTGCGGGGAGAAATGAAGAGCACAGCTGGCGGCTTCTGATACTGTGGCCTGTTAGCAAATGTTATATCTGGGCACTTAAAGCAGTCTGCTTTAATTATGCATATATCAGGCAAATCATGGCTTTCCTACAAATGAGGTGGAGGAAGGGGTTGGGGCATGGAAATAAAAAGAAATGCGTGTCAGTAAAAAAATAGAGATGTCCCAATTATACGCTGTTTGGAACAAGTGTTTATATATAACGACTCACTTTAGGACTGCAACTCAAAGGTCAAATCTCATGTTTCTTACCATAGCACACAATAGCGTGACAACATTGCTTCTGCATTCCTTATTAGAATCCCTTTACAGGGGAAAGCCACGGTACCCATACTATCATGGCCTGTTTAATGAATATTTATTTCACTGCATCGATTTAACCTTTCATGCTCAGATTGTAGATACATAGGATATCACCTCTATACGTGAAAGAACAGCACAGTATAAACCATGTCTGTCTGCAGTGAACAGAGAGAAACTAATAATATGCTATTTGCAAACCCCTCCCACAACACTTCTTGCCCGCCCCACCACCCCACCGATGTCCCTGCTTGCCTGTCCCAAATCCCCCCGTCGCTACTTCTTTTAATGCACTTCGACCGCCGCCTCAGATTCTTAAGACTTCTATTGACTACCTGAAAGAGTTAACCTTTTTGAAAACACAGCGTAAACAAGTACAACAGGATGCAGAAATGTCGCCGCCATGTTTTCCTTGTTCAGCATCGGGCGGGGAGGCATTCTTTCGGCAAAGCAGTACTTTCGTTTATCTCATTGAACATTTCTAAGACGTGTAGCTAATCCTGCCGGAAGATATCGACACAGAAGATGGACGCCCCTCCATAGCCCTGGTGTCTCTGGTGCAGGTGTGCCACAGCCTGGCGCTCTCAACCTGGCTTGGAAGGAAGACCCTGTCTTAGAAGAGTTGCGCTCCGAGAAGAGCGAGTGCAGCTGCTACAGGGTACACTTGCACAAGCAGGATGCCCGAGGGGTTGCAGTCATGCCCGCGGCCGAGGGCCAGCTGGCTTGCGACCCGAACACCACATGTTTCCCCATGCCTGCCCATGCCCGGAGCTGGGTGGCACTCATCCCCAAGGGCAACTGCACCTACCGGGACAAGGCTATGGGGCAGCAGAGCTTTCTATGCACAACGTTTTAAACTGTGCACTTTGATTCATACACTTTCCATTCCGTGTGTCCAGCAAGCATGTATTCCTGAATCAGACTGCTTGACCCAGTGTTTAGTAATTGTATAGCTGTTCAATCCCTGGCGGCACAGCACCCAGGATAATGTGCTGCATGGCTAAACACTTATACGATCCCAAAGGCGAGACCTATTGGCTATGCCAATGCTTGGTTTTTTTTGCACAAGGTTTTGCCCTTCACCAACCCCTCCCCCCACCACCACCCCAAAGAAAGATTTCACCTATAGAAGATGTGTTAGTTCAGTTTCAATGCATGTAAGTCAGGACTTACCTGCATCTGTTTCAGTGTATGCAAGTCAGGGCTGGAAATATGTGGAGGGAAGGAACAAATAATGCAGTGGGGTTAACTAAATTATGCAGCAAGAAAAGGCAAATTATGTTATCTAATGCAGCACATTTTGTAGCAGTATTACTTCACCTTTTTGTCATTTCCATAATGTTGACACTGTCTTGGCAAAGTCTGCACCACGTGAGTACTGATTTAGCACCTAAATGCAGCAATCAGCAGAAGAAAGGTGACCGGTCACAGTGCTGTAAAGGGCATACAACTGCACTGCAAATGGTCTACAACTGTGTGGCAACACGTGGTGCATTTGGGGTAATTTTGTAATCTTTTGAGTGGGAAACACATTTTCGGTTAAATTCTGCACATTACGCAGAAGATGATGTGTTATTTGTTAAGTGTGGCAAACCCATAATTATACAGAAAAAAAAACACAGAATCTCATAATTTCAGTGGCCCTGCTGTAATTTTACAGGCTACCAATATAAAGCTGACAATGCTAGTATTGATTTTATAGGGCATTATTTATAATAAAAGCACTTACATAACAAATACCCGATGCTGAGCCAAAAATTTAAATTTTGGCACCGGTTTTAAAATCTAGTTAGTAAAGATTTACAATTGGGTACATACGACTCTCACTTATGTGTGATCATGAATCCCCCATGTTTTAGGGTGTGTATATTTAACGTAACCACCTCTGTGTTTCTTCCATTTAATATGTTGACTCTAGTTTACACTGGTGCATTGGAGCTGCATAATTTCACATATTTATTTGTGTTTGCACATAGTCTCTGCTGAAAAAACTGAACTCCTTTGTATCACCACGAGAAAAGTTCAAACACTCAAAGAAGCCAGAGAAATACATTTTCATAATGTGTCATACACCTTAAGCAAGCCTAAATTTGGTCCTACAAAATGGAAGTCTCAAAATGCATCAGTGGGCCACCCTTGAAGCAGTCCTAGCTAGTTCACTCACTTTATGCCGATGCTCTTACACTAAACCATACAATACTTTGGACTGCACTAGAGGGATGGCCAGCATTGCAAAAACCTCTCAGAAGAAAAGTTAATCTCACAAATGACTACTGATTCAACACCCTAATCCGTATAAGCAGAGAAATTAAAAATAAATTTTGCTACAAGTGGAAAATCTGTTTAGAAAATGTTATCCTCAGGATCAACAAGGTGCTTATATGACCCTTCTTGGCTTACCTTTCTGTGTCTAATGCCAATTTATTACCACAAAAACAGAAATGAGCAATGCCTCTACAATAGAAAAGGAGATCACACAACCCGTAAACTCATACCTGTTTGCCATAAATAAGCCAACTAACAACCCTACAAGTTTTACACTAGACAATTATTTTAAGAAATTTGTGGCATGTGGACCTTGGTCACATGGCAATAGAGTACTCCACATAAAACAAGAAATATTTGAACCCATGGCGTGCAGGATTCGACAGAAGCATGCAGATGCAGCATTAATGTTTCGACAGCGTCCTCTGGCCAGCTCCTTGTATGCACACAATATGATGCTATATGTTCGAAATTCGAGGGAACAACTTGCACCCCTCATACGTGAATATATCCGATTCGAACGATATTCGGGTCAGAGTATAAACTGGGATAAATCAACAGTGTTTCCCCTAACGCAGTGTACTGAGTCCCCCACACTTGATTTTACTTTAGAATGGTGCACAGAGCCCGTCAGATATCTAGGTGTGTAGGTGCTTAGGGAGCCTGAAACTATTGTAAGACAGAATTATGGACAGGCGCTTTCCAAATTAGAAGACCAGGTGGCTCGTTGGATAAGACTTCCCCTATCATTAGCTGATAGAATAGCAAACATAAAAATGGTTGTCCTCCCCCCCATTTTTTATATCTATTCATCAATATCCCGATCACTCCGGCAAAGGCATTCTTTAACACCCTCAGACATGCATGATAAAGCTGGCCTGGGAAGGGAAACAACCCAGATGCAGCTGGGAAACACTTACTAAACCATACGGACAAGGAGGATTTGGTGCCCCGGATATGTAGCTACACTATTTCTGAGCACAGGCATACTTTGCCCACTACTGGCATTTCCCTGTTGCATATTTACCACACCTGGCGATAGAAAGTGATGATGCTCACCCTATACCGCTCAGAGCCATTCTACCACATACACAGTCACACGTCACTAGACTGGGAATCAACATGATACATAGTACGACCAGGGCATGGCAAGGTAGGGATTGGGTGGCAGGGAAGTCCATGTTGTTTGCACCAGCATTACCATTATTATACCACCCGGCTATCTTGGTCACTCAGGAACCTAAGAATCTCTGATGAGAGGTCGGGGTTGCGACATTTGGGGATGTATATTCGGAAAGACACTTCATTTCGATAGATGCCTTCGCGCAGGTAGGGCGCAGCATCCCATTATGGACTTCCATATACCACTGCCTTCGGGAAGCACCACCATCATTGCAGATAATGCTTGCTAGCAGCTTCTAAAAAAAGCTAATAACTAGATTATATAATGCAGCACAAAGAGACGTACAGGTGGAACAGATGAAACTCTTAGACAGGTGGAATGCTATGCTAGATCCCCCATTAGCCCAAGAGGACTGGGGGTACTGCTGTGCACTCACAGACCACCTCACAGCTAATTGCAATGTATGTATAATACATTTTAAATACCTGCAACATATATATTAGACTCCACTCCAATTGTATGGTTTGGGTTCTGTGGGCACACTCGCTGTGTGCAATGTGATGCTCCAGATTTGGACTTTATACACTTTGCTTGGTCCTGTGACTTAATATATAGATTTTGGATACAAGTGATACAGGCCTTGTCAGGCGTGATAATGGAACAAGTGGTCTGTAATCCACGTACCTGTCTATTAGGACTTGTCAAACCCCTGCAGATGGCCAATCGTAAATTGGCAGCAGTAACCTTGCTGCTGGCTAAGAGAAGGGTATCTCTGCACTGGGGGCAAAGATAGCTTTTAAGCTTGATAAATGATTGTCCGATGTAGGATATTGCAGAGAACAATTGAATACTTATGCAGAAGAGCTGCCAACATCATCGAGACCCAAGAAAATATGGGTGCCATTTCAGCCTATCTTTTGTCGACAGCAACCACGGACTAGGCAACAATAACATGCATATTTTACATCGAAATATCCTGGTGTAATGTTATGTAATATGGATAAATACAATGTATCTGGGCGTATGTGACCAACTTTGAATGTGATGGAAATTCTGGTACTGTGAATGCAATGTTACAGTGTTGTAATATTATATTGAATATAATAAAAATAATTAAAAATAAGAAATCCACTAATAAACTGAAAGAACTTGTAATCTGATTTGCATTTCATACAGATTCTGAATAGAAGAGTTGATCTGAAAGGAAAGTATATTGGGGTTAAGCTGAGATCCTCAGGTACAGAAGTATACAAACAAGCATTGGCATAGCCAATAGGTCTCGCTTTTGGGACCTTATAAGTATTTAGTTATGCAGCACAATATCCTTGGTGCAACAACATCAACTGTTGCATGGCTAAACACTTATAAGGTCCCAAAGGCGAGACCTATTGGCTATGCCAATGCTTGTATTGTATTGCCAGTGCTACAGAAGCTAGCAGTATGCGCTCTCTCCAGCAGCGTAAGCTCTCTCCAATAGTGCCTAGTGAGTGCTACAGGCGTCAGCAGAGCGAGCTCACTCCAATAGCGCCTAGTGAGTGCTACAGGCGTCAGCAGAGCAAGCTCACTCCAATAGCGCCTAGTGAGTGCTACAGGCGTCAGCAGTGCGAGCTCGCTCCAATAGCGCATAGTGAGTGCTACAGGCGTCAGCAGTGCGAGCTCGCTCCAATAGCGCATAGTGAGTGCTACAGGCGTCAGCAGTGCGAGGCTCGCTCCAATAGCGCATAGTGAGTGCTACAGGCGTCAGCAGTGCGAGCTCGCTCCAATAGCGCATAGTGAGTGCTACAGGCGTCAGCAGTGCGAGCTCACTCCAATAGCGCCTAGTGAGTGCTACAGGCGTCAGCAGTGCGAGCTCACTCCAATAGCACCTAGTGAGTGCTACAGGCGTCAGCAGTGCGAGCTCACTCCAATAGCGCCTAGTGAGTGCTACAGGCGTCAGCAGTGCGAGCTCACTCCAATAGCGCCTAGTGAGTGCTACAGGCGTCAGCAGTGCGAGCTCTCTCAAATAGCGCCCTAGGGAGTGCTACAGGCGTCAGCAGTGCGAGCTCACTCCAATGGCGCCTAGCAAGTGCCACAGGCGTCAGCAGTGCGAGCTCTTTCCAGCACCGCTCTGTATATCTGACCAAGAGGCAGCACAGAACAGGAGCTGTATTATGGTCCCAAACCTCCAGACAACACCCCCGCTGGCAGACTCTCCGCACCTTTTAAGCCCCCTTCAACAGCTGCCATGAGCCTGGAAAGCCTCGGAAATACCTCCGCCGGATTCCCAGATCTGCGTCAGGACAGGAGGCCAATTCTTGACCCCCGCCCCCAAACACACACACACACTTCACTGGGCTCCGCACAAATTCCATAAAAACCACAGGCGCCTATACCGTCTGGAGGCTTAAGGAGCAGGGAAACCCGAGTCTTGCGTCCCCAGAGCAAGAGAGTGAGGCTGGGCGGAAGGAAACTGGGAGATGGGCAGACAGGCCAATGCCAGTGGACGACCGAAGGGCTGGGAAGGAGTCACACTGGGTTGAATACGTCAGACGTTAGGCTGGTACCCCTAGAAGGGTGGTAGAGCTGATGTAGGCGCTCCCCGTAGCGGTAGCGCGGACTCTCTGCATCAACACAACGGTGGCCTCACAGACCAACCAGATACAATATTGTACTAGGAATTCAACCGCAAAAAACGGTATTAAAAAACACCACTGCCAATCTGTACCAGAGGCAGAAAGACGAGAAGAAGCAGAGCCCTCATAAGTCAGGTCTGTATCCTGGAAGGACCAGAAGGGCTGGACGGAGTCACAGGACTGTTAGTGACGTCAGCAGTGATTGTGCGTGTGGACGGCAGAAGCACTCTTTTCTGGGGACCATGGCTTATCTTTCAGTTTAAGGGCTTATTTTTCAGTATAAATCTTTTACCTAGAGCAAAAGAGAGTGAAATGCAGCAAATCGAGACGAAAAGGACTGGAAAACGGACGAGGGGAGAAAGCAGGAATGGAAAAGAACCTACAATAGCGAGATAAAGGCCCCGGAAGAGTAGAGGCCCCTGCTCGCGCTGTAAGAATGCGGCCGCGAAAGTGAAAGCAACTAAAACAAAGCTTTGAAGAGAGGAGCGGGGGCGAGCGAGCGCGGCAGCCTGCTGAGCTGACCAGACGCTCGTGCGTCATGGCCTTTTCTGTGCGGGTACCCGCACGGCCGCCATGTGTTTCCAATTATCGCGCCCGCGTCTGGGCACGATAATTGGAAACAGATGCCGGCCGTGCGGGTAACCGCATAGAAAGGCCATGGCGCACGAGCGTCTGGTCAGCTTTGAAACCCCTACATAAAGTCTTCGCCAGAGCAACGCTTGCGCGCTACGCTAGGCTCGACCGAAAAAGTGATGGTGAAATGCTTGAATTAAACTCAGCTGCTAGTAATTACTAGGGATTGCATCCCAGTCCATTGTTATTTTGTACATCATGTCACCTCAGTTTGGACTCAGCCACAGGCAAATCAGTCTTGACCTTGTTCCAATGAGAACTGTCCAGCCCAAACTGCCAGGCTAGGTCCTTCATGAGCGACACCACAAGCAAACCAAGACTGGTTTTGTGCTTATTGGGGCTGGTCAGTCGGATGTAGCTTGGTTCCAGCGGCAGTGTGAGCACGGGATCACCATTTGGGCTTAATCGTGGCATTTGGGTGTCACACTGAAGTATATAAAAAAGTGATGAGTGGAAACATTGACTAAATCTCAAGCACTGGTAATTACTCGGGCCGCATCTCAGTCCATCGTTATTTTGCACACCATGCCACCTCAGTTTGGACCCAACAATATACAAATCAGTCTTGACTGTCGTAATAGGAACAGTCCAGCCCAAACTTCCATGCCAATATACGTTTTGCCAACCTATATACTAATTGTGCATATGCTTCAGATATGGTTGCAACAACAATAAAATTCATATGTCTTGCTCATTCCGAGCTTCACAGTTAACTCAAACTCGGGTGCAGATTTCGAATTAGTGCACAAACTGCAGAAGGACCCAGGATTTTTCTCCGTGCAAGTGTCTCAAAGTAATATCTGTAGTGATTTATATTGGAAAAAACATAGTTCAAAGGGGAATAATTACAGTTTTGCCAGTCAGTGAAGCTGAAACCATATGTACCTCAACATTCCGACCTAAGAACTTAGGAGTCCGGCAGTATTGGACAGGACATCCTTGGAGTGGTTTTCCTCCAACTTTTTGCCTACCCTCCTATTTTTGCTGGCTTTAGGACTCTGCGCACTTTACCACTTCTAACTATTGCTAAAGTGCTTGTACTCACTCCTTTAAACATGGAGACATTGGCTTACACCCAATGGGCACGATTATTTTACTTGCAAGTCCCTAATAAAGTGGTACCAGGGCACAAGTTGAGAGTAGACAGTAGTGCCACATTTCTTCCTTCTGGCTGAATATGGATATTTTCCAGGGAGCCTATTTCCACGCCCCCTGCACCAGTCTACGTGCTGGGGAGTTGCTTGGCCCGCCCACAGCAACACTACAGGGCTGTCAATCTTGTGCAGCACGTGAAAATGCTACTTATGAAGACCCTGCATTGCCCTTTCACATTGTCCGTGACACCCAAACGCCCTTGTGGCCTGCCTCCCAGTGAATACCGTGACCAACCAGTGGTCATAACATGCATCACTAGGTGGGCGTGTGTGCACCTCTGCAGCCCCACGCTTGTGCTGCTTTGCCCCTTTATTTTTCGGGCCCGCCTACTCCACCTCCTTTTCCTGTGTGAAGTTAATGACAAATGATTGGAAGCAGAGTCAGATGTCCCCCTCTGCGCCGCCTCAGCCCCATCACCTGCTGCCTGCATCATTCATTCCTGTTTTTGTGGCCTGCCTCAGAGTGCCCCAGACCCTCCGCCTTCTCTGCTGCCATTGGCTGGATTTAACACAGGGTAAGTCGCTGAGGGGAAGGGAGTTTCTAGTGTTTTCCTGTGTTGTCGGATTAGGCTAGTTCTCGCACTATTGGCCCAAATTGAGTTGTGGGGGTTCCCAAATATTGGGCTATTTTGGAAATGGCTGTGTGCTATTTTTTTGGACTAGAAATGTGTGTTAATGTAGGGACTAGTTAATAGTAGAATGGACTGCATGGGGCTCGACTCTTAAAAGCCTCAGTCTTTGCTGCTTTGACCAATGAGCTCGAAGCTGGCTTCTAAGAAGTGCGATTCAAGCACTTAAAAGTAGCAGCTGCCTCGTTTCCCAGGTCCTTGTGTGAATAGCTGGTCCAGTCCAGGATTTTCTGTCCATTCTGAGACTTGTAGTACAGTTTGTTTTTTTTTATAAAGGGACAAAATCAGCCTACAAGTCTAAGAAGGCATAGAAAAATCCTGGACTGGAGCAGATAGCCACACCTGAGCCTGGAATACTTGCCTGGGCTGAAAAGAGCAGCTTTGTTATGCACATTTACACAAACACCTCTAAACTAACCCGGCTCCCTTGTTCTCTTGCATTTGCAGCAGAAGATATGAACAACCTGAGTTTAATAATGATAAACTTTTCATACAGAGCGGTAGGTAGGCGCATGTCGCTATAACCCAATTTAAATTTCTAAACTTTGTCAGCACTGGAACCAGTGATATGTCAAGCATGAAAGTTGAGCTTGTTTAAGTCAATGTGCTATGCATCATCAGCTTCTTCGACAGTTTCACAGGTGTGAAAAGGGTGCAACACTGGACAGAGACCATGTAAATAAATGTGAAGTGCTATTTCCTGGAAACAGTGACGTCCTGTTGCCCTGATCATGACGAGGTCACACGGAAGAGAAAGGGGGCACTGCCAGGGGAGTAACGACCATTGGTGCAGCAGGTGCAGTCGCACCGGGCCCAAAGCCCTGAGGGACTAATTGATCTCTGACAATTGCTGCATTTTAATACCAGAACAACAGTCAAAGGGGCCATTTCACTTTCTTGCACCGTAGCCCATAGCATCCTTTTTACCAGGGCCGGATTTAGAGCAGTACAATGGGTGCAGCCGCACCTGGCACTGAAGTCGGGGGTGGGGTGCTGTGTTTAGAAATAGCTTCTGGGCTTAAAAACACCTGCTGCAGAGTTCCTTGTGTATCCAGCAGTTTTCAAGCAACAATAAAAATGTCAAGATAACTCTTGCAATTAACGTGCCTGCTCGAGAGAGATCAGTGTTTCGTGTAGTAGCAGTTTTGACTAATCAAAAAGCAGTGCGGAGGATTAATATGCCTGCTGCAAAGAACGAGTACCATGCAGATCACAGAACTGTATTTTATGTGGATAGCTCAGTGGGTTATTGCTTTTGTCAAAGAGAAACTTTTGTTACTTGCAGTTCATAAGTTACAAACCCATATCACCTCCTGTGATGTCACTTGTATTCTGCATAACTTGGTGGGGCCCCCCACATCTGTTTTTAGGACTTGTGCCCTTAGTGTACTACATGTACTTACGTAAATTAAATGCTGCTTGTGGGCCTGCAGTACTGATTGTGCTACCCATATAAATAAATCTCAGGCCTGCTACTGCAGCCTGTGTGTGCAGCTCCAATTCGATGTGGCAAAATAAACCTTTTTCCAAGCTGAAACCTTCCTTTTTAATACATATGTCACCCTTAGGGTAGGCCCTAAGCATCGCAGAGGGCATGGTGCAGTGTATTTTATAAGTTGAACCCATACTTTTACTTGTCCTCGTAGTGAAAAACTCTTACATTTGTTTTTCACTACTGCAAGGCCTACCTCACCCATAGGATAACATTGGGTTACCTTATTACATTTAATAAGTGCTGACTTTCAATTGGGAGCAAGTAGGAATGTCAAGTTTGGGGTCTGAAGAATTGCAATTTTAAACGCTCTTTAATGGTAAAGTCGTATTTTAAGTCACAATTCTGAAAATGTCACTTTAAGAAAATAGGAATGTTCTTGTCCTAACCACTTGGTGCCTGCAGCCTGTATCCTAGGTCACAGGGATAAGTGTAGCTGGAAATTGGTTTTTGAGTATTGCTCCCAGACAGTGAGACAAAGGGGAATAGGTATTGGCAGGGTCATCTCAGACTTGATGGGGGGGGGGTTGCTGTCACCTACCACGCGTGCACATCACAAAGCTTCTACCTGAGCACACTAACAAAGAATTTGACACTAGTCGTTTGTGACCCCAGACAAGCTGGGGCCAGGGAAGGGAGGCAAGAAATTCCAAGCACCTCCTGAGGTGGAAACCTCAAGAACCTTCTCGTACTTCAAAGTGGGCAGCAGTTATAGATAATGGACCCTTAGGCCCAACTCTTCAGTACACCTCTGGAAGATTCAGAAGGACTTTGGTGCTGCTCTGCAAGGACTGCTACTCTGTTTCCCTGCTGCCTGAGTGAAAAGGACTGTGCCTGGATCTTGAACCCAGGACGACCTGAGTGACTCCTAGGGCCAGTTTAGTTGGCTGGTCTCCTGATCAGAGCCTCATGGACAGAAAAAGGCTCCAATCACCTTGAACCTAGCACCTAGACTCTGTCTGCTGTGAGTCTTACAAATAAATTGGTGCCACCCCAGTGCTGGACTCTTGGAAGTGGGCGTGAAAGTACTATGCCACTGTAGGCAGAACCGACCCATCTCCTCGCAGCTACGCTTCAGGACCGCTGCAGCGTGATGCATCCCAAACACCAAACCGTGCATCGAAGCCCGCAGCCTCCTTGAAACCGGTGCTTCAAGACGCATCCTAAACGCAGGCCTTCACATTGGAAGCCCCTCGACGACGATGCAGGACTTCACATCGCAGCTTCCTAGGAACCGCCGCTGTGCAATGCATCTGATGCTGGATCTCGCAATACTCCGCAACCAGGATCCAAGTTACTTTGTTCAGTGGGCCTAACTGGGCCTGCGCTCCATCGACTTTTTTCCAGTCCGGTGAGACAAGATAACCACAGTTTGTGCTTTGTGCTTCTAGGCACCAATTTTACTTAAAACTTTAAAATTGGATATCTCCCGTTCTACTGATTGGGTTTGGCCTCAAATAATTTATTAAATTTAACTCTACGTTTCTAAATGGGTGTGGGATTTTTCTTGTGTTTTCACGTTATTACTGTTTGAAGTGCTGCATAAATACTTTACACATTACCTCCAAGTTAAGCCTGACTGCATTTTGCCAAGCTACCAAAGGGTTAAGCACTGGTCAATTTGGGGTTTGCTTGTGTTTTTCCCTGACAGAGATTGTAGTTGCTGCTTGAGTAGAGTTTCACTCCCCCACTCTTCCCCCCCCCCCCCCCTTCAACCGGTAACCCAATTTCCTATAAGCAGTAGAACTTCTGGGGTAATACTGTAACAGTGTGTTTACTGGCCTGAAATTCTGACCACCTCACCATTATGATGAGGTAGATAGCCTTGCTTTGCATTTTAAAACCACTTGCAACCCTACTGCATCTTAAAAGTTAATAGAGAATGCCGCACCTTCAAACAGAAACGTGAGAACCCAAGAATGCTAATATTTAATTATATTATCCAAATATGTAAATTATGGAAAGATCATCGAGGAAGTTACTCAGTGTCCTACTGTAGTGATATTCCTTCTGGACCCACTTTGGTTCTCCCTTATTTTTGCATCTTAGACGTTTTAGGCTGCCTCTGCTCTACATAGCCACATATAATGCATTTGTGTTCGCAACATTGTTCACAGTACATGTTGTTTATTATTTAAAGACTCTTCTTGGGGTTTTGTCTGCACATCTCCTACAAGGATGCTAGAAATACCCAACAACATAATGCACTGTTTTCTTTGCTCGTTCAGCAACAGCTCCTAATGTCTAGACATAACACCGTCACACAGTTGCATCTTCTAACACAATAGTTTTATCGTATAAACTGTGTCCCGTACTTTTTAGGACGGAGAGGAGAATTCCAGCAGAGAGGACTGTTCTTAAACGACAGCAGTGCCTGACATGTATCCCTACGTAACTAAGTTTACACTCATGACGCGGACCACCAAACTACATACACCAGGTATGGGGTCTGAGGCAGATCCCAGAGATCACGTATATATCCCTTTGTTCACATCTAAGGGTAGACCTAGACAGATATAATTTGCCATGGTTGGGATGTTAATTCTTTACACCCTGTTAGTAATGCTGATTTTGTTGTTTAGTTGCATCTGCCTGATGATCAAAGCACATTTGCTTCATAATAAACTATGATAGTTTCAAAAAGGTATTGTAAACTTTCTTCGTGTCTTTCTTATGTTACTACGGGAATGCATGAGTAAGTGAGTAACAAAAAGGGGAGGATCTGTTTCCACGGTTCCCTTGGGAACTAGAGGGTAATGTTCGTAGTTGCCAAAATCACCTGCTAATCTGGAAAGGTTAGGAGTTCTGGTGAGGAACTGTGAGCTAGCTAGGACTTGGGCTAAAAGATACTGGCGCTGTAGAGAGACTCAGTCCCTACATTCTAAAATCCTGTCGTCCTAACGCACAGTTTTGCTTTACCAGCAAAATCTGTGCAACACTACTGTAATGCACACTGGCCACTGCTAGCAATTAGGAGTAGGCAATGGCTTTTTGCACAGTCATAGCGCCTATGATCTTACAATTTTCAGGACGCTCTGCAATTAACTGCACATCCAGTAGTGACACAAATAAAACCAATGCACAGGGAAGGCAGCCAGGTATTAAATGCAAAAGCGTCCCTGGAAAGTGAAAAAAGTGCCTTAACTTTTGAGAGGAAAGAGAAGCAGTGGGAGAAAGGGGGGCTGAAGTGAGAGACCGCTTTATAGTGAAAGCTCACTCTCTTTCATCACATTTGATTATAAATCATACTAGCTATTTAGAGTGAAGCAACAAAACTGTCTGTGCCTTTAACATGCTTTGGATTTAATCTTTGGGACATGCACTGTATCAGGAACTGTATACGTGGTTGACTAAACGGGCATGGTGATTTTTGACCTCATGAACTGAAGCACTGTGAAGCATGGAGCTGCTTCCTGTCCCTGCACCCCCAACCTCAACGGTCCTCTGCCTTACGCTGCAACACTTTACATATAGATCCAAGGCGGATGGTCTCACTACCTCGTGTTCATCTGGGAAACAGAGTTTGGTGCTTTTTAATTTCAGTTCTTTATACCTTCCTCCTCCCCCCCCAGTCATTCTTGTGTGTTTACACTTGGTCTTCAGGTTACACTAATTCAGAGCCAATAACACTTTCTCTGTGCACCAATAAGAATCAAATATTCCTGTGATATGCTTAAAAACTAAAAAGGGTGTTGTTGTTTTAAATATTAATAGTAACCATATAGCCGACATATTTCTATTTCCTTTTTCTTTTTGTGGTAGATGCTTGAAAGAAAAGTAACCATTGCAGCAGCTTGCAAAGGCTAGTTATTGGCTTTGCCAGGGCTTGAGGAATCTTGTGTGTGGCTAGAATTGTTAACAGCGACTGCTCCATGAATCATGCATTGGGCCAGGATGCCTCCTTAATGAATGTTGTGATATAATGTACACTGCGGTAACCACTGTAAACAAAAAGTCATGAGATATTTTTATGATGATGTCACTATTTTGCTAATTAGTCATTTTAAAACCCAGATATTCCTACCTCTTTTTGACTATGGAATATTGGCAAGTTTGATAATACATTGGATTATGGGCATGTCCTCTTCAAATGTTAAAAAAAAAAAAAAAAAACATTGCCGCAGCAAGAGCAAATGATCAACCTTGCCGATCCAAGATATTTGACTAAAGACCCAAGGGACTCACTGCATTTCGCCTAAAAGTTCTAACGTTGAAAACACAAGACTTAATTGTTTGACTGCAGGATACCTGCCAGGCTATATGACAGATATTTGACAGTTCCACCAACCAAAAAATAAAAAGAACATTAGCAAGTATCGTCGCAGCTTGACAGCTTCAACTATACAGTTGCGTGTGTACCTAGTACCTTTGAAAAACAGTTTAAGGGGGGTCCATTGAAAACAAATGACATCAAAGTAGCATGCAATGGACTTTTTTAGACAGTGCAGACAGAAGCAATCAATTGCCAATTAAAATTGGGTAAAGTGCCACAGAACGAAAATGTAAAAGATATACGTGACAAACTATTTTTCGGGAAAAAACGAAATGATACAGCCAGTAAGGCTACTCCTGGGGGCAGCTGGTACCCAGGGCCCGTGGCCGTCGGCTATCGATTACCCAGCCTGTCTCCAAGTGTCAGAGATAGCGCGGCCTGGACACCCACCTAGAGCCGCGGCCTCGATTTATTACCCCTGCCGCCCCGGGCCCGCCATACCCGGCCAGTCTGCTCTGCGCCCACTCGGTGTCCTCTTACACCCACTCTTTCTACCCCCAAGGCCTCGCACCCTCCACCCTCGATATGGAAACAAATCCCTGATGCAGGAACAGGCCATGCTGAGTGAAGGTTGAAAGAAAAAACAAGTTGCGTAGCAGGTCTTTCCAAAAAACGTCAACGCCGCCACCCCGTTCCGGACTCCTGACAGCTGCCCCGGGGCACGCCAAGGGGATCCAAAATTAACTAGCACTACGTACGGAGGGTCTAGTTTTATTTACTTGCATTAAGTGTAACATCTGCCAACTCCAACTAGTGTGTGTGTGTGTGTGTACCTTTTTATAGGAGTCGAAAAGAGAGACTGTAAAAATAATATATCCTTCACTGTGTATGAAATTAAATAAAAAGCAGCCCCCGGTGAAAACTACGTATTAAAGTGACTTTTTTATGTTAGTTGCATCGTTGATGATGTATAATTCTGGGTGTATTTTTGACTCCCTCTCCCCACGAGTTGTCACCATGAACACAACGGCTGGCGGTGCTCTAAAGTCACCCGTTACAAACAGAGACATTTTTGGTTTGCCTGCACCGGTCCCGCTCTCTCGTCATTCCCCCAGTCATGCAAATGGTGGAGCACTCTTCAACTTTACACGCCCCTCCCCCTGCATCCTCAAACCTGTCAACCATTTTAGGTCTGTGACAGGGGCAAAGGAGCAGCATTTCCATGCTAATAGACCGGTGACAACATTCCAAAGCACCCCAGCACGTGTACTGCAGGGGGCAGCAGGGAGGGGTATTTCCAGAGGTAAACAGAGGGTGGGTGGTGAAGGGGTGGGGTTACAGGGGAGTACCAAGAATACACATATAGACTTACCTGAGACCAGCATCTGGCCCCCATGGTTGGAGAACTCAATGGCATTCACGCAGCCAAAGTGTCCCAGCAGGTCCTTCTTGTAGAGGTTCTTGCAGCCCAGCAGCCTCCTCCTCTGGAAGTCCTCCTTCACCAGGGGGTCTCCCTCCAGGCCCCTCTGGGACAAGAAGCCCAGCACCGATCTCATGCCACAGCTCCGCTTCCTCTTCATGCTTCCAGCCCCCTCCTCCACTAAAAATATTTTAAAAATAAAGGATCCAACCGAGGTAGGTTCCTGGATCTGTGCAGTGCCACTCCCGCTCCTCTTCCTGTGCCTGCTGCTGCTTCACCTCTCCTCACCCAGCCATGGCAGGCAGGGATGTTTAATCAGTTTGCATTTGGTGCTGCTCAGCCCCCTCCACACCTCCTCTGTGCGCTCTCCCCTCAGCCCCCTGTGACTCCTCCTTTCAAGCAACTAATCCACAGCTGCAGCAGTTTCTTTCCTGGATGCAACAAGGAAGTCCTCCTGCCAGATTCTAATACACACATATTTTTTTGTTATGATTATTTTTTTCCCTTTTAGTCTCCGGGTTAATTAACACTGACAGCGGGCACGGGGACCTGGGGAGCCAGGTGCCCTCCCTCTCCCACGGGAGTGAGATTAAAATACTCAAATAAACAAATGTTTTAAGAATAGTTTTCTGTGCTCTTTTTTGCTGCCTCAATCTACTCTTGACTTCCTGGGTGGTGATGAGATCCCCTCCCCTCAGCCAATCAGAAAGCTAGGACTTTATGTAGTCTGTGCTGCGTCATAATAAGCGGACTCTGAAGGGAGGGGGCTGCCCAGGCAGGTACCCCTGTGCTGTCATTTGCAGCCGCGGGGAGGGGTGTTGTTGCTGTCACTGGCAGCAGCAGTGCAGGACTTTTCATCCTCGGGGCGGAGTTTTATAATTTTTACGAGCAGATCCGCTTCCTATTGTGACGGGGCTTGGGGAGGGGCGCTGGATCTTTTTATTTCTCTCCCCCCACCTGCTGGTTTATGATATCTGACAGTAACTTTTTGGATAAAATGAAGAACATTTTTCTTAAATGCCATGAAATCCAATCAGGGATCATATTTTCATCATGATAAATCGAGGATATATAGTCGAGCCATTTGAGTGAAATAGCTTAGTGTGCTAATGCGCCTGCTGCGAAGACGCAGCTTTCATATGAAAGCAGCAGATTGCATTTCCTGTCCGGGCAGACGCTACCTTTCGTCGTTTAAAGTGTCAACGCTCTGGACGTCCTTTATGCTTGAAAAATACACTTCATTTTGTAGAGGATCATTTATAAATTGTTATTAAAATACATTATTCTTTAGATATATATATCACAAAGTAACTGGAGTAAATGCATGCAATTTTTTTTGAGAGCACATCCATAATCACAATAACTACTAGATTAACCAATCACCATGGGTTTAGCGTGGTACTCCTCATAAAACGCTTCAACGCCTCGTCAGGGGTAGTAAGTGCTATATAAATCCAATTACAATATATTTGTTGTCCTGGGAAATACATTTGGCGTTCAGATCTCTGTTACCAAAGTGTCATCTTTATGTTGTACTGGTTTTTATGTAGTGCCACATGTAATAACTTCGTAATGACGCTTAATTTGGAATTTAAAGGAATATGACACCAGAGGCGGCTCCTCCGCAATGACAGAGGAGCGCCGCCACACTGATTGGCTCAGAGCCAGCAAATAAAAAATAAAAAGATGTTGTAGCATTGTTTTATTTTTCATTGTCACCTGTGAGCCAGCGCTGTAGGGAGGGGCGGGGCCGAGGCATGGGAGGGGTAAGAGAAGTGCTATGTGCACTCTAAGTGCGCATATGTGTTTTGTCCGGTCGTCACAGGCCGACCAAAACACACATGCGCATGCTGCATTCAGCAGCCGGGCTGGAGAAACCCCACAGACTCCCTGACCTAAGCGGAGCGTCTTTTCAGCCCGCTCAGTCCAATCCCTGAGCTGCTCTGCAGCACGGTGATTGGATGGGAGTCTGTCCCAGGGGCTGCTGGGACCAGGAAGAGGAGAGGAGGCGCGACGTGGGAGGCGGCCGGCGGCTTCAGGTAAGTTCTTTTTTTTAATAAATATTTTATTACTAAACCCTCCCCCAGCACGACCCCTCCCGCAAACCCTCTACCCGCCTCACCACACTTTGTTTGTGGTCCTGACGAATGCCACGGACCCTTTTTGGGCCAAGCGGCAGAAACATGTTGACCATCTTCACTACGGTGAGGGGACAATAAATTCCCCCAGCTCACCGTCCACCTTTTTAATACCATACAGCTACCTGTCCTATTAAAATTCAATTGGTAACTGTAATGGTTTTTACTTCACTCACTTTTCACGGGTCCCCACTTAGTTTAGAAGTGCCTCCCTGTCGTCAGGTGAAGGCCCGCCCTCTATCAAACCGAGTTTTAGAGGGCGAGGACGGCCGATGATGAAGCATGACACCTAGTGGTGTGTGAGGCCAGTCCTTAACTTTTTGTGAGATGTCCACATTCACAGTTTTATCCTAGAGTACCTCTAGTCACTGTACTGGGAGCGGCCCCATTTGTGTTAAGAAATTTGTGTTGGAGGCTGGCCTGCTCCTAGCGCCCTGCGCCTCTAGTTCCCTCCCAGTGTGGTTTTATTGGCTGCCACTGTATGACACAGCAAAAAGAGGACTGAGGATGAGGGGCATTATCAGTTGGACGCTTCTCTGCGAAAATACATTTTAATGACTTTTAGAAATTACTCCCATGCCCAAGTTAGGTATATTTTCATGGTAGTTTGATATTGGGACTTAGTGTTCTTATGATGTCCACAATTGTGCACACATCTTGGACAATTTGGTGAAAAATCTGCAACAATGTTGGCTAGTGTTGGTCACTTTTTAATAATTTTTAGGGCTGTATTGGCAGCGCAGTATAGAGGATATATCTTTTTTACTTTATTTTACTTCATGTAATAGGCTGTTTAACTTTTGGCATTGACTCTCTTATTATCTAAAATAAGTCATTAAAATACTGTACGACAACAGGTTTTGTGGTTGTCCCATTATTTTCAGTTATCATCTGATATAGTATAAAATAAGTAAAATCTGTGCCATCAAATATATATATATATATGTTAGAAATGGGGATTGTAGGAAGGTGGAATCTGACTATATGGTTGCCCCCACTTTTTTTTCTGGTGTTTTGCTGGTTTATGACTTAGTTGGACTGGGATCCTGCTATTCAGGGCCCCAGTCTATTTGCTTTCTCTGTAAAAAGGTTTCCATGTGCCTTAGGCACATCTCTGATTGGAATCTGGAGTGCCCTTATAAGTCCCTAGTATATGGTATACTATGTACCCAGGGCATAGGTACCTCAGAGGCTTACCAGGGGCTGCAGCATGTATTGTGCCACCCCTGGAAGGCCATCCAAACTGACACCACAGGTCTGCTACTGCAGCCTGGGTAAGGTGGTGCATGCACCCCTTACTGTGATATAGGCTACCTATATCACTATATACATACACACATATAAACCTATAAGTCACTCCTATGGCAGGCCTTATCAATCCTGAAGGCAGAGTGCGTGGTTCCTATGTGAGAGGGTGCCCCTGCATGAGCAGGGCCCCTCTGCAGCGTTCGGAGACCCTTCTCTGATGCTGTTTGTAGTGCAGCCTGACCATATACTCTTAAGCGCATTATAACCTTGCGTTAAATGCTAACTTTGGAATGGCTGCACCGAAACATGTCGTGTTTGGTGTCAAACATCTTGGAATACTACCCCCCGCCAATTCTGGCGGCGGGGGTAGCATTCCACCCTTCTAGAGGGAGAGACATGTTAACCCTGGCTTGGCCGGTAACTTCTTTCTAAAGCCCTGGCATCACAAAATGGATGTTGCTGCCACAGACACAAGTCTGGCCTCCTGCTGCTGACCGAAACTCCGGCAGGGGAGGCCTGGACAATAGGTTTCCTGTCCCAGGGAGGTGTGACCACCTCCCCAGACAGGATAGTGTGTATTGGGGCTGGGCGGGAGCACTCTCGGGTGCTTTGAAGTCCCTGTGCATTTGGTGTCCCTGTGCATACCCCAGTTCAAACCGGATCAGGGGCTTGCAGCCCCTGCTTTGGCGCGAACTGGACAAAGGGAAAGGGGTGTAGCCACCCCTCTGCCCTGACCCACCCATAGGTGGTGCCACAGAGTAAGTCCAACCCCTAAACTTAGTATAAGTATAGGAACCCAGTCCTTAGGACTTTAGATTATCCCTGGACGAAACTCTGACACAGAATCCTGGACCTTCGACGCTCTACTACAAGATTAGAGGACAGAAGAATCTCCCTTGGGGTCAAGGAGTGACTCCCCTGCTTGGCAGGCACCAAAGAAGCAATTGTCCGGTCTGCATCGCCTAAGCTCCCGTCGGACGCCGAAGTCTTTGCATCACCAGAGGTGGATTTCCAGACTTCCCCGAGGCTGCCCTGAGTCCCCAGCAAAGCTGAGGCCCGTAGCTGTCGTGGGTAACGTGGAACCATGACCCCTGGACACCGCACGCATTTGCAAGTGCATCCTCTTCTGGGTCTCCCACGAAGTCGTGCTTTGGGCTCCGAGTAGCCCTAGCCTCCAGCACCAACTGCACCGAAGATCACTGGCCTCCACTCTACGAGTGTCCTGTGAGCCAGCTCCACGTGCACCGTCTCGAGGCTCCTTCGCGGTCGCTAGCCCGTTGGCTAGTAGCCCTTCACGAAGGCCAATCCTTTTCTTCTTGGGCTCCCTGGTTGCTCCAGGCTTGCCCTCACTTACCCTCGCTGGGTGAGTTCCTCAGACCTTGCTGGTCTGCATCATCGTCAATCTTCAACTTCATCGAGACATGCCGTTGCCAAGGCTTGTTGGGTCCAATCCGGTCGCCGACACCTCAGCACTCGACAGACATCGTGTACCAGCCCGAATCCTGCTCCTGGTCGCCGACAACGCCTCCTGGACCTCGTGGCTGAAGAGTCAAGACGACCGTCAACCTACCTGAAGCACTCGACATCGGTGGGCATCTGCTCATCGCCTTCCTGGTCACTGGCTAGTGACCCAGACTCTGTCCCCTCTGCTTTCAGGTTCTTCAGATCTCCGATCCACTCTTGGATCCACCCGGACACTTTCCACTTGGTCGCCAGCAGCACTTTGCAGCAGATCGCCATTCAAATCGACGACGAAACCCGACCCCGAAAGGCACCTATGCACCCGGCTTCCCTGGGTGAGGTAACAAGAGTACCCCGGTGCTCCCGTGGGTAGAGACTCTAGAACGACCTAGTTCTCAAAGGGTTTGCTCCAAGTCCTTCTTTAAGTGTCCCTTTTCTTTAATTTCCAAACCGCGACTTTCTCCATAGAAGTTAACGGCGATTCGCGGCTGTGTAATTACACTGCACGCGTCCCCCGTGGGTCCCCTGTGTCACTACCTTGGGTGGTTCCTTGTGGTCCAAGCACTTCTAGAGGCTCTAGGCCTAGTGTCTAGCTCAGTCGTGGTTCTTATACCACTTTATTGGTATATGGTTTGGTACGCCCCTAGGGCCCAAACGTGTATTTGTGCTATTACTGTGTTTAAATAACTTATAACTTATGTACTTCGAACTCTAGCCTCATAAAGAGACTAGAGGGGTGTGTTTAGTAATAAATACATATATTTTGAATATATACCTGGTGTGGTGCTCTTTCATTTGATCACTCAAGAGATTATAGACTGGTAAAACAAGCTGCTTTACATTCCTTCAAGACTTAGCCTGAAGGCTGCTCTCCATAGCTACCACTAGGATAGCTTTCAATAAGGTTGTCTTTAACCTATCTCCAATAAGGGGTTGTTTGGACTGGTGCAAGGTGCCCACTATAATTAGTGGACAGCATATGCCAGGCCAACTTCTCACATTGGTGTGCAGCGTGTGGGATTCCAGCTTGCTATTGTTTTACCAGATAATCTCAATTGAATTGATCAACTGAAAACCACTAAAGGTACCTAAGGTACATATAAATTAAGCTTAGTATACAGTAAGTTCTACTGAACTTAGAGTTGTGTGTTAAGGGATAGCACACCCTTTCTACAACTCAAGAGAGTTTAGTAGGCCACACTAGAGTAGGTAGTGTATACACCACACCTCACTAGTGATGTCTTCAAAGCCAGGACCCAGTGAGTCCTTGCCAGAAGCCAATGGGCTTCTTCCCTCCAAGTATGATACACTCCCATTCTTGGAATTGAGAGCAATATGCAATGTGAGGAAACTGAAGACAGGCCAAAGTCCCACCACCCAACATCTGAGAGAGATGTTAATGGCTGATGATCTCAACAGGCCCTTAGGGACTGAAGGGGTAGGTGCAGAGGGTGGGGCAGAAGATGAGGATGGGGCCAGGGGTAGCAACACCCCCAGCCCCCTCTGGAACTGACCAGGAGGGTGACAATGACCCTGACCTGGAAAACCCAATTCCTCCTGTGGATGAGGAGGAGGCTCAGGATGACCTCCACTTTGTCCCCCAGGAAGGATTGTGAGTGTGCCTAGAAGGTCTAGATCTCCTTCTCAGGAGTCTAACCACTCTAGCACCTCAGTAGGGACCTCTGTCTCCTCTCATAGGAGGGAATCCTCTCATGAGAGGAGAAAAAGACTGATTCAGTATGAGCAAGCCCAGCTTGAACTCAGAAAACAGCAGTTGGCTATAGACAGGGAGTCCCTAGATCTCTACAAAGAGAGAAAAAGTTGGGACTAGAGTCCCATGGTGGCAGCAATATCCCTAAAGATAGGGAAAGGTCTTATGACCATAGAAACCTAAACAAGATTGTCCCTCCCTAACAGAGTGGGGATGACATCCACAAATGGATAACTGCACTGGAGAGGGCCTGTAAAGTTCAGAGGGTCCCCCAGAAGCAGTGGGCAGCAATCTTGTGGCTCTCCTTTGCAGACAAAGGTAGAGACAAGCTCCTCACTGTAAGAGAAGAGGATGCTGACAATTACACAGTCTTGAAGAGTGCTCTGATAGATGGGTTTGGCCTAACCACTGAACAGTATAGGTTGAAGTTCAGAGACACCCAAAAGCTCAGACTCAAGACTGGGTTGATTTTGTAGATTGTGCTACTAAGGCTCTGGAAGGTTGGATACATGGCAACAAAGTGCAGGACTTTTTAGGATTGTACAATTTGATTATGAGGGAGCAGATCCTTAATAATTGTCAAAACCAGCTTTTGCACCAGTATCTGGTGGACTCTGATCTGACCTCTCCCCAAGAATTGGGAAAGAAGGCAGACAAATGGGTCAGAACCAGAGTAAAAACTAAAAATCAGGGTGGTGACCAGAAGAAAGATTCTACTAAGTCCCAAGAGAAAGGTGGGGATAAATCTAAGGATAAGTCCCCTACAGGGCCCCAAAATTCCTCTTCTGGGGGTGGGTCCCAAACTCCTTCTTCTCCTGAAAAGAAACCATATTGCCATGTCTGTAAAAAGCCTGGGCACTGGAAAACTGATCCCAGTTGCCCCAGGATTGGCAATAAAGAAAATGTTCCTCCCACAACTACTACCACCCCTCCTGGTACTACCAGTAGTAATCCTCCAGTTGGGAGTAGTGCACCCAAAAAGTTAGGTGCTTTTGCAAGAGGAACAGAGGTGGGCCCTAGGTTAGACAGGGACCCCTCAACAGACTCCTCTGACTCTGATGGTGGTATAGGATTTGCCACCTTTACCATGGGTCCCACAGCATTGGGCAGGTACAGATTGGAGCCAATAATTAATGGTCAGAAAGCTGTGGCATTTAGGGACACAGGGGCTAGTGTCACCATGGTGGCAGGGAAACTAGTCCCCCCTCACCAGCTTTTACCTGAGTTTAAATACCAGGTGACCAACATTGATGGTGTCAGAACAGATCACCCCATGGCCATAGTCAATCTCAGCTGGGA
Source organism: Calotriton arnoldi (assembly GCA_963921515.1). Classification (NCBI taxonomy): domain Eukaryota; kingdom Metazoa; phylum Chordata; class Amphibia; order Caudata; family Salamandridae; genus Calotriton; species Calotriton arnoldi. Next base: position 56,576 of record CAWUFW010004284.1, on the reverse strand, counting down.
GGGGGTCACAGGCCCAAAAAGAGTGGCAGTGTCCCCAACCTTACCTGTAGATTGCCTGATGGGCAATGATCTGGAAATTTCAGCCTGGGCTGAAGTTGAACACCAAACCCATCTCAGGATGTTGGGTGTCCCTGTAAAGGTTAGTGGGGCTGTGATGGCCACAGCCCCAGCCCAAGAATTTGGAGAGATGGAGCCTGAAAGAATGGCCCCCTCTCCCCCAACAGAGAGCACAAGGGTTGAAGAAAAGTCTTCTTCCCCCCAGACAGTAGGTAAGAGTCAGCCTCCTCAGGGAACTGACCCTACCCCTAGTGAAGGAACTGCCACAGAGGTAGTCAGGCCTGGCCTGGCCACCCCCCTGATGGCAGAGGACCCTTCCAAGGTGGTACCCAGTCTGGAGCAGGTAACCTGCCCCTCTCTACCCTGCCTCAGTCAGCCCAGGGCTGCAGAGGTCAGGGAGGTCAGTGGACCCCCCAGGGCCCCCTGTCCAGAGGAACCCCCCCATCAGCAGATTAGGGGCACCCAGGCTAGTAGCCCTAGCCAGGTGAAAACTCCTCTACACACTGAGGGATCCCCCATACCTTTATGTAGGGACCTCCCCCAGAAGGACTCTGGTAGGCAAGGGCAAACCTGGGACCAGAAGGTTCCAAACCTGCCATGTCCCTCCAGTGTTCCATCCAAAGGGACCCAACCCCCAGCTGTAGGCAGCCAAAGGTTGACCCTTAGAGCAAAGTGCAACTCAGTCATGGAAAGACAGGCATACATGGTGACAAGTGATCTGAGGAAGCTGAGACCAACATTCCTAGGGCCTCACTTCCCTACTCAGACACCTCACCAGCCTTGTACTTTACCTAAGCACACCACAGGTAGTGATTCCCCATGGTGGAGACCCTCTCATACCCTTAGGGTGAGGGATTACTTAGTGGACCATAAGACAGGGGGCAACCATGCTAGTGCAGGTGCTTCCTTATATGGCCACTTAGTCAATAAAGGCTCAACTGGCCAAGGTTAGCCTTATCTCCTTTCGTTTGGGGGGGTTATGTAGGAAGGTGGAATCTGACTATATGGTTGCCCCCACTTTTTTTCTGGTGTTTTGCTGGTTTATGACTTAGTTGGACTGGGATCCTGCTATTCAGGGCCCCAGTCTATCTGCTTTCTCTGTAAAAGGTTTCCATGTGCCTTAGGCACATCTCTGATTGGAATCTGGAGTGCCCTTATAAGTCCCTAGTATATGGTATACTATGTACCCAGGGCATAGGTACCTCAGAGGCCTAGCAGGGGCTGCAGCATGTATTGTGCCACCCCTGGAAGGCCATCCAAACTGACACCACAGGTCTGCTACTGCAGCCTGGGTAAGGTGGTGCATGCACCCCTTACTGTGATATAGGCTACCTATATCACTATATACAGACACACATATAAACCTATAAGTCACTCCTATGGCAGGCCTTATCAATCCTGAAGGCAGAGTGCGTGGTTCCTATGTGAGAGGGTGCCCCTGCATGAGCAGGGCCCCTCTGCAGCGTTCGGAGACCCTTCTCTGATGCTGTTTGTAGTGCAGCCTGACCATATACTCTTAAGCGCATTATAACCTCGCGTTAAATGCTAACTTTGGAATGGCTGCACCGAAACATGTCGTGTTTGGTGTCAAACATCTTGGAATACTACCCCCGCCAATTCTGGCGGCGGGGGTAGCATTCCACCCTTCTAGAGGGAGAGACATGTTAACCCTGGCTTGGCCGGTAACTTCTTTCTAAAGCCCTGGCATCACAAAATGGATGCTGCTGCCACAGACACAAGTCTGGCCTCCTGCTGCTGACCGAAACTCCGGCAGGGGATGACTGGACAATAGGTTTCCTGTCCCAGGGAGGTGTGACCACCTCCCCAGACAGGATAGTGTGTATTGGGGCTGGGCGGGAGCACTCTCGGGTGCTTTGAAGTCCTGCACTGGGGGCACATTTGGTGTCCCTGTGCATACCCCAGTTCAAACCGGATCAGGGGCTTGCAGCCCCTGCTTTGGCGCGAACTGGACAAAGGGAAAGGGGTGTAGCCACCTCTCTGCCCTGACCCACCCATAGGTGGGGCCACAGAGTAAGCGTGGCCCCGCGTTCTTCCACCGCAAGATCACCGACATACACAACAGCTTCGACGCACAAACAACGCACCCTACCGCCGAACCAACGCCCGCCACCACCACCCTCTGCAACTGGACCCCGATCAGCACCGAAGACACCACCCGCACGATGAACTCCATCCACTCCGGATCACCAACCGACCCCTGCCCACACCACGTCTTCAACAAAGCCGACGCCACCATCGCACCCCATCTCCGGGACATCATCAACTCCTCCTTCCACACCGCCACCTTCCCGGAGAGCTGGAAGCACGCCGAGCTTACCGCCCTCCTGAAGAAACCAACGGCGGACCCCACCGACCTCAAGAACTACCGTCCCATCTCGCTCCTTCCGTTTCCGGCCAAAGTCATCGAGAAGACCGTCAACAGACAGCTTGCCGCCTTCCTCGAGACGAATGGATCCCTCGACCCCTCGCAGTCCGGGTTTCGGGCCAACCACAGCACCGAGACCGCCCTTATCGCAGCCACCGACGACATCAGAACCCTAACCGACAACGGGGAAACAGCTGCCCTCATCCTCTTGGACCTCTCTGCGGCGTTCGACACCGTCTGCCACCGCACCCTAGTGAAGCGCCTCAGCAACATCGGAATCCGAGAGAAAGCACTGGAATGGATCATCTCGTTCCTCGCCGGAAGAACCCAGAGAGTCCGCCTCCCCCCGTTCAGATCCGAAGCCACCGAAGTCATCTGCGGCGTTCCACAAGGATCCTCACTCAGCCCAACCCTCTTCAACGTCTACATGAGCCCCCTCGCAGCCATCGCACGCCGACACAACCTCAACATCATCTCCTACGCCGACGACACCCAGCTGATCCTCTCCCTCACCAACGACCCCACCACCGCCAGAGCCAACCTACACGACGGGATGAGAGACGTCGCCGACTGGATGAGGAACAGCCGCCTTAAACTGAACTCAGATAAGACGGAAGTCCTCATCCTGGGCTCATCACCCTCCGCCTGGGACGACTCCTGGTGGCCCCCGGCCCTGGGCACCGCGCCCAAGCCAACGGACCACGCACGCAACCTGGGCTTCATCCTGGACTCCTCCCTGTCGATGACCAGACAAGTCAACGCCGTCTCATCTTCATGCTTCAACACCCTGCGCATGCTCCGCAAGATCTTCAGATGGATCCCCACTGAAACCAGGAAGACCGTCACCCAGGCACTCGTCACCAGCCGACTGGACTATGGGAACACCCTCTACGCCGGAACCACAGCCAAACTTCAAAAGAGACTCCAGCGCATCCAGAACGCCTCCGCACGACTCATCCTGGACATCCCCCGACACAGCCACATCACCGTGCACCTGAAAGACCTGCACTGGCTCCCCGTCAGCAAAAGAATCACGTTCAGACTCCTCACCCACGCACACAAGGCCCTCCACGACCTGGGCCCAAAGTACCTCAACGACCGCATGACCTTCTACACGCCCACACGCCAGCTACGATCAACCAGCCACGCCCTCGCCACCGTACCACGCATCCGCAGAACCACCGCCGGAGGAAGATCCTTCTCCTACCTGGCAGCCAAGACCTGGAACTCCCTCCCCACTCACCTTCGGCGAACCCAGGACCATCTCTCCTTCAGGAAGCAGCTCAAGACCAGGCTGTTCGAGCAGTAACTTACCCCCTCCCCCAGCGCCTTGAGACCCTCCCGGGTGAGTAGCGCGCTCTATAAATGCCGTGATTGATTGATTGATTGATTGAGTAAGTCCAACCCCTAAACTTAGTATAAGTATAGGAACCCAGTCCTTAGGACTTTAGATTATCCCTGGACGAAACTCTGACACAGAATCCTGGACCTTCGATGCTCTACTACAAGATTAGAGGACAGAAGAATCTCCCTTGGGGTCAAGGAGTGACTCCCCTGCTTGGCAGGCACCAAAGAAGCAATTGTCCGGTCTGCATCGCCTAAGCTCCCGTCGGACGCCGAAGTCTTTGCATCACCAGAGGTGGATTTCCAGACTTCCCAGAGGCTGCCCTGAGTCCCCAGCAAAGCTGAGGCCCGTAGCTGTCGTGGGTAACGTGGAACCGTGACCCCTGGACACCGCACGCATTTGCAAGTACATCCTCTTCTGGGTCTCCCACGAAATCGTGCTTTGGGCTCCGAGTAGCCCTAGCCTCCAGCACCAACTGCACCGAAGATCACTGGCCTCCACTCCACGAGTGTCCTGTGAGCCAGCTCCACGTGCACCGTCTCGAGGCTCCTTTGCGGTTGCTAGCCCGTTGGCTAGTAGCCCTTCACGAAGGCCAATCCTTTTCTTCTTGGGCTCCCTGGTTGCTCCAGGCTTGCCCTCACTTACCCTCGCTGGGTGAGTTCCTCAGACCTTGCTGGTCTGCATCATCGTCAATCTTCAACTTCATCGAGACTTGCCGTTGCCAAGGCTTGTTGGGTCCAATCCGGTCGCCGACACCTCAGCACTCGACAGACATCGTGTTCCAGCCCGAATCCTGCTCCTGGTCACCGACAACGCCTCCTGGACCTCGTGGCTGAAGAGTCAAGACGACCGTCAACCTACCTGAAGCACTCGACATCGGTGGGCATCTGCTCATCGCCTTCCTGGTCACTGGCTAGTGACCCAGACTCTGTCCCCTCTGCTTTCAGGTTCTTCAGATCTCCGACCCACTCTTGGATCCACCCGAACACTTTCCACTTGGTCGCCAGCAGCACTTTGCAGCAGATCGGCATTCAAATCAACGACGAAACCCGACCCCGAAAGGCACCTATGCACCCGGCTTCCCTGGGTGAGGTAACAAGAGTACCCCGGTGCTCCCGTGGGTAGAGACTCTAGAACAACCTAGTTCTCAAAGGGTTTGCTCCAAGTCCTTCTTTAAGTGTCCCTTTTCTTTAATTTCCAAACCGCGACTTTCTCCATAGAAGTTAACGGCGATTCGCGGCTGTGTAATTACACTGCACGCGTCCCCCGTGGGTCCCCTGTGTCATTACCTTGGGTGGTTCCTTGTGGTCCAAGCACTTCTAGAGGCTCTAGGCCTAGTGTCTAGCTCAGTCGTGGTTCTTATACCACTTTATTGGTATATGGTTTGGTACGCCCCTAGGGCCCAAACGTGTATTTGTGCTATTACTGTGTTTAAATAACTTATAACTTATGTACTTCGAACTCTAGCCTCATAAAGAGACTAGAGGGGTGTGTTTAGTAATAAATACATATATTTTGAATATATACCTGGTGTGGTGCTCTTTCATTTGATCACTCAAGAGATTATAGACTGGTAAAACAAGCTGCTTTACATTCCTTCAAGACTTAGCCTGAAGGCTGCTCTCCATAGCTACCACTAGGATAACTTTCAATAAGGTTGTCTTTAACCTATCTCCAATAAGGGGTTGTTTGGACTGGTGCAAGGTGCCCACTATAATTAGTGAACAGCATATGCCAGGCCAACTTCTCACAGGGATCTCTAGTTGGCAGTGGCTGGTGCCAATGTCCAAGTAGGGACCCTTCTTCCTAAGTCAGAGTAAGGGGGCTACACCCTTTGATAACCCCTGCTCAACCCTGTGGTAACGTAGCACGAGCAGACAGGCCTATCTCAGAGGCAGTGTGTGAAGCATTTAAGTCCATACACAATAACGCAGTGAAGACACCACAAAGGGACACCACACAAGTAGCTATAGAAAAACAAGCATTGACATAGCCAATAGGTCTCGCCTTTGGGACCTTATAAGTGTTTAGCCATGCAATAGTTGATGTCCTTGGTGCAACAACATCAACTGTTGCATGGATAAACACTTATAAGTTCCCAAAGGCGAGACCTATCGGCTGCGAGCGAGCGCGGCAGCCTGCTGAGCTGACCACACGCTCGTGCACCATGGCCTTTTGCTTGCAGTTACCCATACGGCCGCCATGGGTTTTCAATTATCGCGCCCACGTCTGGGCACGATAATTGGAAACAGATGGCGGCCGTGCGGGTAACCGCAAGGAAAAGGCCATGACGCACGAGCGTCTGGTCAGCTTTTTGGAGCCCCTACATAAAGTCTTCGCCAGAGCAGCGCTTGCGCACTACTCTAGGCTCGACCTAATGAGTATCTTTATATAAGCTTAACACAAGGCTCAAAGACGATCAAGAAGCCACAACGCACGTAAATATAGGTTCACTTAAAAGGCAATAAAAGCACTCAAAAGCGTGTGAAACGACCTTAGTTCGAGGCCGGGGTCTACGCGACTTGGTGATGCACAATGTACCTGAGGTTTAAAGGGGCACGGCACGCAGCTTCGGGAGGAAGCCGCGATGATGACAGGCGGACTCGCAGCGGCTACAGCTCCCAGCTGCAGCGGTCCGCGGCGTGCACTAACGATGATCCTGAGACGTGATTAAAGGCGGGCTCTCAGCGGCAACAGCTCCTCAGCTGCAGCGGCCCACAATAGCGATAGCGATGATTCTCGTAGTACAGGCAAATGCGGGCTCTCAGCGGCAACAGCTCCTCAGCTGCAGCGGCCCACAATAGCGATAGCGATGATTCTCGTAGTACAGGCAAATGCGGGCTCTCAGCGGCAACAGCTCCTCAGCTGCAGCGGCCCGCAATAGCGATAGCGATGATTCTCGTAGCACAGACAAATGCGGGCTCTCAGCGGCAACAGCTCCTCAGCTGCAGCGGCCCACAACAGCGATAGCGTTGATTCTCGTAGCACAGGCAAATGCGGGCTCTCAGCGGCAACAGCTCCTCAGCTGCAGCGGCCCACAATAGCGATAGGGATGATTCTCGTAGCACAGACAGATGCGGGCTCTCAGCGGCAACAGCTCCTCGGTTGCAGCGGCCCACAATAGCGATAGCGATGATTCTCGTAGCACAGACAGATGCGGGCTCTCAGCGGCAACAGCTCCTCGGCTGCAGCGGCCCACAATAGCGATAGCGATGATTCTCGTAGCACAGACAGATGCGGGCTCTCAGCGGCAACAGCTCCTCGGCTGCAGCGGCCCACAATAGCGATGATTCTCGTAGCACAGACAGATGCGGGCTCTCAGCAGCAACAGCTCCTCGGCTGCAGCGGCCCACAATAGCGATAGCGATGATTCTCAGCCCGCGTTCCCCGCAGTAGACCCAGAGGCTCTGGAATTCTCAACAGAAGCCTCACCTGCGAGTAGAATCCCCCTCAATAGGAATTCAGAAGGCTGATGGGTGAAGTCTAATGTCCCTGAGACTTCAGCAGGAGGCAAGCTCAAATCAGGCCCTTGGGTAGTTGCTTCAGCAAGATGGATGAAAGTTTCAAAGTCCTTTCCCTCTAGTTACACGGACAGAGGATCGTCTTGACATCCAGAAGTAACACACCGTGTAGGGGTTTTGGCACAGATATCTATACCCCACAGGTCTTTGTTCTCAAAAGTCACAAGTCACTGAACCCAGCCAGAACCAGTTCGGTGTGGTCCTGGAGCACTTTGTTTACAAGGCTGCATCCTGCCTTTGATGAAGAGGGGGTCTGCCATCAGACGCACAGTGGGAGGTGGAGCCATCATTCACCTTGCCAGGCACAGCCCTGCTCAGATCAAAGGGTCACCCCTCCCCATACTCCAACTGCAGATCTCTCTATTCAATACAGGTCGGGCTCAGCCTGCGCTGTCCCTCCAAGACCAGGCAGCCAATACACATAACAGCAGAGCACACTGGAAGACTTAGGCACGAAAATACCTACTTTCTAAAAGTGGTATTTTCAAACACAGAATATAAAAATAATCCTCACTAAAAGATGTACTTTAATATTCTGAGCTCAGGCATACTAAATTCGACTTTCCAAACATGTTCCTTGGGCCAGCTAGGATCATAGGATGTAATAATCAAACTGCCCATTCTGGCCTAAGGGAACAGATAGCCTTGCAATAGTGAAAAACGAAATGGAGTGTAATTCACTATCAGGACATGCCACACAGACCAAGGCAGGTCCTACCTTTCACATACAATGCACCCTGCCATAGGGGTGACTTACATGATGCCAAGGGAAGGTTGAGGGACTGGGAAGTGGGTTTACTTCACAGTCAAAAATGGCAGTTCTGGGTGCGCACAGACTCTGCGATGGCAGGTCTGAGACACACTTTACAAGCTGCTTCTGTGGGTGGCGCAATTAGCGCTGCAGGCCCACCAGCAGCATTCGGTCTACCAGCCCTGGGCACACACGGTGCACTATACTAGGGACTAACAGGTAAATCAAATGAGCCAATTATGGGAATACCAATTCATACAGGCAATTTACAATAGGGAGCATTCGTGCTGTAGCACCGAATGGCAGTGGCACAGCGCCCAGAGCATCTAACACCAGCAAACACAGAGGAGACAAAAGCGAAAGATGGAAGGGAGACGCACGCCAATGGTGCCAGGTCTTACACGTGTCCCCTCCAGCTGAAATGTAGGGAGAACTACCCACCCACTTGGGGGTTCTCATCACCAAGGCGGAAAAATCTGGACAGACCATCAGCATTGGCGTGTTCTGGACCCGGGCGGTGTTCCACCGTAAAGTCCATCCCCTGTAGGGAAATAGACCACCTCAACAACTTTGGATTCTCACCCCTCAACTGCATCAACCATCGGAGGGGCCTGTGGTCCGTCTGAACCCGGAAGTGAGTCCCAAACAGGTATGGCATCAGCTTCTTCAGTGCCCAGACCACAGCAAATGCCTCACGCTCAATTGCACTCCACCTCTGTTCCCTTGGAAGTAACCTCCTACTAATGAAGGCTACCGGTTGGTCCAGGCCCTCCTCATTGATCTGTGACAGAACAGCCCCCACACCATGCTCAGAAGCGTCTGTCTGGACAACAAATTCTTTTGAAAAGTTGGGCGCCTGAAGTACAGGCGCTGTGCACATGGCAGTCTTCAGGGCATCAAAAGCTTCCTGACAGGTGTCAGTCCAGTTCACAATCTTTGGCTGCTTCTTAGAAGTCAGCTCAGTCAAGGGTGCAACAATGTTGCCATACCCCTTGACAAACCTCCTGTAATAACCTGTGAGTCCTAAAAAGGCTCTCACCTGTGTCTGGGTCTTTGGGGGTTCCCAAGCCAGGATGGTTTCAATCTTGAGCTGTAGGGGCGCCACCTGGCCGCTCCCAACCTGGTGTCCCAAGTACACCACAGAACCCTGCCCAATCTGGCACTTGCTTGCCTTGATTGTGAGGCCTGCCCTTCTCAGTGCCATCAACACTTCCCAGAGGTGGCGCAGGTGGTCCTCCCATGAGGAACTAAACACTGCAATGTCATCCAGGTAGGCGGCACTGAAATCCTCCAGCCCAACTAACACCCTGTTGACCAACCTCTGAAAGGTGGCAGGGGCATTCTTCATCCCAAAGGGCATCACCATGAACTGGTAGTGCCCATCCGGTGTGGAGAATGCTGACCTCTCCTTTGCCCCATCGGTCAAGGCGATCTGCCAATACCCAGACGTCAAATCAAACATGCTGAGGTACCGTGCAGCCCCTAGCCGATCTATGAGCTCATCAGCTCTGGGGATGGGGTGCGCGTCAGTCTTTGTGACTGAATTGAGACCTTGGTAGTCCACGCAGAACCGAAGTTCTGGGGTGGCACCAGGCGCTGCAGCTTTTGGTACCAAGACCACTGGGCTGGACCAAGGGCTGCTAGAGGACTCAATCACCCCTAAAGCAAACATTTTGGAAACCTCCTCCTTAATGTATGCCCTAACCCGGTCAGTCACTCTGTAAGCCTTGTGCTTAACAGGAGGACTGTCCCCAGTGTCCACTTCATGGACACACCAATCAGTGACACTAGGCACCAGGGAGAACAGATCACTGAATTGTTCCAACAGTTGGCGACAATCACTCTGCTGCTCAGGGGTCAGTGTGGGGGAGAGGACCACACCCTCCACTGACCCATCTTGCTCCTTTGCACACAGGAGGTCAGGAAGAGGCTCACTCTCCTCCTCCATCCCAGCATCTGTGGCCAGGAGCATGCCCACTTCGGACCTCTCAAAGTGGGGCTTCAGGCGGTTGAAATGCAGGACCCGCAAGGGGTTCCGGGGAGACCGCAAGTCCACCAAGTAGGTAACAGGACTCTTGCGCTCCACCACCTCAAATGGTCCGGTCCACTTATCTTGGAGCACACAGGGCTCCACTGGGGCCATGACCCAAACCTTTTGACCAGGCTGAAACTCAATCAGAGTGGCATTCTGATCGTGCCAACGTTTCATCTCTTCCTGGCTGGCTTCCAGATTTGCCTCAGCAAGCTTTCTGAAATGCAGAGTCTGGTTCCTGAAGGCCAGCATGTAACTAAACACATCCTGGGGAGGTTTCCTGGGAGATTGCTCCCAGCCTTCCTTGACCAGACTCAGAGGCCCTCTTACCGGGTGACCAGAGAGTAGTTCAAAGGGGCTGAACCCTAGGGACTTCTGTGGCACCTCACGGTAAGCAAACAACAGGCATGGCAAGAGGACATCCCACTTACGCCTCATGGACTCTTCTAGGCCCATAATCATGCCTTTGAGGGTCCGGTTGAATCTCTCAACCAGCCCATTACCTTGGGGTGGTAAGGGATGGTAAACTTAAAAGTTACCCCACACTCCTCCCACAGAGACTTCATATATTTGGAAATGAAGTTAGTACCCCTATCAGACACCACCTCTCTGGGGAACCCCACACGGGAGAAAATCCCCATCAGTGCACGTCCCACCACAGGGGCCGTCACTGTCCGGAGTGGGATGGCTTCAGAGTACCGGGTGGCATGGTCCACCAAGACCAGGATGAACCTGTTGCCCATGGCTGTCTTGGGGTCCTGAGGCCCCACAATGTCAATGCCCACTCGCTCGAATGGGGTACTGACAACTGGAAAGGGCTGGAGTGGGGCTTTGATCTTCCCCCCACTCTTCCCACTTGCCTGGCAAGTTTCACATGTCCTGCAGTGAGCATCTGAGCTCCTGCGCATCTGGGGCCAATAAAAGTGGGTGACCAGCCTCTCGAAGGTCTTGGTCTGCCCCAGATGTCCTGCCAATGGCACATCATGAGCCAACCCCAGTAGGAAGGCTCTGAAGCACTGGGGTACCACCAGCACATGGGGTGACCCAGGCTCAGCAACCTTAGGCTCGCTGTAAAGGAGGTCATTCTCCCAATAGATCAGATGTGACCCTGACTGATCACCTGCTGCCTGGGCTGCAGCCTGTCGCCGCAGCCCCTCAAGAGAAGGGCACGTTCTCTGCTGTTCACAAAATTCCTCCCTGGTGGGCCCTCCTTCCTGCTCCCAATGGGTCAGCCCAGGCAGGTCCCCCAGTTCGGCTACTTGTTCCCCTGTAGGCTCCAGGGCATCCCCCTCAAGGTCTGCTCCCTCCTGGATTGTGGGAACTATGGGGGCCGGTTTCCCGTGCCCCCTACCCCTTCTCTTTAAGGCAGGGGCCTGGGCCATACTTTCAGGCTCCAGGTCCTTCTGAACGTCCTTACTGGCTGCCATGGACCGAGTGGTCGCGCACGCCCACTCAGGCAGACCCAACATTTCCACGTGCGATTTCCTCTCCACCGTAGCCCACGGGGAGTTCTCTAAATCGTTGCCCAACAGACAGTCTACCGGCATGGCTGGCCTCACAGCTACTTGAAGAGTTCCTGAGACCCCCCCATTCAAAGGGAACTTGAGCCACCTCACACTGGCTCTCAGAGTTTTCTGCTGACACTACTGGGCAGAATGCATGGGGGACAACCTGCTCTGGGGACACCAACCGGGAGCTGACAGCAGTCACACTCGCTCCGGTGTCCCTCAGAGCCTCCACCCTATGGCCATTGATGGTCACCCACTGCCTGTACTTCTTAGTGTTATCAGGCAGCGTGGGGTTAGGGACCTTCTCAAAGTCTCCTAGCGAGACAAGGGTCAATTCTACGGGATCCCACCCACCTTGGGCACCCATCTCCTCCCCTCCCAGGGCTACACTAGCAAGCTGGCGGGTTGGTGCACGGGGTGGTGCATTGAGGTCCCTCTGGGGACACTGGGGATCATAATACCGGTGGCCCACTTGACCACATTTAAAACAAGTAAGGGGCCCCCTACAAACAGGCCTACCTGTCGGGGGCACTGGCTTCTTCTCAGGGGGAGACTGGGACACCACTCCTGGGTTCCCTTGGGAATTACTTTGGGGCCCTCTCTGGAACTCCCTCTGTTTACTCCTGTCCCCCCCACTTCTCTGCTGGGGACCCTGCCCAACATTGGCGAAGTCTCCCACATGACCCTTGCGAACCCGAGTGCTCACCCAGCAGTCCGCCTCCTCAGCAAGCTTCCTAGGGTTAGTTAGCTTGCTATCAATAAGGTGCTGGCGTAGCTCTGGAAAACAGTTACTAGCTAAATGCTCCCACGCAAACAAATCATACAGTTGTTCAAAAGTTTCCACCTTGCTACCTTCTACCCAGCGATCCATTGCTCTGCAAAAAAAAGACACATATTCAACCCAAGTGGTACCCTCTAACTTCTTACAGGTTCTAAATCTCTGCCTGTACATTTCTGGGGTCAAACCATATCGCGTCATCAAGGCCTCTTTCATATGGGCATACACCATCCTGCTCTCTTCAGGCAGATCCAACAGGGTATCCCTCCCATCACTGACAAAGCGTCCCCACAACCCCGCTCCCCAATCCTTCTCAGGGACCCGGTGGGACACCATTGCTATCTTGTAGGCGGCAAACCATTGCCCAATATCCTCACTCTTATGGAAATCCTTGATGACATCCTTGGGTATATAAATTCTACTCTCGGTAGGTACTAAAGGTATGCTGCCACCAGAGGGGGAGATCTCTAAACTCTTAGCCTTGATCTCCAGCTCCCTCAATACTCTCTCATGCTCCAGTTTCATTTTCTCAAGTTCAAATGCCAACCTGTTATTCTCAATATCCAACTTTTGACTCTCTAGGTCCTTCTGACCTTCTAATTTGGCCATCTCCAAACTATGCCTCCTATCTCTCTCCCTGTCCTCCATCTCTTCTGGAGACAGGCCCTTTGAGGACACACTAGTACCTGGACTGGAAAGTGCTTTACCTCCCACTAAATCCACTTCGTCATCCTGCTGCCCTCCGGCATTCTCTCCCCCGTCCACAGGCTCTCCCCCATTCCCGGGGGACTCCCTCGCCTCCAACCAGGCCTTTAGCGCCTTCTGATACTCCTCCTTCCTAGAGAGACCTGCAATAGGGACGGTGAATTGCTTGCAAAAGACTTTAGCTGTTTGGCAGTGTAGGTTTCTAACCTCTCTTCCTCAAAGGTGAGATCCTCCGAAGCATTGGATGTTGGCTTACCCATTGTAGAAATAACTGGCAATTACGATCAAAATTAGAACAAGATCAAAAACGTATGTGGTTGCGTTTAGGTCTGCACTCACTAGTAGTGTACACCAGTTATTGTATGTGGATCACAAATGCAAGTCCTGATCCTCACGGCTGACCACCAATGTTAGAAATGGGGATCTCTAGTTGGCAGTGGCTGGCGCAAATGTCCAAGTAGGGACCCTTCTTCCTAAGTCAGAGTAAGGGGGCTACACCCTTTGATAACCCCTGCTCAACCCTGTGGTAACGTAGCACGAGCAGACAGGCCTATCTCAGAGGCAGTATGTGAAGCATTTATGACCATACACAATAACGCAGTGAAGACACCACAAAGGGACACCACACAAGAAGCTATAGAAAAATGAGTATCTTTATATAAGCTTAACACAAGGCTCAAAGACGATCAAGAAGCCACAACTCACGTAAATATAGGTTCACTTAAAAGGCAATAAAAGCACTCAAAAGCGTGTGAAACGACCTTAGTTCGAGGCTGGGGTCTACGCGACCCGGTGATGCACAATGTACCTGAGGTTTAAAGGGGCACGACACGCAGCTTCGGGAGGAAGCCGCGATGATGACAGGCGGACTCGCAGCGGCCACAGCTCCCACCTGCAGCGGTCCTCGGCGTGCACTCACGATGATCCTGAGACGGTGATTAAAGGCCGGCTCTCAGCGGCAACAGCTCCTCAGCTGCAGTGGCCCACAATAGCGATAGCGATGATTCTCGTAGTACAGGCAAATGCGGGCTCTCAGCGGCAACAGCTCCTCAGCTGCAGCGGCCCACAATAGCGATAGCGATGATTCTCGTAGTACAGGCAAATGCGGGCTCTCAGCGGCAACAGCTCCTCAGCTGCAGCGGCCCACAATAGCGATAGCGATGATTCTCGTAGCACAGACAAATGCGGGCTCTCAGCGGCAACAGCTCCTCAGCTGCAGCGGCCCACAACAGCGATAGCGATGATTCTCGTAGCACAGGCAAATGCGGGCTCTCAGCGGCAACAGCTCCTCAGCTGCAGCGGCCCACAATAGCGATAGCGATGATTCCCGGGGCACAGGCAGATGCGGGCTCTCAGCGGCAACAGCTCCTCGGCTGCAGCGGCCCACAATAGCGATAGCGATGATTCTCGTAGCACAGACAGATGCGGGCTCTCAGCGGCAATAGCTCCTCGGCTGCAGCGGCCCACAATAGCGATAGCGATGATTCTCAGCCCGCGTTCCCCGCAGTAGACCCAGAGGCTCTGGAATTCTCAACAGAAGCCTCACCTGCGAGTAGAATCCCCCTCAATAGGAATTCAGAAGGCTGATGGGTGAAGTCTAATGTCCCTGAGACTTCAGCAGGAGGCAAGCTCAAATCAGGCCCTTGGGTAGTTGCTTCAGCAAGCTGGATGAAAGTTTCAAAGTCCTTTCCCTCTAGTTACACGGACAGAGGTTCGTCTTGACATCCAGAAGTAACACACCTTGTAGGGGTTTTGGCACAGATATTTATACCCCACAGGTCTTTGTTCTCAAAAGTCACAAGTCACTGAACCCAGCCAGAACCAGTTCGGTGTGGTCTTGGAGCACTTTGTTTACGAGGCTGCATCCTGCCTTTGAGGAAGAGGGGGTCTGCCATCAGACGCACAGTGGGAGGTGGAGCCATCATTCACCTTGCCAGGCACAGCCCTGCTCAGATCAAAGGGTCACCCCTCCCCATACTCCAACTGCAGATCTCTCTATTTAATCCAGGTCGGGCTCAGCCTGCCCTGCCCCTCCAAGACCAGACAGCCAATACACATAACAGCAGAGCACACTGGAAGACTTAGGCAAGAAAATACCTACTTTCTAAAAGTGGTATTTTCAAACACAGAATATAAAAATAATCCTCACTAAAAGATGTACTTTAATATTCTGAGCTCAGGCATACTAAATTCGACTTTCCAAACATGTTCCTTGGGCCAGCTAGGATCATAGGATGTAATAATCAAACTGCCCATTCTGGCCTAAGGGAACAGATAGCCTTGCAATAGTGAAAAACGAAATGGAGTGTAATTCACTATCAGGACATGCCACACAGACCAAGGCAGGTCCTACCTTTCACATACAATGCACCCTGCCATAGGGGTGACTTACATGATGCCAAGGGAAGGTTGAGGGACTGGGAAGTGGGTTTACTTCACAGTCAAAAATGGCAGTTCTGGACTGCGCACAGACTCTGCGATGGCAGGTCTGAGACACACTTTACAAGCTGCTTCTGTGGGTGGCGCAGTCAGCGCTGCAGGCCCACCAGCAGCATTCGGTCTACCAGCCCTGGGCACGCACGGTGCACTATACTTGGGACTAACAGGGAAATCAAATGAGCCAATTATGGGAATACCAATTCATACAGGCAATTTACAATAGGGAGCATTCGCGCTGTAGCACTGAATGGCAGTGGCACAGCGCCCAGAGCATCTAACACCAGCAAACACAGAGGTGACAAAAGCGAAAGATGGGAGACCCACGCCAATGGTGCCAGGTCTAACAATATATATCTATAAAAATATTATTATCTTGCCAGGGTATGCCAGCAAGCTGTGGAATGACATTTGAAATGTGCGCACTGAATTGGCCTTTATCAATGACACTAAAGCAAAGTTTTATACGGAAGGTTTCAAACTTTGCATAAAAAATACGAAGTGCCGATTTGAATTCACTGCGCAGGCGCATGCAAATGACTTTTAGGCTCCGTGAATCATTCAATTAAGGAGCCTTTAAAATAACATGGTCATTTTTGGAAGCAGTTTTCATTTTTCCCGTGAGCAAGGCTTGATGGCAGAGATGATACACGTTGGGACAGTTTTATTGTTTGCTGGCTACCGAAGGACTATATGTAATAAAGCATCTTTACTCCATGGAAGGCTTCAGTGACTTTTCTTCGTGTGGGAAAGGTTTCTGCTGGCTATAAAAATATATTTATATATATTACCCAGTGGTGGTCACCACAGGGGAGTTGTAGTTAGGCCCACGTTACCTAAGGGAAAGCATATTTTGGTGTCCTTATAACTCTGGCGCAGTTTGACAAACCTTGTCGAAACTTTCCTAAAACAATTCTAATCCACCTCAGCTCCATCCTGGAAAGTTATGGGGTGATAAAATCCGCGATGCCTACTCTCGAAACGTTCCGAAGGACCATTAGCAAAACATCAAAACTATTTTAATCTCTGGAGGACAGGGTATCTCTCGAGAACTGCGCCCACGTATGGATGGTACTAAACAGTTACACATTCCTAAGACCACAGCAGTACCTGGGCGAATCTTTCAGTAGCAGGACCAAGGGAACTTTCTTAAAACATCACCTAGGTATCCTCTCCTTCCACGCGCACACTGCAGCTTGGCTAAGGGTCGAAGGAGATTTAAGGGTCGAAAGAGAAGCTCTGTGCAGGCTGTGTGGCCAACCAAAGGAAGACGCAATCCTCACCTTCTGCCTTTGCAGGTCCACCTTAAATCTGCGCCGCCATTGGCTTCGGCCCTTTTGAACCAGACTGAGGTACGTTCCTGCAGACAAGCTATAATAAAATGTTTAAATCCTGGGGACCCTAGAGTAATCTCCAGAACTGTAAAATATCCCCAGGTAGTTGATCAGGCTTTAAATTTAAAGAAAGCACCCCATCAGCCTGAACAGCTCACTCAGCCGTGATCTCTGGCCACCCCTGGCTCCCCGTCACACCAACCACGGCACTGGACTAGCTACCCCGGCTTACTTGCCACGTTTTAATTACCATTTTGTACAGATTCTTTCTTTTTGGACAAAGCACTTTTCTCACATGGGCCACATAAATCATGTTAGCCAGGCGGAACCAATTGCTAACTCTTTTATAAGTTTGTTAAGCTGCCTTCGCTCATTTGCACAAAGGACACTAATTTTTTAGCCGCGGACCAGGTCATTGAACACTGAGTACCATCCCTCCCTTATTCGACAAGGAAGTTTTAATATGTTAGCATTTTATTTACTCACCGTCTTTAATATATATTGTTTTGATTTTTAATTTTAATGAATCGAACAATAAAGCTTACTTTGATAAGTCAAGTGGGGGCAGAGAAAAAGGGGCGGTCCTAAAACACGTTTCCTCATTCACTTTTTCTTTAGGAAAATTGAACAGTAATACCACAAAAACTGCCAAACGGATTTACACCAAATTTGACAGAAAGCTAGATCTTTGTCCAGAAAACGTGCTTTTTGTGATTTAGTGTAAATTCATTCAGTAGTTTTTTGAGCAATTAACTGATATCAACGACTGCTCCCTGAATCATGTATTGGGTCAGGACGGCTCCTTCCTGAATGCTGCGTTGTAATTTACACTGTGGTAACCACTGTAAACAAAAAGTCATGTGATATTTGTATGGTGATGCCATCATTGTGCTTATTAGCCATTTCAAAACCTGGATAATCCTACCTCTTTTTGACTATGGAATGTTGGCAAGTATGGTAATACATTGGATGAAGGGCATGTCCACTAGACAGTTGAATATTTAACACTGTGGAGGATACGCATAGCCAACAGCCAAACAGATCTCAACAACAATGTGGCGGCTGCCGTTGTAGGACCCAGGACTGAGTCTGAAGTCCTGAATAAACAGTGAAAAAAAGATCTAAGGGGCAGGCTAGGAAAAACCTGCCCCTCTAGGACTGGTGGGGGCGTCCCCGAAGGATCCCACTGGGGCTACACATGTTTTTTTAATAATTTTGCAACAAATGTGTGGAGGATCCGTGAATTTGCAGCAAATTCTTTTTTTTTTTTTTAAAAAGCACAGAAACAAAAGAGATCACGGGGTGGGCCATGACCAGGGGATGGCACATTTTAAATATTTAGGGGAAGGAGGTGCATGCCCCTCTCCCTGAGCCTCTGGGAGGCCCAGGGGACCCCATTCCCCAGGGCTAACATTACAAGAAAGGGAGAGGTGTGTGTGCCCCCCACTCCCCAAGCCTGAAATGGCCCCAGTGTCCCCATCACCCGTGGCTGTATTAAAAAAAAAGGAAGTGAGCGTGCTGCCCCACTTCCTAAGCCTTAATAGGCCCGGGGGGTAACCCATCCCCAGGGGCCAACATTTATAGAAAGAGGAGGGGGCACACAGCCTCCTCCCAGAGCCTGAAAAGGCCCGGGAACCCCCATTCCCTGGTGCCAAATACAAAATCAAAGGGAGGAGGATACAGCTCCCACCCGAGCCTCAAAAGGGCCTGGGGCCCCAATCCTCTGAGGCTGGCTCACACTCTGTGTCCCGGGAGGGCCAACCCCGGTACACAGTAGATTCTCTGCCCGAAAAAGCACAGGCAGGGAACACTTGTCTGCTTCCACCTGGTGGGAGCTTTAAAAATGCTCCAGCCGGGTGGGAGCAGACATTTGTTTCCCCGCCCGCGCTATTGCGGGCAGGAAAACTCAGATTGCTCTTGCCCGGCTAGAGCAATGCTGCCTCCCGATGCACAAAGGATGGGTGCTTATAGAGAGCCATCAAGGCCACGGGGGCCATGGGGATCCCCATGCGGCACCCAACATAGGTCCTCATTACAATGCCGGTCGGACGAAGGTCCGACTGACATCGTTTCTGGACCGCCCGAGAAGGAGGCAATGGTCCCGACCTCCAAATTACGATCCAACCGCTGTGTAGGCGGCTGGAAACATGGCTTTTTTCATTGAGGCTTGTGCTCCGGCCCAGAAATGGGCTGCAGCACAAGCCTCAATGTAAAAAGGCATGTTTGGAAACATCCATGCACCGTGTGGCAGGCACCATGTGGTGCCTGGCACAGGGTGCATGGATGTTTCGGGGGCCCCACAGGTGCCCCCTGGCCCAATAGCGGAGGCCCATGGGCACGGGGGCCTGGCTAGGGGCCCCCAAAGTTCCCTTCCAACAGCCTTCCTATGTTGGTCGGACCGCCATGGAAAGGCTGTCGGAAAGGTACATTGTAATCCCTACGGCGGTTCCTGAGCAGGCACCGCCCCTATTGTAGGGTATTATGCTCCATCCGATGGGCTCCTTCGCAAGCTCTGGTCGGTCCCTCCGCCCACATCATAATGCGGCGGTCAGTCCGCGGCACCAGATGTTGGACGGACCACCACTGACAGGCAGTCAGTGGCGGTCCGTCCACCATCATTATCGGGCCCTTTGTGTTTGTGGGTGCCCTGGGTGAGCACTGGGACATCCAGGTAAGGCTCCAGGGGATGGGATCCCCAAGGTCACTATTGGCTCGGGTAGAGGGCCCCCTCCCCTTAAAAAAATGAAAGGTCATGGGGGATTAGATGGGGCCCTGGGGGCTGTAGTGGCTCGGGGAGGGGGACCGCACACCCCCCCTTAAAATAAAAGACTCCAAAGGATGGGGACCCAGGGACCGTAAAGGCTAGGGGAGGGGGGCCGCATGCCCCCCTCTAAATAAAAAAAGAACATCAACAGGGGATGAAGTTCCCCAGCTTTAAAGGCTCGGGGGGTTTCGCACCCCCTCCTCCTAAAATAAAAAAAGGCCCCAGGGTCCCTGGGTTCTGTAATGTTTCAGGGAGGGGGGCACGTGTTCACTTCCCTTTTAACAATAATATGGCCCCAGGGGGCTGGGGTTTCCAGAGCCAGTAAAGGCTCAGGGAAGAGGATTGCACGCCCCCTCCCCAGTAATTATTTTAAAAAAGGGTGTCCCAGGCACTGGGACATCCAGTTAAGGCTCCAGGGGATGGGATCCCCAAGGTCACTATTGGCTCGGGTAGAGGGCCCCCTCCCCTTAAAAAAATGAAAGGCCATGGGGTATTAGATGGGGCCCTGGGGGCTGTAGTGGCTCGGGGAGGGGTACCGCACATCCCCCCCCTTAAAATAAAAGACTCCAAAGGATGGGGAGCCCGGGACCGTAAAGGCTCGGGGAGGGGGGCCGCATGCCCCCCTCTAAATAAAAAAAGAACAGCAACAGGGGATGAAGTCCCCCAGCTTTAAAGGCTCGGGGGGTTGCGCACCCCCTCCTCCTAAAATAAAAAAAGGCCCCAGGGTCCCTGGGTTCTGTAATGTTTCAGGGAGGGGGGCACGTGTTCACTTCCCTTTTAACAATAATACGTCCCCAGGGGGCTGGGGTTTCCAGAGCCTGTGAAGGCTCAGGGAAGAGGATTGCACGCCCCCTCCCCAGTAATTATTTAAAACAAGCATTGGCATAGCCAATAGGTCACGCTTTTGGGACCTTATAAGTATTTAGTTATGCAGCACAATATCCTTGGTGCAACAACATCAACTGTTGCATGGGTAAACACTTATAAGGTCCCAAAAGCGAGACCTATTGGCTATGCCAATGCTTGTTTTTGAGGGGCATAAACAAATGGAGGTTGAAGGTTGTGAACTAGTACCTGTATTATAACACTAGCAGCGGCCAGACGCTAGGGGAGACTCAACAGATGGCAGATTCCGAGAGCAGGCTGAGGTGGTGTTGAGTGATGTTGAGGTGGTAGTGGTGGTGGTGGTGGTGACTGGTGCTGAGACGATGCTGAGGTGATGCTGAATGATACTTAGGTCTTGCTGAGTGATGATGATGTGGTGGTGTAGTATTGCAAAGGCGATGCTGAGTGATACTGATGTGGTGTTGAGTGATGTGGTGGTGCTGAGTGATGCTGTGGTGGTGCTGACTGATGCTGTGGTGGCGCTGAGTGATATTGTTGTGGCCCTGTGTGATGCTGTGGTGGTGCTGAGTGATGCTGTGGTGGTGCTGAGTGATGCTGTGTTGGTGTTGAGTGATGCTGTGTTGGCCGTGAGTGATGCTTTGGTGGTGCTGAGTGATGCTGTTGTGTTGCTGAGTGATGCTGTGGTGGCGCTGAGTGTTGCTGTGGTGGCCCTGAGTGATGCTGTGGTGGCGCTGAGTGATGCTGTGGTGACGTTGAGTGGTGCTGTGCTGGCCCTGAGTGGTGCTGTGCTGGCCCTGAGTGATGCTGTGGTGGCCCTGAGTGATGCTGTGCTGGCCCTGAGTGATGCTGTGGTGGTGCTGAGTGATACTGTGGTGGTGCTGAGTGATGCTGTGGTGGTGCTGAGTGATGCTGTGGTGGCCCTGAGTGATGCTGTGGTGGTGCTGAGTGATGCTGTGATGGTGCTGAGTGATGCTGTGGTGGTGCTGACTGATGCTGTGGTGGTGCTGAGTGATGCTGTGGTGCTGCTGAGTGATGCTGTGGTGGCCTTGAGTGATGCTGTGGTGGTGCTGAGTGATGCTGTGGTGGTGCTGACTGATGCTGTGGTGGCGCTGAGTGATATTGTTGTGGCCCTGAGTGATGCTGTGGTGGTGCTGAGTTATGCTGTGGTGGTGCTGAGTGATGCTGTGGTGGTGTTGAGTGATGCTGTGTTGGCCCTGAGTGAGGCTGTGGTGTCGCTGAGTGATGCTGTGGTGGTGCTGAGTGATGCTGTGGTGGCGCTGAGTGATGCTGTGGTGGTGCAGAGTGATGCTGTGGTGGTGCAGAGTGATGCTGTGGTAGTGCTGAGTGATGCTGCCGTGACACAGTGTCTTTGCTAGTTACAGTGGGTAGAAGAGGGGTAGAGGGGTAGAAGAGGGGTAGAGGGGAGGTAGAGGGGTAGAAGAGGGGTAGAGGGGTAGAAGAGGGGTAGAGGGGTAGAAGAGGGGTAGAGGGGTAGAGGGGTAGAAGAGGGGTAGAGGGGTAGAAGACGGGTAGAGGGGGTAGAAGGGGGTAGAAGAGGGGTAGGGGGGTAGAAGAGTAGAAGAGGGGTAGAGGGGTAGAGGGGTAGAAGAGGGGTAGAAAAGGGGTAGAGGGGTAGAAGAGTAGAGGGGTAGAGGGGTAGAAGAGGGGTAGAGGGGTAAAGTAGTAGAAGAGGGATAGAGGAGGGGTAGAAGGGTAGAAGAGGAGTAGAGGGGTAGAAGAGGGGTAGAGGGGTAGAAGAGGGGTAGAGGGGTGGTAGAGGGGTAGAAGAGGGGTAGAGGGGTAGTAGAGGGGTAGAGGGGTAGAAGAGAGGTAGAGGGGTAGTAGAGGGTAGAGGGGTAGTAAAGTGGTAGTAGAGGGGTAGAGGGGTAGAGGGGTAGTATAGGGGTTGAGGGGTAGTAGAGGGGTAGAGGGTTAGAAGAGCGGTAGAGGGGTAGAAGAGGGGTAGAGGGGTAGAAGAGGGGTATAGGGGTAGAAGAGGGGTAGAAGAGGGGTAGAGGGGTAGTAGAGGGGTAGTAGAGGGGTAGTAGGGTAGAGGGGTAGTAGAGGGGTAGAGGTGTAGATGGGTAGAGGGGTAGAAGAGGGTTAGAGGGGTAGTAGTGGGGTAGACGGGTAGAAGAGGGCGCTTTCGTGCGGGAATTGGTTTCAGGCAGCTTCGCAGCGCGGACTCCAACGCACAACAACGCAGCATAGCCTAAAGTTTTAATAAAAACCACGCGTGCCTTTGCAAAATGTCAACGCTTCACAAAATGTCCAAAATGTCCAAAAAATGCTAAACGTGTCTATTTCCCCTCCAATATTTAGATATTTCAATATTCCTGAGGCAAATGAAACTGACGAAGAGGGAGGGGGAGAAGGGAGGGGGTAGTGCGAGCAGAGGAGCATGATTCACAGCGATAGAAGAGACAAATGAAGCTGACGAGGAGGGAGGGGGTAGTGCGAGCAGAGGAGCATGATTCACGCGCTGTAAGGCTTAATGAGCCATTACAGAAAGCCACATGGCGGCTGCGCACGTGCACGCTCGCGTGAACGCAAGCTTGAGGCCAGCAAGAGCCTCTGGTAGCACTTTCAACAAGCATTGGCCGCGCGGCCGTGAAAGTAACGCGGCCGCGCGGCCGTGAAAGCGAAAGTGATGGCAGGGACGCGCTCTGTGGTGGGGGAGGGGCAGAGCGAGGCGCTTGGGAGAGCAAGGCTTAATGAGCCATGAAAGCCACATGGCGGCTGCGCGCGTGCACACGCTCGTGAACGCAAGCTTGAGGCCAGGAAAAGATTGTGGTAGCACTTTGAAAAGCCACTAACTAAATGTCTCGCAGAGCAGCGCATGCGCTGGCTCAGCGAGACCTAAATAGGGTGTCCCGGGTGGGCACCGGGACACCAAAATGAATAATAATTGAGCGCAGGAGCCGCTCATTTATTATTCACTGCTCCTTGAAGGAGTGCCCCATAATGCCTGGCAGGGTCTTTTTTGTTTATATTGTTTTTTTAGGTAGGTGGTGCCCCTAAAATAGGGAGGGGAACCCACCAAGCCTTTTTTAATGTTGTGGTGGGCTGCAGGGAGATCAGCAGCCCCCCAGCAACATAAAAAAGCAATAAGTCTCCTGGGTCATTTAATCCATAACTGAGGAGAACTTACCATATATTTTTAAAGCACTCCTGGCTGGAGCTCTATGTTCTTCAGCTGGAGTATAACGGCATTTAGTGGATGTTTTTATGATTACATTTTGTGGGCTGAAAAATGTTAAAAGAAAGATTCAGATATATGTTGGTTTTATTTAAACAAAAAAAACAATATGTGTCTGAATAATACTTTAACATTTTTCAGCTCTCAAAATGCAATAATAAAAACTATATTATAAGAAAGACTCACAGCCATGTTTTTTATTAAAACTTTATTTAACATTTTTATAATAATCACTATTATTAAACATTCAATTGAGTGAATTACTAAAATATATATTAGATTAAAAATATTGGTGATCTTAAGAGAAAGAGGATCAATCTGCCTTATATATTGATATGCTCACCCCTTGATAAATCCTTTAGGCTCACTTTTTATATTTTGGTGTTGTGACTCTTTGAGAAAGTCAGTAAGTCTGCCTGAGTGCCACCATGACCTGCGAAACCAACCGCACGCAGCACATGCCTGAAGGCCATGCGTGACATGGTTTTGCTGCTCGCAAGGGTTTGGACGCTGGTCCTGGCCTACTATAGTAACTTGTGCCAAAAAGTAACTATAACTTGCACCCCCGAAATACACAGTGTTGTTATCAATGATGCCATTTTAGATATCAATAGGGATGTTGTTGTTGCAGTCACTGAACGTGTCATGATTGATGTAATATGCAAGGGTAGAAGCAGTGAATGGCGAGGGCGTTAGTTATAGTTACTTTACTGCACAAGTTATAGTTACTTGAGATAACGGAAACTGGTGAATTTATGTGGTTTTCAGTGGGCCTGATTTAAATCCTGGTGGATGGCCCGTGGGTTCGCAGGGCAACAGAGTAAATTACTCCATGATGGCAGTTCCTGGCAATGCATTTTACTCTCTGCTACGGGGCTGCAGCAGCAGAATGCAGCCCTGTAGCACAGAGTATTTAATTTTGCTTTTTTTAAAAAGAAAACATAAAATGCTCCCCTCTCCATTGGAGCCTTCTCCCATGGCGGGGGGAGCATTATAATGATTTTATTGTTCCTTACCACCAGGCTTTACCTGGCGGTAAGGAACAGTAAAAAATGACTTAATGTCACCGATCTAAATTGGGCGGGAGGACATGTAGCCATTCTATGATGGCCCTTACTCCCCAGGGTTGTCAGAGAAGTTTGTCCACGGTGGAGACAGAGTAGTCCCCACCATGGCCAAACTGAAGGTCCATCCGCGTTTTAACCGAGTGGGCAGACCTTCATATTGGTGGTATGTATACTCTGTAACCATTGCAATGGAGTATACATACCACCAATATATAAATCAGGTGAAGTTTGTTTTAACTGACATTTTCACCTATAACGTCCCTTTAACCTTAGTTTTTTAGGGAATTTCTAAGGTTTTTTTAAAATTAAAAAGTAAGATATTATTACAATTCTTAACTATAAGGCCCAATTTTTGTTTTTTCAGTGCATTTCTATGTTTTTTTAACATAAAGTAGGATGTTCATCCCCGTATGTGGTAAGGGGTTGGGCATTCAACCCCCCCACGTGTGCGTCATGGGGTTGGCTGCAGATCCTGGCTTATGGCCAGGTCCTACGCCCTACACCCAGCAGGCACGTAAACCCTTTTTTTATTTTTTGGGGGGGTTCAGTGAATCTGCGTTTCCGCCGCGATGCTCAGAGCAACACCTCTGGGGATTCTGTCTGGATCCACAGATCCACCACGGAGCACAAGCGTGTTGCGCTGGGACTGAGTCCCCGAGTCCTTAGGTGGTAGCCACAACTTTTCCTTCGGGTTGCAGCCAGCCAATTACAATGCATGGTTGAACTTGTGGATCCTCCACTGCATGAAATATACAATTTTTTTACCATTAATTACTCAAAAACTACTGATCGGATATACACCAAATAACAAAAAGCCACACTTTCAGGTCCAAGATCTAGCTCTCTGGCAAATTTGGGGTAAATCTGGTCAGCTGTTTGGGCTCTAGCTGTATCAAAATTTCATATGGAAAAGTGCATGAAGAAAGTGCGTTTTGCCCCCCTCCTTTTTTCACCGTCCCTGCTTGACAGATCGCTCCGAAACTTTCAAAGAAGGAGCTGAGATGGAAGAACATTTATTTTGGAAAGCTTTGTAAAGATTTGTCAAATGGCACCAAAGTTATTAGGGAAAACAAAAAATGCTTTTCCTATAGAAACACGATCCTGACTATAACTACCAAGTGGTGCAACCGCCACTGGGTAATATATATGCAGAAAATATGTATAAAAATGATAACGATACATACAGCTTGCACTCCATGATCACGTTTTCACCTAGATGTTTGTTTTAGTGGCAAAGCGTTTCGACCTTGTGGTCTTTTTCAATAATAGCTTTTGAAAAAGACCGCGAGGTCGAAACGCGTTACCGCAAAAATTAACATCTAAGGTGAAAACGCGATCCTAGAGTGCGAGTTGTATGTATTGTTATCATTTTGATACATGTTTCTGCATATAGTCAAATGGGCCCTGGCACCCGTTCCTCGCACCAGCCCGCTGAAGGTGGATGTAACCGGAGGTGCCTGGAGGTGTCCTATATATATATATTCACTGAAAAAACCACAGGTTTCAGGGACGTTATAGTTAGTTGGACATTTCACTCGTACAAAACCGGAGAAATTTGGCCGTTATAGTTAGTTAAGCTAACTATAACTCGCCGCCCCCGCAATGCACTGCTGATGACGTCACATATTACATCATTCATGACATGGTCAGTGACATCACTGATGACATCACTGAAGAAATCTCAAATGACATCACTGATGAAATCATCCAGTGACTGTGTGTTTCTGTAAAGATTAAATATGTTTTATATATATATATATGCTAAGGTATATTGAAGAATGAGTGGGTGTATAAGTGTCTGAATGGATGATTTAGTAGGTGCTTAACTGACTGTATAAGTGAGTGATTAAACGTGTCTTACTAAATGCATGGGTTAGTGACTAAACTGTGTAAATGTCTGTATCAGTCTGTCAGTTGGTGTGTAAGCGGCTGCATGGGTTGGTGAGTAGCTACATGAGTGTCTATATGGGTTATTGATTGGTTGTCTGAGTATCTGCATGGGTGCCTGAGTGTCTGTGTGGGTGGGTGGGGGGTGTGCGACTCTGTGCATAGATGTGTGAGTGGGTAATTCACCCTGGTGTATGGGTTCAAGAGTGCATCTGTGAAGGGCTGTATGGGTGGGTGAGTGTGTGTATGGGTGTGTTGGTGAGTGAATGGATGTCTCAGTGGTACATGTGTGAGGAACTACATATGTGAAAGGCAGTATATGTGAGTGTTGGAGTATATAAATGACTATATGTGAGAGTGAGTGATTGTGAGAGTGACTGTATGAATGAGTGTTTGCTTGTATCAGTGATTGGATCAGAGAGTAAGTATGTGTTAGTATCTATGAATAAGTGAGGTGGTGTGTGTATAACTGTATAGGTGAGTAAATGGGAATGTGATTGATTGTTTGCATGACTGACTAGGTGTGTGAGTAACTCTGGATGAGTGGCAGTGTGTGAGTGGGTCTATAGGTGTATGAGTGCATATGATAGTGCTGTATTGATGAGTGACTGCATGTATGAGTGGCTGTATGGGTGAATGAGTGGATGTGTGTGTAGACCTAGGAATTAGTGAGTGGGTATGTAAGTGGTATCGGTGTGTCCATGGTTTCGAAAATGGTAGTCTGTATTTTAGAGTGGGTGTATCAAAGGTTATATTAGGGTGTGAGGAGGTGCGTCAGATTATCACGTGGATGATGTCATCAGTGATGTCATTTGAGATGTTATAGTTAGCTTAACTAACTATAACGGCCGAATTTCTCTGGTTTTGTACGAGTGAAATGTCCAACTGACTATAACGTCCCTGAAACCTGTGGTTTTTAAAATGAATTTCGAAGGTTTTTTAAATGCTAATTTCTAACTATAACGTCCCTGAAACCTGTAGTTTTTTCAGTGAATTTCTAAGGTTTTTTAAATGCTAATTTCTAACTATAACGTCCCTGAAACCTATGTTTTTTCAGTGAATTTCTAAGGTTTTTTAAATGCAAATTTCTAACTATGCCTACAGAGGTAGGACATGTGCAGAAAGAGGAAGAAAGGTGCAGAAAGAAGCAAGAGAAATGCAGAAAGAGGCAACAGAAGTCCAGAAAGACAAAGAAAGGTGCAGAAAGAAGCAAAAGATATGGAGAAAGAACCAACAGAGGTGCAGAAAGAGGCCTTGTTGCAAAGTCATCCTGTGCCCCCAACTTTTTGCTGACGGGTACTGGTGGTAACTGACTCTGACTAACCAGACCTAGAGCCAGTGCTATGCTAAAAGACACTTAGAATACAGTGAAAACACCTACATACACTAGGGTACACTATGGGTTGGGGTACCCCTGTGATTGGCATGACCTCCACTGTAAGGCCTTAGTATATAATAGGGCAGGGGGATTAAAACTACCTCTAAGTCAGAGGTGCAGAAACATGCTACTTTAACTAGTAGTCGTGTTTGCAGAGTGGTAGAGAAAGGGTGCTGGGCCTCCGACCAACGCTCAGGAATTCTGCAGCGTAGGACTTACAGGAGGTACCAGGAGGGCTTCTTGCCCCCCAAAGTCCCTCAGGAGTAAATTGGACTTCATCCCCCATCCCGTAGCCTGCCAGGAGGCACGTTTGCAGAGTGGTGGAGAAAGGGGGGCATGGCCTCCGAAGACATCTTAGCAATCCCACTGTGTGGGACTTGCTGGAGGTAACAAGAGGGGTAGTTGGCCCCCAAGGACATCCTTGGAGGCTAACTACTCCTCCTATTACCTCCAGTAAGTCCCACACAGCAGGATTGCTAAGTTGTCATAGCAGGCCACGCCCCCTTTCCCCACCACTCTGCAAACGCACTTCCTGGCGCACTCTTGGATGGGGATTAAAGTCCCCTTCGCTGCTGGGGGTCCTTAGGGGCCAACTAGCCTACCTGATACCTCCAGTATGTCCCAGATAGTGGATTGCTGAAAGCAGGACATAGGCCACGCCCCCTTTCTCCACCACTCTGCAAACGCCCCTCCTGGTGCGTTCTAAGTTGGGGGATTAAGTCCCCTTGAATACTGAGGGTCCCTGGGGGCCAACTAGCCCACCAGGTACCTCCAGTAAGTCCCACACACCTGGATTGCTGAGAGTGGTCCGAGACCACGCCCCCTTTTTACACCACTCTGCAAACACGGCTCCTGGCGCACTGCTGCTTGGGGGATGAAGTCCACTTGTGTCCTGAGGTCCTCAGGACACAAGAGGACCTCATCGCCCCACCAGCAGTGTGCCAAGAGGCGTGTTTGCAGAGTGGTGTAAAAGGGGCATGGCCTCAGACCACCTCTCTGCAATCCAGCTGTGTGGTGCTTACTGGAGGTACCTGGTGGGCTAGTTGGCCCCCAGGGACCCTCAGTATTCAAGGGGACTTAATTCCCCAACTTAGAACGCACCAGGGGGCGCATTTGCAGAGTGATTTAGGGAGGGGGCGGGGCCTCCGGCGAGATGCCGGCTTTTTTTAAATATATTTTTTTTAGAAGGGGGGCTGTATGGCCCCCCTTCTTTTAGCATTTTTGGGGCCCTGGGAACCCCATCCCCTAGGGCCTGACCCCTTTTAATAAAAATAAAATAAAAACAATGGGAAGGGGGCCGCGCGGCCCCTCCCGAGGCCAATTTCGGCCCGGGACCCCATCCCCGGGGCATGGCCTCATTTTCCAAAGTTAATTATTGGGAAGGGGGCCGCGTAGCCTCCCTTCCCTAGGCCACCATTGGCCCCGGGGACCCCATCCCCTGGGGCCGGCCTGCCGTTTTTTTTATTTTTTATTATTAAATGGGAGGGGGGCCGAGTGGCCCCACTCCTGGGCCACTTCTGGCCCCGGGGACCCTATCTTCCGGGGCCGGCCCTTAGTGTTGGGGACCATGGGGGGAGCCCCAATGCACCCACAGTCCCTGCCGGCTCCCCGCCTCCTGCGGGAGCCGGCATTGCTTTTGGGCAAGGGGAGCTGCTAACATGCAGTTCCCCTTGCCCAAAAGCAATTCTGCTTTGGTTTTTGGACGCGAGAGCAGGTTTCCTGCTCTCGCGTCCAAAAACCAAAGTAGAGTTTGCTATGACAGGGCGGGATCCGTGCTCCCGCCCTGCCATAGCAAACAGCAATGTCCCGGGGGTGGGTACCCCGGGACATTGCAGGAGCCGGCCCTGGGGGGTGGTGGTCCCCAGGGCCATAAAGGGCTCCAGGAGGGGGGCCACGTGCCCCCCTCCCTTCATTTTCAAAGCCTCGGGAGGTGGTGGTCCCCGGGGCCCGGGGGTCCGTAATGGACCCCCTATGTAAATAATTAGTGCCCCGGGTAGGTGGTGGTCCCCGGGGCAGTGTGGGGGGGCAGGAGCCCCCCCACACCAATTTTTTTGATTTAAGCCCCGGGGAGGTGGCGGTCCCCGGGGCTTGGGGGGGCCCGCAAGGCCCCACGCATATAATTAGCAATGCCCCAGGGAGGTGGCGGTTCCGGGGGCTGTGGGGGGGCTGCGTGCCCCCCCTGCATATTATTTCAAACGCACCGGGGAGGTGGCGATCCCCGGGGCTGCGGGGGACCCTGCGGGCCCCCGCATACATTATAAACATTGCCCCCGGGACCTGGCCCACCCAGGGGCTTACAGATAACGAAGCGCGGGAGCCCGCAATTTAAAAAAAAAAAAAAATTTGCCCGGATTCGCGCACCCAGCGCGAATTCGGCCATTTTTTTAAAGCAAAATATGCTTGTTTTGCGCCTGGGGGTCCTTGTGAGACCCCCTGAGCAGGCCTAGGGGGTCAGGGTGTTTTTACCCTGCCCCCTTTTCTTGTTTTTTAACCTTTTTTCCACTGTTTTCTCGTGACTCGGTTACCGAGTCACAAGATGGCTGCCAACACTTCTTGGTTTGGAGTGTTGGCAGCCAATCAGAAGTCAGCTCATGCTCGGGAGGCTTCGCGAATTCTCCTCGGTGCTCAGATATATAAAGTTTTATTTTTTGAATTTCTCTGGAACTGCTGAACAGATTTACACCATTTTAAAAAAAGCACGCTTTCTAGACCAAGACCTACCTTTTTGCCAAATTTGGCGTAATTCCGTTCAGCAGTTCGGGCTGTAACCTGTTTCAATATTCCTATGGAAATTAACATGGCGAAAACGTGTTTTGGGACCCCCCGTTTTTCTCAGCCCCCGCTTGACGAATCACCCCCAAACTTTCAAGACAGGAGCTGAGCTTAGTGAACCATTAGTTTTGGAAATTTCGTGAAGATTCGTCAAACGGCGCCAAAGATATTGGCAAATCAAAAAACTCTTTTCCTATGAATAATAGGTCCTAACTATAACTACCTACTGGCGACCGCCAGTAGGTAATATATATATATATATATTCACTGAAAAAACCATAGGTTTCAGGGACGTTATAGTTAGAAATTAGCATTTAAAAAACCATAGAAATTCACTGAAAAAACAATAGGTTTCAGGGACGTTATAGTCAGCTGGACATTTCACTCGTACAAAACCAGAGAAATTCGGCCGTTATAGTTAGTTGAGCTAACTATAACTCGCGCCCCCGCAATGCACTGCTGATGACGTCACAAATTAGATCATTCATGACATGGTCAGTGACATCACTGATGACATCACTGATGACATCTCAAATGATATCCCTGATGACATCACTGATGACATCACTGATGACATCATCTAGTGAATGTGTGTTTCTGTAAAGTTTAAATATGTTTTATATATATATATGCCAAGGTATATTGAAGAATGTGTGGGTGTATAAGTGTCTGAATGGATGATTTAGTAGGTGCGTGACTGACTGTATAAGTGAGTGATTAATCGTGTCTTACTGAATGCATGGGTTAGTGACTAAACTGTGTGAATGTCTGTATTAGTCTGTCAGTTGGTGTGTAAGCGACTGCATGGGATGGAGAGTAGCTAGATGAGTGTCTATATGGGTTATTGATTGGTTGTCTGAGTATCTGTATGGATGCCCGAGTGTCTGTGTGGGTGGGTGGGGGGGTGTGACTCTTTGCATAGATGTGTGAGTGGGTAATTCACTGGGTGTATGGGATCAAGAGTGCATCTGTGAAGGGCTGTAGGGGTGGGTGAGTGTGTGTATGGGTATGTTGGTGAGTGAATGGTTGTCTCAGTAGTACATGTGTGAGTAACTATATATGTGAAAGGCAGTATATGTGAGTGTTGGGGTATATAAATCACTATATGTGAAAGTGAGTGATTGTGAGAGTGGCTGTATGGATGAGTGTGTGCTTGTATCAGTGATTGTATAAGAGAGTAAGTATGTGTTAGTATCTGTATGAATAAGTGAGGTGGTGTGTGTATAACTGTACAGGTGAGTAAATGGGAGTGTGAATGCTTCTTTGCATGATTGACTAGGTGTGTGAGTAACTCTATGGATGAGTGGCGATGTGTGAGTGTCTGTATAAGTGTATGAGTGCAAATGATAGTGCTGTATTGATAAGTGACTGCATGTATGAGTGACTGTATGAGTGAATGAGTGGACGTGTGTGTAGACCTAGGAATCAGTGAGTGGGTATGTAGTAACTGGTATTGGTGTATCTATGGTTTCAAAAATGGTAGTCTGTATTTTAGAGTGGGTGTATCAAAGGTAATATTAGGGTGTGAGGAGGTGCATCAGATTATCACGTGGATGATGTCATCAGTGATGTCATCAGTGATGTCATTTGAGATGCCATCAGTGATGTCATCAGTGATGTCACTGACCATGTCATGAATGATGTAATATGTGACGTCATCAGCAGTGCATTACAGGGGCGCGAGTTATAGTTAGCTCAACTAACTATAACGGCCGAATTTCTCTGGTTTTGTACGAGTGAAATGTCCAACTGACTATAACGTCCCTGAAACCTATGGTTTTTTCAGTGAATTTCTATGGTTTTTTAAAAGCTAATTTCGAACTATAACGTCCCTGAAACCTATGGTTTTTTCAGTGAATTTCAAAGGTTTTTTAAATGATAATATCTAACTATAACGTCCCTGAAACCTATGGTTTTCCAGTGAATTTTAAAGGTTTTTTAAACGCTAATTTCTAACTATTCCTACAGAGGTAGGACATGTGCAGAAAGAGGAAGAAACGCGCAGAAAGAAGCAAAAGAAATGCAGAAAGATGCAACAGAAGTCCAGAAAGACGAAGAAAGGTGCAGAAAGAAGCAAGAGATATGCACAAAGAACCAACAGAGGTGCAGAAAGAGGCCTTGTTGCAAAGTCATCCTGTGCCCCCAACGTTTTGCTGACTGGTACTGGTGGTAACTGACTCTGACTAACCAGGCCCGGAGCCAGTGCTATCCTGAAAGACACTTAGAATACAGTGAAAACACCTACATACACTAGGGTATACTATGGGTTGGGGTACCGCTGTGATTGGCATGACCTCCCCTGTAAGGCCCTAGTACATAATAGGGCAGGTGGGTTAAAACTACCTCTAAGTCAGAGGTGCAGAAAAAGGAAAGAGGGATACAGAAATTTGCAAAAGAGGTGCAGAAACAAGTAAGAGAAGTGCAGAAAGAGGCAAGAGAATTGCTGAAAGAAGCACAGAAGTGTAGAAAGAAGCAAGAGAAGTGCAGAAAGAGGCAAGTGAGGTGCAGAAAGAAGCAAGAGCAGTGCAGAATGAACCAACAGAGGTGCAAAAATAGGCAAGAGGGGTGCAAAAAGAAGGACGAGAAGTGCAGAAAGAGGCAAGAGAATTGTTGAAAGAAGCAACAGAGGAGTAGAAAGAAGCAAGAGAAGTGCAGAAAGAGACAAGTGAGGTGCAGAAAGAAGCAAGAGCAGTGCAGAAAGAACCAACAGAGGTGCAAAAAGAGGCAAGAGAGGTGCAGAAACAGCCAAGAAAGGTGCAGAAAGAGGGTACAGGGGTGCAGAAAGAGGCATGAGAATTGCTGAAAAAAGCAACAGAGATGTAGGAAGAAGCAAGAGAAGTGCAGAAAGAGGCAAGTGAGGTGCAGAAAGAAGCAAGAGCAGTGCAGAAAGAACCAACAGAGGTGCAAAAAGAGGCAAGAGAGGTGCAAAAAGAAGGAAGAGAAGTGCAGAAAGAGGCAAGAGAATTGCTGAAAGAAGCAACAGAGGAGTAGAAAGAAGCAAGAGAAGTGCAGAAAGAGACAAGTGAGGTGCAGAAAGAAGCAAGAGCAGTGCAGAAAGAAGCAAGAAAAGTGCAGAAAGAAGAAAAAGAGGTGGAGAAATAGGGAAGAGGGTGCAGAAAGAGGCAAGAGTGATACAGAAATTTGCAAAAGAGGTGCACAAACAAGCAAGAGAAGTGGAGAAAGAGGCAAGAGAATTGCTGAAAGAAGCAACAGAGATGTAGAAAGAAGCAACAGAAGTGCAGAAAGAGGCAAGTGAGGTGCAGAAAGAAGCAAGAGCAGTGTAGAATGAACCAACAGAGGTGCAAAAAGAGGCAAGAGAGGTGCAAAAAGAAGGAAGAGAAGTGCAGAAAGAGGCAAGAGAATTGCTGAAAGAAGCAACAGAGGAGTAGAAAGAAGCAAGAGAAGTGCAGAAAGAGACAAGTGAGGTGCAGAAAGAAGCAAGAGCAGTGCAGAAAGAAGCAAGAAAAGTGCAGAAAGAAGAAAAGAGGTGGAGAAATAGGGAAGAGGGTGCAGAAAGAGGCAAGAGTGATACAGAAATTTGCAAAAGAGGTGCACAAACAAGCAAGAGAAGTGGAGAAAGAGGCAAGAGAATTGCTGAAAGAAGCAACAGAGATGTAGAAAGAAGCAACAGAAGTGCAGAAAGAGGCAAGTGAGGTGCAGAAAGAAGCAAGAGCAGTGTAGAATGAATCAACAGAGGTGCAAAAAGAGGCAAGAGGGGTGCAAAAAGAAGGAAGAGAAGTGCAGAAAGACGGAAAGAGGCAAGAGAATAGCTGAAAGAAGCAACAGAGGTGTAGAAAGAAACAAGAGAAGTGCAGAAAGAGGCAAGAGAATTGCTGAAAGATGCAACAGAGGTGTAGAAAGAAGCAACAACAGTGCAGAAAGAAGCAAGAGAAGTGCAGAAAGAAGCAAAAGAAGTGGAGAAATAGGGAAGATGGTGCAGAAAGAGGCAAGAGGGATACAGAAATTTGCAAAAGAGGTGCAGAAACAAGAAAGAGAAGTGCAGAAAGAGGCAAGAGAATTGTTGACAGAAGCAAAAGAGGTGTAGAAAGAAGCAAGAGAAGTGCAGAAAGAGGCAAGTGAGGTACAGAAAGAAGCAAGAGCAGTGCAGAATGAACCAACAGAGGTGCAAAA
This sequence comes from Calotriton arnoldi, assembly GCA_963921515.1. Classification (NCBI taxonomy): domain Eukaryota; kingdom Metazoa; phylum Chordata; class Amphibia; order Caudata; family Salamandridae; genus Calotriton; species Calotriton arnoldi. The sequence continues at coordinate 21,679 of CAWUFW010004284.1, read as the reverse complement.
AGAGGCAAGAGGGGTGCAAAAAGAAGGAAGAGAAGTGCAGAAAGAGGCAAGGGAATTGCTGAAAGAAGCAACAGAGGTGTAGAAAGAAGCAAGAGAAGGGCAGAGAGAGACAATTGAGGTGCAGAAAGAAGCAAGAGCAGTGCAGAAAGAACCAACAGAGGTGCAAAAAGAGGCAAGAGAGGTGCAGAAATTTGCAACAGAGGTACAGAAAGAAGCAAGAGCAGTGCAGAAAGAAGCAAGAGAAGTGCAGAAAGAAGCAAAAGAGGTGGAGAAATAGGGAAGAGGGTACAGAAAGAGGCAAGAGGGATACAGAAATTTGCAAAAGAGGTTTAGAAACAAGCAAGAGAAGTGCAGAAAGAGGCAAGGGAATTGCTGAAAGAAGCAACAGAGGTGTAGAAAGAAGCAAGAGAAGTGCAGAAAGAGGCAAGTGAGGTGCAGAAAGAAGCAAAAGCAGTGCAAAATGAACCAACAGAGGTGCAAAAAGAAGGAAGAGAAGTGCAGAAAGAGGCACGAGAATTGCTGAAAGAAGCAACAGATGAGTAGAAAGAAGCAAGAGAAGTGCAGAAAGAGGCAAGTGAGGTGCAGAAAGAAGCAAGAGCAGTGCAGAAAGAACCAACAGAGGCGCAAAAAGAGGCAAGAGAGGTGCAGAAACAGGCAAGAAAGGTGCAGAAAAAGGGTACAGGGGTGCCGAAAGAGGCAAGAGGTATACAGAAATTTGCAACAGAGGTACAGAAAGAACCAGGAGCAGTGCAGAAAGAAGCAAGACAAGTGCAGAAAGAAGCAAAAGAGGTGGAGAAATAGGGAAGAGGGTGCAGAAAGAGGCAAGGAGGATACAGAAATTTGCAAAAGAGGTGCAGAAACAAGCAAGAGAAGTGAGAGAGGCAAGAGAATTGCTGAAAGAAGCAACAGAGGTGTAGAAAGAAGCAAGAGAAGGCCAGAGAGAGACAATTGAGGTGCAGAAAGAAGCAAGAGCAGTGCAGAAAGAACCAACAGAGGTGCAAAAAGAGGGAAGAGAGGTGCAGAAATTTGCAACAGAGGTACAGAAAGAAGAAAGAGTAGTGCAGAAAGAAGCAAGAGAAGTGCAGAAAGAAGCAAAAGAGGTGGAGAAATAGGGAAAAGGGTGCAGAAAGAGGCACGAGGGATACAGAAATTTACAAAAGGGGTTTAGAAAGAAGCAATAGAAGTGCAGAAAGAGGCAAGTGAGGTGCAGAAAGAAGCAAGAGCAGTGCAGAATGAACCAACAGAGGTGCAAAAAGAGGCACGAGGGGTGCAAAAAGAAGGAAGAGAAGTGCAGAAAGAGGCAAGAGAATTGCTGAAAGAAGCAACAGAGGAGTAGAAAGAAGCAAGAGAAGTGCAGAAAGAGGCAAGTGAGGTACAGAAAGAAGCAAGAGCAGTGCAGAATGAACCAACAGAGGTGCAAAAACAGGCAAGAGGGGTGCAAAAAGAAGGAAGAGAAGTGCAGAAAGAGGTAAGAGAATTGCTGAAAGAAGCAACAGAGGAGTAGAAAGAAGCAAGAGAAGTGCAGAAAGAGACAAGTGAGGTGCAGAAAGAAGCAAGAGCAGTGCAGAAAGAACCAACAGAGGTGCAAAAAGAGGCAAGAGGGGTGCAAAAAGAAGGAAGAGAAGTGCAGAAAGAGGCAAGAGAATTGCTGAAAGAAGCAACAGAGGTGTAGAAAGAAGCAAGAGAAGTGCAGAAAGAGGCAAGTGAGGTGCAGAAAGAAGCAACAGAGGTGTAGAAAGAAGCAAGAGAAGGGCAGAAAGAGGCAAGTGAGGTACAGAAAGAAGCAAGAGCAGTGCAGAATGAACCAACAGAGGTGCAAAAAGAGGCAAGAGGGGTGCAAAAAGAAGGAAGAGAAGTGCAGAAAGAGGTAAGAGAATTGCTGAAAGAAGCAACAGAGGTGTAGAGAGAAGCAAGAGAAGTGCAGAGAGAGGCAATTGAGGTGCAGAAAGAAGCAAGAGCAGTGCAGAAAGAACCAACAGAGGTGCAAAAAGAGGCAAGAGAGGTGCAGAAACAGGCAAGAAAGGTGCAGAAAAAGGGTACAGGGGTGCAGAAAGAGCCAAGAGGGATACAGAACTTTGCAACAGAGGTACAGAAAGAAGCAAGAGCAGTGCAGAAAGAAGCAAGACAAGTGCAGAAAGAAGCAAAAGAGATGGAGAAAAAGGGAAGAGGGTGCAGAAAGAGGCAGGAGGGATACAGAAATTTGCAAAAGAGGTGCAGAAACAAGCAAGAGAAGTGCAGAAAGAGGCAAGAGAATTGCTGAAAGAAGCAACAGAGGTGTAGAAAGAAGCAAGAGAAGTGCAGAAAGAGGCAAGTGAGGTACAGAAAGAAGCAAGAGCAGTGCAGAAAGAACCAACAGAGGTGCAAAAAGAGGCAAGAGAGGTGCAAAAAGAAGGAAGAGAAGTGCAGAAAGAGGCAACAGAATTGCTGACAGAAGCAATAGAGGAGTAGAAAGAAGCAAGAGAAGTGCAGAAAGAGACAAGTGAGGTGCAGAAAGAAGGAAGAGCAGTGCAGAAAGAACCAATAGAGGTGCAAAAAGAGGCAAGAGGGTTGCAAAACGAAGGAAGAGTAGTGCAGAAAGAGGCAAGAGAATTGCTGAAAGAAGCAACAGAGGAGTAGAAAGAAGCAAGAGAAGTTCAGAAAGAGACAAGTGAGGTGCAGAAAGAAGCAAGAGCAGTGCAGAAAGAACCAACAGAGGTGCAAAAAGAGGCAAGAGAGATGCAAAAAGAAGGAAGAGAAGTGCAGAAAGAGGCAAGAGAATTGCAGAAAGAGGCAAGTGAGGTGCAGAAAGAAGCAAGAGCAGTGCAGAAATAACCAACAGAGGTGCAAAAAGAGGCAAGAGAGGTGCAAAAAGAAGAAAGAGAAGTGCAGAAAGAGGCAACAGAATTGCTGAAAGAAGCAACAGAGGAGTAGAAAGAAGCAAGAGAAGTGCAGAAAGAGACAAGTGAGGTGCAGAAAGAAGGAAGAGCAGTGCAGAAAGAACCAACAGAGGTGCAAAAAGAGGCAAGAGGGGTGCAAAACGAAGGAAGAGAAGTGCAGAAAGAGGCAAGAGAATTGCTGAAAGAAGCAACAGAGGAGTAGAAAGAAGCAAGATAAGTTCAGAAAGAGACAAGTGAGGTGCAGAAAGAAGCAAGAGCAGTGCAGAAAGAACCAACAGAGGTGCAAAAAGAGGCAAGAGATGTGCAGAAACAGCCAAGAAAGGTGCAGAAAGAGGGTACAGGGGTGCAGAAAGAGGCATGAGAATTGCTGAAAGAAGCAACAGAGGTGTAGAAAGAAGCAAGAGAAGTACAGAAAGAACCAACAGAGGTGCAAAAAGAGGCAAGAGAGGTGCAAAAAGAAGGAAGAGAAGTGCAGAAAGAGGGAAGAGAATTGCTAAAAGAACAACAGAGGAGTAGAAAGAAGCAAGAGAAGTGCAGAAAGAGACAAGTGAGGTGCAGAAATATTCAAGAGCAGTGCAGAAAGAAGCAAGAAAAGTGCAGAAAGAAGAAAAAGAGGTGGAGAAATAGGGAAGAGGGTGCAGAAAGAGGCAAGAGGGATACAGAAATTTGCAAAAGAGGTGCAGAAACAAGCAAGAGAAGTGCAGAAAGAGGCAAGAGAATTGCTGAAAGAAGCAACAGAGGTGTAGAAAGAAGCAACAGAAGTGCAGAAAGAGGAAAGTGAGGTGCAGAAAGAAGCAAGAGCAGTGCAGAATGAACCAACAGAGGTGCAAAATGAGGCAAGAGGGGTGCAAAAAGAAGGAAGAGAAGTGCAGAAAGAGGCAGGAGAATAGCTGAAAGAAGCAACAGAGCTGTAGAAGGAAGCAGGAGAAGTGCAGAAAGAGGCAAGAGAATTGCTGAAAGAAGCAACAGAGGTGTAGAAAGAAGCAACAGCAGTGCAGAAAGAAGCAAGAGAAGTGCAGAAAGAAGCAAAAGAAGTGGAGAAATAGGGAAGAGGGTGCAGAAAGAGGCAAGAGGGATACAGAAATTTACAAAAGAGGTGCGGAAACAAGAAAGAGAAGTGCAGAAAGAGGCAAGAGAATTGCTGAAAGAAGCAACAGAGGTGTAGAAAGAAGCAAGAGAAGTGCAGAAAGAGGCAAGTGAGGTGCAGAAAGAAGCAAGACCAGTGCAGAATGAACCAACAGAGGTGCAAAAAGAGGCAAGAGGGGTGCAAAAAGAAGGAAGAGAAGTGGAGAAAGAGGCATGAGAATTGCTGAAAGAAGCAACAGAGGAGCAGAAAGAAGCAAGAGAAGTGCAGAAAGAGACAAGTGAGGTGCAGAAAGAAGCAAGAGCAGTGCAGAAAGAACCAACAGAGGTGCAAAAAGAGGCAAGAGAGGTGCAGAAACAGGCAAGAAAGGTGCAGAAAAAGGGTACAGGGGTGCAGAAAGAGGCAAGAGGGATACAGAAATTTGCAACAGAGGTACAGAAGAAGCAAGAGCAGTGCAGAAAGAAGCAAGATCAGTGCAGAAAGAAGCAAAAGAGGTGGAGAAATAGGGAAGAGGGTGCAGAAAGAGGCACGAGGGATACAGAAATTTGCAAAAGAGGTGCAGAAACAAGCAAGAGAAGTGCAGAAAGAGGCAAGAGAATTGCTGAAAGAAGCAACAGAGGTGTAGAAAGAAGCAACAGCAGTGCAGAAAGAAGCAAGAGAAGTGCAGAAAGAAGCAAAAGAAGTGGAGAAATAGGGAAGAGGGTGCAGAAAGAGGCAAGAGGGATACAGAAATTTACAAAAGAGGTGCGGAAACAAGAAAGAGAAGTGCAGAAAGAGGCAAGAGAATTGTCGAAAGAAGCAACAGAGGTGTAGAAAGAAGCAAGAGAAGTGCAGAAAGAGGCAAGTGAGGTGCAGAAAGAAGCAAGACCAGTGCAGAATGAACCAACAGAGGTGCAAAAAGAGGCAAGAGGGGTGCAAAAAGAAGGAAGAGAAGTGCAGAAAGAGGCAAGAGAATTGCTGAAAGAAGCAATAGAGGAGTAGAAAGAAGCAAGAGAAGTGCAGAAAGAGACAAGTGAGGTGCAGAAAGAAGCAAGAGCAGTGCAGAAAGAACCAACAGAGGTGCAAAAAGAGGCAAGAGAGGTGCAGAAACAGGCAAGAAAGGTGCAGAAAAAGGGTACAGGGGTGCAGAAAGAGGCAAGAGGGATACAGAAATTTGCAACAGAGGTACAGAAGAAGCAAGAGCAGTGCAGAAAGAAGCAAGATCAGTGCAGAAAGAAGCAAAAGAGGTGGAGAACTAGGGAAGAGGGTGCAGAAAGAGGCAAGAGGGATACAGAAATTTGCAAAAGAGGTGTAGAAAGAAGCAAGAGAAGTGCAGAAAGAGCATTGTGAGGTGCAGAAAGAAGCAAGAGCAGTGCAGAATGAACCAACAGAGGTGCAAAAAGAGGCACGAGGGGTGCAAAAAGAAGGAAGAGAAGTGCAGAAAGAGGCAAGAGAATTGCTGAAAGAAGCAACAGAGGAGTAGAAAGAAGCAAAAGAAGTGCAGAAAGACACAAGTGAGGTACAGAAAGAAGCAAGAGCAGTGCAGAAAGAACCAACAGAGCTGCAAAAAGAGGCAAGAGAGGTGCAGAAACAGGCAAGAAAGGTGCAGAACGAGGGTACAGGGGTGCAGAAAGAGGCAAGAGAACTGCTGAAAGAAGCAACAGAGGTGTAGAAAGAAGCAAGAGAAGTGCAGAAAGAGGCAAGTGAGGTGCAGAAAGAAGCAACAGCAGTGCAGAAAGAACCAACAGAGGTGCAAAAAGAGGCAAGAAAGGTGCAAAAAGAAGGAAGAGAAGTGCAGAAAGAGGCAAGAGAATTGCTGAAAGAAGCGACAGAGGAGTAGAAAGAGGCAAGAGAAGTACAGAAAGAGACAAGTGAGGTGCAGAAAGAAGCAAGAGCAGTGCAGAAAGAACCAACAAAGGTGCAAAAAGAGGCAAGAGGGGTGCAAAAAGAAGGAAGAGAAGTGCAGAAAGAAGCAAGAGAATTGCTGAAAGAAGCAACAGAGGAGTAGAAAGAAGCAAGAGAAGTGCAGAAAGAGACAAGTGAGGTGCATAAAGAAGCAAGAGCAGTGCAGAAAGAACCAACAGAGGTGCAAAAAGAGGCAAGAGAGGTGCAGAAACAGGCAAGAAAGGTTCAGAAAGAGGGTACAGGGGTGCAGAAAGAGGCAAGAGAAGTGCAGAAAGAAGCAAGAGAGGTGCAGAAGGAAGCAAGAGAACTGCGAAAGAGACAAGAGAGTTGCGGAAACAGGCAAAAGAGGTACAGAAAGATGTAACAGAGGTGCAGACAGAGGCAAGAGAGGTGCAAAACAGGTAAAAGGGGTGCAGAAAGAGGCAGGAGGGGTGCAGAAATTTGCAAGAGAGGTGCAGAAAGAAGCAAGATAAGTGCAGAAAGAAGCAACAGAAGTGCAGAAAGAGGGAAGAGGGGTGGAGAGAGAGGCAAGAGGGGTACAGAAAGAAGCAAGTCAGGTGCAGAAAGAAACAAAAGAAGTGCAAAAAGAAGGAACAGAGGTGCAGAAAGAGGCAAAAAAGGTGCAGAAAGACATGAGGGGTACAGAAAAAGGCAAGAGAGGTGCAGAAAGAGGGAAGAAGGGTGCAGAAAGAGGCAAGAGGGTACAGAAAGAAGCAATTGAGGTGCAGAAAGAGGCAACAGACATGCAGAAAGAGGCAAGAGAGATGCTGAACGTAGAAGAGATTTGCAGAAAGAGGCAAGAGAAGTGCAGAAAAAGAAAGAAATGTGCAGAAAGAAGCAACAGAAATGCAGAAAGAGGCAAGAGAGGCGCAGAGAGAGGCGCAGATGGAAGCAAGAGTGGCTTGCACACCATTAGTACCAATTTAACACCCACATTTAGCAATAAGTAACAGGTGACCATTCTAGGTTTGCAAAGGGCCTTCCAACACGCTGTAACAATTGTCGCTGCATTTTTGGTAATGTTTGAGCCGTTGGAGCTAGAAACAAGCCTTTTTTTGTTCAAATCTACAGATTAGGGAGCAGATGATGAATTATGTGGCTGATGCGGAAAATGTATATTTGTGCGAATGTCGGTGCAGCCAAACAGTCGCATAATTCCAGTGGCCCTGCTCATACCGCTGACTAGGTCCAGAAGTGCTCCTCAGTGATTCCTTCTTTTTTTTGTCTCATTGAGTTCATAGTTGAGCTTCTATGGAAACGAGGAAGACTAAACATGACATTACCACTCCACAACACAGACTACCATACCACATAATTACTCTCCATAACACATAATCCCACTCTACATAATTCCTATAAAATAAATACCACATACTTTCTATCCACATAATTTCACTGCACAACTTACCACATAATTCCACTACACACAACATACATCCACTCCACTCCGAAAAACATTAAAAAACTTTTACATTTACATTGCCAATAGCTCTAACTCTCTCAAATGCGAAACCTATAACATTGCAAACACTTCTTTAACTAGTAGTCGCGTTTGCAGAGTGGTGGAGAAAGGGTGCTGGGCCTCCGACCAGCGCTCAGGAATTCCGCTGCGTAGGACTTACAGGAGGTACCAGAAGGGCTTCTTGGCCCCCAAAGTCCCTCAGGAGTAAATTGGACTTCTTCCCCCATCCCGTAGTCTGCCAGGAGGTGCGTTTGCAGAGTGGTGGAGAAAGGAGGGCATGGCCTCCGAAGACGTCTTAGCAATCCCACTCAGCGGGACTTACTGGAGGTAACAAGAGGGGTAGTTGGCCCCCAAGGACATCCTTGGGGGCCAACTACCCCTCCTATTTCCTCCAGTAAGTCCCACTCAGCAGGATTGCTAAGTTCTCAGAGCAGGCCACGCCCCCTTTGCCCACCACTCTACAAACGCGCTCCCTGGCGCGGTCTTGGATGGGGATTGAAGTCCCCTTCGCTGCTGGGGGTCCTTTAGGGGCCAACTAGCCTACCTCTTACCTCTAGTAAGCCCCACACAGTGGGATTGCTGAAAGGTGGACAAAGGCCACGCCCCCTTTCTCCACCACTTTGCAAACGCGCCCCCCTGGCGCGTTCTAAGTTGGGGATTAAGTCCCCTTGAATACTGAGGGTCCCTGGGGGCCAACTAGCCCACCAGGTACTTCCAATAAGCGCCACACCGCTGGATTGCAGAGAGGTGGTCAGAGGCCATGCCCCCTTTTTACACCACTCTGCAAACCCGCCTCTTGGCGCACTGCTGCTCGGGGGATGAAGTCCACTTGTGTCCTGAGGTCCTCAGGACACAAGAGGACCTCATCGCCCCACCACCAGCAAATTAATTACACATTGCCCCCGGGACCTGGCCCACCCGGGGGCTTAAGTACAAGGAAGCGCGGGAGTCCGCGCTTCGTTTTTTTTTTATTTTCTCGGCAGGATTCGCGCACCCAGCGCGAATTCTGCCGTTTAAAAAAAATAAATGCTTTTTTTGGCCCTGGGTGTCCCTGTGGGAGCCCCCCAGCAGGCCTAGGGCGTCAGGGTGTTTCTCCCCTGCCCCCTTTTCTTGTTTTTTAATGTTTTTTTCACTGAGTCACAAGATGGCTGCCAACACTTCCTGGTTTGGAGTGTTGACATAGCAAAACCAAAGGGGATGATGGACGGAGTGTTGAACATTGCAAGCACTCACCCCCAGTCAACTGATCTGGGTTTAATCCATCAACATTCTTTAGCTCACTCCGCCACCCCAGTTCAGACATGGCCATATGCAAATCAGTCTGACCCTGTGCCTCATGGGAACAGTCCAGCCCGAACTGCCAAGCCATGTCTTCCCTGGACCGGAAACAAGCATCCTGGGACCGGTTTCTGGCTTACAGCCGTCATCAGCCAGGCTATCTTGAATCCAGTGGCAAAGTGAGCAAGGGACCCACGTCTGGGCATACCCTGCCAACTTAGGGCGAACATAGCAAAACCAAAGGGGATGATGGACGCAGTGTTGAACATTGCAAGCACTCACCCCCAGTCAACTGATCTGGGTTTAATCCATCATCATTCTTTAGCTCACTCCGCCACTCCCAGTTCAGACATGGCCATATGCAAATCAGTCTGACCCTGTGCCTCATGGGAACAGTCCAGCCCGAACTGTCAAGCCATGTCTTCCCTGGACCGGAAACAAGCATCCTGGGACCGGTTTCTGGCTTACAGCCGTCATCAACCAGGCTATCTTGAATCCAGTCCCTTGCTCACTTTGCCACTGGATTCAAGCTAGCCTGGCTGATGACGGCTGAATAGCCAGAAACCGGTCCCAGGATGCTTGTTTCCGGTCCAGGGAAGACATGGCTTGGCAGTTCGGGCTGGACTGTTCCCATGAGGCACAGGGTCAGACTGATTTGCATGTGGCCATGTCTGAACTGGGGTGGTGGAGTGAGCTAAAGAATGATGATGGATTAAACCCAGATCAGTTGACTGGGGGTGAGTGTTTGATTAGCTCAAGCGCTCCGTCCATCATCCCCTTTGGTATCGCTTGTTCGCCCTAAGTTGGCAGGGTATGCCCAGACGTGGGTCCCTTGCTCACTTTGCCACTGGATTCAAGCTAGCCTGACTGATGACGGCTGAATAGCCAGAAACCGGTCCCAGGATGCTTGTTTCCGGTCCAGGGAAAACATGGCTTGGCAGTTCGGGCTGGACTGTTCCCATGAGGCACAGGGTCAGACTGATTTGCATGTGGCCATGTCTGAACTGGGGTGGTGGAGTGAGCTAAAGAATGATGATGGATTAAACCCAGATCAGTTGACTGGGGGTGAGTGTTTGATTAGCTCAAGCGCTCCGTCCATCATCCCCTTTGGTATTGCTTTGGAGTGTTGACAGCCAATCAGAGTGAAGCTCGTGCCCGGCAGGGTTCCCGACCCCTCCTCGGTGCTCAGATATCGAAACTTTTCTTTTTCTAATTTCTCTGGAACTACTGAACGGATTTGCACCTTTTTCTTGGCCTCGCTTGACGAATCACCCCGAAACTTTCAAGACAGGAGCTGACCGGAGCGCCCCATTAGTTTTGAAAATTTTGCGAAGATTCGTCAACGGGCGCCAAAGATATTGGCAAAAGAAAAACGCTTTTGAATAGAAACGAGGTCCTAACTATAACTACCTACTATGTATTTATTGAGTAGTATGTGTATTAACATATGAGGAATGTTTATACAGTGATATGATATATGTAAGGCACCTTTGCACAGCATATTTGCACAGCAATATTTGCACTCTATTATTCATTGTGTATGGCTGTACACACTAATCAGACCAATAGGCTTTTTGTACCTTAATGGAACATGTAATAGCTGGTATCTGTCTCTATTCAATCTTATAGCTTCAAGAGATCATGGTTTATACACTTCTCTAGTCCATTTGGTTCCCACCGCATATAATTGGTGTAATCTGAACATACACCGCAGCCCCATAAGTGATCCAACTATATGAGGGTGATTAGAAATGGTGATAGCTGAGCAACCGTCACATAGATAGTAACACATATTAGCTCAGCATTTTACTTGCAGTAGTTAATTTTACCCAATGTATTTTATTAATGTACATTGGCACATAGCACTTTACGCACGATTTGCACATTGTTTTTTTAGATCACAATATGACCGGCAATGTCTCATTGGTCGTCATTTGCCACATGTTAAAAAGAAAAATAACAAATATCGGCAGTTTGTAGTATTTAACTTGTAACTTTTTTATACTTCAAAAAGGTTTGACATGTATTGAGATTTTCTCTATGTCTATTTATTGTTGGTCATGTGAGGTTTTAATTGGTTGCACTGTCACTTTAAAATGCACAGAACTCGTGTTTCGTCATGTCATGTGAACAAGGCTCGCGAGAGCCGAAACGCGTTATGGCGACAATCGGAGTAAAATAATCTGAACACTTACTTTGGGTCCGTGTCCGTCTTTTTGGGTACTTATCGTCCTGATACGGAAGGAAAGTGATGTAATAGACCGACTGGTTCTACGCGGTCTTACACGGATCCCTCCCCCCTGCAGGACGACGCGCATTGTGGAACACAGCTTCCGGGGTTTCCTGGAAGCATTACGGTCCGACAAAGGAATCTGCGCGTTTGACCCCCCAGAAACCGTCATCTTCCAAGTATCCTGTGAAGATCGGTGGAAACCCAGTCGTAAGACCAGAAAGACACTGATTGATCCAGGTAGGACTCAAGGGTATTCTGGGGTGGAGGAGTGTGTACTACAAGTGAAGCCAGCTGGATTTTCACGGCGTGACGCTTCGCGTTTACAAACTTTCCAAACTCCAAAATGTCGGCTGACATGGTGCGTGAAAGAGAGGCGGCCGCCTTGGAAATGTTTTCCGATACTCCCTCGGCCACTTTCAGCGCCAGACAAAATGAAACTGCAAGTACAACCGATACCAATTCTGTAAAACATAAATTTAAAATATTAGAAAAAAAGATGCGTATGGAACTGAGCAAATGGTGGGAATCAAGATCTCTCCAAAGGTACATTGACGTAAACAGGATCCCCGAGGCCTTAGGATTTTAACTGCCCCAACCTATGAAGACCCGAACCCTGAACTAATGCGGGAATGGGCTGAATGTAATCTTGAGTCCTCACGAAAATTAACTTTGATTTTAATAAAATATGCGGACATTGACCGGGCACGTCTGCTTAAGGAAATAGATGAATTAAATGAGGAGCTGGACAAACTGGCAGAGACGGAGGAAATTCTCAAACTACGCAAGGAAATGTTAATGAGACTTAAAAAGCAGGAAGAAAAAATTAAAGAACGAAAAGCGTACAAATTTATAAGGGATAAAAATGACTACGATTTGGGGCAAATCTTCACATTTGCCAAAAAGTATGACGCACTCCGAGTCTCCAAATTTAAAGGTCCTTCATCTACATCCAAAGCAGTATCTAATCCAACGCCAAAAAGAGGGGGTGCCTCGAACGAAACAACATACTCGGACCTCAGCTCTGCAAGGGGCAGCGAGTCAGAATCAGAGATGAGACACCCCCAGGCAGGACAACAAATGGCTAAGCCATCACCTGGTGAAGAACTCAATTTTTTATGCGAGGAGAGAAGACAAACTCTTCGACCAAGACCACAAAGGAATTACGTAGGACAAGGACAAACTACAGTCGAAGGCAGAGGCGGAAAGCTAGAAAACGCTGCCAACAGCAACAAAAAAAGAGGTCGGGGATATTGGAAGAGGAGATGAGCAACTCGTCAGTTACCAACAAAACTGTAGTCAACTTAACTCATATTGAACTAACATCAGAGGAAACACGTATTTTAAATCTTGGTCTCTCATTGTGCCCAAATAGCGATTTCAATTATGCATCAACTAGAATGGACATATATAAAGGGGTCAGAAAGTTGAAATTGAAAAAATATCATATGCTTCAGGGCGACAATATCCAACGCCAGCAAAGGGGAACTGTTGATGATGAAGCAACTCAATCCAATATAACGCAATCAGATCTTCCTCTCTTCCATGAACTCGAGGAATTATGGGATGGGGAGATTAGTCAACAGCCCATGATAGGTAGATCCATTGAAGGAACGAGCGCGCATGGTGTCACAAGGATCACAACCCCTTTCAAACCAAGATCTACATTTAACCCAATAGCACCACGTGATTCCATTGATGTGTTTCATGAAACAGTTACGTCATGCATCAAAAAACTCAACAAATCGGTGCTAATGACTAAAAGAAAATACAGCAGACAGGATCAAAAATATAACAGCTTGATTCAAAAATTGCAAAAAAATAAAGGTATTGTCATACGTAATAGTGACAAAGGTGGGAACATTGTTCTATGGTCTCAGGAGCAATATAAACATGAAGCTTTGAGTCAACTAAATGATAGATCATGCTACAGTCGGAGCAATACGGCGAATTTGAAAAACACATATCTGGACTACTACAAGAAACTGGCTACATGGAGGAAAAAAGACCTAATTAGTGAAGATGAATATAAATTTCTTAAAAAAGATAATCCCACTACTCCCTCAATATACTTCATTCCGAAGATACATAAGGATATCAATAATCCACCTGGCCGTCCGATCATCACAGCTAAAGATGGGCTGTTGGAAAACTCGTCCAAATATGTTGACTATTTTTTACAAGATTATGTTAAAAATCTGCCGTCATATGTTCGTGACACGGGTGATTTTATCAGAAAAATCAAAGATGTGGTGTGGCAGGAAGATTATTTGCTGTTAGCGCTAGACGTTGCCGCACTATACACTAGCATCAAACACGAAGATGGAATCATTGCTACACAACACTTCCTGGCTCGACATCCCACACAAGATCATGAACACAGCGAGATGCTTGTTTCCATGATTGAGTTTTGTTTGAACAACAACATCTTTATGTTCAACAATTTGTTATATCAACAGATCAGGGGGGTCACCATGGGGGCCAGCTTCTCCCCCAGCTACGCATGTCTTCACATGGGCTGGTGGGAGGAGCTGGTCCTCAATATTGAATACAAACATATAGTCGAGAGCAACATTAAATTATGGCTCCGCTATATTGACGACCTCCTAATAGTGTGGCAAGGGACAAAGGAGCAGGCACAAGAGTTTGTTACTCAGATTAATTCTAATTCCCTAAATCTTGAGTTTACAGCAACTATCAGTGACGCATCGGTTAACTTTCTTGACACACAAGTCTATATTTTTAACAATAAGGTGGAGACTTGTCTGTATAGAAAGGAAACAGCAGGCAATTCTACCTTACACGCGCATAGCTCACACCCTCGACATCTGATCAACAGCATACCGTATGGCGAGATGCTTCGCCTTAGACGGATATGCAGCAATGAAGTTGATCTTAAAAAAGCTCAGTATCTTAGCAAATCTAGATTCTTAGAGAGAGAATATACTGCCAATATCATCAATCAGGCCATATCTAAATCTATGACCATGACCAGGGATAAACTCCTTAAAGATAAACAATCCCATATAGCTTTGAACGCTACAGGGACAAACCAGATTACCGATAAATTTCGCATGATTTTGGGTTATAGCCGACAACATAAAGCTATTCAGAAAATTTTACAATCAAACTGGCCTCTCGTCCTCAATGACCCCTTGATTGGACCCCTGCTACCGCAGAGGGTGTCCATCACATATAGCAAAGCGCCTTCAATGAGAGATAGTTTAGTTACCACTAATCCTGAAATTATCGAGAATACCACATGGCTACAGACACACAAGGGATTTTATAAATGTAAGACTTGTAAAGCGTGTATCCATGGAGTTAATACCAGCACATATTCTACCCCGTTTAGTGACAGGGAATACAAAATTCAAAAACTTTTAACCTGAAAAACTGAATTTGCTGTCTATGTGCTCATGTGCCCTTCTGGCCTTAGGTACATAGGCAGCACCAAGTTACCAGTTCATAAACGGGTTCTTCAACATCTTCATGCAATCACAAATCAAGATAATACTTATCCAGTAGCTCGTCATTTTAGGGAATTCCATCAATCTAATAACAAAGACCTTAGCTACTTTGTGATTGACACAGTATCGCCCAGTAGACGTGGTGGTGACAGAGACCATAAATTGAGAAAACTGGAGACCAGATACATTTTACAACTAGATACTATGTCTCCAGGAGGTCTCAATGTCACTGAGGATTTATATACATGTCTTTAAATATTATTTTATGTCACTATTATGAGAAGGTACAAATGTGGTTTTAGGTCTGATTTTAATATTACTGTGCTTGGCTATATACAGATTTGGTCCCCATATAAATAGGTAGATGAATACATGATGCATATCATTTTATCATACTGTACTTTATCTATTTTTTTCCTGATACATTCATGTGTAGATTTTATATGTATTTATATGGTTATATTTATATATTTATGTCTATATCTATTTTTATATTTATATTTAAATGTATTCTTGTATATATTTATATATGTATTTATTGAGTAGTATGTGTATTAACATATGAGGAATGTTTATACAGTGATATGATATATGTAAGGCATCTTTGCACAGCATATTTGCACAGCAATATTTGCACTCTATTATTCATTGTGTATGGCTGTACACACTAATCAGACCAATAGGCTTTTTGTACCTTAATGGAACATGTAATAGCTGGTATCTGTCTCTATTCAATCTTATAGCTTCAAGAGATCATGGTTTATACACTTCTCTAGTCCATTTGGTTCCCACCGCATATAATTGGTGTAATCTGAACATACACCGCAGCCCCATAAGTGATCCATATATGAGGGTGATTAGAAATGGTGATAGCTGAGCAACCGTCACATAGATAGTAACAAATATTAGCTCAGCATTTTACTTGCAGTAGTTAATTTTACCCAATGTATTTTATTAATGTACATTGGCAGATAGCACTTTACGCACGATTTGCACATTGTTTTTTTAGATCACAATATGACCGGCAATGTCTCTTTGGTCGTCATTTGCCACATGTTAAAAAGAAAAATAACAAATATCGGCAGTTTGTAGTATTTAACTTGTAACTTTTTATACTTCAAAAAGGTTTGACATGTATTGAGATTTTCTCTATGTCTATTTATTGTTGGTCATGTGAGGTTTTAATTGGTTGCACTGTCACTTTAAAATGCACAGAACTCGTGTTTCGTCATGTCATGTGAACAAGGCTCACGAGAGCCGAAACGCGTTATGGCGACAATCGGAGTAAAATAATCTGAACACTTACTTTGGGTCCGTGTCCGTCTTTTTGGGTACTTATCGTCCTGATATGGAAGGAAAGTGATATATATATATATATATATATATATATATATATATATATATATATATATATATATATATGTTTTTGCACTGTTTGCACTGTTTGCACTTTGCATCTAAAAAAATGAAAAAATAAAGAAGACTTCTGCAACTTACTACCTGGTGTGAGCTCGCTGTTCCGAGTGCTACCTTTCTGTGTCCTTCCATAATGGCGGCGAAATGCGAGTGAAGGCAGTCACGGAATTCTCTTTTCCAATAAAACGTGGTGTCGGACCACGAAGGACAAGCACCCGAACGCGGAGCGGCTGACTTTGTTCTCCGACGCTTGTGTGATGCATTCCTGAAATGGTGCCTGCTTCCGGGATGAAACCTTCGTAGGAACAAAGGAACGCGGCTGGCTTCTGGCGTATGACGAGGTAGTAGACGACGAGGTGGAGAGGGCTGTTGGCGGCTCGGCGTGGTTTTTCCGGAGGGGGGGCACCGGGAGCCTTTGCCACGGCAATCTCGTTCGGAGTCAACTGCTGTTTCGCCGTGATCGCAGTACAGGCTGCTCCTCAAACAAAAGATTTGAAGATTTCTGATTCCCGTAGTTCGGTCTCCGGGGGAAATCTGACTAAGGGAACCGCATAAAGTGAAGCGGCTTCCAGGAAACATAGATGTCAGTATCCCCAGCGGAGTAGTCACAGCGACGAAGACTCACAGAACAGTAAGCCTGCAGAGAGAAAAAACCAATGTACAGTGCAATTTGAGACTTGCTATAAGGAACGTTTACATGGAAAATTTTATTTTAGAATCTGAAAAATAAACTAAATCCTAACCACTAATATTAAATATTATTGAAGAAACAATCTGCAACATGGCGGATCGCTGGACCAAGTGAGAACAATTGTTAAAAGACATGTTTGATGAAGAGGGTGAATTAACTGCGGCGCATAGTAAATCACGCGCCAACAACTCAGGGATAGTAAGCACGCCAAAACAGCTTTTGAAAGAATTAGAACAAGCCAGAATTATGGAGGTAAATAAATGGTGGGAAAGCGTAACATTGAAAAAATACATAGATTGCAAAAGAATACCAAGAGGCTTGAGAATCTTTGTGTTGCCCACCCTGAGTGATCTAGATCCAGACCTTCTCTCAAAGTGGCAATCTGATACAACCGAATGCTCCATGAAATTGATAAGCACGTTAATTACACATGCGGAAAGAAGATTGACTCAAACCATGGAGAAGGTTAAAGAATTGGAAAACGTTGGAACAGTTCAAAGAAACACAGGAAGGTACCAAAGTATTTGAAGATCTAGAAAAAAGACTAGATAAACATGAACAAGAGGTACAAAACAAAAAAAATTGTAAATTCCAACGAGATAAAATAGATTATGCCACTGGAAGAGTTTATACTTTTGCAAGAAAGTACGATGCAAATTACAGTAAACAATATATGGATCGAATACAGGAACAGGAACAAACGAGGATGTCAAGCGCTGAGAGTTCTGAGGTGAGCTCAGGAGATGAAGGAATGTCCAGTGGGAGACCAAGGGTGGATTTTTCCAGGGAGATGCCGCTCCTATGGATGACAACGCGAGGCAGAGGACGGGGCTCTTCCCAAAAAACAGAACATCAACAAAAAGAACCAGACGGGGCCACAAGAAACAAGCTAAAAAAAAACTAAAAAAAAATGAAAATGAAGATATTGGATCCAGACATATTAAAACAAGATGACTTAGTAATCAACCTGTCATCAAGGAAACTAACTACAAAACATCTGAAATTATTGAATAAGGGATTAACATTCTGCCCCTCCGCTAGCATGGACTTGGCTATGTCCAGAGTCGATCTATATAAATTCTGCCGGAAATTGAAACTAAAAAAGTACTTTGCAAATATTCCCATGAGACCTAGGGAACAACACAATCTGGATATGCTCTCACCACTAACTTTGAATGACATTCCTCCATTAAGATCGCTACATAGCCTTGAGATTGAAAGTAATGTCAATATCCCCACAACTACCACAGAGACCATGACGGACATACAGATATGTGAAGAGATGGCCATCACAACTAACTTGTCCATCAGTAGCAATTGTAAAAATCGTTCCAGATTCTGCCCACAATTACCAGCGGGGAATAGGGTGGACATTTTTCAGGAACTTATGACAGAGGAATTGCGAGCAATCTACATTAAGGAAAGGAAGAAGAACCAGCAACGACCTACAAATATGACCAAAGACGATCAATGGGCATTAAATGATTTAAAAATGGACAATGACATCGTGATAAAACCCTCGGATAAAGGGGGGAATATCGTCGTGATGGACTTTCAAAAATATTATCTTGAAATCAAGAGGCAGCTAAATGATGTGAACAACTACGAAAGGCTTAAAGAAGATCCAACGCCAATAATCATGAGCAAATTCCACAGCATGCTTCGTAGGTGGCACAGAGATGGATTATTGGATGACCACGAACTGGATTATCTTTTAATAATGCGTCCCATCACTCCAACGATATATGTGTTACCAAAGGTTCACAAAAATATGGAGAATCCACCAGGACGTCTTATCGTCAGCTCTTGTGGGTCACTTTTGGAGAACACCTCAAGGTTTCTGGATATTTTTCTTTTCCCGTATGTGCAAAATCTACCTTCCTACATCCGGGATTCGATGGATTTTTTAAACCGGATAGCTGGCATTCCTTGGAAAGAAGACTACACAATGGTGACCATTGATGTAGTCTCGTTGTACACTTCAATTAAACATGAGGATGGTATTAAAACTTGCGAATTTTATCTCCGATCATGATTCTTGAGTGTTCTAGGACAGACCAACATGATTTTAGACATGATGAATTTCTGCCTCACTAATAATATTTTTATCTTTGATAAAAGTTTTATAGACAAATCAAAGGAACCGCAATGGGAACTTCCTTTGCGCCCACGTATGCCAACCTGACGATGGGCATGTGGGAAGCAGAACACATCTGTTCTGACGCAAACAAAAAAGTGATGGAAAAAGTTATACTCTGGGTGCGCTACATAGACGATTTGTTTTTAATCTGGGAGGGCACCACAGAGGATCTAAGTGCCTTCCTCAAATCTCTCAATACAAACACATTCCAGCTGAACTTCACTCACAACACTAGCAAAACGGAGATAGATTATTTGGACATTCGCATTTACATAAAAGAACAGAAAATGTGTATAACACTCTTCCGCAAGCCTACAGCTTGTAACAGTATCCTATCAGCAAATAGCGCTCATCCAAAATGTTTGAAATGGAGTGTCCCCTATGGGGAATTTCTTCGAGCGCGTAGGAACTGTTCGGCAGATCAAGAATTTTTGGAACAGATTGACCAAATGTACATTAGGTTCCTGAGAAGAGGATATCCGATGGTGGTATTGGATAATGCCAAAACAAGGGCTATGAAAAAGAAGAGAGAGTCCTTGTTATATCCAAAGAGCATCAATGAGAAACAAAGAGACCAACCTGAGGAGGATAAAATAAGATATATTACACAATTTAACATCTCAAGTAATATGATAAGAGATGCTCTACAAAACCATTGGAGGATCCTGGCCACAGATGAGGACCTGAAGGTATGCACATCTAATCATCTCAGCATCACTTATAAAAAGGTACCTTCACTTGGGGACCTGCTGACACATAGCCACTATCAGAAGGTGGATAAAAGTGGAAGTACAAGTCAATGGCTAAGAATGAGTGGTTTTTACAAATGCACAAAATGTAAGGCGTGCAGGCATGGTCAAAACCGACAAGAAGAAAACAACTTGATAGGGGAGAAAATCAGAATTAAGGAGAGAATTACGTGCAAGACCACACATGTCGTTTATGCCCTACAATGTGAATGTGGAAAACAGTACATTGGGAGTACAGTGAATAAATTGAAATTACGTATTCTTCGACATCTTAGGTCTATTAAAAACAAAGATTTCACTTATGCCATTTCAAAACATGTGTGGAAAGAACATGAAGGCATTTCTGATAACTTATCATTTTATGGCATTGAACATATCCCCTTTAACGCTCAGAGGTGGAGATCGGGATTTGACACTCAGGAAAGCAGAGTCCAAGTGGATAGTGATGATGGGAACAGAAAAACCATGGGGACTTAATGCCTATGCAGAATTACACACCTTCTTATAAACTGTCTTGATGAAGAGAATTATCATTTTTTAACATGTTTCAATATATTGTTATTGTGGACTGGGATTAATTAGTTTTTATGTCCAGCATATGCACTTTATCAATAGAGGAGGAAGTAGAACTTTTAGATCTAATCATGTGGATAAATACTGACCATCAAAGGCACAATGGTAGTCAATATTATAGTATATATGTTGTTATTTATTTGTACTCTGCACCTTATTGCATTTTGCACTTTACCTTAATTATAGTTGAAGTGCACTAATGGAATGAAAAAGGATCATGACAATTTGGGTACTTTACCAAGATTGAGATGCACTTTACCAGTATAACAATTGCTTAAATGTTTACAAGATTGAAATACACTTTAACAGCGTAACAATTGCATAAATGTTTACACACTTTGCACATTACTGTTTTTGGCACCTTGACACTTTTAGAACTATGATTTTTTTGCACTTGCACTTTATTGCATACCGCACTTTCTGTGTGGATAATAATAACTTCAGTGCTTTTTAACATGGTTTTATAAATCAAGGAGTGTGACTAAATGATTTTTTATTTTTTATAAATACCCGGAAGGGGTTTTAATGTGCTGAAATCAATTTGAATAACGGATGGGATTTACTTGAAAATATTATAGCATGGCATCCAATGCAGTAAAGAGAGAGCTAATGGTAAATGGGTACTTTACCCAATATAATCTCTCTAGGCAAATTCGGATAGTGGTTGCAAATGATTACTCCTCTCCTATTGTTGTATGTTAGAACTTCTCTGCATACTATCAACAATGTGAATATTAGTGCATAAAGTTGGCATTTGAAAGTGGAAAAAAGAAAAGCTTTCCTGAAAAATGTGTAAGGTTCCTTTAATAGCTAACACGCACCGAATTTTTTGTAACAGGGGGAGGGTCCAACCAACCTCTTTATAAACACTTTCTTCACTGTATATACTTTGACCCAGACGAAGGACTCAGACCGAAATGCGTAGGTCGTTTGCACTTTGCATCTAAAAAAATGAAATAATAAAGAAGACTTCTGCAACTTACTACCTGGTGTGAGCTCGCTGTTCACAGGTTTCAGGGACGTTATAGTTAGTTGGACATTTCACTCGTACAAAACCAGTGAAATTCGGCTGTTATAGTTAGTTGAGCTAACTATAACTCACGCCCCCGCAATGCACTGCTGATGACGTCACATATTACATCATTCATGACATGGTCAGTGACATCACTGATGACATCTCAAATGACATCACTGATGACATCACTGATGACATCATCCAGTGACTGTGTGTTTCTGAAAAGTTTAAGTATGTTTTATATATATATGCCAAGGTGTATTGAAGAATGAGTGGGTGTATAAGTGTCTGAATGGATGATTTAGTGGGTGCGTAACTGACTGTATAAGTGAGTGATTAAACATGTCTTAGTGAATGCATGGGTGAATGACTAATCTGTGTGAATGTCTGTATCAGTCTGTCAGTTGTTGTGTAAGTCGCTGCATGAGTTGGTGAGTACATACATGAGTGTCTATATGGGTTAATGATTTGTTGTCTGAGTACCTGTATGAGTGCCTGAGTGTCTGTGTGCGTGGGTGGGGTGATTCAGTGGGTGTATGGGTTCATGAGTTCATCTGCGAGGGCTGTATGGGTGAGTGAGTGTGCGTATGGCTGTGTTGGTGACTAAATGGATGTCTCAGTGGTATATGTGTGAGTAACTACATATGTGAAAGGCAGTATATGTGAGTGTTGGAGTATATATTTGACTATATGTGAGAGTGAGTGATTGTGAGAGTGGCTGTAGGGATGATTGTGTGCTTGTATCAGTGATTGTATAAGAGAGTAAGTATGTGTTAGTTTCTGTATGAATAAGTGAGGTGGTGTGTGTATA